>OZ018332.1:21632726-22232726 GCA_963969495.1 Ceratothoa steindachneri
TTATGCCGTGTGGGAAGAGAGGCTTTGGAACCTCTATAAATAACACTATCTAACGCTCACAGGTCGCGAGAGACTAGGACTGAAGGGATCCTAGGCGCCGGGGTGCGATTAATGGGGATGAGCTAAGTGCCCCGTTAAGCCTTCTCCTAACGTGCAATTGCCTGACCAGCTCGCTGTGACCGTTCCTTAGTGTCAGTGGTTGCACCGACCCGAGGTGACGGGTCCTTGTTACCAGGTTGGCTGCCAGGCCAACTAAAAGCCCCGGGTAGAGTCTCTCAAAGCGAGCACGATATCCCTTGACCGCTCGCCAGAGATCCTGGCCGCTCCGACTTCAGTCATTAAGAGTTAGTAAGGTGCATGAAACTGTTGTCTCCCTGTGCATTCGCCTGGTTGGGAGCCACGGTGCCCAGGGCTCGACAGTCTAGTCGCTACTAGCTGGACGGCAACGCCAAAGCGGATTGCACTCCAAAAGTCCCAAAGCTGAAGGAAGGGTAGGCGGGAGCGACTCGCGCGAGGATAAATCACCACCCCCCAAAATTTTTTCAACAAGTGGTCTACAAGTGATAACAATAATGCCTGGCGCTCAAACACTAAAAAGCGAATGCCCAAAATGCGAAAGCACACGCTGGTGTATCGACTTCCCGGAAGGCAACTTCAGGGACATCGCTCCAACGAGCAGATGCCTCTTCTGCGTTCTGGAGGAGAAGCTCGAGCAGGCGGAGGAAAGGAGGAGGAAGGAGATCGCCCAGATGGAGGAGAGGTACAACGGGCAGATCGCCGACCTTAAGAGCCAAGTCGCCCTCCTAAAGAAGGCACTCGACCTCAAGCACTCGAGTGACGACTCGAGCGCTACGGCTGAGGAGAAGACCGCTGAGGGTAGTGGAGGGGACAATGATGGCAGCTACGCAGCCGCCGTCAAGAAACCCCCCAAAACTCCCATCACAGAAGATGAGAAAAAGGAGAGAAAGCGAAAGAAGCAAGAAAGGAAGAAGAATAGAAGGAAGCAGAAAAGGGAAGAAGAGAAGATTGAAAAGAAGAAAAAAGAAGAGAGCGAAGCTTTAAACACGAAAGAGAAGGAAAAGAGCACGAAGGCAGATGGCTGGAAGAAGGTGGAGAGGAAGAAGGAGAAAGCGTCCAAGAAACCGGAGGTCACTGTCTATGGTGACTCTCAGGCTCGAGGACTAGAACCGTTCCTGCGAGCACGGCTCCAAAAGAAAGTGGAGGTCAAGTGCCTGCCCGGCAAGGGTAATAAGGCACTGAGAAAGGAGGTGGAGAAGAGTCCCACTCCTGACTCTTCAGTAGTTGCCATTCTGGCTAGTGGCAACGACCTCTACTTCCGCAACGGGGGAGCAGGGGTGACAGAACCAATACTCCAGAACGTCATGGGGGCAGTCGACGACTGCGGACTAAAGACGAGGAGGAGGGTCGTTGTCGGGATCCTTCCACGGAGGAGCCCTAACCCCATTACATACCGTCGCAATGAGCTGGTAAACCAGAGGTTGAGAGACCTCTGTACAGCTGAAGGGGTCTTCTTCGCGGACCCTTTCCGGACGTTCTTTGGTAGGAACGACCTCTACCAAAGGGACGGAGCCCACCTGTCGATGAAGGGAAAAGCCATGCTGGCTAACCTCATCCAGGAGACGGTTAACCGCTGCGTCCGGTCTGTTCGGGAAAGGAGGACCGTTCCTGCCGCCAAGCCAAAGGCGGCGGGAAACGGTCGAACTTAGGGAGACCACCAGCCGGGAACTCCCTTAAGGTTCTTCTGTTCAACGCGAGGTCCATCCGGAACAAGTTTCTGGAATTAGTGGCCCTCGTAGCAACGGAAGAACCAGATCTGGTGGCCATCACGGAGTCGTGGATTCGAACCTCTGTTCGTGACTTTGAGGGCGAATTCGCAATCCCGGGCTACCAGATCTTCCACAAAGACCGGCTGGCAAAGGAGGGGGGCGGAGTGGTGGTGTACGTGAGAAGTGTATTCACGGCAACGAGCAGCACCACCACTGCCCACCAAGAAGTCCTATGCGTGGACTTGGAGCTGGGTACCACCAAGTACAGGACTGTTACAGTTTATAGACCCCCATCCTCGACGGAGGATCAAGACAGGGACCTCTATAATCAACTGAATCAGTTAACTGAAGGCAGGGTGAGTATCGTCATGGGGGACTTCAACACTCACGTTGACTGGGCAACCAGAGAAACCCGCATCGACAACATACGGCTCCTTAACTTCGTAAATGAAGGATTCTTCACTCAATGGGTGAGAGAACCAACACGAGGTGCAAACATCCTCGACCTAGTTCTCACATCCGAGGATGACATCATTGAGGAAGTTAGTGTAGATGAGGAGCTAGGTGGCAGCGACCACCGCCTCATCAGGTTCTGCATTCGAGTCCCAGCTCGCGAAGCAGTAGCTCGTGCTGCAGCCAAGCTGAACTTCAGAAAGGCAAATTTCGCGGGACTTCGTGCTGGCGTGGCAGCGATAGAGGTGGTAGATAGTGACAACGTCGAGCAACCATGGAAGAATTTCAAAAACTCATTCATGGCCCTGCAGTCACGATTCATTCCATCAGAACGCGGCCGAGTCGGAGCTACTCAACCCAAGTGGTTCACCCCCGAAATCGGGAGAACCCTACGGAAGAGAAAAACCGCCTATCGCCAAGTGAAGAACACTGGAGAATTCGAGCACTACAAAAGTCTATGCCGAAGTGTCAAGTCCATGATAAGGGTGGCGAAACGCGCCGAAGAAGTCCGTGTGGCGAGACTCTGCAAAGAGAGCCCCAAGGAATTCTTCGGATACGTAAACAGCCGTAAGCCGACACGTAGACGGATCGGTCCCTTGGTGAAAGAGGATGGTGAGCTAGAGCTCAGTGACGAAGCGAATGCGACCATCCTCAACAAGTACTTCTCGTCAGTTTTCACTGAGGAGAAGGACACCACCCCTGAGCCTCGTGACAAGTACGAAGGCTCAGAGCAATTGGAGAGATTTCACTTCGAAGAGACGACAGTGCGTTCAAAGATCGACGCTTTGAACCGCTACAAGTCGCCAGGGCCCGATGGCTTCTTACCACGGGTGCTGAAGGAAGTGCGAGATGAGGTCTCCCCACATCTCTGCTCGATCTTCAGGAAATCGCTCGAGACTGGATGCGTGCCAAAGGACTGGCGAGACGCGGAAGTCACCCCCATATTCAAAAAGGGTAACGCGAGCGAGCCATCTAACTACCGGCCGATCAGCCTGACGTCGGTAGTAGGAAAATTGATGGAAAGTATCCTGGTTGACAAAATAACGCAGCACGTCGAGTCCAACCACCTATTGAGGAATTCCCAACACGGGTTCCGGCGGCACAGGTCATGCCTAACGAACCTTTTGGAATTCTTCCACTTCGTGTTCAGCGAACACGACCGGGAGAAGGCGGTGGATGTCATCTACCTCGACTTGAAGAAGGCCTTCGACAAGGTGCCCCACCGCCGATTGCTGAAAAAGGTTCGAGCGCTAGGCATCGCCGGAGCTGTAGGTGACTGGATCAAAAACTGGCTGCATAGTCGAAGGCAGCGAGTAGTGGTGAACGGGCAAAAGTCCGGTTGGCTACCGGTAACAAGCGGCGTTCCCCAAGGCTCCGTGCTGGGCCCCCTACTCTTCATCATCTATGTAAACGACATAGATGATGGCATAACTGCGAGGATTTCCAAATTTGCCGACGATACCAAACTAGGTATGAACGTGGCAGACGCGGAAAACGTCGAGAGACTCCAAGCCGACTTGAGGAAACTCGGGGAGTGGTCAGACAAATGGCAAATGCCGTTCAATGTCGAAAAGTGCAAGGTGATGCACATCGGCCACAGAAATCCCCAAGCCGTCTACAGCCTCAAAAACTCGGCGCTCGAGAGCACAGACATGGAAAAAGACTTGGGAGTCGTGATCACCAGCGACCTCAAGTTTTCCAAGCAGTGCATCGAGGCGGAGAAGAAAGCCCAGAGAATCTTGGGGTATATCAAGCGACAGTTTGGGTATCGGAACAGGGAAATCGTTCTCACTCTCTTTAATTCCCTGGTCCGACCTCACCTGGAGTACGCAGTCCAGTTTTGGAGTCCATCCCTTCGGAAGGACATCGCCCGACTGGAGCGAGTACAAGCCAGGGCGACCAAACTGATCCCCTCGATCAGGCACAAAAGTTACGAAGCCCGCCTAGAAGAACTAAACCTCTTCTCACTGGAAACCCGAAGACGGCGCGGTCAATTAATCGAGGTCTTCAAAATCCTCCGAGGTATTGACCACGTAGGCAACGGGGACATGTTCCAACTAAGCGAGGGCGTAACGAGAAACCACGGCTACAAAATTGAGCTGCCGCGTTATCACCGGGACAGATGCGGGAACTTCTTCAGTTACAGTATCTGCAACGAGTGGAACGCGCTTCCGCCAGAAGTCGTGAACAGCGACTCTGTGGAGCAGTTCAAAAGGCGCCTGGATAAAGTCCTGGTTCGCTGACAGGCTCACGAGTCCGTGACTCGTAACAAGTACCCTCTCGTATGGACCGTAAGGTCTTCTAGGGTACTTCTTTTCCTTGTGACTCCTTGTGACTCCTTGTGATCTCTCTCTCTCTCTCTCTCTCTCTCTCTCTCTCTCTCTCTCTCTCTCTCTCTCTCTCTCTCTCTCTCTCTCTCTCTCTCTCTCTCTCTCTCTCTCTCTCTCTCTCTCTAAGGGGCGTGACCTTGACTTGTCCGTGAGGCGGACCCAGGGATCTAGTTTGTTCGTTATTTCTACCCCTTGGGCGGAGTTTCAGACAGTTCTGTGTACCAGTTGTGCCTACATATTTCCCATAGATTTAGCTTTATTATAGGGAATCGCTTGTTGCAGGTCTCTGTGAAATTTCTCGGGTCAGAGCCTATATTTGTTGAGCTGCTGATAAATGTTCCCAACATGCGTATTGTCGTGGTATACAAGGTGTACGCGGTTATAAGCATATTAGCCTATTGGCCGACCCCGACCGAAATTAAGGCTCCGCATGGAGATGGTTCTAAGAGTGCTTTAAATGCATAGTTACTAGGCCAAGGAATATTCAAACATGACTGCAAAAATATACTTTAATGCGACTAAAGATTACATATACATATAGGGCAAGTTAAATGGCAATGCAATTAAATATTGACGGGTCACAGCTAAGATGATTAACACTATCAATTAAGTTTGACCCGAGGGATAATTAATTAAAAAAAAGATTTTACAAGTATACAAGTTCTAGAGCAAAGGGGATCCTTGAGGTTCGACGCTATAAAGGTGGGAGGAGCGTGAGGAAGCGGGGGTTATATACCTTTTACCTTGATATGACCAGGTAGGTAAGTTCGATCTTGAACTTGTGGTTGTCACACGGACGCTCAATCCAACTTCGGAAAACTAAAGTTGGGGGCCTCTTATCCTTAAAAGGCAAACGAAGGATGCTTCGGTGATGGCTTTTCCCATCCTTAAAATCCGAAGACGTGTTGAGAAGGGTTGAAGCGCGCCTAACTTTCTCCACGAACAACACTGAGTGACGCCTAGCTCTTCCTTGGCTCTTCCACAATCACCCAATTCTTCTCTGGACGAGAATATAGTCGATTCATTCTCGACTAACGAAGATGTTACGGCTAACATACTGAACAGCAGCTTCAGACACAATCTGCATGTGAACTTCGAAGTATCGAATATATACTCCGAAATTATCTAGACGGCGAGAGAGAGATTCATCGCCAACAGACTTCCTTAATTGCCTTGGGTCGCGATAAGGGCCTATAGCAAGAAGTTGCGATTCCCCCTTAATACTCTTTCCATTGTTCTAATTTTCGCAGTATATAAGGCAGACGAATTTAGAGCGGTCAACCGCGAACTGGGGAAGTCAAGGGGGATGGAATTCCTTCTCTCTCTCCGTATTCTTCCACACTCCTCCCTTTTCAGGAAGACATTTTTTTCCCCACAAGTTGGGTGCGAAAAAAATGTCTCGAACTAATTTTTCTTCATGGTGGGATGCTTTAAAAATTGAATTAGTGCAACGAGATGCAAACAAAATTCGGACATGAGCGGGGTTAGCAAATAATAAAATTAAGCCATACAACACATTGAGTATCTAAATAAAAGAACAAAATGAACCATTACTAAAGACACACTACAAAAGAGAATAATTATACAACATTTCAAACACTTAACTTATATATAAAACAAATCAGCAAACATATTTACAAGGAGATACGCTAATGGTATCTTAATTTATGGCAATAGGGTCTTCTAGAGGATTTCTACTTAAACTATTCGCTAAACAATTTTGGGTACCATTGATATACACAATGCGGAATTGATATTCCATGAGTAACAGACTCCAACGCATTATTCGTCCATTTTGACTCTTGAAATTACGGAGGTACGACAATGACTTATGGTTACTCTCAATTACGAATTCGGTTCCTATAAGGTACATTCTAAAATGTCGAATCGACTATATTATAGCTAATTCCTCGCGTTCAATGGTGGCGTAAGCCTTCTCGTGGACAGACAGCTTTCCTGCTCGCATACGCAACGGGATATCCACTTCCATTGTTTTCATACTGCATGAGGGCGCCACCTATACCATCACAAGAGGCATCAGCACGAATCTCAAACTTTTTTTCGGATTCGTGAGTCTCAAAATAGGAGCAGAGATCAGTTTCTCCTTCAGCTGGTTAAAGCTAAACACCGCGGGGGGAATCCAACTGACAGGATCGGATCCCGTTTTCTTTAACATATCATTATGGGGTTACGCTATAGTGGCGAAATTGGGAACGAAGTGCCTGTAAAATGAAACAGAACCCAGAAATGACCGCAGCTGCTTCGTCCGGGAAGGCGGCATTTCAGCTATGGCTTTAACTTTGTCTTCTTGGGGACAAGCTGGTTATTTCCGATCTTAAAACTAAGATATTTAATCGTATCATATGTGAAATAAAACTTCAACAGGCCTATCGTGAGTCTGTGTGCGCGCAAACGGAGTAACAAAGCGTGAAGTGACTGTACGTTATGGTTTCATGTACGGGTGACAACGTACACGTTGTCAAAATAAAAGGTTACACTGAATAGGCCGTCTACAATTCGACGCATCATTCGATTGTAGTTTCCACACGCTGTTACCAAACCGAAGGGAAGACGGGTAAATTGCATTAAGCCTTCCTCTATAGCAAAGGCTGTAAAGCACTTAGAAGATTCAGATAGTGGAATGTGATGGTAGGCCATACAAAGATCAATTTCGGAGATGAATTTTGCATATTCGAAAAGGTATAGATTTTGATCAATTAAAGGTATGGGCTCGGCGTCGAACTGGGTGAGTGAATTTAATTTGCGAAAATCGACTCACATCCTAAATGATTGATCGGCCTTTCTGACCATCACAATCGGGGCACAAAAGTCAGATGAGTAACAAGGAGTAACAAGGAAAGGAAGTACCCTAGAAGACCTTACAGTCCGTTCAAAGAGGGTACCTTTGGACTAGCAATCGAGCGCGCACATGGCTGCTCAATTGTTTTGCGCCCCTAAACGGCCACTTTTCAAGACTTTGTCTAGTCTTGACTTAAACTGGTCAACAGATTCACTGTTGACAACTTCCACTGGAAGTGCGTTCCA
The DNA here is from genome assembly GCA_963969495.1 of Ceratothoa steindachneri. Lineage (NCBI taxonomy): Eukaryota > Metazoa > Arthropoda > Malacostraca > Isopoda > Cymothoidae > Ceratothoa > Ceratothoa steindachneri. The sequence continues at coordinate 21,640,342 of OZ018332.1, forward strand.
CTTACCGCAGATACTGTAAGTGAACAAATTTCTACACAGATTGCGGTTGTAACGCTTCAGTTCAAGTTTGAAGCCGTGATTGCGCGTTCTGTTCTCACTCAGTGTGAAAATATCCCGGTAGTCAACATTGTCGAACCCTCGAAGTATTTTGAAAACTTCGATGATCTTATCACGCAGTCTACGGGTTTCCAGCGAGAACAAATTTAATTCCCTTAGTCTATCCTCATAACTTTTATGTCGGATAGAGGTGTTCAGCTTGGTTGCCCTGGCTTGTACGCGTTCCAACCTTGCGATATCCTTTCGAAACGAAGGACTCCAAAATTGTACGGCATAATCCAGGTGCGGCCGAACGAGGGAGTTGTACAGACAAAGTACGATCTCCTTGTTATGGTATCCAAACTGGCGCTTTATGTAGCCTAACATCCTTTGGGCTTTCTTCCATGCGTCGATGCACTGTTTCGAGAACTTAACGGTCACTAGTGATAGTTACAATCAAGTCCTTCTTGGTTTCACTCGATTCAAGAGCAGTGCCCTTAAGGATATATTGAAATTGGGGGTTTCGGTGGCCGATATGCATTACTTTGAATTTTTTCACGTTAAAAGGCATTTGCCACGTGTCTGACCACTCCTCAATCTTCCCAAGATCTTCCTGAAGGCGGGCAGTATTTCCATCCTTTGCAACGTTCATATCAATTTTTTTTTTTTTTTAGAGCTCATCTGGCGACTGCCTACATGGGCATTAGTCGCCGTATTAAAACTAACCTAGTTCTAGGCTACTTTTAAATAAAATTAAACGACAAAAAAACAACACCCCAAATGGGGGAAAGGAAGCAAGCTCCTTCGTCGGGGGGAGGTCCCCCCGGCACAGGAGCGTGCAACCTAAAGGAAAAAAACAACAAAAACAAATGCAAAAACAAAACAAAAAAACCCTGCTTAAATAATAGGGAGAAGGCCGGCCTCCCACCAAAAGGAAAATAACTCCACCAGTCGATGTGCACGCACTCATCCCGAGTACAAGGAACAGGTGGTAGCGACCCCGCCCATCCCGGTACCGGGACAGGTGTCGTGCGCGAAGATCACCCAGATTGGGACATTCGACAAGAATGTGGCGAACAGTCTGGGGAACGACGCAGTCGTCGCAATAGGGCGATGGCGAGCGCTCCATCAAATAGCGATGCGTCACACGAGTGTGCCCGATTCGGAGACAACAGAAAGCAACCTGAAGCCACCGCAGCATTAGGGGATAGGTCCATGGGAACAGTCGCGGTGAAATGGCACGCAACTTTAAGTTCCCTTCGACCGTTTCCCATCTTCTTTGCCAAGCAGTCCGAAGAGCTGCCCGTATTCCTGCCATGTAGTCGGTGTGAGGAAGAGCGAAACGCTGGTCCGGTCGCAGAGTCCTCGCGGACTCTTTGGCGCCCTCATCGGTGCGCTCATTCCCTGCAATTCCTACATGTCCAGGAACCCAGCAGAAGATAATCTCGACATCTGCCCGGCTCGCCAAAACCGTGGCGTCACGGATATCGCGAACCAGGGGATGCGGAGATTACAATGCCCCGAGAGCACTCAGGGCGCTTTGTGAGTCGCTATAAATCACAATTCGGTATCCGAACCAGGCACGTTGCATAATCTACCGTACCGAGTGGTGTATTGTCACCAGCTCAGCGGTGAAGACAGGCGCAGCGCCTGTTAGAGCCCCGCTGACTTCAAACAGAGGGGATACAGCGTGGAAACCGACCCCCTCTTGGGACTTGGAGCCATCCATATACACTGGCATGGTTCCAGCGTGACAAGATGTGTGCTCCAAAAAGATCGAACGCAATACTCCCGGCGCAGTATAAGCATTGGGAGCAGAGGCGCGGCGACAAATAGCCAAATGTGGTACCCTCCAGGGTGGCGTCCTGGGCAGAATCAGGGGCGCCACCGGCCCGAGAGCTATTGAGAGAAAGAGAGAGAGAGAGAGAGAGAGAGAGAGAGAGACTCTCTCTCTCTCTCTCTCTCTCTCTCTCTCTCTCTCTCTCTCTATATATATATATATATATATATATATATATATATATATATATATATATATATATATATATATCTACCTCTCGAAGGAGTTTCCTGGCCCTAAACCCTTAGGGTAGGACTGGCGTCTCTCGGCGGCAAGGGCACCATCGAGATCAGCTGCGGATGCAGTGAGAGCTGTTGGCGACTGAGGGAGGCGCCGGGCTCGCGTGTACAGGCGGGTGATGCACTGCACGCGGCGCAGAGCGAGTGGCATCTCCCCAGCATCGACCAACAGGCTCTCAATGGGGGAAGTGCGGAAGGCACCGGTCGCAAGGCGAAGGCCGGTGTGGTGGATCGAATCCACCTTCCGCAATAAACGCTCGGCGGTGGATGCATAAAACTCGCATCCGTAGTCGAGCTTTGAGCGAACCAAGGATCAATAAAAAAGTAAGGCAGTAGCCCTATCAGCGCCCCAAGGGCTAAACGTCACGGAACGGAAAATGTCCATGGCGCGGGTACAAGAGACCCTAAGGCTGTATATGAGCCTTCCAGGTGAGGCGAAAGTCGAATACAAGACAAAGGAAACGGTGCGACTCAACCCCATCCAGGCGCGCCCCATTAAGAAACAAATCTGGGTCGGGGTGAAGCCGTGGATGGCGGCAGAAGTGCACCACCTTAGTCTTGGCCAAAGAAAACCAAAACCTGTGCGTTTCGGCATAGCGAGAGACGCGGTTCAATGCCTGTTGGAGTCGACGCTCCACAGTTGGCATCTAGGCCGCGCCAAAAGAGATCGAAAGGTCGTCCACATAGAGCGTAGCGAGAACATCTTCCGGCAGCACCGAGGTGATGCACTTGATGCTCAGGGCAAAGAGTGTGACACTGAAGACACTTCCCTGCGGGACACCCTCTTCCTGCTCCTTTGGGCCGGAAAAGGCTCCCCCCACCCGTACGCGGAATCGACGATCTCACAAAAATTCAGATATAAACATTGGGAGGCGTCCTCTCGCCCCCATCATGTGGAGAGTCTCCATGATACCGTATCGCCATGCGGTATCATAGACCTTCTCCAGATCGAAAAAGACCGTGGCGTAGTGCTGTCTACGAATGAAAGCCTCGCAGACGGCATTTTCCAGTCGGAGAAGAGCATCCGACGTGGAGTGGAACTTACGGAAGCCGCACTGTGCAGAAGACAGATGGACTCCGCTGTCCAGGAAATAGGCTAATCTAACATTTAACAATTTCTCCATCAACTTGCACACTCAAAAGGTTAGAGAGATTGGGCGGAAACCGGTCGGAGTAGAGTGATCTCTCCCTGGTTTGGGAAAGGCGAGCAGAGTAGCGATTCGCCAGCATTCTGGGAGAAGACCTTTCACCCAGATCCTGTTGAACAAATCTAACAGGAAGGCCATGCCTCGCTCACCCAGGTGTCGAAGCATGGCGTACGGGACATCGTCCGGACCATCGGTGGTGTCCGCGCACGAAGCGAGAGCGGAACGCAACTCGCTCACAGTAAACTTGTCGTTGAAGGGTTCTCCGCCTCTGGAGGTAAAGTCCAGCCGGCGGCCTTCCGCGACATCACGACGTGCATTGAATGCTGGTGGAGCAGCATCACGGCTAGAGAATGCGGAAAAAGCGGTCGCTAAGGATTCCGCCACGGACGCGGGGTCCAAGATTGCGCTCCCATTCTCCTGGAGAACGGGAGGGGGTGTCCTGCGAGAACTTGCCCCGAATCCTTTTGACTCGCTTCCACACCTCAGCTAAAGGAATCTTCCAGTTAAGTGAAGATACGTATGCCCGCCAAGAAGAGCGGCGGGCGTGCTTCGAAATATACCGGAACCTAGCCCTAGCCCGACGAAATTCAGCGACAGTGAAATCGTTCGGGCGGCGCTTATAGCGCATGTAGGCATAACGCTTTTGTTTAAGGGCCGTCTCACACTCAGCCGACCACCATGGGAGTGGTCGGAGTGCAAAACGGCCAGACGTTATAGGAATAGTAGTCTGGCCCACGGCGATGAGGGTTGCCGGAGAAGAACTCAACGGCCTCATCTACCGACCTATACTCCTCGACTGAGATAGAGAATTTAGTCATTTCCTGAAATGCAGGCCACCGCGCCCGCGCCAAGCACCACCGAGGTGGTCTCTCAGGCGGCAGTTGCCCTGAAAATGATATTTGAATGGGAAAGTGATCCCTACCATGGAGGTCATCGACCACCCCCCAATCAAAATCAGGCTGTGCATCCGAAGAGCACAAAGATAGGTCAAGGCAAGAAAATGAAGCGGTTCTCGGACAGTGATGCTTAAACTCATCCACGTTTAGGACACCCATCTCAAGCTCTTCGATCAATCGGCAAGGACTTGTCCCCTAGGATTTATTGAGTAATCTCCCCAGAGAGGATGCCTGCCGTTCAGATCTCCAAGCAAGAGATAGGGCCTCGGCAACCGTGCCACGACGCGGCAGAAGTCCCCCGCGTCGAAGTCAGCTGACGGTGGAATGTACGCAGAAATCAGAGTATACCTCCTATCCAGGTGCAGCTGCACAGCCACTGCCTGAAAGGAGGTATCTAAAGAGAAAGGAAGAACGGAGACATCATGCCGGGTGTAAACCGCGCATCCCCCAGCCCAGCCATCCCGCAGTGGTGGGGTCGCAATACTCTTATACTCCGGGAGGGCAGGCAGGGAGACGCGCCTAGCATGGTCTCCTGCAAAAAGATAGCTAACGGGGAACGGGACGAGACGAGCCTCCGCAGCTCCTCCCAGTTGGCCCGGAGTCCACGGCAATTCCATTGAAGGAATACGCCCTCTAGGCCTAGCTCGGAGGAGGCGCGGGGGCCCTCCTCGAACTGAAGACCCTCACGGGAATGGCCGTACGCTTCCCGGGGGCGGAACCCCGGGTGCTGTTGGCCGGACAAAGCGCTGAAGGCGCTGTCGCCTTCGAGGACTTATTGGGGGAGGTTGGGCCCGCCATGCTAGTCTTTTCCTCCCTCCGCCTCGAAACCTTAGGCGGGCGTTGCGGCTTTAGAGGCAGGGGTCCCTCTTTTCGAGGAACCACCGTCTCCGAGCCACTCGCTCCACCTCGGGGCGTGGGCGAAGGAGCCGAAGCTCCTTTGTTGCTGTCCTCATTTCGGGAAACAGCTTTAAGAACCCCGGAAGATGGCCTAGCGACCATCTTCAGGGGCGTTGCCTCCTGTGAATCTAACGACTCGGTGGAGGCGCGTGGCCGTTTCGCCTTACGGGAGACGGTCACGCTGGGGGAAGAGGGGGGAGCCCTGTTTTTAGCCGGGGCTGGGTATGAACCCTTTTTCCCGCCAGCTTTACCAGGGGAGCGCCCGGGTTGGGTAGAGCCCGCAGAAGGGCTCCGAATGGGCGCGAAAACAACCGTGCTCGTTGGCCTGGATGGGCCAGGAGCAGAGGGTGCCTTTCTAACTATTGAGGCATATGACGTCCCAGGCAGAGCCGGGCGCGCCAGGACCAAGTCCTTAGCCTCACGGAATGAGAGTCGATCCTGGGCCTGAACGGCCAGGATTTCTTTCTCCAGGAGATATGCACCACATTGCTTCGAAGAAGCAGGGTGCAGCTCTCCGCAATTGACACACTGGACCACACATGATTTGGACTTATCGTGTGCGACCTTGGAGCAATTTACACAGACTTCGGGTGACCCCGACTTTGCACATCAACATGAGTGATTCGTATGGCCGAAGCGGTGACAGTAATAGCACCGCCGCGGCAGTGGCACGAAGGCCTTCACGCGGTAGCGGTACCAACCGGCACGCACCGACTCAGGGAGCTTGTCACAGTCGAACGTGACGAAGAGTGTAGGGGGGGTCTTGAGGCCCTTCCCCGTTTTCTCATCACACGTTCGACCTTGACCACGCCATGGTCGGCCAGCTCTAGGGTGATGTCCTCAATGGAGTAGTCAACGAGTTCCCTCGCATAAACTACCTTTTTCACAAAGTTTATGGTAGAGTGTGGCGTCACACTCACCGGGGTGCCATGAAGTGTCCGAAGAGCACTTATCTTGGCTGCCTTGGCGGGATTCGCCGCATTTGCCAGAAGGCTCCCGTCCGAGAAACGGGTCACCTTCGACTCTCTACAATTGCACTAGCTAATCCTCTCCTCTGATGGATCATGCTGCCCTTGCACAACATGGTGCCATCAGTTGAGCGAATAACAAGGAAGCGTTTGAAGCCAGCGGGCTCGAAAACGCCAGGTAACCTCTGAATGAGGGGCCCCGATGTCATCGAGGCTCCGCCCTGTGCACTTTTGGTCTTTGTCAGGAGCTTCGCAACCGGGGGAGGGGCAGAGGACCCGGATGTGCCGATATAAGATTGGTCGCTTGCCAGAGTGGCAGCAGACCCATCCGTCCCCGCAGCCCCCGCGGATGGAGAGGAGCCCCGAGTCTTCTTTGTCTTTTGGGTCTTGGTCTTCTTCTTTTTTGGAGAGGAGGGCGGGGAATGAACCGGCTTCTCACCCCCGCCGGTAGAAGCCCCTAGGCCAGATGTACCGGCCACAGCCAGGTCCTTCTCCGAAATGAAGAAGGGCCTGGTGGAGCTTCCCGAGGGCGGCTCCGTTGATGTTCTTTGGCAAGTTGGGGGTTGTTTTTTTTTATTTTCACCTGTGGCATGGTGACCCAATTTGTGCTACGGGACGCAATAGCTCATCACCTCTTGCAATTGCCCGCACTGCAAGAGGTGCTTACAGGCCTGATAGAGCCAGGCGCCGCTATTTCGGACCACCCCTCCCGCCTGGTGGCCTGGCAGTCCATCGGCATGGCGGCTCCACCTTGAACACGGCGTAAAAATGGATAGAATGTGAAGAGAAGAGGAAAAGGGATGTGGGGAAGGTATGGGTGGGGATGAAGCAGGTTGTTAAAAAAAACAACATCCTGAACCGGAGCTCAGGGGTTAGGGAACATTGTCCCCTTCCCCCTCAGCCTCGATCCGGGACGGTTGGCTTGAGAAGAAGGTCAGCATCTACCCTGTGAAATTAGAGGCTGACCATTGAAAGTTGTGGGAGAGGTTGTATGAAAAGCAAGAAACAAGTGTTTTGAAGGAAGGAGAAGAGGCTAAGCTGGGGTCGGACGGGGTGCTGAGTCCGATAAGCACGGCGGCTAGGATGGCAAATCGCCGCGCCCCTTAAGGGGCGTTCATACCAAGCTTGGTATCGTCCGCAAATTTGGAAATCTTGGCAACCATGTCACCGTCTATGTCGTTGACGTAGATGATGAATAGTAGTGGTCCCAGGACAGAACCTTGAGGCACCCCGCTAGTAACGGGCACCCACCCAGAAGCCTGTATATTCACCACCACCAGTTGCCATCTGCCACTTAGCCAGTTCTCGATCCAGCCGGCTACTTTTCCGTCTATGCCCAGCGCTCGCACTTTCCGGAGAAGTAGGTGGTGTGGTACCTTACCAAAGGCTTTCTGAAAGTCTAAGTACACCACATCCACCGCCTTGTCCCGATCCTGCTCACTGAAGACGAAGTGGAAGAATTCCACAAGGTTCGTCAGGCATGACCGTTGCCTTCGGAAGCCGTGCTGGGAACTCTTCATTAGCAGGTTTGACTCTAAATACGACGTCATTTTGTCCACCATCATGCTTTCCATGAGTTTACCCACTATCGAAGTCAGACTGATAGGTCGGTAATTTGACGGTTGGCTACGGTCTCCTTTCTTGAAGATAGGAGTCACCTCCGCTTCACGCCAGTCTCTAGGAACGCATTCGGTCCGGATTGACATGTTGAAGATTGCGCTCAGGTGTCGTGACACTTGATCGCTCACTTCTTTCAACACGTTAGGTAGAAACCCATCCGGGCCAAGTAACTTATTCGTCATTAGGTCACTGATCTTCTTTTTTATTTCCCCTTCGGTGAAGTCCATATCCTCCAGCTTTTCCCCCGAGTAGGAATCCATTGGCTGGGGGATGGGATCACACTCTTCAGTAAACACTGAAGATAAGTAGTCGTTGAGGAGGTTGGCATTTTCTGCATCTAAGTGTTTTAATGCCCCCTTCTCATTTCTCAAAGGGCCAATCGTTCGACGGATTGGTTTACGGCTGTTCACATATCCAAAAAACTCCTTGGGATTCTCTTTACAAAGTCTCGCCACTCGGAGTTCCTCAGACCGCTTAGCCGCCCTTATGCTGAACTTCACTCTCCTGGCTAGCCTCCGGTATTCGTCAAAGTCACACAAGATCTTCAATTGCCGGTACACAGTTCTCTTCTTCCTAAGTAGTTTTCCGATTTCTCGATTAAACCACGTTGGTTGAACAGAAGACCGACGGGCGCATTTCAAAGGGATTAATTGCGATTGAAGACTCATGAATGTGGTTTTGAAACTGTTCCACGAGTCTTCAACAGCATCACACACTTCTAGCCTCGCGTCAGTCAGTCCAGCACGATGACCTGCAAAGTCTGCTCTTCTCAAATCAAGCTTCCTTGATTTACTAGTTGCAGGCCCTGCCTTCGGGACTTTGACTACAAATCTAATTAGTCGGTGGTCACTGCCACCGAGCTCTTCGCCAACAGAGAGGTCCTCAACGATGCCATCCTTAGAGGTGAAAACCAAGTCGAGGATATTGTGTCCTCTCGTTGGATCTCTCACCCATTTAGTGAGGAACTCGTTGCTCGTGAACTCCAGGAGTAGTGCGTTCTCGCCACAGGGTTCTCTCGTTTCCCAGTCAACTTGTGTGTTGAAATCACCCATACTAGGAGAACTTCGACAAGTTCTCCTAGTAGCTTGTACAAATCTCTGTCTTTTTCAATGAGTTGGGCAGGAGGTCTATAAAGCAGCAGGGTCCTATATTTGGCAGGACCTATCTCTAGGTCAACACCTAGTAGTTCATGGTCGGATACGATGTTTTGCAATCTGTCGAGTTGAGAGTATCCTTGACATACAACATCACACCGCCACCCTCTCTGTCAGAGGAAGGCTCGATGATCGCCAACCTGAGCAAATTTTCTACTTCGGCGTTAAACGCGGAGCGTAAATGAACGTGAATAGGGTAAGGCTTAGTTCTTACTGGTTCTTGCGTTTTTAAAACAATCTCATGAGTGAATTGGGTTGAACAACCTAGGGTTTCGGAGGCTACGTCCGAGAATTCACTTAGTAGGCTCGCCAATTGAGCTTTCTCGATGGGTCGGAGATGGAGGTAAAAATCAAGCTCGGGGGCTGAGTCCGATTGGTGGGAAGGGAGAGACGGCAAAGGGTATTCGTTGCATGCTTCCACGCATGCCGTTTGAACGAGGCAAAGCGGTTCGACCGGTTAAGTTGCCTCTAAGACGAGTTTTTCGTCTAAAGCGACCACATTATTAACGCCCGCGCATCGGTGGTGCCTTTTTAACAGGTTGACGTGGTACACTTTATTACCTGAGGGGGTCTGAATTAAGTAGTCCACTGGGTCTCGGGGTTCTACTTCTCAAAAGGGTCCTTTCCACTGAGATAGGAGATTATTAGACTCAGAGGGCAACAGGGGTAGTACTTCGTCGCCTGCTTCGAATATCCGTGTTTTGAATTTGATGTCAATATACGTTCTGAATTTTCCAAATTCACCTCAGAATTCTTGAAGGCGAGGTCTGCACAGTCACTTCTATTCCCTCGAACGGTTTCGGTCTCCTTCTTTCTGGATTTCTCCCACAGGGATTGCAAAGAAGGGTAATTCTTTTGAGCTTCAGCAAACTTTTCATTGCTGGATAACTCGACGTCCGAGGTTGACGAGGACGTTAGAGGTACCGGGGTAATGGTATCTTTCGCAGCTTGAGCCCTGTTGATCATCAGTTGCGCGATGAGTTTTGGGGAGAGCTGCGCGCTCTCTCCGATAAGAACAGAGCAAATCTTTATCGGGGTGGCGAATACATTGGCCCATCCTGTGAAATACTGACACTGTATGTAGTACTTTACCACAGGGAACTTAGTCGCACGAACTAAAATGTGAACAATCACAAATTTCTTATGCTGGGGACTTACTAGGGGCAACAGCTTGTCCAAGACTACTATGCTTGTATAACCTGTGTCTCTTACAAGGGTTGACACTCGGCACCCATTTATCGTGCCGTTCTTAAACTTGAACCCACCGGGGGAGCTCTTATTGAACAGGAAATTTACCTGTTGTTCCTAGTGAGAGGGAGCAGGTGGCGACTGTGATAACGAGGGAGAAGAGAGGTAGGGGGGAGAGAAGCGGTTACCTGATGGACCTGTTGCTTAGGGGTGGTCCTTAGCTGCGAGTTACGGGCGCAGTTATAACTAATGTAACCAGGGGTGCCACACGTAATCATATGATGGGTTTATGCGAGTAGTTCTGTCGCAGAAGGGAATGTTGAAGGCTTTACGTTTTTTTGTTCACGCTGACGATGAAGCTTGGGCTTATGGAGTGCCCGAATATTCACGAATTATGGACCTTATTAGGCCCAAACTTATGTTTGGGGTACGGGGGTGACTCTTCTTGATCTCCTTAGGATATAGGTCATTGCTGGAAGCGTGAAAATCGGCTTCCTCTACACAATCTTTAAACGAAGAAGCTCTTCTATCTGTTACGAAGGCCTTCAACTTCGGAGAATGGTGGCCATGAGTTGATCCCTTAAAATTAATCGACTAATGACTCATAGTCGTTAGTCACTTTTGAGGAGTCCAGCAAAAACTGTAAATTATGGCGAAGGGTGAAACCAAATTGCTTAAACGTTTGTCCCGGCCGTATCCTAGCCGAGCGGAATTTAACCCTATAGAACTCCAGATTCATATTAATATCAGAGAGGAGCTCTGCTTTTAGGGTTGAATAATCCAGAGTTGCTTGCGATGGGAGAGAAATGAAGATGGCACGCAGACGAGTGTTTAAGAGGGGGAGTAGACGGGCAACTCCATCTGATTCTAAATCCCAATTGTTGACTTCGAATTTTTTTTCAAAATGGGTCAGATAAAAATAAAAATCTTCTCCGTCTTTATACGCAGGGAGTTTTAACGAAGGTGGTTGTGGCTGATGGTTACATGAACCCACCGAAGTCATTTCGAAATGAACACGGCTTAATTCTCTCTCGTGCTGTCGTATTTGTTCTCTCTCTCACTCTCTTTCTTCTGCTTCTCTCTGTCTTTCTTCTGCTTCTCTCAGTCTTTCTTCTGCTTATATCTGTGCTTGTTCTTTCCTTTCTGCCCGTTCGTTTCGTTCTTTCTCTTGAACGTAAGCGATTAAATCCTTTCCCGATAATCTTAGGATCTCTCCCTGCTTATAAAAACGATCGAACGAAGACATCCTGAATATGCTGCGTTCGTCTTTCGGCACACGAGAAAGATTACCAGAACAAGTGAGGCTCTTCCTAACAAATCTAACCTACTTGTAATTAACAATTAACCCCCGACAAAAACCTTACCAAATGTTCCAATTAATTATGCACACTAGAAAAAGAAAATTATGAACGAGGGAACCTGACTCATGACTGAGTCTTCTGGTAATTTTACCACAGCAAAACCAAAATTTGGCGGCTATTCTTGCCGATTAATTAGTGGGATATTGACTCACGTAAATACGCTCAACTAAAATTATATATATAATTACCTATTAACAAAAGAATGGTCCTATTATTTTTGCTTGATTATTCTTGACACTTGCAACTGTATAGAGAGGAAATAATGATCTTTAAGGAAATAGCAAAAGATCAGGTAGGGTAGAATCTTTTACAAATCCAACACCTGACACCAGTTTTATGTCGTGGTATAACCAGCTGTACACAGCTATACGCACTCTGGCCTACTGGCCGACCGAAATTAAGGCTCCACATGGGGATGGTTCTAAGAGTGCTTTAAATACACAGTTGCTAGGCCAAGGAATATTCAAACATGACTGCAAAAATATACTTTAATACGACTAAAGATTACATATACATATAGGGCAAGTTAAATGGCAATGCAATTAAATATTGACGGGTCACGGCTAAGATGATTAACACTATCAATTAAGTTTGACCCGAGGGATAATTAATTAAGAAATAATTTTACAATTATGCAAGTTCTAAAGCAAAGGGTTTCCTTGGGGTTTGACGCGGTAAAGGTGGGAGGAGCGTGAGGAAGCGGGGGTTATATACCTTTTACCTTGACATGACCAGGTAGGTAAATTTGACCTTGAACTTGTGGGTGTCACACGGGACGCTCAATCCAACTTCGGAAAACTGAAGTTGGGGGCCTCTTATCCTAAAAAGGCAAACGGAGGATGCTTCGGTGATGGCTTTTCCGATCCTTATAATCCGAAGACGTGTTGAAAAGGGTTGAAGCGCACTTAACTTTCTCCACGAACAACACTGAGTGACACCTAGCTCTTCCTTGGCTCTTCCAAAATCACTCAATTCTTCTCTGGACGAGAATGTATTCGATTCACTCTCGACTAACGAAGACGTTAAGGCTAACGTACTGGACGGCAGCTTCAGACACAATCTGCATGTGAACTTCGAAGTATCGAATATATACTCCGAAATTATCTAGATGGGGAGAGATTCATCGCCAACAGACTTCCTTGATTGCCTTGGGTTGCGATAAAGGGGAGGGAGAATTCCTTCTCTCTCTCTCCTTATTCTTCCATACGTATGTTTGTTAGTGTGCGATCCTCGTATTTGTCCAGGTAGTCACTTTCGATATCTTTGCATGTTCGTGGATTTCCACGCGACTCTAACGACCGCTTGCCTCAAATCTATTTAACATATATATAAATTCATTTCCTAATTCTCTTTGGTTGTTTCTTTATTAGACTTGGCATAATATTTCCTTAATTTACACACATAAATTTTTTTACGATTTGATAAATTCACCGAGCGTCCATTTGTGGAGTTCCTCTCTGGCCCTTTTGAATCCTGCAATTTGATCCTAGAGGCCGAGCTATTTTATAGAACGAGCCCTACAGGACTCCCCTGCCAGTAATGGAGTTACTGAAAAAATAACGCAATATAAATAAATATTAAATACATATTTTAGGCAGACCTAATGTCTAACAGCATTCTTAACATTCGTACAGGGTATCGGTATTCGTGAGCACATACATCTGTACTCAACAAAACGGGCCTATTCATTATTCTGTATTCTGCCATATAATACACAATCAGTGGTGGATTAATCCTATAAGCAAACTAAGCACATGCTTTGGGCATCAAGGGAAGGAGGGGGCACCTCAAGAAATTTTCATACCCGAATTTACCATTTAAATTAAATTAATTAAATTTATAGCCATTTTCAAAATTTAATGAAAAATGAATAAGTTGTTTATAAAACATTCTCTCCTGTGTCATGTTTATATCACAAAATAAAGGACACTGTGCTCGCAGATTTAAAGTTATATAAGTTTTGAACAAGTCTGGTACGCGTTTGAAACATATCAAGTGCGGGTGTTAATGGCCTGTGCATTCATTACCTCATTCTTGCTTTAAGTTGCTTAATGATTATTTCAATAGCAAACTCAGCTCTGGCTGTTTAATTTTTTAAAATGTAACTACGTTTTATATAATTTAAATGCGTTTAACGTGGATATTTTTTTAAGGGAATAGTTTCGGTAAAAGCGCTAACTTTATTGTTATAATAGATAGAGTGATGGAATTTGTACACACTTTTATAGAGTTGGAATATAAATCTAAGTTGTTCATATGTTTTTTTTTCTGATTTCCCGATAGAAACAGAAATTTTGAAAAAACACGGTGAAAAAACGGCATTTTAGGGGGTATTTAAAAATTGCTAAGGATCCGAAGTTTTCTCCTTTTTTTTTTTTGCAAGTCTGATTATGTACACAAGGCTAAATACTAAATTTTTTGCCGATGGTTATTATAAAATTCATAAAGATTATTATTTTATGTCTACTTTTGTAAAATTTTCCAAAAAATCACAAGCAATACCAATTTTTTGTGTTTGATGTTTTCTTTCTCAAAAACTATAAATTATATTGTAAAACATCTCTAAGCTTTGAAAAGACAAATTGAATGTACTTTGAATTATTGCTCTACGACCAATACTTCCAGATCCTTAGCGACTTAAAAATACCGAAATTTCGGGGTGAAAAAATCATAAGAGCCTATTTTTGGTAACTGGCAATGTGTACTCCAGCATTAGGGAAGTTCCCCATTCTTTATAACTTTTTTTTTATTTTTAAAGCCAAAGTGCTGAAATTTGGTACAAATAGAAAATTGAAAAAAAAAAAAAATTTTGTTCTTGTGATATTTTCCCGATTTTGCGATAGAAAACGAGATATCCTGAAAAACTAGCATTTATATTAATCCTATCACCTATAGTTTTTACTTCTAAGTGTTTCTTTTAATATTATTAAAAAAATGACAACCCCTCCCCCATTTTTTTGTGTTTGATGTATTTTTCTCAAAAACTATAAGTGATATCTGTATATCCTCTATAGAGTTTGTAGAGCTTGAAAAGGCGATTCTGAAACAAAATCTATCTTTATTAAATAAAGCACAAGCTTCGACAGTAAGCTACAAATAAAATTGTTCCTATTGTTCTGCCTATGATATGTGTAGCTATGTTGATTGTCGCATAATAATTTAAACAAAATAATATTTTATTTCTGTATTTAACAGACCCTAAGAACCAATATGAAATGGATTCAGTTAAGCGTTGCATAAAAACGACAACTATCAAACAATGAACGAGAGAAGATTTGGGAATTAGAGTGCAAGCCTGCAAAGCTGACTGATTTCTTCATACAAGTTCGACAACATGATATACAGATTCCTGGTCAAAACCAATCTCCGTCATCAGCAGTGGACACAAATACGGTAAATACCACTTTGATCACTTCACAATCAAAATATGAGGTGTCACAAGCAGGTTCATCAAGCAAATGTCTCATAACCTTTCTCACTTTGCTTCTATATTCTCTTGATATGAATACGTCTACTGCAAATGGTGATTCGAGTTACTTTACAATATTTTACATTCTAAGGCTCAAAAATTGCTTAAAATGGAAATTTAGTGGATCACGGCGATAGCGGTGAAATTATTCTGTCTGTAAAAGATGAAGAAAATCACAATTTAGCAAATGATTCAGGGTTGTGGCTTGATTTGTTTGCTGATGATGTCGCCTATTGGATCGCTTGTGGATCCAGTAACTGTCAACACCAGAATGGGCCATTTGACAAGTCTTATCGGTATTTTAGTAGTGGCAAACCAGTAAGGTATTGTTCACAGAAACTTTAAAATTTGGACAAAAGCCAATGGTGAGAAATATAAAAGAGAGTGATTACTGTATTCACCATTAACAAGATCAGTTTATTATTTTGTTTGTAAACTGTTTGTTCCTAAAAAATTCTCAAATTTTGTTCTAAAATAAGGGTTCAGTGACTTAGCGAAATACTATTGTAATTGATAAACATGAGAAAAGCACTGCTCACCGAGACTCATTGCTACCATATTTAACTTGCAGAAAAGGTGCGGTGTTGAAGTCACAGTTGGAGGAACAAAGTCAAGACGAGTGTGATTACTGGGAACATGTCTTGGAGGCGTTAAATAACTGTTATTTGTCCGTTAGCAGAACGTGGTTTGGCTTTACGATGAACAGAAGAAAGTTTGGATCATTGCAAAATGGGATTTTTTTTTAGGACTACCTGAGATCATAAGCCAGTTTGATCCATTTTTAGCAGGCTACATTACGAAGTATGGAAATTCTGGCAAATGAAATTCTTCTTACCTGTCAAGAAAAACAAATGTGAGGAACTTATTCAACTAATGGCACAAAAGGTCCAATCGTTCTTTGTTGACTAAGTTAAGTCTTCTGATTATTTTAGTTTGTCCGTTAATTCAACACCAGATGGGAGGCAAAATTGGTGCAATAGCACCAATTTTGAAATCTTTCCTTGAAATTTTAGAAGTATTAGAATATATAGCCAAAGCCAGTCACAGATAAGATGCAAGAGCCAGAATTCATTTTATGTTGAATTTTTGGAATGAGATTTTGCAGAATTTTCACAGAGTAAGCAAAGTTCTACAAAATGAGAATGTGAACTTAAAAACATGTACAGATGTATATGTATTGTTAGCTAACCAACTATGCACTTCAAGAGATGAATTTGAAAAATATGAAAAAAGATGCAAAGGAAATGTTACCAGATGTTGATTACAAGGCAGCTACAACTCGCAAACGTATCAGAAAGAAGTACCGAATGACGGAGATACACCAGAGGTATATCTGAATGCCAGAGAGAAATTTAGTATCAGTACTTTTTACATAATTTTTGACAAACTTGCAATTGAGATGAAGAGAAGAGGAGAGAGATACCCCCCAAAAATATCAGAAAGATTTTATTTTCTAAGTGATGTTCCATATGATGTCACTTCATCTTCTACTAACATTAGAAGGTATTATCAGTTCATGAAAAGCTGATTTATGCTTACCCAGAGGACTTCAACAGTAATTTTTCAGCTGAGCTTAGGGCAGTTTAATTTATACATGCGCCATAAGTTCAGTGCAACAGAAAATGTAAAAACGAGATTCAGTAATGCAGAACTTTATAAAATAATTGTAGAAGACAATATTGAGTGTGCCTTTCCAAATGTAGGTAAATACCTGCGGCGAATTGCTAAGTCTGGGCGGTGCTTTTTTTTCAAAAGGAGTAAAGTTTAATTGTACCCATTTAGAGCCATTTGCACCCATATGACCATGGGACATATGGTTATTCACCCTGGAGATTTCAAATTTGCCAATGGATTTGGCGCTGGGTGGTGCCATCTAGTGGCAGAAGCCTCATTTAGCAATTCAAAGGCACTTGAACCATATAAAACCATCAAGGCAATAACCGTTTATCATCTTATCATAAAACGCCACAGGTCACTGGAGGGACTTTCGCTCTTGTTAACATTAATGGTCACAAAGAGCTCAGCTGAGCGTTCATTTTCACGGTTGAAATATATTAAAAATCTCCTGAGAACAACTATGCAACAAGGTAGGCTTTATCTCTATTATGTATTGAAGCAGATGTGTTACGTAAGATTGATTAGGAGGATCTGCGCAAAGACTTTGCAAGGGAAAAAGTAGCAGAAAATTATTCAACTATAAATTAAATGGAACCATACAAAAATAAATATTTTCTTTCTTACTTTAAGTTTTGTTTAATTTCGCATGTTCGATAAATAAAACTTTATTTTATGGTTTATTATTGTTTATATTTTGAATTACAAATATATGGAAGCACCAATTTTTTTTTAGTCCTTAGGGCTTCTAAGGGTCTTAATCCGGCCCCGTGGTGGAGCATAACCTGCCTCAATTGTGTGCATCACTGAGTTTGGCGAAGACGGGGAGGGATTAGCGGGTGCGGGGCTGTAAAAAGCCTCACATTTCTCCAATATGGCTTTGCAATGGAGCAGCACGCGCTATTGGTCATTAATAATTAAAGCTAGTGCAGGCTCCCCTGATAGTTTCACTTCTGATACGAGTTTGGTTTGTTCGTCGATAAGTATGTCGAGCGCACAGTCGACTAAGAGATTAAAATGCCTCATAAAGTCAATTCCTAATAACGGTGAAGTGGTATCCGCGACCACAAATGACCACCTGAATGATCGGCGAAGCCTAGAGATAACTGTTTCCGTGTGTACCTCGCCGCGCACTTTTATTTTTCCTCCATTTGCCGTCGTAATATTTACACTGAACTCGCACAATTCTCCCGAACTCACCAATTTAGCCAGAATTATCGACATATTCGCCCCCGTATCAATTAGAAACTTACATTTATTTTTATTCACTTTAGCGGTGACGGTGAAAACACATGGCATACCAGCGGCCGCACTTGCAATGGCATACCCTGCTAGTTTTCCGTCAAGTCTGGCGAAGATGGCCTGAAAGAAGGTTGCATCTACAAGTGTTCTCCTCTTTTTGGTCACCTGCACCAGGGTTTGCAGAATTTCGCATTCTCACCAAAGTACAAATGTGAACGGCAGACTACAGGTTTTGGTTCCTTCGAAAAGGTCGCAATCCTTCTGGTATAAAATAAGCACTGTGATCATTATTTCGCTGCACAAAATTGGGACGGTTCCCATTTGGGTACGCACCCATGGGCACTGATCGCGCACTACCCGTAGAATTCACATTGTTTATATAATTATCAATTCTATTATTAGGATTGGGCATACACATATCGGACAAAGAAGTGGCACTACGTTCTAGGGATTCACTGCTATCATTAACATTAAGACACTCTCCCCTATAAAATGGCATTAGTTCATCCGCAAGCTTTCCTAACTGGGCTAGGATAAGTTCCTTCTGGGTAGCAATTATGGGCGCGATGTTGGCTGGTAGGGATTGGATAAACTTGTGCCCCACGAGTTCCTCACCAACTCCTACCTGTAGAACAGTTATCCTTAGTTCTTCCAAATTGGTAGAGGTTGACCGGTGAGCTTCTCGAAAAGCTCGGGTTTCGTCTTCTCGAACAGCCCAAACACCTCAGTTCTTAAGAACTGGTAATTATGAGTAGACAGGATTGCAGCCGGAAGACGGTCGACGGTCTCAGGAGCTAATGCAGCTTAAACATGAAAGAATTTAGTATCCTTCTTACTTACTCTGGAAATGTGAAACTGGGCTTCCACAATTTGAACCAACCTCCAACTGCAGCGTCGCTAAAGACGGGTGGCTTGATGGTGATAGCGATCACGATCTCCTTCTCTCTTAGTCCTGCCTGTTAATGGTCTGATGCGTCCATTTTCTCTTGACCTTCACTGTTCGGCCGAAGAGGGTCACCAGTTTATAGAGGGGGGGGGGAAGATACCGTTGAAGCTACCCAATGAGGTTACCGGTTTGTGTAGGTGGTATAGGATATCGGTTTGTGGGAGCATTGTCGGTAATTATAAGGGTGGGTATTGAAGAGTCCTCGTTGCTATTGCCCTCGACGGGTGACGAGGACTTTAGGCAGTGGGCCTACATTACACCTATTTCGAATTGGTTCTGACTCCTTATAATTCCTCACGAGGGTTATGCGTTAGGTTGGGCTTAACGAAGGTGGTTCTGTAACCGAGGTAAGTAAAAGACTTGGAAAAGAAGCGACAAAGAAAATCTAACTTTATTCTGAAATTGGCCAACTAAAAGGGGCAAGCAGAAACGTCTTGATTTCTTTGCGGTCAATGTGTAGGGTTTCTGTTTTACGCGCAGTGTCGAGTCTAAAGGCGGCAGGACTTATGCGAGTAAACGGGATTCCGTGACGCTACAAAGGGAATGAATTGAGTTAAAGAACAAGGAATAATGATTCTAATCTGTAGACCCATGAGTGTCTGCCTCTCTCTCTCTCTCTCTCTTTATATATATATATATATATATATATATATATATATATATATATATATATATATATATATATATATATATATATATATATATATATATATATCATCTCCAAGGGCGTGACCTTGACTTGTCCGTGGCGCGGACCCAGGGATCTAGTTTGTTCGTTATTTCCACCCCTTGGGCGGAGTTTCCGAAAGCTCTGTGTACCAGTTGTGCCTACATATTTCCCATAGATTTAGCTTTATTACCGGGAATTGCTTGTTGCAAGTCTGTGAAATTTCTCTGGTCAGAGCCTATATTTGTTGAGCTGCTGATAAATGTTCCTAACACGCGTATGTTGTTTTGTGTGTGATCATGGTATTTGTCCAGGTGGTCACTTTTGATATATTTGTATGTTTATGAGTTTCCGCGCGACCCTAACGACCGCTTGCTTCAGATCTATTTAACATATATATATAGTTTCATTTCCTAATTCTCTTTGGTTCTTTATTTATTAGACTTGGCATATTTTTTCCTTAATTTTACGATTTTAGAAATCCACCGAGCGTCCATTTGTGTAGTTCTTCGCTGGGCCTATTAAATCCTGCAATTTAGTGGCAGAGTCCTACTTATTATTTAATAGAACGAGGCCTACAGGCTAATCAATAGCCTATACCAGGGGTTGGCAAACTGCAACCCGTATTTCATTTCAGAATTTAAAAAATATTTAAAATCAATTATTGAACATTTTGCCAAAATCTCACTTTAAACGCGAATTCTGTCAAGTTTCGGAACTACTTTGAAATTTGCGTTCCCCAACAAACTCACTTCCTATCGAGCTAGTTTTATATTTTCGGTCATTTATTTAAGTTTAGCGATATTGTATGCATATTATCTCAATAATTAATTGTAAATTGTGGTTCGACTTCTACGTTAAGCTGTAAGTCTCTTCTGATATAAGTCTGGAAACAGTTTACTTCGGGTTGCGAAACTGCAAAAAAAAATTATCATTAGTTATAAATGTGTAGCTATAATGTAGTATGTGCAAACAAAGGCAAAATGTAATTGAATTTAACTTATATTTAATCAATCTAAATTTGCATTTAACTGTTTAAAATTATTGCCCATCCCTGGCCTGTACGATGCAGTTCCTGTTCCCACCACACAGTTCAGTCCAAGTCGTATTCTCATCTATAAATCTATTCTGTTCTCACTTTTCCTTTCATTCTGGTTTCAAACAAACGTGTCATTCAGGTTGCATTGTTGTTTACTATTGTTTCTTCACTCATCAAATATGCACCCGTTTGTTTCTTCCTCGCCATCTCCGTAAAAAAAACAAAAACAAAAACACACAACATTTTACTTCGCGCGGGCATTGAACATGTACATCCTGTTCTACCCCAACGAGGGGGCCTAAGTTGTCGTACACAACGCTGCCGGCAACGCGGTTTCGCTCAAACTCGCTAATACGTGCGGTTCATTGGTCTTCCTCGTTCCCGCGCGAAGTGGAATCTCTTAATCCCAGAGGATGAAGGTCGCGTCGCGATGCCATTCCGGCTAAAATCAAACGCGCACTCAAGTCGTGTTTCTTTGAATAAAATAGTGACTAGTTTTAATGGTTGATTTGATTATAAATTTATGCTAAAGTTGACTATAAGCCCGAACTTTTTCTTGTAGTCACGTGGAGTATTTAAATGTGTTAGGATGTTCTGTTGAAGTGATAAGGTTGTGACCTTTATCTCCACTGCCCCGACATACCATTACAACTCAAACGAATCATCTGAAATATTGGCACTTAGTGTATTAACAAGTAGAATGTGGGGAAGAAGCCTAACTGAGTTGCAACGGGATTTCAGTGTTAAAAAGACCCCGAAGTCTTTTAATTGAGTTATACGAGTCATCGCAACATCTAAAGTGTGGTAAGTATCTTGGCCAAAGGCTCAACCACGCCCCACCTACCCTTAACCTAACTCCAAGGGCCACCAGGATTATAAATGCATGGTCATTTTAGACAACCCTTCCGAGTTGTGGTGGTTCTAGCTTGTACGCCAGCCTGGGCAAACCACCCCGTTGCCTTCCCAACCGCTCCAATACCATTCTACACTAATATTTTTATTTAACATTTTGAACAACGCATAGATACAACATATGTAACAATATATTTATAAATGTTAGATAAATACCAAAACTATATACAATGACCATAAATAAAAATTTAAAGGATCGAAGATAAAAAAAAGTATATAAATAGAAATAAAATAATGATTCAACTTGCTAAATTAAACATATCCTTCATTATAAAAATAGAATAACTTACAAGAGAACATAAATATCTTAAATTTAAAAATATAAATTAAATCTTGTCTTTTTTTTTTGCGCCTTGATGCAAAGTCACAATTACATATAAGAAATCTGCTTAGTAATTGCATGGTTAATACTAATGACAGCTAAACCACTAAGGCGCTCCTGTGACATGGTGGAAATGAGCTAGGATTTAGAACATAAGACAAAGAGTCTGCAAAAGGCTATAGACTATACAACGTAGCCCATACGCAAATCTAGTTCCACCTAGCATCCTTCTCGATAGATATCCAATCTATCTCTGGACTCTTCAGGGAAGACCCTTCTATCCCATGATTAGTGAGCCTATTCCATTCATCTACCAGTCGATTTATAAACCAATTTCTACCAATCTCTTTTCTCAACTTGTCCAGTTTAAACCCATTGCTACGTGTTCTATCGTGTTCATTAAGAACACGAATCTTCAGAATAGGCGCTCGGTTGCTTTCGTATTTTGTCCCATAATTATTCGTCCTCTTTCCCAATATGCTTTATTTAACTGATCATTGGTGGGGGTGAGAGGATACCCCCCCCCCCCAGATTTAATTAAGGAAAAACGAAACGATAGAAAAAATGGTATACATGACGTGACGTCATAAGGAAGGCAACGCAAATATTTGCTTTAAGTATTCTTAGTTTGTGTTTAGTTAATTTTTATTTTTGTGAGTTAATTACTATTAGACGATTTTTTTTAATACTTTTTGTACGTTTGCTTAGTTTTACGTTTATTTTTTCCCTTTTGTTACTGGAACTATTTTCTTTTCTTTAGTTTTAACAAAATATTTTAATTACTATTTGGTTACTTACTCTTTTTTTATTCATTAGTTTATTTCTTAAACATTTTTGCTTTCTTTTTTTTAGTTGTGCTTTCTTGAATATTTGGTTGTTTTTGTTAGAATTAAATATTTTAAATTCCAAGCGAATTTAATGCGACCTACATTCATTATGGAGGCGAAAAACAGACCAGCTTCTCTCCTTAAAGATTTCCGAATCTTACCTTATCTTACCTATTTTAACATTTTACCCACTTAAAGAGTACAATCAATTTCCCCCGGACTCTTCTCATTTCTAATGTTTAAAAAGATTTAGCCTTTCACTATAAGGTAATCTCATCAAGCCATGAATCATCTTAGTCATCCTTCTTTGCACAGACTCAAGCAAACCAATATCCATCCTATGATATGGTAACCAAAATTGCACCGCATAGTCATGATGAGGTCGAACAAATGCCAGGTACATTTTCAGAATGACATCAGAACTCCTATTTCTTACACTCCTCCCAATAAATCCCAATACCTTCTTAGCTCTATTCCTAGCCATTAAGCACCACTTAGAAGGACACCTAAGTCTCTTTCGCATTCTGAACTACCTAAAAATCCCCCATTTAATTTAGAATTATTTAGCGCACTACACCTACCTATACTAAGTACACTAGACTTGCTTATGTTAAAGTCCGTTTGACATTTCTCCGACCATTCGAATAGTTTGGTCAATTTATCTAGCAATACCACAACATCGGAATCTGACCTTATAATGTACCCAACTCAGTGTCACCAGCAAACTTGCTCAGGTTGCTACCTATACCCATGTCGAGATCTTTAATTTAAATTAAGACCAATAACTACCCTAGCACCCACCCTTTGGAACTCCACTGGTAACATTTCCCGACTCAGATTTAATCCCAGCTATGCTAACCCTTTGCTATCTATGATTAGCTTAGCTTAGGGAAGTCCATCGAGGTCGATGATGACGGATGTCCTCAGGGCGATCTCCGACCTTGGTCAGGGTCGGTTTGCTGAGGACATCAAACCTGCGCTAGATTTAAACGAGTAAGAAGGCGTGCTCACTTCAGACCCGTATCTTGACCAAGGGGAGAAGATTCCTAGTAGCAGGAGAGGACTCAAGACGACCAGGCTTCATCTTCAGCTGCAGGGGGCTGCCGAGACACCGGTCTGCTGGTGCTCGCCTATAGCCGCCGCCAGTCCTGGTCTTATTATCGAGGTTATCCTTCCTCTAGCCACGGCTGAATCCACCTAAAAATCCTTCCAAATAAACAAAATCGTAATTCTCATCTCCATTGGCAGCACCGTACATGTTTCTATTTCTTTTGAGACTATCTTCTTGATCATTAAAATGCCCTCTAATTTATCCTCATTATGACCCCTGAAGCTCAAGGTCCCCTCAGGTACTATTAGATTATCCTTGAGTGTAAATACTGACAGAAAATACTTATTTATCATCCCAGCCTTTGTGTCACTATCACTCACTAACTCCGTCTGTAGTGTTAAGTGGGCCTATTTTATCTCTAGTCTTTGTCCTGTATACTTGAAAGAAATCCTTGGGTTTTCCTTTGCCTTATTTGCTACTTTAATTTCATACTCTCTTTGCTATCCTAATTAACCTTTTAATGTCTCGAGTTAGCTCATTGTATATCTGCCTTAATTGACCCTCATTTCCTATAAATGTCCCCTTATAATGCCAATATAATATTTAATTTTATCCGCTCTCCATTTAGGGTCGACAGCCTTGAATTTAATTTCCCTAAATGGAATATCCATATTCTGTCCAGCAATTAACTGCTTGACAACTGAGTCATATTCCTGTTCTACACTATTCCTCTTTACTTCAGGGTTATCTTCACCTTTAACGGATCACATTGACCCCACATTTCCTAACGTGACATTATTCGTTAGTCCTCAAACAACAGTCTCAAGGTGCGTCCTCAGGCCTCTATAATCCTCTTTTCTAAAGTCTGGGATTTTAACCACATTTATTCTACTGAGAATCCGCTATTTCCCCAATTCCCCACGAATCTCTGTATCGCTAATACCCCCTTTCCTATTTGATAGAACTAAATTCAATATATTACCAGCTCCAGTGAGCCGGTTTACAACCTAGGTTTACAACCTGTCCAAGAAAATTACTCTCAGCTTCCTAATCAGCTACAAGAGCTTGCCAGTTTATATTAACTCTAAATGCACGTTCTATAACCTATATCCTCTCCTATGACAAGTTTATCCTTCTTCTTCTTAACATCTAGCCATAATGACTCAGTGTTTTCACAACACAGGTGATTATCTCTAATATAAATAATCACCCCTTTTTTCCTCTTGTTCCTCTCTCTATAAAACATATTATAACCCTCAATCTGGACCTCAGGCCTAAAGTTGTCTCCTCCCAAATCAAGACATGACTCTGTTATCGCAATAACATCACAATTCTCTACACTCACTAAGCCTTCTTAACAAATCCATCTTATTCCTTATGCTCCTACTATTTGTGTAGTGTAGTTTCAATGTATCGTTGTTTATGGTCTTATCATTACTACACTCTATCTTCCTAGTCCTCTGATCACTTTCCTGCCAGTTCCCTACATTTATCTGAATGCCCTCACTCCTGCCTACCTCATCCTACTTTCCATTACAGTCTATACTGATACTCCCCTCTAGACCGCCACATAACACTTTCGCACCCTTGCGACTCAAGTACAACCCATCCATTGCATACAAATCCTGCCTTCCAAAAAACACTCGATTTATTCAAAAACACTATTTCCATACTATCACACAATACTTTCACTGTCATTTATCCCAACTGCACCCTCCATCCACTCACTGCCTACCCTAAACCTAGGTAAAATTCTTGACACTACACACTTCTTACTAGTATCCCGAAACTTTTATAACAAATCCCTATATCTAGACACTAGCTCCTACGACCTATTTTCCCTATGTCATTCACTTCCAAATGTAAAATAACATTGCATTCTTTTCAATTCCATCCACCATCCTTTCAATTCTCTCTTACAAACGCACCTGGCAAACAAACCCTCATCCTCCTCTTGCGTTCACGTTCGCAAAACGTCTTGTCCAGATACCTAACCTGTGAATCTCCCACCACAAACACTTCAGGCACTTCACATGCCGCTAAGACACTGGACCTGTTACTACAAATAATTAGGCTCCGACCTGCACTCTACCTAGGTATACTATCCCCAAAGCTGTTTCTGCTCTAGTTACAGTTACTGGAAGAGAGATAATGTGTGAGAGTAGTCCACAACTTTTGGATAAATTTCTGAGAACCCCATTTCATATTTAAATGTCAGCGCCTCAAGCATGTTTATGTGCTTCGATGGCAACTCAGGCAAGTTCCCCAGGTGCTGTGTCCTTCAGATGTGTTATTGGTACTCCACGTTTTTACTTCATGATCTTAATTTTGCTCTCCAGCCATGTTCGGTCAATCCGTTGAGTGTTAGTTTGAGTCGTTGGATCTACGTAAAACTGCTGGTGATTGACTGCACGGTAATTATAGCCTAATTGGGAAAGCCTACTATATGCGGCTCATTCCTCGTAGTGTATGTAGGACCCACTTGCAACTTCCCTTTAAATGATTGGCAACAAAGTCGCGGCATCGCGTTGGTAAACATTGAAATAGCACCAATCATTTTTATGGCATAGTCCGAAGACCCAAGGGCCATTGATACGTCGTCCATGATTTCGCTTGTTGATAACAGGGTTTTGATCCAATTCCTCTGGCACCTTCCAAATGCGACCTCTATTATACTTTCTTCGTCAATTTGTACTGGCTCGTTTTCTGTACCAATCATCTCACCTCGACGATTCACAAATACAATAAATGACCAAACTTCACGACAGTAATTAAACCAGTCTACCACAGTGTTCATAGAAATACCGGTATATTTCTTAACTGTTCGCAACGGTATTTCAGAGCACCACAGGAACAAAATTTCTAGAATCAAACACAGGCTCAATTTGCAATTAAGTTTGCCATTTAAATCCGTGTAATGGAAAAAGCTGTTACCACTCCTTGCAGACATAATAACTTGACAACGCTTTCTTTTACACCTCCACACTGGATAGTCTTTTCCGCGTACTTTCTTAGTTGTGAAATTAAGTGATCCGCTGCATTTATTGTACTCAGCTTTTTCGGCTAAAATACCTTTATTGAGTAAGAACTTTGCAGCAGTACTTTCGTCACTAACATGCTATAGCAGTTACCGGCAAAGGTAGGATACATACTATAGCAGCACCCTCTTTTTTGATGTACTCATCCACCAAGATAAAGATTCTAACACTATAATTTTCTGTGTATCGTAAGCCACCCCATCCAAATGCTTGCATACATTTTTACTCTGGCCATAGTGATAATATAAAAAAAAAAAATTAGTAATCGCCACCTTGTTTCTACGTGTGTACATAACATGTAATCTTAAATGCATTGACAACGAAATTAAAAACATTAAGAAATATCCGAATTTCTTTTATTAACGAAGCACACCTACAAGCCAGGAGAATATTTAAGGCAACTTTTAAAAATACCATTCTACCAGCCAAAGTAGAAATCACCCCCACTGCGCGAAGTGCCTCGTTCTCCACTACACTCCCTCCTTTAGACACCTCAACAAGCATATCAGAAAATTCAACCTCAAAGTGACCTTTAGCTTCACCAAAACATACCTTCTCCTCACACGGTAGAAGTGTACAAAATACCATGCAATAATTGTGGTAGAATATATTTTGGACAAACTGGACGGTGTTTATTCCAGATCCATTAACATAAATATTATGTAGGCGCGAGTAACGAGTCTAATGTAACATTTTAACACGTGACCTCCACAAACCATAGTATTAATTTGGACAAAGCCGAATTTATTTATAGATCAAATGCCTGGCTACCACGGGAAGTGGTTTGTCCTGGTAGCCACCAGTCTCTCGAAAGGAAATTTTAGGTTTAACTACGCTATTATATCCTTAATCAGATCCAAAATTGGTTATCCTCTCTATGCAGACCGCATCTGGCTGGTCATGTGTAATTGTTATACTTTTTGTTTATATTTATTGAAATAGACGCTGTAGAATTGGGGGGGGGGGCAGTTTTTATACAGCTGAATGATGGAGCGTGATGCTCCGAAACCTGTTCTGCACCAATAATAAGTTATCTTAAAATAAAGACGTTTATAAATAAAATTGCAACCAAAAGCAAAGCCCATAATTCTGCATATAGCCAGCCCGCAAAACATCCAACATCCAAGACTCCCTTAAAGGCTAATGTATTTTGACATTATTTACATATAATAAGAAAGCGAATAGAGTAACTTTCTAAAGCTTCCAGAACGACAAAAGTATGCTATAGTATCTTTGCTCGAGGTAATGGACAATATTTGGGAATAATTTGCTTTTGCACAAATTTCACAGGAGAATAAGTAATAGATGCCTGACATCTGCACATTTTTCATGTTATGACAAACAAATAAGGAGAATAGATTGTAGATGCGATATTAGAATACAAATTAGTTAGGAGCTATTGACAGAGAAACAAAGAAGGCAATAGGGTAGCAAAAATTGTGCCTAGATATCAGCATTGCTTCAGCGGGTAACAGGACCCATTTGAATATACTGAAGGCAGTACTGAACCTGAAGATGACACCCACGATACCGCCTTTAATCCTGATTCCAAGGAGAGGGAATATCACCAGAACAGATTTACTAATGAGAATTTAGCCATTGCAGCAGACCAATACCGGTTAAGCGACTGCGACTATGACAAATGCTGCTTTAAAAGACGGCGATTTATAATTTCCTTGTCAATTCAGCACAACACAACACTTTACCACGGTGTATGTATGATGGGTGAAGCGGAATAACACCAAATATTGATAAAATTGCGCCCACAATATAAGAAAATCAAAGCGTGATCTTAGTGGATCAAAGACATGGAACACCAACCTAGTTTGTTAGTGGCTGGGGATTGAGGAACAACCATTTCAGAGCCCCTCCCCGGTGTCAGGGTTGGTAAAAAAGCCCAATAAAACGCGAGTTTTATTGGGGTTTTTTTCAAATCTTGGGTTTTTCAAAAAACAAATGTTACAAGCATTAGAATAACATAGAAAAAGAATAGCCATCTCTATTTGTATGTAATATTAATTGTAAAAGTCTAAATACCGCGTACATAAGTGTACGCAGAAACACTCCGACACAAAACTGCGCGCCTTCTCGTATCCCCAAACGCACATCTCGCCTACCTAGAATTCTCCGTCGCCCTTTTTCGCACCGCCGTAAAATCTGAGATGGCTCGAAGCCGTGAATGACATATCGTCAGCCCAAAGAGGAAAAAAGGTATTTCGCGCGACGATACGAATTTTACGAGAATTCGATTCTCTCTCGATTTTGCTCGCGGGAGAAATAAAAGGAAGACTTCTCCCTGAAATCAGGCAGAAGCCCTTGGGCATACGTCGAGTTTGTGTGAAACTCGATCCACATAAGAAACCGTTCGCCCGCTGCAAGGAAGGAACTTCTCGGGGAATTGGTTGTTGCCGTCACGGTACTCTTAAGTGCCAAACTTTTCGCAGCCCCCCCCCCCACCTTCAGAGTCTGAGGTTACACAGGACCTCCCTCTGCGGATTACTCTAGACGTAGCTAGGTAATCGATTTTGGATACCCAGTCCAGGAGCCGAATAATCGGACAGGTACTTCGAGGAAGAAGTCCGATTTGAGTCACCGTGTGGCTCACCTTCGTGAAATGGCAAAGGATCAGCATATCACCGGTTTAGGATTACCCTCTCATTCGGTAACCTCGGACGGCCTGACTAGGTGCGATCATCGTCCGCAGAAGAAGATCTTCACCGCCCCCCCTCCTTCAAAAATACTTACAAACTCAAAGGTATCGTTAATTGAATTATCCCCTTCCCTAACTTCACCTGTTTATTTGTGTACTAGAATTCTCATCCTCAGCCCATACCCTCGAATATTAGAAGTGCTTACTTAATTCAGTGTTTAACTCAATAATAATATTCCTTTCGTTCTGTCTGTTGTTATTAAGACGCAAACTTCCCAGCGAGTAATCTGCAAGTAATCCCCACGACATTTTTGTAGACTTATTTATTCGGTGCAAGATTAATTCTATTTATATTTATATACGCTGTTGCTTATTTCAAATTCATGTAGATTAAAGATTATTTTTGTATATGTGTGTTTAACTAATTTGGACGATCCCTTGGCAATTATTAAGCAATCCACTCGGCTTAAATCTCAATATTCCACCGACCCGCCCATGGTTGGCTTTTACTGAGTGGAGAACACACTCGGGAGATCATCATCTTAGTTTTGATTAAAAGGGTACGCACCGGGGTTATTCTTATTCACCGGAAGTGGCTAAGGTAGGTGTATTGGATACACTTCACCTCCGCTTCACTTCGGTGCGGTAATAAAATATATGTCCAGGAAGTGGGACTGGGATTACCCACTCACTAAACCTCGACATTAATAATTACTTAGTTTAATAATTATATTATAGTAAGAATAGATTACAGTCAGTAACAGATCACTGATCGAGAATTTGCGAGTACCCATGATATCCATAACCTGTAGAAGGAGAGATGAATTATTATGAGTCAGTATCAGAGAAATAACCTTAATTTGATACATATTTGTTGAAATTATAAACATAAATATGAATTTTAAATAAAATAATGATAAGTAGCATTTATTGCTTGAAAAGAAAATGTAATTTTGAAAAAAAAACCCAAACCCGGATTTTTTCAAATTTCACTTGAAAAAGCCAAAAAAACTGGAATAAAACCCGGGTTTTTTAGAGTTGGGTTTTTTTAACTTGCCCACCCTACTCGGTGTATGTGTCAGTGTGTGACCTCTATATCTTTCAGGCCTTCCTTTCGGTGGTCTTGGTTGGCAACATGTATTCAGGCCCGGATGCCTTCGGTCGTTTCCGTTTGTTTACATATATATGTAATATTTCCTCCCCCTCTTTTACTTCCGTGCCTGGGAGAATCGAATGTTCCCTCAAATCGATTTCTTCTCTTAGTGTGGATAACTGTAACAAGTCACAATACTTATGATATACTCATTTATTATCATAACCCTTTCTTCTGGATTGTCGGTGATAGGTATCCTTTTACTCTTAACCCTTATTTATGATCGTTCTACAGTCTGCCGCCAAAAGGTAAAACGCATTAACTCCAAAATCCTTGTTTTGAGAAAATCGATATTTAAGATTTCAGCGCAGTTTAGATTTCATTGGAATTAATGCAACTTACCATTTGAAATCTCTGTATGATGACAAGAGAGACGTAAACCGTAGTAATAGGCACGTTCATGTTCGTCTTATTCTACGAGTCTATAGATATCAAATTTTCATAAATCGCATTTTGGGAGTTAATGCGTTCTGCCTTTTGGCAGCAATACTGTTCGCGTAACTATAGAAACACTGTGACTAATGTTCGAAGTTTAGTGCTAGATCTCTTTCATAATATTTCTTCGCTTTCCTAACCCCTTGCTTAACCAGTCTACGATACTATAATATATATATATATATATATATATATATATATATATATATATATATATATATATATATATATATATATATATATATATATATATATATATACACTTCTGTTTCATTGTGCGGTGACGTCTATTACGCCCCCGTAGTGAGTTTATGATTTCATTGGTGACCAAAGGGCTTTTCTGCGTTATTTAACTTCCCCTCCCCCCCACACCTACCGATCTACCTTTCTTTTCGCAGATTTCTTATTCTAAATTCGTTATATTGATTTTTCCCTAAGGAATCTTTCAGGATTGTTTCCGATTCAGTTTGAAATCATTACGACACTCCATCTCAAAGTTCTCCGACCGAGCCCCATTTACAACTTGGTCTAAAGTCGTGGTGAGCATTCTAGCAGTCTCATATCCTAGTTTGTTCTCTTTTGACCGCTTGTGAACTCTGATGTACAAACCGACTGTACCCCCTTTCCCTATCCTTCTCCGTTACCGTGGTGTTTGTTATTTTGTCCAACTTTCACCTCGATCCTATCGCGCAAATTATACACGTACGTGTCTAATTCCCGTCTCAAGTCTGTTAGCTCCTGTTTCTAGGCTGAAAAATATCTGATAATTCTTATAATCTCCGCTTTCATACTAACATTACAGAGACAATTTTTTTTTTAACTTCAAACGCTTGATTGAACGTAAATTTCCTTATTAAAAGAAGACCCGCAGATAAAACATTGAAACTTAATATTCGTCCTGGTGTATGAAGTAGAACGTAATATTTCCAAATACGTGTAAGGTATATTACGAAAGCTCGGTAAAGCTACGCGTCTCTGTGACCAAGTGGGAACTATTTTAAAACGCGTTTGTCATATTTTACTAACTAGTAACAGAAATAATTTAGTATATTCGAATTTAGATCGGGATATAACACCGCAATTAGACAAAGATTTCCGAAGCAAAAACATGAGGGATTTTTTTTTTCGAGAGCGCAGTAGTTTCACGTCCTATCTGGAGAAAGGCAGAGCATGGAATGAGAGAGAGAACGAAAAAAAACAAAGCATTTCAAATTGATATTTGTCGATCGGTAAAGAAATGAACTTGAAGTCATTATTAGCATTTGTAGAGGGATTGTTACCTACCCATCACACTCAAACAATACGTGTACGAAAGTATGGACATTTCAAGATATAAATATTATTTCACCACTAAATTAGGAGTGGAGAAGAAGTGCAATCCTCGTTAAAAGAGAAGGCATTTAACTATAACTAAACATTCCTAAAGTTAGAGGTCCGAGGCCTGAAAAAAGGTATGGGATAATATAGAAAAAAAAAATGCTTCGTCTTGTTCTGGATGACATTTGAGATGGCAAACTACACAAGAGAGTGTTGGGCGTGACTTTACATGCGAATAAGTGATAATAAGTGCAAATAACGGCACTTCTAGACTAAGCCTGCCAACACACAGGCCAAGCTGCCGTGAGGTGATTTATTACTCTCTCAAATGCCCTTTGTACGACATATAAACTTAAATAGGACAAATATGCGCTTTCTGCAGCTGACTCCATTTAAAAGCTTAGCGTCTATTGTCTTAACTGCATTAAAGTGATTAAAAACAATCTACAAGAAAATGTCCGTAGAATAAGGTAAATTGGAGGCATAACCGACATTCTCAACTCGAACTATTCATCTCACGTCACCCCTCAACTTGAAGACGAGTATTGGAAGAAAGAAATCGGACTCCACCTCGACCGGGGAAAGTGATATCAATCGCAAATTTTAAACGCATTTCATCTCATTTTTAACAATACTTATTTATAGCTCGAGAATTATCTATTAGCGTTCAAATAGTCCGTGAATAATGTGACCACCCCCACCACCACCAGGGTCCACCGTAATTTTTGTTACAAGTGAGACAAAAGAGAAAAAGAGTATCTTCAAACAGCAGCGCATAAGCGGAGTTGAGCTGGTTTTGTTTCGAATGGCGCAGTTGTCGATTTGGGAGGAAAGGCGAATATTTCGGGAGTAACTGGAACCGATTGCGGAAAAATTAGCGGCATTGAGGGAAAATGGTAGAGTTAGGGTAGATAAAATTTATGGTGTGGATCTGTTGAAATTAGGGACCATGTTCTTTCTAGTAAAGGGAGATTTTTTTTTGCCCCATTTGGTGAATGCCCCCAAGGGCATAAGTGGCCGTGCTTAAAAATTCAGCATAGTCTAGGCTACTTTCAAATCTCCCCCCCCCAAAATAATAATAAACAAAAGCAAGACGAAGGAAACACACTCACCAGTTTGCCCCCCCCCCCCCCGGGCGCAGGAGCATGCGACCAATACCAAAGAGAGTCAAATAAAATGAGGGAATAGCACTCCTCTCCTCTCTTGTATGAATAGACTAATGCTGTTTTTACCACAGACGCCCCTTTCCAAGTAAGGAGGTGACCGATTCCAACTCAAGAACAAGAGAGCCCTATTTGTAGGCCTCATTTGTTGGGTTAAATTTTTAAAATTGCTTCAATTTGACATTTGTCACAAAACAGTTCGTACAAATAACTTGTAATTGTCACAAACAAGAACCAAGGAATCCAAATTAATAATGACACGATAGAAGAGATCAGCCCACTTGAAATGGCCATGACGATCAAAGGGGTGTCTTATGAGTTCCTTAGGCGATAGGTTAGATGTGATATTACTAAATTAGGTTAAACTAATCTTGACTAACCTACCAAACCCATATAACTTAATTAAAAGATAACTCGAACAAGGTCCCCTAACCAAAAAGTCATGTGGTCTCACTTATTCTGATTTATAACCTTACGACCTTTAAAACTTTCAATAATTCAAAGACAAACCTTATGAGGACCTTGTCAATTATATCATTCGAAAGAGAATGTAAAACATAAGGGTTTCAAATTTCGTTAGAATCGACCGAATATTTATGATGTTATTAACAAAACAAAGTAATTCCCAGGCCTACCTTAGGAGGACTTTGGCAATTATATCATTCGAAAGGGGATGTAAAACAACATAAGGGTTTCAAATTTCGTTGAATTGGCCGAATAGTTACAATGTGATTACAAAAATAAACAAAAACAAAACAGGGACCCACCCACCGACAAAGTGAGATGTAGAGTCGCGCGCGACTAAAAACGTCGCGTAGGAGTTTGCTCTACAAAAGATTACAACAAAATGTACTCGCGACGACCTAGCCCAGGGACGTCCAACCCGCGGCCCGCGGGCTCCATTACGGCCCACTGCTTACTAGGATTTTATTTTTACGCGGTATTTTTTAGGAATATTTTTATTTACTTTGAAAACCAGATATTGAGAATATCATAAAAGGAAGACAATCCCCCAAATCAAATTGATTTTATTTTATTTTGTATTAGTCTAATTTAATTTTCTCCTGTTAATATACAGTATTTTGTTTGTAATTATATATATCTTTGTGAACTTTTTAAAAATTATATTTTAAGTACCTGTGTGGCCTGGTGAATATACTTAAATTTCTAAGCGGGCCCGTTGGGAAAAAAGGTTGGACAACCCTGACCTAGCCTATACCAGAATGAAAATGTTTGGCGAAGATCAAACAAAAGGCGCCTAAAATCCCTACTCCTATATCTATTCATCTTCTATCTATTTATAACTATATTTTAAGAACGGGATTTTTTTAGCGGTTGAATAATAACATATATTTAGTCCCGTGCGATTCTACATCTCACTATTTTTTGTTTTTGTAATAACATTGTAACTATTCATCTGATTTTAACAAAATTTGAAACCCTAATGTTGTTTTATATTCCCTTTCGAATGATATAATTGCCAAAGTCCTCCTAAGGTTAGCCTGGGAATTATTTTGTTTTGATAATAACATCATAACTATTCAGCCGATTCTAACAAAATTTGAAACCCTTATGTTGTTTTATATTTTATTTCGAATGATATAATTGATAAGGTCCTCCCTAGGTTAGCCCGGGAATTATTTTGCTTTGGCAATAACATTATAACTATTCGGCTGATTTTAAAAAAATATTGAAACCCTTATGTTGTTTTATATTATCTTTACAATTATATAATTGCCAAAGTCCTCTCAAGATAGCAGGTGAATAATTTTGTTTGGGTCAAAAGATCATAAATATTCGGCCGATTCTAACGAAATTTGAAACCCTTATGTTTTACATTCTCTTTCAAATGATATATTGCCAAGGACTTCCCAAGGTTACCCAGAGAATTATTTTGTTTGGACATCATAACTATTCGGCCGATTCTAACGAAATTTGAAACCCTTATGTTGTTTTACATTCTCTTTCGAGTGATATAATTGCCAATGTCCTCCCAAGGTTAGTCTGGGAATTATTGAAAGTTTTGAAGGTCGTAAGGTCATAAATCGGAATATTTGAGAGCACGCGACCTTTTGGTCAGCAGACCTTGTTTTCTCTCTTAGTTCGGTTATGACCTAAGTATATTTTGAGTTTTTAACTAAGTTCTTTATAAGAGTTCCTCTAGAATTTTAAAAATACAAAATGCTGAAGTTCAGAAAAAATAAATATCGATTGTTTTGGAATTTTTTAAAACAAAAAGAATTACAAATGGTGAAGTTTAGAAAAAAATAAATATCGATCGTTTTGGAATTTTTAAAACAAAAGAATTACAAATGGTGAAGTTTAGAAAAACATAAATATCAATTGTTTTGGAATTTTTAAAAACAAAAAGAATTACAAATGGTGAAGTTTAGAAAAAAATAATATCGATTGTTTTGGAATGTTTAAAACAAAAAGAATTACAAATGGTGAAGTTTAGAAAAAAATAATATCGATTGTTTTGGAATTTTTAAAACAAAAAGAATTACAAATGGTGAAGTTTAGAAAAAATAAATATCGATTGTCTCGGATTTTTTTAAAAATAAAATGAATTACAAATGAAGTTTAGAAAATTTATTAAATTTAGGTATGGATGCTTTTTTTTGGTGTTATATTCGAAAGTTTTATAGAAGTTATTTCTAAAATAGATTTTCAATTTTAATCTTTATCAGAAGGAAATAGCTACTGGTCACTAAAAACAAGTAACGCAAAATGAAATTATTAGAGCGAATATAGGAGAAAAAGAGTAAAAAAAGAATCCTGAGGATTCTTTTTTCCGTATTTAAAAAGAATTTAGATAAGTATTTTATGACCTAGAAAATAAGAATCGATGTGAAAAAACTATAAGGATGGTTTTTCGTATATTCAATGCTTGTATCCAAGTTCTCTTTAAGAGTTGAATTAGAGTTTGAAAAAAACATCTCTTAATTGATGGGTTTTCTTTTATGTGAAACTTTTATCCAAATAATATAAAAGTTACCATTTTTCTGATCTTATACTTTTTACTCATTGAACCCAAGAATAAAAAAGAGAAAGGTTTGAATAAAATAGAATTTATAAAATATTGTATACGAAAAAGTAGATATTTAAAGACAAGATTATTAATAAATTTTAGAATGAAATAATAAAGATTACGATTACAAAAGAGAAA
This sequence comes from Ceratothoa steindachneri, assembly GCA_963969495.1. Classification (NCBI taxonomy): domain Eukaryota; kingdom Metazoa; phylum Arthropoda; class Malacostraca; order Isopoda; family Cymothoidae; genus Ceratothoa; species Ceratothoa steindachneri. The sequence goes on from OZ018332.1 coordinate 21,676,703, forward strand.
ATCAAAAATTTATTAAAAAAATAGTGAAAGTTTTTTTTAAAGTTTTCTACTGCGAGAAGAGATAGAAAAATAAGAAAGTAATAAATATATTTTAGAAGAATTTGACACCATAGGAAAGGAAAATGGTCAATTGAATCATGAAATGGAAACCGATACAATTTCTTTGGTCGTAGGCCACAGACCGAATGTCTGCATGCGAGGAGAGGCTGTCATCGCTATTAAAAATGGCGGTGAAGTTTAGCCTGACGTCTTGTCGGAAACTTATTCGAGTCGTTTGTTTGAAACTGACAAAATAATTGTGTATTTAAGAGATTAAAAACAGGCTTTATCACGAATAATCAACAAGGCCTTAAAAGACGCCGTATGCGCAATAATATGACAGGCATTTACGGTCGAAGGTCTGTAGACATAAATAATTTACTTTAAGGTGTCGCGCTTGATACAGTGCCTCGATGTAGACTAAAAAACTGAACTTATTCGAGAAAATAAACGGAGAACTGGGAGGTATTTATAATGTAGGCAATAAAAAAGCGGACACAAACTAGGGTATTTCCATCAGAAAATTCGTCTTTTTTTAAGGGTAAAACTTAAGGGGGTATTGAAATTTGGGAAAAGTACATAATCCAAGATTACTTAAGAGTGGCACGGCCTGAAAAGGTACATAACAGCAGAATTTGCAATCTATCATAAGCGAAGATGATGTTCTGACGTAGCAGTGCCATTGGGTATGGAAACTCGCCACAACGCTAACTAAAGCTTAATTCCTATACCTTTGTGATTGAAACTCACTGCGTCAGTAAAGCTTTGTTCATATACTCTTGGGCGAGTGGGGAGACAGAGAGGGAGACGACGAAAGTGCGCGGTCAGCTTCATGTCTAAACTGCGTGCGCTCTTTCACTTTATTGATGCCGAAATTAAGGAGCTGATGAAGATTAATTGCCCCCTTCCCTTACACACACACACAGACACAGACACGCACATACGCTTTAGGGTTGCTAATCCTTACTAGCAAATTTTAGAATTTCAGTGGACCAAAGATCACAAAATTTGGACACATGAACATTAAAAGTTATCTGTTCATATGAAATTAATTATCAATTATGTAAGAGGGACTATTGTCTTGTTGTTTTGCTTTGCATGTCCTTTATGTAATTCCATTTAAATCTTGGAAGAAATTTATTTAGAAATTTTGCTTAATAGCAATTTTGATGATTTTCAGCACTTCTCAGGTACCTTCGTGAGCCGAAGAGTTAAAGAGATATTTCATCCTGCTTGTGTGGTACCAAGTGTGAAATATGATGGTAGTTTTATCATGGTATGGGAAAGAATGAACTCTATAACTTATACCACCATGGTATCACAGGTTTTAGAGTCATACATATATCTATAAATTGCATACCACAACATCGAGAAATGAGTTTTATTTCAGAAGGACATACAATGCCTCATACCCTACATCTAACCACAGAAGAATCGGTTTGGAGAAATGGGGATCACCCCAATGGAGTGGCCACCACAGAGCCCTGACTTAAATCCAATAGAACGCCCTCTGTTGGAGTGCTTGAAAAAACAATAAGAAGCACCAAAAGAACAAATAAAACAACTGTATAAAGAATTGCAAGGGGAATGGAGAAAGATAGCGACGTTAAAATAATTAATATATATATATATATATATATATATATATATATATATATATATATATATATATACTAGGCAATAGCTTCGCCACTCCTCCATACAGGGGGAGCTTGCGCTTCGCTACTAAGATTAAAATTTAAAATCTGAAAAAAAGCAGCCATGGTTAAATTTTTATAAATTTTCTGAACTTCGCCAATTATAATCATTTTAAAAGGGAATGTACAAGAAATTTCCCCTTTTTTAAAATATCACGTTGATAAAATATAGTTATAGAAGAAGATATATAAAAATAAATTTTCTGAACTTCACCATTTGTAATTCTTTGGGTTTTAAAAAATTCACAAAATTTCGATTCTTATATTTATTTCTGAACTTCACCATTTTGTTTTTTGATATTATAAAAGAATTATTAGAAATAACTTTGATAAAAAAAACATAAGTCATAACCAAACTAAGATGAAATTATTATTTAAATACTCTAATATATATATATATATATATATATATATATATATATATATATATATATATATATATATATATATATATATATATATATATATATATATATATATATGCATGAAAGACTCGACGTATAGGTGAGAATGGATGGGGAGAAAGAAAAGTCCAGACACTACACACAGCTCTTTATTGACGTTTCGCCTCTTGGCTTCCTCAGAATGGAAGAGTTAAAGAGATATTTCATCCTGCTTGTGTGGTACCAAGTGTGAAATATGATGGTAGTTTTATCATGGTATGGGAAAGAATGAACTCTATAACTTATACCACCATGGTATCACAGGTTTTAGAGTCATACATATATCTATAAATTGCATTCTGAGGAAGCCAAGAGGCGAAACGTCAATAAAGAGCTCTGTGTAGTGTCTGGACTTTTCTTTCTCCCCATCCATTCTCACATATATATATATATATATATATATATATATATATATATATATATATATATATATATATATATATAGTAAGAATATGAAGACCCAGGTGATTACACTAATCATTTATTGGCCGGACGTTTCGGACCTTCACTAGGACCATCTTCAGTGACTGTGTCGATTAAAGAGAAGGGGAAGGAATATTAACGATAGCAGTTAAAAGAATGCATTAAATTATTGCTAAAATAATAAAATTGACAATTATTGAGATTAAAGTGAAAACACAAATAAAATATATAGAATTAAATAATACTCTCCAGTGTAATTTTAAAAAATAATAGAAAAAAGTGAAGTTATAACATAAACTGACTTGAATATCAAATATTAAAGGTAACTCGAGTAAACAGTAAAATAACCTATTTTAGTAAATTATAAAAAACAAAAAACCCGAAAACAAATGTGAATGAATTAAACAGAGTGACTAACCTTTCTCGTGGAAGTTGAGAAATCAACTAACTAAACATATAAAAACTACTAACGAGATTTGTTAGGTTGGTCGGTTGGCTAGTTAATGTATTGAAGTGTTGGTTGGTTATATTGTGAATAGTTTAATTGAGGAGGAGTAATTATTTAGGTTTGGATTTATTTTATTGATGTACAGTGACTCTAAGATTTTCAAATCGAGAGAAGTTAAAGCTGAAGATAAGATGGTAAATGAATTAGAATTAAGAGGATGATGGTGATACTCAGAGTGTTGCCTGATGGAAGAGGCCAAACTGGCTTACAATTTAAATGTAGGATCGCAAAGCACTTAAGTTTGTCTCATAGACTGGTATTCCCATCTCTAAACCTGAAGCCTCAATATCTTGAACTGTGTTCAAGATATTGTCTTGAATTCGTTCAATGACTTTTCATGCAACACTCATTTATCAAATACGGCTTATACATGGTGACCCCCCTCCCCAAACGGGCCTGCACACACTTTTTGTGATATATCCTTCATTCACTATTCACCCTTACTTTGCAGGACATTGCAGAAGCAACGCCTGTGAACACAACTAGATCTCAATGGAAGCTCGAGCAAAGAATATACTGCGTCAAACATTACTACAAGACAGGCTCGTTCAAGAAAGTGCTGGACATTTTCGTGCATCAGTTCGAGTGTAAAAAAGCCCCCTCCAAGAGCAGAATTCACGACTGGGTGGACCACTTCGAGAATTATGGGACAGTGGAGAACCTCAATGCAGCCAGTGACAACCGTCCAAACCATTCAGGACGCCCAAAGAAGCGTACATCTGAGCTGGTCGAGAGCGTGAGAGAGTCAGTTCAGCAGAGTCCAAAACGCTCTGTGCGCAAGCGAACTCAGTCCCTCGGTATATCCCGTGAGACTTGCAGGAGAGTGCTAGTAATGGATGTAAAGACCTACCCATACAGAATACAGACGAAGCAGACCCTTACAGCCTCAGACAGGGAGCAGATAAAAGCTATGGCAGTCAAGATACTAGAGAAGATTCAGGAGACCCCAACTTTCCTTAACCTCCTTTGGACCCGAGATGAAGCTCACTTCCATCTTGAAGGAAAGGTAAACTCGAAGACAAATGTCTTCTGAGGGACCTCCAGACCAAATAGGGTAGCCACCAAGCCTATACACTTCCCGAAGTGCACGGTATGGACTGCAATCTCAACCAGAGGCATCATCGGACCATTCTTCTTCGAGGAATCTGGCGCGACAGTAACAGTCACCAAGGAGCGGTATATTGAGGTCATCAAAACCTTCAAGAGGGAACTGCAGATCCTGTTCCCGTCACTTATGGAAAAGTTCTGGTTCCAGCAAGATGAATCAAGCTCTCACACCTCAAACCTGTCCTGAGATTGGCTGAAAGAGAACTTTGGTGGCCGTGTGATTAGTCTCAAGACTGATTTTGAGTGGGCACCTCACAGCCCAGACCTTAGCCCCCCAGATTTCTTTCTCTGGGGCTACCTTAAAGACAGAGTGTACGCAGGGAGACCCAGGACCATCACGGAACTCAAGGAAGCCATCAGGGAGGAGATCAGAGCCATTACTCGGTCGGTTTGTAAGGACGTCATGGACAACTTTGTGATGCGCCTCAATAAATGCACAGAGCTAAATGGAGGTCATCTCAAACATGTGCTCTAGAATAAAAAAGAAAAGTCCAAAGACTCTCATGTTTTGATATGATGTTTTTAAACACAATAAACTAATTATCACCAAAGTTTCATACAATCCTTGCAGAAAATTAAGAAATGAGGCCTATTATAAAAACGACTCAGAAATCAATTATCTTAAATATTGAAATAATAATGCTCCCTTAGGTAAATAATTTGCAAAGTTAACCTACCGATCTTATGACGTCACATGCATTAAATCAAATCTTTAGTTCTCCGGATTTGGTCTTAGTCTCTGATTTTCAACCTTTTTATGACAGTGGCACCCTAATTGTTAACTAGAAGCAGCCCTGGCACCCCAATATAAAATAATTTACGTATAAATACTTAATTTCATGAAAAGCACTTCAAAATTAAACACGATTGGCATGTAACCTTAATTAATCGAAATAAAACATAAAAATTAGAAAATAAAAAAATGTTACCTGTAAAAGTTGAATTGGAAATTTGAACTTGGTGATTATCACAGAATTCATTAATATTGGGACGTAGAGTTGACAAGGCAACTCTCATTTTTTCACTCAGTCGACAATCTTCCTCTTTTCCTTGTTTTTATGCTGCATGTTGCAGAGAAGCTAGTTTCAAAATAATTTCCAGTGTAGTTTGAGTTTGTTATAAATGTTTGAAATGCATATTTTGAGGCATTTAAAAAATGTTTTCTTGGTCACTCTTGCCGCACCCTTAGTTAGCTCTCGCAGCAACCCAGTTGAAAACCACTGCCCTATACCCACTGTCAGAGAGAGAAGGTTTACCCCACCTTCCCTGTAACCCAACGTCTACCTGTTGTGCCTGAGGAGATACACCTGCACGGTCAGATAGCTCCAAGGGAGCCGCGAGATTTTCGCGGGACCGCGTAATCCGTTTAGGTTCCATTCCTTGCCGTCGCACCGTCTGATCGGCGCCAAGGACCTTTGTGCAAAGCTATGAGGCCGCTAAGACTACCCCCCCCCCTCCTGGCACGCCAAGTCTAATGAGATCCCTGTCCCCCTTTTGGGAGACCCCGGAGACCCGCTTCCGCCGAGGCAGTATAAATACTTCGAGAAAAGCTTTGAGAAACCAGTACAATACAGCCCCGTCTTGGTTAGCAGTCACATACAGTCTCGTAATCCTGCTTCGCCTCGCAACGGCTTCCAGCTACGAACGCGACGCGTCACCTCTACCCGGCCTTGCTCGTATCTAAGGCCAGGCATCTATCACTTGGTTATCGACTTCGTTCAACAACTGGAGAACTCCCTCGCTCATTTCTCAGCGAGGTTAAAGAAGAAGGAATCTTGCAAGTTCAACTTTGCAGCGCCCCGTTTACTCGCCGTATTCAAGCCCCGAGTCAATTAGGCTTTGCGTGAGTCTCCCAGATAATTGCACTTTCCTATTTTCTCTGGAAGCAATCACCGTGCATCCCCTCTCTGACTCTCGTACCCGTCGAGTCGTTTGTATCCCCCCTCAGTTTGGTACCCCGGGTCTCATTTTATTTATTGTCAGTTATTTACTTGTTCTATTAATATTTTCTTTGTATATAGTAAAGTTATATTTTTTTCTACGATTAGTTTCTCTAATCCCAGAAACTCTAAAATTGATTATGTAGGCCAACCGCACTCTATTTTGTTTATTAAACCCTCGCACTGGGATCTGTATCCCGATTCTCTGGCGTGCCCTCTTCACTGTTACCCTACATCTATATTATATTCTGGTGTCCGGTGTATAGGGTCACCATACAACACGCATTCTAAACTTCCCCTGGTTCATCCATTATAAATCCTAGTTATCCTTCTTGTACGCTCAATTTTTTTTCCATACACTTTGCCTGCAACACTCGACAGACATCCCCCAATACTCGGATTCTCCCTTCTACTAATTACCCTTAGAGAACAACTGTCACAGATTGACATCACAGGCAAAGTTGTTCTCTAAACCCTAATCACCCTTTAGGGCAAGAGAAAAATGTTGAAGGGTGGTTAGTCATTCCTAAGTGGATATGAAACGTCTACCCCACTTGGATGCAATCATTGAGTTTATACCAACCACATGGATGCACTCATTGAGTTTATACTACCCCACCTGGATGCACTCATTGAGTTTATACCACCCCAGTTGTATGCAATCCTTGAGTTTATACCACCCACTTGGATGCACTCATCGAGTTTATACCACCTCAATTGGATGTACTCATTGAGTTTATACCACCCCACTTGGATGCAATCATTGAGTTTATACAACCCCACTTGGATGCAATCATTGTGTTTATACCACCCTACTTGAAAGCAATCATTAAGTCCATACCACACCACCTGGATGCACTCATTGAGATTATACCACCCCACGTGGATGCAATCATTGAGTTTATACCAGCCTACTTGGATGCAATCATTGAGTTTATATCACCCCACTTGGATGCACTCATTGAGTTTATACTAGCACACTTAGATGCAATAATTGAGTTTATACCACCACAGTTGAATGCAATCTTTGAGTTTATACCACCACAGTTGAATGCAATCTTTGAGTTTATACCACCCTACTTGAAAGCAATCATTGAGTTTATACCAGCCTACTTGGATGCAATCATTGAGTTTATACCCCCACTTGGATGCAATCATTTAGTTTTTACCACCCGACTTTTATGCAATCATTGAGTTTATACCACCCCATTTATAATAATAATAAGTTTTTTGTAATGCGCTCTTCAAGGCCTGAGGCCTTCCCAGAGCGCACATTGTGCTGAGATGAGAATGGAAATTCAAGAGGGGGGAGAAGGCAATACTGAAAAGATGCGTTTTCAGGAGACGCTTAAATGTGGTAAGAGAGGGAGAAGACCTGATTTCAGCAGGAAGAGCATTCCACAACTTAGGGGCGCAGATTGAGAAGGAGCAGTCCCCCATTGAGCAGAGGGATGAACGAGGAATATTCAAAAGAGGTGAATGTGATGACCGAAGGGCCCGAGGGACATGGCGTGGCGAGAGGGCAGAAGAGAGGTAAGATGGGGCCTTGTTGTTTAGGGCCTTAAATGTGAAGAGGAGTATCTTGAAGTGAGTACGGGATCTGACAGGGAGCCAGTGCAGTTCATGCAGCAAGGGTTTCGAGGGAGAGAAGCGAGGGCGACGGAGGAGAAGCCGGGCGGCATAGTTCTGTACAAGTTGAAGGGGGCGGAGAGAGGAGGATGGCAGATTCACAAGCAGAGAGTTACAGTAGTCAAGGCGTTGGGTGATGAAGGCATGAGCAGCAGTCTCGAGACTTTAGTGATCAAAGTGAGAGTGAATGCGAGAGAAGTTACGAAGGAAACATAGAGAGGATTTGCTGACATTGCGGATATGAGGCTTAAAGGAGAGATGCTCATCAAAAACAACACCCAGATTCCTAACGCAGTCAGAGCTAATGATAGTATTACCGCCCAGAGTAAGCGAGGGAAAGAGAGATTTAGACTTTTTGACAAGAGCAGGGGTGCCGACTAGGAGGACCTCAGTTTGGGAGTGATTAAGCCTGAGGAAGTTGGTAGAGAGCCAGTCAGAAATGGAGGAGTAGGCAGCCAGGAGGTCAGTGATAGAGTAGGCAAGAGACGTGTGGGATGAAGAAACGAAAGTTTGAGTGTCATCAGCATAGAGGTGGAAGGATAGACCGAGATTACGGAGAAGGTAGATACGAAATAGTAGAGGACCAAGGACAGAGCCTTGTGGCACTCCAAAGCGAATGGGGCTAGAGTCGAATGAAACGTCATCAATCACAACGGATTGGTTACAAGACGAGAGGTAAGAGCAGAACCAGTCAAGTACGGTGCCTGATATGCCGAAGAAAGAGTGGAGACGATCAAGTAGGACGGTATGGTCAAAAGTATCGAAGGCAGAGGAGAGGTCGAGTAGAACGAGGATGGATGCACTAATACCACCCCACTTAGTTGCACTCATTGAGTATATACCACCCCACTTGAATGAACTAATTGAGTTTATACTACCCCACTTTGATGCGCTCATTGAGTTTATAACACCATATTTGGATGCAATCATGGAGTTTATACCACCCCACTTGGATGCGCTCATTTAGTTTTAACCACCCCACATGGATGCAATCATTGAGTCCATACCACACCACCTGGATGCACTCATTGAGATTATATCACCCCACTTGGATGCAATCATTATTTTAACCACCCTACTTGGAAGCAATCATTGAGTTTATACCACTCCACTTGGATCTATTCCATATGAGATAGAGTTGTAATTGAACTTCCACTTCCTAGATGTTGCATGGACCGCTAGTACAGGGGGGTGCTATGAAATTCCCACAGCATTAGGGTTGCCAACCTTCCTTTATTGGAAAGGTCAGTCCTTTATTCAGCTTTCCTGTCCTTGTCTTTTTTTAGTTAGGAAAGAACGCCAAATGTCCTTTATTTGGAAAATCATTTTCCTTATAAGATATTATTGGTATAATTTATTTATATAGATATAAATCTAGACTGTTTTTCTTAGAGATTTGATATTTTGTAAATGATTTTGTTTTTATTTAATATATATATTTATTTATTTAATTATCCAAAAATTCGATGGGGGTATGACCCCCCAAATTAACTTCTAATATTATATCACGATGCATGACAGCCTAAATCACCCGAAGAAAACGGAACTAAACGTTCGAGTTCGCTGTTCGTTTGATTATAAGTTGCGTTTTGGGGGCCGAGCGATGATGAGGCACGTGTTGACGTGGTGTAGCTTATAGATTGCATCCTACTTGAAATAAGGGTGTCAATGCTAATATTATTTTGTCACCTGTAATTTTAAGTCTTTTGTCGGCTTAACTGTTCTTTTATAGAAATAGTGGTTAATGGAGTTGCAAACTGGGTAAATCTGAAGATCGGCGGCGCGACCGATGGGACGCAAAATATTTCGTCCCTGTTCCAATATGTTTCACCTTTTTAGAGTAAATTCAAGGGGACTGCTCGTGGGGGACTTCCCTACTATGATCCTGAGTTTCAATCAATTGGGGGGTCTGGGGGGCACAGCCCCGCAAGTATATAATCATAAATGTTTATAGAATAATGTTCTAACGTTTTTATTTAACCAAACGTGCATGAATATTCATGCGCGGGTGAACGAAACATAAACGCAACTTAGTGTCGTTTCGGCTGAAAAAAATACACTTTTTTGGGCGCGCCGCCGCCGATCTTCAGGTTTATCGAAAACTGAAGTTAGTTAAATGATCAGTTAACTAATCTTCGTAATATAAAAATAGGTGCAGTATAAACAAAACAAAATATTGAGCCTAGTTACTGTCTTGCAAGTTTTACTGTGAGTCCTTGTTTGGAAGGCAGGAACGCATTATCTATCAGAAATCTATAAATTGATAGCCTAATTAATAACCAAAGCGAAATGTTGGATCGAACTTAGGTTATTGGTTAGTCTAGGCCGAGTATAAACAAAAAAACAAAGCCTCGTGTTCAATATAATTTATCTTGTTAACTTGGTGAGTCCCAGGATTATTGTTTAATTGTAAGCAAGTGATAGGTTAATATTGTAAACGCATTGTATTAACATTATTGTACGACTAGTTGTTGATACATACTTCTTCACGCGGAATTTGGTTTGCGGTGACGTGTTTGATGTAAACTGTTACTGAAAAGGTTTGTTTGATAACGTTTTAATAAAGCTCTGATAGCTGACTTATAGTTTGCTATAACTTATTCAATAATGCCAAACATGCTTGGGGTTCGATCTGTACTTGTATAAAATAAGTACACAAAGCTTTTACTTGATTTGGTGCTTTAAACTTGATCAGTTTTGTACTTTTATAAAACATGTACGTAACAGCCACACTCTCTTGGGTCCACATCTGTTTTGGATTGCTGTTAGTTTCCGTGTAAGTTCTGTGTTGGTAAGTGTTGTTCCTTTGCGTTATCACATAAGATTTGATGTTGTAATCTTTTTCATAACATTTACCCATATTGTGACAAATGCAAGTAGTAGGAATGGTGATATTTGTATAACTTTAATAACTATATACAAACTCCATTATGGTCTTGCTAACACATATTTTTGCTGTTTTCCCTTTTTCCAGTTTTATGTTTGCTGTGCCCAATTATTTCAGTTGTGAGTTAAGCGTGTTCCCTGTAATCATTATTGGTGGTGAATTTCTGTGTTTGCCATTTACTGATCTATTTGAATTATAGTAACCGTGTTTAACTACCCATAATCATGTCTGAAAACTTCTCAAAACGAAAGTGCAGACAATATAGTGTAGAATATTTGAAGTTTAGATTTATTAGTTCTCCTAATAACAACCAACTGCCAATGTGCCTCCTCTGTGAGAAAGTGTTATCTAACGAGGCTATGAAACCAACCCTGCTTTCTGATCAGTTAAAGAAGATTCATCCTAGAAAAAGTGAATTTGTCATATTTTCAAACTTTACGAGACAGATTTAACAACAGAAAAACCATTGGCTCCTTTATAACAAAACGATCCCCAAAATGCGACGATGAACTTGTTTGTTCATATAATATTTCTAAGAGATTATCGGGTCTAGGAAGCCTCATACAATTGGAGAAGAACTGATTTTAGCAGCTATAGAGGAAGTCTTGCGTACAGTAGTACATCATCTTTCACCAAGCACAATTGCCAAAGCGACTTCACTTAGTAATAATAATACTGTTCAAAGAAGAGTTGACGAAATGGCCGAAGACATTAAAGAAATCCTATGTGACACACTTAAGGTTCAGAAATTTGGTTTACCTTTGGATGCGTCTACAATGTCAGGCTATGAAGCACTACTTTTAGGATTTGTTCGCTTTATTAAAGATAACAAAATTGAGCAAGAGCTGCTCTTTGCAAAGTAACTTGAAACAAATACTAAAGGTGAACTTATTTTTACTGCAGTTGAACAGTTTTTCAAAGAAAGAGATATCCCAATGAGCAATATTATTGCTTGCGCGACTGACGGAGCTCCAGCATTAATAGGACGATATAAAGGTTTTCTTGCATTTTTTAAGAAAGTTGCACCCGGTGTTTTAGCAATACATTGCGTAATTCATCGACAACATCTGATTGCCAGGAACTTGAGTGATCGGCTTCATAAATCTCTTAACGTTGTTATTACATCAATAAATGAAATAAAATGCCATCCCCTTAATTCAGGACTATTTTGACAGCTCTGTGATAACAATGATGAAGAATTTGATCGCCTCCTTTTACATACCGAAGTGAGGTGGTTATCGAAAGGAAACTGTTTAAAGCGATTTTATTAACTTTTCAACAGCATAATTCAATTTTCCCTAGAGAATAAATGTGGTCATTTGAGTGATGAACTCTTAGATAGCAAGAAGGACATTGTCTATCCATCATATTCAACGATCTGAATTTGCAATTACAAGGCTGTGATGTAACTCTTATCAAAGCAAAATCTAAAATTTGCGCATTTTGGGGCAAGCTTTCCTTCTTCAAGAGTAATATTGGTCGTAAGAATCTGACTCTGTTTCCAAATTTAAATGATCTGGAATATGATGATACTAATAATTCCATATTGGATGATGACAACGATCTGAATTTGCAATTACAAGGCTGTGATGTAACTCTTATCAAAGCAAAATCTAAAATTTGCGCATTTTGGGGCAAGCTTTCCTTCTTCAAGAGTAATATTGGTCGTAAGAATCTGACTCTGTTTCCAAATCTAAATGATCTGGAATATGATGATACTAATAATTCCATATTGGATGATGACCTCTTGATTTATTGCGAATATTTGAAAACGTTACACGAGGACATGAGCTGTAGATATCAAGATCTCATAGATATGAAAATGCCTGACTGGCTGATAAACTCATTTACAGATGCTTATACAAATAAAAATAATCTTGCAATGCAAAAAGAGTTAATTTGTTTTTAAAATGATTTCAAATTGAAGCCTCTATACAAGCAATCATACCAGGAATTTGGGTTACAAAAGAAATTCTTGAAAAGTATCCAAAGCTGTGGGAAGCAATTAAACTATATTTCATAGCTTTACCATCTTCATATATGGCTGAACGCGGGTTTAGTGAAGTTACTCGACTTATCACAAAACAAAGAAACCACCAGCAAATCACAAAAAGAGGAGGTTTAAGGTTACTTCTTAGTAAGATGGAGCCTAGGGTGCAAGAGTTAGCCAAAAAGCATCAAAGTCAACCATATCATTAAAACATATTGAAGTAAGTTTTCAATGAGATTCTTTTAATTTTTATATTTAAAATAATTTGTCTTGTAACTTAAGAACGATGAAATTCCGTTGGCAGAGGGGGCGATATCAAAAGATTTAGTGTCCAAGGGGGCGTTAGTCCAAAATAGGTTGGGAAACACTGGTATAGAGGATGGCTGAGGCTATCGAAGGCTATCAAAAGATTTAATGTCCAAGGGAGCGTTAGTCCAAAATAGGTTGGGAAACACTGGTATAGAGGATGGCTGAAGGTATCGAAGGGTCGCTTGTGGCGGTGAAGAGTGTGTACAGTTACAGAGGGAGTTGAATAAGCTGATTTCATGTGCTTATGAGTCATAAGGGGAAGATGGAATTCAATTTTAAGAAGTGTAAAACAATGCATCTTGGTAAGAATAATAAAGGTTTTGTATGAGATGGAAAGCAATTGGCTTGATTGTATCAGTCAAGAGAAAGACGTAGAAGTAATTATCAATAATGATTTTAAAAGTTCCAGACAATGCTTAGAAGCACGGGGCAGGGCAAATATGTAGAATGCTGGGCACAATTAAGAGAAATATCAGTTATGAAAGCAAGGAAGTGATTACATAGCTTTATAATGTCTATGTTAGACCGCATAATGAGTACAATATCCAAACATCGGCACCTCATTATCTGCAAGATTTAGAAATGTTGGAGGGAGTGTAGTGAAGAGCTACTAAGCTTATATCTGAGTTCCAAAATTTAAGCTATGAAACCAGACTACAAAAATTGGATATGTTCTTTGTTAAGAAGAGAATGCTGAGGGGGGGATCTGATTCAGGTATTTAAAATTTTATTAGGTTTGGACCATATTAATCCTGAAGATTTCACTGGGGGTGTTACTCGAGGATACCAGTTTAAAATTAAGAGGTAATTTGTTGAGGACAGGTGTAGGTAAACTCTTTTATAGCAATATGGTGGTTGATGCTTGGGATGGTTTGCCTCCGGAAGTGAAGTGGTTAATTGTTCCACCCTCTCTGGGTTTAAGACAAAATTGGACAAGAGATTGAGGAATACGGTCATATGGGTATATATTAAGTATGTATATATTTGCTAGAGTTGCATACAAATGATATGTCCTTCTTTATGAATGAGTGTATATAAATTTAAGGTTGTATGATAACAAATCACTTTTGTATTGAGAGTAGGGTTGCCAACTCTCTCAAGTTTCAATAAAGGACAAATAAAAAATATGCGTATGCACAATTCTTTAATTTCATTCCTATATATACCCATATAATAAAACAAAAAAATACGAGGAGCGGTCAATAAGTTTTGCAATTCGGATATAAGGAAACGAGATATGAGAAAAGTGTTTTATTATTTTTCAATATAACTACCCTCGACTTCAATGCACATGCGCCACTTGTCCCTGAGGCTTCGAATTCCCGACAACCACAAATCTCCCGACTGCTGTTCAATCCACTCCTGGACGGCGAGCTGGACATCTTCATCGTCCCCTAACCGGCGTCCACACAGTGCAGCCTTGAGCTGGCGGAATAAAAAGTAGTCGCTAGGGGCCATATCTGGAATGTAGGGGGAATGGTTGAGCTCCTCGAATCCGCACTCGCGCAGGGCAGCTTGTGCAACTCTGGCCTTGTTGACTTTGACGACGTTGCAGTGGATCATGGGGCGTGAAGTTTCTAGGGACCCAACGGGCACAGACCTTGGCCATGGCCAAATTGTCGTGGATGATGTTGATAACACTTCCATGTGATATTCCAAGTTCTCACTCGATTTCTTCGACCTTCACCCGTCGATTTTCGAGGATCATCCTCTCCACACGGGCCACATTGTCCTCGTTGGTCACGTTTGACGGGCGTCCTGGACGGGGGTCATCTTCAAGGAACTCACGACCATGGCGGAACTCCCTATTCCAGCGAGCAATGGTTGCATAGGAAGGGGCAGTGTCGGTGTACACTGCAACCATGCGTTCATGGATCTCTTTTGCATTCTTGCCTTCCTTGGTCAAATATTTGATCACTGCGCGGTGCTCAACCTTCTCCATTTTTGAAAAATTTGTGACTGACGATCTGCGATCAGCTACTGCTTCTTAAATAGACGAGGCAGGAGCGTGCGGCTGCAGGTCCTGACTTGTCATAACTTGTCCTAACACCTCCACAAACAGCCACCACCCTTCCTCTGTTTTGCCCTACCGATTCGCAAAACTTATTGACCGCCCCTCGTACTTGTCTTAACTTGGTAAAATATTTTTATTTTTTTTTTATATTATACTTGTTCTTCTTTTCTTGCTGCATCAATTTATTATGTTATTATTTACATGTACTCGCAGGTAGGCCCTACCTAGGTTCGGTGTTTAGTTTTATTATCTCTGTGCATTTTTTTTTAGGCGAATAATTACATAAGTAAATATATGACTGTAACTATTATTACCTAAAACAATTAATCATTTTTTTTTTTAATTTTGGAACCTTCAATGAAAAAAAATAAACGATTGTGCTCATATAGCAAAAATTTGGGGAAAATAATTATGAGGTCTTTTCTACTTTGGCGGCAGGCGGATCTTTTGTAACAAATTTTCGCCAACGATGCAGTTTTAAGTGCTGAATACGAATATAACATTTCGTTTTTGGAGAAATGAAAGGAAGTATCTAAAAAACGAAATTTCAAACTGTAAATATTGGTTTGTCCGATACATTTTGAAAAAAGACGAAATGGAAATGAAACTCGCTTAAACTGCCATATGATTTCCCAATATTACTGTTCACCTTTATTATTTGTTCAAACATTCATTTGTATTTAGATATAAGTATCCCATAATATTTTTTGAAACAAATTTTCATTTCTATTTCGTTTTTGCCACATAAATTCACATAAGTAGGAATCGAGCATCTCACGGTGGGTACCGCCGTGTTCCAATATGTTTCACCTCTTTGGAGTAAATTCAACGGGACTGCTCGTGGGGGGCTTACCACTGCGGGGGACCCCCTACGATGATCCTGAGTTTCAATCAATTGGGGGGGTCGGGGGGGCACAGTCCCCCAGTATATAATCATAATTGTTTATAGAATAATGTTCTAAACTAGTGCGCATTAAATTTGGGTTTTTTAATACCTTCTTTGATTTCTCCAAAAAAGAAATATTATATTCGTATTCAGCACTCAAAACTGCATCGTTGGCGAAAATTTGGTACAAAAGATACACCAGCCACCAAACAGAAAAAGATCCTAATTATGAATGGTTGGCAGCAACTAATAATCTACAAAAAGCAAAATATATTTTTTTGCTAAAGTGTTTTTAAAATTGGATACATGGGTGTTTTGTGTGTTTTAGCAATAACACGTAATAAAAATAAAATCAGAGTTTCATCTTCCAGTTCTTAAATTGATAAATTTATCGAAGATATTATATTTACTTGGGAAATAGCTCAAATATATCATGCAGTTAAACACAATCATTCTTACAACTCACTTGATTTTAGTTTGAAATAAAATTTAAAATTAGCAGCAAAAATATCTTGTGGTCGAACCAAATCAAAGGCACTGGTTACAAATATGATCGGTAAAAAGGGATTAAAAGTAGTTTTGAACGATTCGAAACATGATCGGCCTCTATATTTTTGTCTTCAAATTGATGCTTCAAATCAAAAAACCATGAAAATGTTTCCAGTAGGTGTTAAGTATTTTAATATGGAATTTGCCACAGTGAATTATATAATTGATTTTTCTGAGAATGCTGATGAAAGTGGAGATGGAATGTTCAAATGTTTGAGAAACACTATAGACAATTTGTAACTTTTTGGAAAAGAGTTTCTTGTTTTAGTGCAGATAACGCAAATTACAATTTGGGAATAAATTTTTTATATACTAATATCCTCACACTAAATAACGGGTTGTTAAAGCTAATTGCAATGCCACATTTTACATAAAGAATTTAATTTGGGAAATTTGAATGTGGACATAGAAAATATTGTCCTGTCCTAAATATTTATGGCCATTTTTTAACGTCAGCAAAAAGAGGCAAAACTCTTTAAAGATTTTCATTCATTTGTAGACAGAATTTAGTGAAATTCTTTGGCATGTACAAATTAGGTGGCCATCTCTGCCCTCATGCATTGATAGAATTTTACTGATTGCTCTAAACAATTACTCAAACTTCTTTCAATTAACGATGATTCAACAGAAATTCCCCCTTAATGAAATTGATTTATTGTTCTCGCCAAATGCAATGGAGATATTTAAACTATCTTTTGAAGGACGAGAAAAATGGAACTTCGTACAGCAGATGTTTTCAATATTTTGGCCAATTTAAGAAATAAGCTCAAATCTCTATATGCTGAGGAATTTTTTTTTGGGGGGGGGCTATCATGTTTACCAACTTATGAAAAATTTAAATACTGTTGAGGCTCGAAAGATTCTTGAAGACTTTAAGTATCTTATTCCAGCCATTATATATTTGAACAAAACAAAATTGACTGATGAAAATTCAACATTTGGAAAATTATGAAATCTTAATACCAGAAATTTGTTAGCTGAATTTAATATGTATGACCTCTTTGATGAAGTGACATTAATTAAAAAAAAAAAACTTTGACACGATTCAAAGTTGTGAACTCTTTACAAGATGCAAAGGAAAAAAACAGCACACGGAACTTGATTTTAAAAAAATGGTGATTTTAAGTGTGTGAATATTTTCAAAATAGCTTCATTTGTGCTTTCAATTCTTGGAATATCAGCAAATTGTGAAAAGATTTTTAGTGTAGTGTTATAAAAAAGGCGAAATAAAAGAAACAGATGCTTCGTAGAACTAATAAAAAAATAACTTTTCATATAGGTTAAACTCGCCAATTAAGACACTTGTGAAAAAAACTGCTCTGCAAAAACTTACTGACCACCATCAAAATCTTTTAGGTAGATGGTTTTAGATCATTTTGAGCATAAAAGATTTTGATTGTGTGCATTAAGTTTTTGCAGAGCAGTTTTTTTTCACAAGTGCAACTTAATTGGGGAAGGTGCGTCTTAATTGGCGAGTTTACCTTACCTCGCCTTGAAAGATAATTATTGTCTCAAATTTGCTGAGAAAGCAAAAGATGACACCAATTGCTCAAGTCCGAAAAAAGGAAGAACAAAGATAATTTAAAAAAATAAAAATCTTTTACCCAGTTAAGAAAGAAGTATTTTTTTAGTTTTATTATATGTAAATATAGTAATGAAATTAAAAATTATATATATACATATTTTTTATTTGTTCTTTATTGAAACTTGAGAGAGTTGGCAACCCTACACAGCATGCAACAGCCTCGGTCTATTCTAACCAGGTTCCTCGGACGAGCCTTACAGAAACCGCGGCCCCACTTAATTACGGGGCTTACAACACAGGTTGTAGGATCAAACAAAGGCTTTCAACCTTAATCTCCTCCTAAGTGTTCGGAGTGAGCACAGCTGTCATCTTCTCCTGGGAAATAACAACAACATCTGAATCAAGTTTGATTAAGGATTCCAGTGTTTATAATAGTATAATCCTCTTCTGGAATACTAAAACCTGTTTTCTCTCGTGGAATCTGAAAAGTATTACTATTCAGTTGTTTACAGCAAGATGGTAGGTCAGGCCTTGCGTCATCTCGCTAATAAAAACTTTCAGGTGCACTAATCTTGCCTCCTGTGAAAACAGAAATATCTAATGCAATTGAAAACAATTCGAGACGTCACGTTCTGCCGGGGGCCACCAACATTGCGGTTGTTTTTAGGATTGATGCTGATTCTTTACATTGATTCGTTCACAACTAGCATATAAAATCTTGCTCTTTTCTAAATTTCAAAAGCCAAAATAATTTTGAGTTAACAACAAAAAGAATCGGCAAATGAGTAATTAATAGCCTATACGAGGCAGCTATTCTCATTTCATCTGTCAAATTCATAATCCGCTGACTTATTAGCACTGGGCCCATTTTTGTCCACGGGCCTCTTCTTTTAAGTGGGGGGGAGGGGATACCTTTGTTGATTTTCGCTGTCTTTTGTATTAAATTTAAAATTTCAGCCTCCGTCTCGCCTCGTTGATATTTCTTATTCCCACGCACATGCGCAGCAAATTCGTGTGGGGGTTAAGAGGTACATTCCTTCGAAACTCGTTTCATACTTCTTCCTTCGACCTTTGACTTCCATTTAAATTAGCAATGTAAAACACACATAAACACACATACTCACGCATATACACACCACCTTTACGAAAGCGGAAGAATAATACTCGGAGTTATGTAATAAACTATTTAGCATAAATCCTTCTGATTATTGTAATCAGCCCCTTATGCACAACCGCTAATACGTACACTCGCACATACATATGTCGAAAAGGCATAGGTATGTGAGTATGTTTGTAAACGCGTGTGTTTGTTGTCTATGAACCCATTTTCTCTCAATTTACTGACAGCTTTAATTCATTGGCTCGGCCTCGAAGCCGGAGCGGCGGGATATGGACACGGGAGGAACGAAGAAGGGTCGAATAAAGTGTCCTCATTTGTTTCTTTCAAACAATACTGCTTAACTCAGGGACAGAATGGGGCGACAGTGATGGGAGTGGCGTGCATGTTTGTTTATTTAAGAAAAAATGGCGTATCGTGGCGTTGGCGTAGGGAAGGGAATAAATAGAGGAAGTACAAGAAAAATGACAACATAAAGAGGCTTCAAGATGCTAGTCAATAGCCTAGCATCACCGAGTCTCACCTAGCATCCTCATCCATCAATCTATCCAGTCTATTCTCAGAACTTTCCAAGGAGGAAGCTTCTATCGCATGACTAGTGAGCCTATTCCACTCTCCCAAAAGAGGACCGGCCCCTCGGGCTCACCAGTGATTGTCAAACTGACCTTTATGTCTATTTCATTATCCGGTCGGGATCCGCCTGGATAAAGGTTGGCGAAACACTAGTACTATTACTACCATTCTATTTGTATACCAGTTTCTACCATATCTTTCATAAACATGTCCATCTTAATTAAACTCATTGCCTCGAGTCCTATCCTGTTCACTAAAAATAAGAACCTTGCCCGTGTCTCTCGTATTAGGACCTTTGTTTAGCCACGTGAAGACTTCAATCGAGTCCCCCTCGAACTCTTCTCCTTTCTAAGGTATGAAGATTCATTGTTTTAAGCCCTTCACCTTAAGGTAAGCTCCTCAAACCATGAAACATCTCGGTCATCCTCCTCTCCTTTACTCATCAACCTATGAATCATCTCGGTCATCCTCCTTTACTCATCAACCCATGAATCATCTTGGTCATCCTCCTTTGCTCACCAACCCATGAATCATTTTGGTCAACCTCCTTTGCTCATCAACCCATGAATCATCTTGGTCATCCTCCTTTGCTCACCAACCCATGAATCATCTTGGTCATCCTTTTTTGCTCCTCAAGCCTTGAAACACCTTGGCATCCTTCTTAGTTCCTCAACCCATCAATCATCTTGGTCATCCTTCTTTGCTCCGCAACTTTTGAATCATCTTGGTCATCCTTCTTTTCTCCTCAACCTATGGATCATCTTGGTTCTCCTTCTTTTCTCATCAACCTATGAATCATCTTGGTCATCCTCCTTTGCTCCTCAGCCTATGAATCATCTTGGTCATTCTTCTTTGCTCCTTAACCCATGAATCATCTTGGTCATCCTTCTTTGCTCCTAAACTCATGAAGCATCTTGGTCATCCTCCTTTGCTCATCAACCCATGAATCAGCTTGGTCATCCTCCTTTGCTCATCAACCCATGAATCATCTTGGTCATCCTCATTTGCTCCGCAACTTTTGAATCATCTTGGTCATCCTTCTTTTCTCCTCAACCTATGGATCATCTTGGTTCTCCTTCTTTTCTCATCAACCTATGAATCATCTTGGTCATCCTCCTTTGCTCCTCAGCCTATGAATCATCTTGGTCATTCTTCTTTGCTCCTTAACCCATGAATCATCTTGGTCATCCTTCTTTGTTCCTAAACTCATGAAGCATCTTGGTCATCCTCCTTTGCTCATCAACCCATGAATCAGCTTGGTCATCCTCCTTTGCTCATCAACCCATGAATCATCTTGGTCATCCTCATTTGCTCCGCAACTTTTGAATCATCTTGGTCATCCTTCTTTTCTCCTCAACCTATGGATCATCTTGGTTCTCCTTCTTTTCTCATCAACCTATGAATCATCTTGGTCATCCTCCTTTGCTCCTCAGCCTATGAATCATCTTGGTCATTCTTCTTTGCTCCTTAACCCATGAATCATCTTGGTCATCCTTCTTTGTTCCTAAACTCATGAAGCATCTTGGTCATCCTCCTTTGCTCATCAACCCATGAATCAGCTTGGTCATCCTCCTTTGCTCATCAACCCATGAATCATCTTGGTCATCCTCATTTGCTCATCAACCTCTAAATCACATTGGTCATCCTTCTTTGTTTCTTAACCTAAGAATCATCTAAGTCATCCTTCTTTGCTCATCAACCCATGGATCATCTTGGTCATCCTTCTTTGCTCCTCAACCCACGAATCATCTTGGCCATCCTTCTTTACTCCTCAACCCTTGAATCATCTTGGTCATGCTTCTTTTCTCACCAACCCATGAATCATCTTGGTCATCCTCCTTTGCTCATCAACCCATGAATCATCTTAGTCATCTTTCTTTGCTCTTCAAACTCTAAATCATCCTGGTCATCCTTCTTTGTTCCTCAACCCATCAATCATCTTGGTCATCATTCTTTGCCCATCAACCCATGAATAATCTTGGTCATCTCCATTTGCTCCTCAAGCCATGAAACATCTTGGTCATCCTTCTTTGTTCCTCAACCCATGAATCATATTGGTCATCCTTCTTTGTTCCTCAACCCATGAATCATATTGGTCATATTTCTTTGCTCATCAACCCATGACTCATCTTGGTCATCCTTCTTTGCTTCTCAACCCAAGAATCATCTTGGTCATCCTTCTTTGCTCCTCAATCCCTAAATCATCTTGGTCATCCTTCTTTGTTCTGAGCTCAACCCATGAATCATTTTGGTCATCCTTTTTTGCTCAACAACCTATGAATCATCTAAGTCAATCCTTCTTTGCTCCTAAACTCATGAAGCATCTTGGTCATCCTTCTTTGCTCATCAACCCATGAATCACCTTGGCATCTTTCTTTGCTCTTCAATCCATAAATCATATTGGCCATCCTTCCTTGTTCCTCGACCCATGAATCATCTTGGTCATCCTCCTTTGCTCATCAACCCATCAATCATCTTGGTCATCCTCCTTTGCTCATCAACCCATGAATCCTCTTGTTCATCTTCCTTTGCTCATCAACCTATGAATCATCCTGGTCATCCTTCTTTGTTCCTCAACCCATCAATCATCTTGGTCATCATTCTTTGCCCATCAACCCATGAATAATCTTGGTCATCCCCATTTGCTCCTCAAGCCATGAAACATCTTGGTCATCCTTCTTTGTTCCTCAACCCATGAATCATATTGGTCATATTTCTTTGCTCATCAACCCATGACTCATCTTGGTCATCCTTCTTTGCTCTTCAACCCACGAATCCTCTTGTTCATCTTCCTTTGCTCATCAATCTATGAATCATCTTGGTCATTCTCCTTAGCACAGACTCGAGCAGACCAATATCCTTTCTATAATATGGTGATCACAATTCCTCCGCATACCTTCAGAACACCGGGGAAAAGTAACCGCTACGAGTGGACAGGGAAGGTTTCAGGGCACCCAAGGAGGGACCACATGCTACAATTTAAACCTGCTAGTCCAGGTGGTTTAGGGCAGTGAAACTGCCGCTGACGTAGTTTAACACCCTCTTTCATCCAGAATCGGAGAATATAGTCACAAGATGCAGACCCAGACAGACTCAATGGACTCAGAGCCCTAACAGCAACATTTGGTCAACACAAAGAAACGCTCACCCTCGTCTACAAACACCACATACCCTCTGGTATTGACCCCCGTAAGGGGCGCGGCAATTTGCCATCCTGGCCGCCGTGCTGACGGGATTCAGCGCTCCGTCCGGCCCTAGCTTAGCCTCTTCTCCTTCCTTCTGACGGGCGACAATAACTCTTGATTGAAGCTGCGTAGCCCTTAAGCAATCAATAATCAATCAGTTATTGACTATGCCAACCCTGATTGGGCATCAAACATATTCAAAACACAACTAAACACATTACAGACTGTACTGAATCATACTAGGTAGTACACAAACAACACGCATCGAACATTTACATGTTGAAACTAAAATGCTCACATTTTAGCAGCACCTTGACATGAAAGGTACACAATTCCATGCATCAATCATACACAATCCAAACATCCCATGCCACTATCTACATAACCAACCACCCTCCTACTCGCAGATAAATAGCAAGTACACCACATCGATACTAGACAAACATTCTTGACTTCATACCACAAGCAACAAACCTTTTATAGTACAAAAAAAAAACACATTCACACACACACCATACCAGACAAGCCTTCAATAACCTTCCGTACAACAATATACTTAACTTCCACCCCCCACCAAACACAAACGCAACTCTCTAGGTCGGATAGACTGCACCTTACACGACTTCGCCGTGGCAATCACTTAATACATACAAACACCGCCTAGACAACACCCAAACTGACCTTTGCCCTCTCTGTCAAGCTAACCCCCACACCGTCACGCATTTCAATGAAGATGGAATTGTGTTGGCAGTTCCCAGACAACAAAACATTAACAATGTCCTGCAGCTTTTGTCCAGTCTAGTGAATGTGGTGGCCTACTTAAGTGGTGCAGGCTTCCTGGAATAACAGGGCCGGGGAGCCACAACAACAACGACCCTAAACTTACGAGTGCTGCTAATTCTACATATGATACCCAGAGTCGCCTAATTGACGAGGGAACAGGCTGTAGAAAATGAAAAGTGTGTAGCCGATGGGAAAAATATGAGGGCATTGAAAAGGGAAAAGAATGTGAAACATTAGCAAATGGTATCCCTCGCTTACCCTAAACCCCGGGGACAGAATGTTGAATTCTGCTGGGAATGAACTACATTGCATATTTTGGAGACAGACTCATCCCTGCCAAACGTACGATGATTACTGCCGGAAAATTGATATCTCACGTGGACAAATGACTCCCCTTGACTCTAGGCCCTTTCAGGTATAAAAGATGTAACGCAATCCGTCCTGCATAACAATTACCTTTGAATTATTCCAATGGGTATATCGTCCATAGCAACGCATGCGTATGCGACCACATAATGGAAACATTTTAATGAATTAAGCCACACCGAGTTGGTTTAGCCTCTAGATTGAGTGAAACTCTTACCATTAAAAAAATGGCAACAATTTGTGGATTTCGGACTCACCAGTATAAGGCGTGTTACCATGCGAAAGGGTTCTATTACTAGTAGATGTATGCTCATCATATTATTATGATAGGTGTCATTTACGGTTAAAATTAGGTATATATTAGTGTATTCGCAATTCTGAGAGGAGGGTCCTTCAAAAAAGTTCCCGGAAAATGCCCGATACACGGAAGAAAATCAAGTTTTATTTATTTAATAATTCATTTATAAATAATCCTGCGAAATCGTGTACAAATTCGAGACACGCTTTTGGTGGTCAGATATTGTTGCAAAGAATAAAGGTTACAAAACGTGGATTCAAAGAAATATGAAGTCTAAGCTATTATTGAATGCTACCTTTAGGCTTAGGAAAACAGCTGTCCACAAAATAATTTACGTTACGTTTCATTTGGATGTATTATCCCCCGAAGTTGGCCAACGATGTGGTAGGCCTCAAAGCTCTGTCAATTGAGAAACCCCCTTTCATGGGAAAGAAAGGTGCCTTTATTCTCTGGAATGTCAGCGGGATATAATTGGACTGGAGTCAAATTTCGACCCGACTGGTATCAAAACTGTTGCTAGGAGATTTAATGACCTTGGTCAATCCTTGAATGCAAATTTCGGATAAATGTGATGCAAATTGGAAAGATTTTATGTAATAATTGCTGGTGACGAAACTTGGATTTTCCCTTACGATGTCGAAGGCAAGAATCATTCCAAATATTGGCTACTAAAAACTTAAAAGGAAAGGCAGAGCGTCTGTGGCAATTGCAACACCACTGTTTCACGGGAGTTTCAATAAGCTACTGAAAAAACTTGAATATCAGAAGATATTTAGTGTATGATATTACCTAAGTATTTTAGAGAAAAATTTATGGTACAAATAAACAAGGAAATGCTTCATGGTCAACTTCTCTTCCACAGGAGCCATGCCCTAATTCCATTGGGCACGACTTGACAGATGCAAACTGGCCATATTTTGTTGGTAGTTTTTATCATAGCGACCATTCTGCCTGGATTTATCTGACCTTTTCCGTTTATCAAATGAACAAACCCATCAATGGTTTCGACGAGCAGAAGTGGTACTTCATCCTGGTTTTATTCAAAAGAATTAGGATTATTTTCCTTGCTAATTCTAGAAAATTTGGGGTGGTAACGTTATCTTGTGGAATGGCAAAAAATATCTGGAGTTTCTTGGCAAATCATACAATTGTCGCAACCCGCATTCCCCTCTCTCGTGACGTTACTAATTCTGTTTTTCAATTCCCCTCGAGGCTGTGTTAGGTTCACACGCCCCCCCCATCTCTCTCTAGTGACCTAGTGACCTCAAGTTCTCGAAACAGTGCATTGAGGCGGTTAAAAAGGCTCAAAGGATGCTAGGCTACATAAGCGCCAGTTTGGATATCGGAACAAGGAAATTGTACTGTGTTTGTAAAACTCACTTGTCCGACCGCACCTGGAGTATGCCGTACAATTTTGGAGTCCTTCACTTCGAAAGGATATCGCAAGATTAGAACGTGTGCAAGCCAGAGCAACCAAGCTGATTTCCTCTATCAGACACAAGAGTTATGGAGATAGATTGCGGGAATTAGACTTGTTCTCGCTGGAGACCCGGAGACTGCGTGGTCAGCTTATCGAAGTGTTCAAAATACTTTGAGGCTTCGACATTGTAGACTACAGGGATATTTTCCAACTTAGCCAGATCAGCAGAACACGAAACCACGGCTACAAACTTGAACTGAAGCGTTACCAGCGTAATCTGTGTGGGAAATATTTCCCATATAGCATCTGCGGCACTTGGAACGCACTTCCAGTGGAAGTTGTCAAGAGCAACTCTGTTGAACAGTTCAAGTCGAGACTAAACGAACTCTTGAAAAATAGCCGCTCGGAGACTTGAAGCGTGGCACGAGGGATCTTCTAGAGCGTGATCTGACCCTTTAGAGGACTGCGCCTACTCAAGTTTTCACTCAAAGATACCCTCTTTGAATGGGTCGTAAGGTCTACTAGGGTACCTCTTTTCATTGTTACTCCTTGTAACTCTCTTTCTTTCCCTCTCTCTTTCTTCCCCCTCTCTCTCTCTCTCTCTCTCTCTCTCTCTCTCTCTCTCTCTCTCTCTCTCTGAAAATGAATAAAGAAGTTGGGTTCGAACCTGTTTCCTCAAGCGCTCATTGCTGAGTAAGCAGTACATGCATCCAAAGTCCATAAGGAAAATTAAATGAAGATTCCAAGTAATTTCGAATTTTAATTCAACTTCATTATCAAGGAATAACGAAAACTGCAATGCATAAGCAAGAGGAAGAAGAGAGAGAGAACGGAAAACTGCAATATATACATATATGCAAGGGGGAAGAGGAGAGAGAACACCCAAAATAAACAATTAAACCAATCGTAGAATGAAATAACGTCTTATAAAATAAATAGAAGCGAAAAGGGACAAAGTGAGATCATTAATGCCAGGTAAATTCACATATCAAAAGGTTGCCCATAGGATTGAAAATATCCCCCAAAACAAATAAGGAGGAAGATAGGATCAGAAAGGGAAGTTAATATGGGAAAACAGGAGTAAAAAATAAAGGCAAACAAGTACACATCTAATAAAATGTACAAACATATATAGACATTTAGGTACATAGATAAATGAAAACGCACATACATAAATACACACAAACATTATATATATATATATATATATATATATATATATTGGTGTATTTCGCCTTAATTAATTTCCTTTGGCAACTTTCTCTTCTTCTAACTATCTTTTTTATTCCATCTTGTAGATGGTAGATCACTTGTCCTGTATTCACCTCTTTAAATGAATGTGTTTGGTAAAAACCAAACTAAATTGCTAAGTTTTTGATCATCTTCATCAAGGAGATTATTAATCGTAATATCAAGTGAACAGGGAGGAAGGAGTAGAAGAAAGAGTGACGCTAGGAGAACTAGAAAGCGCGTTCCACTCCTGTAAGCAAAAAGGTCCAGGACGGTCATGTTTGACAAAGCACCGAGATGCGTGCGGGAAGGTTTACTCAACATCTTTAATGCCTGCCTAAATGTAGGCTACTTTCCCCACGCATACAAAACGGCAAAAATGATCTTCATTACCAAACCTGGAAAGCCAACGACGAGGAAGAAGAGTTATCGCCCAATTTCCCCTCTGGAAATTGAAGGAAAACTCTTAGAGAAAATTCTGAACAGAAGACTCGTCGAGTACTTGGAGGGAAATTCGCTCTACAACGAACACCAATATGGCTTCAGAGAGAAGAGAAGCACCGATATGGCAATAAATGTCATCACGGAAAAGATTGCTCAAGCGAAGAGAAACAGGAGCTATATCGACATAGTATGCAGAAACCTGTCGAAGGCATTCGATAAAGTATGGCTAAGGGGGATGCAATACAAGATTCTCCAGCTGGGTTTGAGCGCAAAACTTGAAAAGATCCTTTGTGATTATGTCTTGGAGAGGTCGGCCTACATCAGTATAGGGCGCACGGACGGTCCCACCTTTAATCTACAGGCAGGATTGGCTCAAGGCGGGTGTCTCAGTCCAACCTTATACTCGATATATACAGCCGACATCCCAGAGTTAACCCACCCCACTAGCCTGAATATCCAGTCCGCCGATGACATAAGTCGACTCATAGTTAGTGGATATAGAAACGGCCTTGGCAAGCTCGAATGATTGACGAGGAAATAAGAAAAATCAACGCTTATGAATCAAAATGGAAAATCCGAACTAGGAAGAAGAAAAACAGCAGATGTGAGAGGGGGGGATACGCGTTATCCCTACACGAACGAGTGCAATGTACTCGGGATAAAGGTCACTTCTAAAGAGTACAATAAGCACCTCACAGAACGGATCCAAAAAGCATCTTCGGCAGTCAGAACTCTCTACAGCTTCAGAAACCTCAGCCAAAACAGTAAAAAAAGAAATGCAGAAGATACAAAATAAGTATGTATCTCATTACCAGTACATGAAGGAGGGAAATGAGGAAGCAAGTAGATCTGCACAGAGCGGTGGACATCAAACCCCTCAATACGATCTTAAAGGAAAGAGCGTCAGATATGAAAGAGAAAATCCCAATGAATAGCAACGAGGAAATTAGAGAACTTATCGCAGAAAACCAACAAGGTCCAAGTCGCGCAAGATTCCCAAGCAGCGTCAGCAAGCTTGGAGGCGAAATTGTCCCATTTTTTGAATAGGAAAAAACTATCGACCAAAACCGATGATGAAAAGCAACCGATAACGACGAACCAAACCGATTTTACCTCAAAACCAAAGAAGACCACAACTACTTAGTGAAGACAATGAAGAATAAAAATGAAGAAAATAGGTAAGTACGAAGCACAGAACACACAAAACACCAATACTAACAACCAAAGATGAATATAGCAAAAACATTTACAAAACCAAATAAGACACACGTAAGAATTGATGTAAAAACAAAAAAAAAACATAAAATGAATCTAAACAACCAAACTACACGTCAAGTTAACATTAAAAAAGCTAAATTAGTACACGAATCTAAAGGTTTTAACGCCTTATAGTAATATATATATATATATATATATATATATATATATATATATATATATATATATATATATATATATATATACTAGTCTCTCTCTCTATATATATACATATATAAAAAAACAAACAATGAAAGTGATTATCCTGATCTCCAGGTACCTTTACAAATCTTGCAATCCTCAGACTTCCTTATTCTCACCATTATTCCCAACCCCCACAATTCTAATACACCACTATCTCTCACACTCACATACTCATCACTTTCCCATAATTGTAATACATCCGCCGAGGATACAAATGCCGCTCTCCGTAGGAATTTTTCCACCAAGAGATCTCACGCGTAAAACAAACACTCGCGAACAACGGTTTCTCGAACAACATGATTGAAAAACAACTTCAATCATTTTTAAATAATCGCTTCAAAGATATGGATACAACAAAAATTAATCAAGGTGCAGTAAACAACAGCAAACTGTACTACAGAAGCCAGATGTCCACGGCCTATAAAATAGAGGGAAAAAAGCATCAAAGAGATTGTTAACTGTAACATCAAGGTTGAGAATCAAATGGATAGATTTCAACTGATTATTTACTATAAAACAACAAAAGACAACAATCTCCTTATGAAAAAGAACCGCTGCCAAAACTCCTCGAATCTCAAGTCAACCAACATAGTATATAGACGATATTATTTTGTTTGTGGCCTTCTTCTAAGGATGTTAATGGTTTTCTTACTGAACTTAATTCTCTGGTTGTTTTTTTTAAATTTACCCTTGAACTCGAACAAAATGGTGTCCTCCCGTTCTTGGATCTACTTATCCATAGGACTCCATCTGGATTTAATTTTTCCGTCAACCGTAAGCCTACAACGCCGGTTCTTATATTCATTTTTACTCAGGTCATAATGATAAAGTCATAAGGTCTGTATTTATTTCAATGTTTCTCCGGGGGTTGCGGGTCCCCAGGCCGGAATTCTCGGACCTTGAGATTTCTAAGATCTTTGAAATTGGTAACAATCTTTGCTACCCTCATAAATTTCTTGCAGGATGCCTCGATTTGGCAGAAAAATCCTTTTACAGAACTGAAATCCCTCCCGCATATAATTTTAAGAACTCCCTTGTTTTACCGTTTTCTGAGTCCCTTTTCCTTGCTTCCCGCCTTTTGAATAAGTTAAATATTTCTGTCATATTCAAGTATCAGTCTACCATGTGCAAAATGTTGATTCATAATAATAACAATAGTATAGGGGAGGGGGGGATGTATTATGTCGATTGTTCAGTTTGCCCTAAGCAATACTTTGGGCAAACCGACAAATCATTAAGTGTCCGCTTGACGCAACATAAATACAATATTAGGAGGGGGGAATGCAGCAGCGCTTTCTTTGTCCATTTATCGGAAAACAATCACCCCATCAATTAGAATTCAGCTAAATTTATTTACAAATTGGAGGACTTTATTCAAAGAAATATTGTCGAATGCTCATTCATTAATTCCTCGCCTAATTTTAATATATCCCCTGGTCTTTTTAAACTAGACCCTTTTATTAAAAGGCTTATTTATAACGAACTTGTCCATTTTATATCTTAGCCCTTTGATTTAATAATTTAGTTATGTTTTTATCGTTTATTTTTATGTATTCACAATTAGGTTTGTATGTATTCATCTTAGTGACCTAAATGTCTACATTCTTTGCGCACAGGTTGGAATTTCTGGAAGTAGACCTTATCTATTTGGTTTTATACTTCATATCCGTCTTTGATAATATTTCTCTATTTTGTGCCCTTTCATTGTACATGGGAGGGGCATTACTCTGCTCTCTCTCTCACACATATATATATATATATATATATATATATATACCAGCTTTGTAAAAATTTTCGTTATTCCTTGATAATGAACTGAACAAGTTCGAAAGTACTTGGAATCCGCCTTTCATTTTCCTGTGGGATTTTTTGAATAAATATATATATATATATATATATATATATATATATATATATATATATATATATATATATATATATATATATATATATATATTAATTATATTTTGGAAATATTTATTTCTAGAAAGAAAACAATGTAATTTGATGCACTTACATACCTAATGAAATATTTCTGTTTTTTATTTTATTAACCCTTTTGGCATCGTACTAATAAGTTCAGAAATTGGCTCGTGTAAAATTTCTGACCATTTTTCATACAACATGCTGAAGAAATCTGCTCTTGAAGTTGGTTTTTGTGGCCCTTTTTTCATACTACTCTATCCAGTATGCTGCAAGGTGTTCAAGAGGGTTCATTAGCAAAAGAAGTCTTCTGATCCTGTTTTTGTACTGCCTTCCCTTGTTTTGGATGTGCGTCATGGAGAAACTTCCCACGTAAATAAGGTATCATTTTTTTTGCCATCTGACGAATAGAGACAACTTGGAGACGTCCTTTCCAAAGGATAGGGATGGATTTTTCCGAGTTTATTTTGCCAATACACTAAAGACCTGAAGACCTTGGTATATCTCGCCTTGATCAATTTCCTTTGGCAACTTTCTATTTTTCTTAGTCTTTTTTAGTCCATCGAAATATACCATGGTCTTCAACAAAATTTGCATCCAAGAAAGACTGCTACCCATCTACACTAATAAATATATATATATATATATATATATATATATATATATATATATATATATATAAAGGTGTTCTCTTAAGACGGATCGGAGTTAGCAGTAAATATACATTGCAGCAAAATAGCAAAATATATATTGAGTTTTATGCCTCTTTCAACACTAATTTCAATCAGCAATATATTGATGATTGATGAAGAAAAACATATATATATAGAGAGAGAGAGATAGAGAGAAAGCGAAGGGGGTGAGTGTGTGTATGTGTGTATAACGGTGAATATGCCATAGAAAGTATTGAAGAAAAGCGAAATTAAAAGGTGGAGAAGTTAAAATTTACATAGCCTTAATTGCTTGACGCGTTCAGAGGTGAGGAATGCGTCTGTAAAGACAAACGGATCTATTTTCAGTATAATCAGAAGAGTGTAGTGTTATGAGATAAACATAACGTTCTGAAAAAAACAAACAGGCTTCTTACACGAAAGTGTTTTACGAGAAATTAATGAAAAAAAATCTCATTAGATAGAGATCTCCAGCCCAGGGATTTTACACAGTGGAATCTGTCAAGGGTTTTCACAGGGGGTGTTATCGTGGGTTTTACACAGTAGAATCTTTTAGGGGTTTTACATAGTGGAATCTGTCAGGGGTTTTACACACTGGAAGTGGCGGATTTTGCACGGTGGAAGCGGCCCGGGGTTTTACTCAGTGGGAGTTGTCATGGATTTTACACAGTGGAAGATGTCAGGCGTTTTACATAGTAGTAGATGCTGTGAATGGTTCACACAGTAGAAGTTGTCAAAGGTTTTGCACAGTGAAAGTTGTCAACGTGACTCTAATGTAAGGTTATAAGAAATCCTACCGAGCGGATGACCAATAATAGGTCGCTTTGAAGCCAGTAGCTAATTTTATAATTGGAAAAATATTCTTTGGTCCATTTGCTTTACATCTTGGTGGGGCGGGGGGGAGGGGCTTTCTTATTTTATTAATTTATTTTTTAAAATAGGAAATCTCGACCTATCAAAGGCCTCTCCCCCAAGAAGGGTAGGAAAAGAACTGCAAAGAAAGTAGTGAAGGCAGAAAGTGAAATTGTGTTTTATTATTTTTATTTATGTAAGTGGTGAAGTTAGTATAAAAGGTATAAAGAAATAGAGGTAAAATAGGAAGAAAGTAGATTTGCAAAGTGATGCAAGACGTCAGTCTAATCGCTGTCATCAATTATACAATAGTTTACATATTGTATATATATGTATATTCGTAATTATTTTTTATGTCGTTTAAGTCGTTATTATTAGTTTCTTGTTTTCTTTATTTAACTTTACATTACTCTTTGTTTGTTTTTTTAGTGTTCTTTCGTATTCTTTTGTTTTGGTTCGTTGGGTTAGCCCCTTTTTACATCCTCTAGTCTGTGGTTTCAATTTTTGTGTTGCGGTCTTGTTGGGGCAAGTTGATATTTTCTGTCTACTTATTGTTCTTACGTGCTATTGCCCCTTGGATGCCTCCTTGGGGGCCTATTTGACTACCTTGAAACCTTTGGTGTCGTCCGCATTCCTCGGTGCTATCTAAGAATGCGTTAAGGACACCTCATTGGGTGGGAGCCATCTTTTCGTGCCTCTTTTTTGTTCTTCGATCTATTTATTAAAGGGTCAAAGTTTGGTGCTCTATGAATGTCCACCTGCCTTTTCTCTCTATAGGGTGCCTTTAATGATGTTTAGGCACTTATTTTGCAATATGTATTTGCAATTTCGATATTTTGCAGGTGCAATAGAGAGTTAGGGCAGGTTCGATCAGCCTTGTCCTGACTAGTGCCATGTACAAGTTTTTTATTCTTTTCCCCGAGGTTCCTGAATCTCTCTAGAGTTCTGACCTTCAAGGTGGCTTTAGTGATTCGATCTTTGACGTGCGTCTTGTACCAGGTACAAGTGATTTTTCAAACCGAGTACACTGTCATGTAAGGGTAGTCTTTATCCCCCCCCCCACCCTTTCATGTGCTAATTTATTTCTTCCTCCTAGTGGTACTATTTTAAATTTATCACCGTTAGCCTGGATTTTCCATTTAGCTTCGTACTTATTATGTTACTTATTTCCATGACAGTCATTCGAACTTGCATGAGTCCATTTTTATGTTGACATTCAATAGTTTATGATGTCATCGGCAGATAGGGCTGCAAAATCTGCCACAAACATTGAGTCAACGATAGGGCTTAGGCATCCCCCTTGCGGTAGACACGCTCCGAGGTAGAAGTTGGGCCCGTCCACACTCTCTATACTAATATGTTGCTCTCTCCATTACATAGTCGGAGAGTATCCTAAGTGTTGCATTCCCCTCTGCCATACCTTATCAAACGCCTTCGACTCATCATGATAGAAAATGCCTACATAAATCCCATGCCTTTTAGCCTGAGTTTTTTTTTTTTTCGGAAATGCCACTTTGCCATTTCTGTACTCCTGATCTTTCCGAATCCGTACTGGTGTTGGTTGTAAAGGGAGTTTGCTTCCAGGTGGCCAACTAATTGGTTGTTTAAGATTTTTTTCAAAGTTTTCCGCCAAATTTCAATAGGAAAATAGGGCAATAACTTTTATTTATCAGTCGGTGGCTTCCTCGGCTTTGCACTCCCCAAGCACTCCTTTGCGGGTACCTTATTATTATTAAATATTAGGTCATCCCTAAAGTGATGCTGCATTTTATGGCTAGAAATAATCGAAAGCAGCTTTGTTTTTATACTAGCCTAGTCTACAAACCTTAAAGCCTAGGCACCTGTATGTCTTAGCCTAACCCAAGGCTTACATTTCGCCAACTTAAGTCGTCATTTTCTGGGCTATTTATTTTGTATTATTATTGTTAATTTAATGTGCTTTATCTTATCGTTAAATGATAAATAATATGGAAGTGTTAAAGGAGCACATTTTCAACTTTATGATTTGGGAGTTTAGAAAAGGCAGAAAGTTTGTCAGGTAAAGATAGTTTGAGAATTTTTGCTCGAGAAACAGACTCAAAGATGAACCCCATATGCAAGATGACTAGTGGAATTTGATCAAGATCTTTTAAAAATAAAAGAAGAAAATCCGATTGTAAACTTTTGAACATTTTGCCTAAAAACTACATTCAACTCATTCCACAATGGAGGCATTTAAATGAGATCAGTTTCACGACGGAGACAATGGATTCCTCGCGAGCTGTCAGACACACAACAAAGAGTCAACATTTGTTCATCTCTCGTTTCTAGACTAAAAAGTAAACTATTTTTTAAAGTAGGATTGTTACAGGAGACGAAAGGGGAGTTATATACAATAATATTAAACGTTCTAGACAATGGATTAGTTCTGGGGAAAATCAATAACCCCAGCCAAAACAGGGGCTTCATCCGCAGAAGATTTTCTTCCGCGTTTGTTGGGATATGAATGGCAAAATCCATTTTGAACTTAACCCAAATCAGAGTAGCACCAAAGAGGTTTACTGTACTCGGTTGGGCCGTTTACATGCAGCACTTGAATAAAACAGGGCCTGTATTAATTAATAAAGAAGAGTGTTCTTTCATTAGGACAACGAGTGACCTCATATCGCAAGAGATACCCTAAAAAGCTCAACATTTTCAGTTGGAAATTAATGGGTAATCGTCTATACTCACCCAAAGTAGCCACATAAGATTACTATCTTTTTAGGAGTTTAGGGAATCACCTGAAGAGAAGGAAGATGTCAACGACTGAAGAGGTCGAAACAACCTTAAAGAACTTTGTTAATCAAAGCCAAACGATATTTACAAACATGGTATCGAAAAGTTTAGTAAAAAGATGCATATTACTGGTAGAAACTGGTGGAAATTATATCAATTATTAAATTAGTAAATACTTATTTAGATAAAATAATTTCAAATTTGTTTGACCTCTCTCCATATAATAATAATAAACCTGAAAAAAATGCTGGATTACGTTGGGGCTAACCTAATTATTTATTTGAGCATAACTTGCGGAGTAGTTTTAGTTAAATTATTAACAATGTCTCTTGTTATTGAATTGTTCTTTCTTTTCCTTTCAGGTGGGCCAGTGAGAACAATGGAGAGCCCAGATTTCAGGAATAAAACATTGTAATGGGAAAATAATCAAGACCTTTTGATTAAACTCTTGATATCCAGTGACAAAAATCGCTATGCCTTCCTCAGTGTTGTTTACCTCAGTGCGAGAGAGCTGCTCCCCTCTTTCCAGCAACCCCCTGCCTCACCCCAGTGGCAAATATCCCAACCACCCCCTCATAAACATGTGCCAGTGTCACCGTCGCTTCCAAAATGGGATTGGATCGTCTCTATCCTCTACTGTCAGCACTCCCGACCTGTCGTCGCCAAGCACCCTGGACGAGCACCTAACACCTTGCCCTGAATCCTCTGTTGGGCTGTCGGTAACTAAGCACCCAAAAGACGGTGCGGAAGTGTGGATGCATGAGAGACCGGCCACCGGTGGCTGGAATGGACACCAAGGCCGCTACAAGAATTACAAAGGTTCGCCAAAATGGAGGAATTACGAAAAGGTAATGTTTTTTTTTAATTCATGTGTTTAACCAGCTATTTAGTCACTACAAGGTGTTTAACGAGCTATTTAGTCACTACAACGTGTTTAACGAGCTATTTAGTCACTCCAAGGAAGTTTAAAACTCCCTATAAGTTTAATCAGAGGTCCAAGTAACTTCATAACATCTCGATAACCCAACATTGAAGGAATGTACTCCTTGTTTGCCCAGTATTGAGAATCTGTGACTTCCATACTTTTAATAAGATACATTTGAGATATATATTTTGAACGCGTATATTTCCTATAGATTAACGAAATCGAGATTGGAAAACTAAAAGCAACTAAATTGAAAAGAAAAGAGAAGCCAACAGCTTAGTTTTAGTTGCTATTTCTATACTTATCTCTTGTAAAGTGACTCTCCACTCCGATTCTGCGACTCCCGCGTCGTCATCTTTAAAATGAAGGTCTTAAGATGCCTCTTAAATAGCGCCCTTTTGCCTAGCCTCGTGTAAACAAACAAAGAACGAGATCGACCCGAATAATTATAATAATACACATTAAAATAACCGATTAAATCAAATTTGTAGCTACCTATTTTGGGAAATGGCAAGAGTTCAGTCTGTATGGCATCCGGCGCTCCTGCTATCGTATTGTGGGGGACTTTGATTTTGTCTTTCCCTGGCGATGGTGCTTTTTGTGGGTGGGTTTTGACAGATGCGGATGACCTTTGATAGGCCCTTGTGGCTTTTGTCATCCGTGAAATTATGTTGTATGTTGTGTTAGCCACCGCTCAATCCGTGTCCGCCGCAGTACACTTCCCCCTAAAAGAAAGTGTAAAAATGGCAGTACAGCAGCGCGGTGGGGCGTAGCCCCATGCAAGCTTTAAAACAAAAGAGGTATCAAATAGGGTAATAATTCAAACATTTTACTATAACGGAGAAATTTAGCGTGTAACCCCCCCTCCCTGCCCCCACTTTTTAAATTCATCGTTAAATATTCTTAAAATTTCAACTTTTAATCTTAATACTCCTAATAGTCCTTAATACTCCTCGTAATACTTTTCTGTATTTCAAAAACCTGAATATATTATATATATATATATATATCGAGAAAAATTATTGCAATAATTCAATCCTAATTATGCGGTTTAAAGGCTCTTTTTTGGCAAACACAGTCTTCCTCAAAGCCCTCGGAAGCAGCTTATTTTAAGTGTTACCTTCTCGTGTATGTGAAGAAGCTCCTTCCGAGGGCTTTGAGGAAGACTGTGTTTGCCAAAAAATAGCCATTGCGTTATATATATATATATATATATATATATATATATATATATATATATATATATATATATATATATATATATATATATATATATATATATATATATATGTATGTATATAAATATATGAAAAAGCTCACAAAGTGCACGGGAGTCAAAGTTATGCAGATACAGCCACAAAGGAAAAGTGGGTATATCTGCATAACTTTGACTCTCGTGCACTTTGTGAGCTTTTTCATATATTTATATACATATATATATATATATATAAGTGCCCAACCTTGTCGTGTCTCTTTATCAGTTTTGCGGAGGGTGATATTTCTCTCGGATAGAATTTCTAAGTGTTTATGTAAGTATAGCGGAGGAATTTTATTTTTATGTTCCTTTTTTTTTTTCCTTCATTATATATCTCACTTTTATCCTCTAGTTTTGTCTTATTTTTAGATATTTTTCTCAAGTTTATTCTTACTTTTTTTAAAATTAAGTCGATTTGTTATTTTCACTACAATTGTACCTTTTTCTTTTGTTTTGGTATTGTTTTAAAAATCTCATTTTCTCATGTTTTGGTCATTCTTTTAATAAACTCTCATTTTCTTGTGTTTGTGATTATTTTAATATTCTTTCCTCTTTCATTTGTTATTGCATTATTTTGATACTTCCTTTTTCTTCGGTTTCGGGATTATTATAATAATCTCCTTTTCCCTTTCTTTTGGTATTATTTTTATAATTGCTTTTTCCCTTTGTTTTTGTTTCATTTTAATAATTTCTCCTTTTCGCTTCGAATGTTTTTAAGGATAATGTTTTCACTCCGGGATTACAGGGGCGGTAATTTTGGGGCCTATTTTCAATATCAGATTAAGGTATTGTACAAGTCCTATGTGTGTGGCAGAAAGAATACTCATACTGTCTGTCCTCCAGTGCGTGTCATAAAAGGCGACTAAACCATGATATGGCGCCACTGGCCTGGGATAGACACACTCCCGAATCTTTTCATCTGAGTGCGACACGCAATGGTGTTGAAGCTCGCCAACCCGACTTTGTGTGGAAATAATTGAAGTTGAAGCCTTGAATCGTTGTAATTTTGGGTGAAACTTTAGCTAAGATTGATCACAACATATGTGGAGGGAATCCCAAAGTTCTCGAATGAACAGAAAACTCAGCGTCGAATTTCAATTCTTGTGACGACGCGATAAACTCATCGGGACATGTGATGACGTGTGCAAACAAGAAGTAATCGGATGGTTTTGCGTGAAAGTAGAAAAAAATTAGTTGAAAACAACCTCCCATTTGAGCAACATGACCTTTAAAATGAAAGTAAGGACGAACATCGAATTCATGGTAGAACTGTGATGAAAGAAGAGTAATCAATGCTGTTGCCGTGCCTTGACACCCTGAACGTTCCATAAATCATTGATGATTCCAGATACTTTGGCGCATTGTTCCACTCATCTTTCACAACATTTAATCCAAGAATTCGATGTTTGTTCTTGCTTCTATTTTTAAGCTGTTTTCCCTCTGTTAATACATCCAAGCCCTCCCTCTCCATACACACCATACCATGGTTGTAATTTCTGCTATAGAAGAAATGGTAGGAGATTAATTTAGCGAACTATGCCTCTTAAGGGGTATTTGGTACCATGTAACAACTCACATCTGAAAAATTGCGTGCCCTTGCACCAACAGCCGCCAAGGTGACACAAGCGGTGACGGTAACTGTCACCAGTATCTATTACAGCCTCGGCGAAACTTACCAAGAACGTAACCAGGACTATATCACCATCTGACAAATCCGCTCGCACATAGCACCGCTATCCATTCGACCCTCTCCTAAACGCCACCTCACCTGGCCTCCTCCAAGAGAAAACATCCTACCACATCACATACGAGACGCCCTAGTAAGGGTACCACCACCCCTCAGTCACCCTCACCGCTTCGTATTAACTAACACCGAAATCAACACTCAATGCTACCATAAACTTCACATAGCTCAAAACTTATTCACAGCATCTCCAATACATGCACATCTTAGACATTACTGATAGACGAAGTACTGGATCTTTTGGGTGAACCCCGCCCGCGCCCTTCATTGTCCCGCAAGCCTAGGGGAATGATCCTAAGCCAATTGTAACTTAATTAATCTAATATTAAGGCGATTTCATACCGTTTCAGAAGAGAGGTTTTCGAACCTCTATAACCTTTGCCCTCTAACGGCCGCAGGTTAAAAAAAAATCCAATATTGGTCGCTTCTGACCGTTGAAGTGCGATTGATGGAATGAGGGTTTACGGCTTAGTACACCCTTCCAAAACGTGTACTGTGCTTATCTTCATCTTAAGACGGGTTTTGAGTGCCTGGAGGGTATATTTATGGCGGGTGGGCTTTACTGTCGTGTTGGTTGCTAGGGTAACTAAAAATCTTGAGTTCAGCTGCTGGATCAGTTTGATATTTTGCGATCGACAGAGTTTCAGATCCTGGCTTTCTATCTAGAGCTACTAAGCCTGGGTAAGTCGTCGTCACTTCTAGCAGGCGCTACATCCTAGCTTCTTATCTGTGAGTTATGGATCTTATGGGCCAAGCGGCTAATGTGATACCATCACGGGTTATCTTATAGCGCCACCACAACATCCATACCGTATCAAAGGAATATGACCTGAAAATTCCAAAACTCCTAGATGGGAATGTTTGAGTGAGGAATATCCCTCACCATTTTTTTTTTTTATGTGGTTGGAAGCTTTAACGTGTTCGGGGTATGTTTCTGTCTGCTTTTCAGTTTTCTATCAATATGTGCGTAAGGCAATCGAACATGAAAGAAAGTTGGTATTAAAATCGGGGCAAAAAAGAATGACGATCATTTTGAATAATTATTTTGCACCAGTGTTCATGGCTAAATGCTTAACCCTCAGGATGTTTCTAATGCAGTGCTCTTTGGCGAAGAGAGCCTTGACCAGCAGTGCTGCTAGCGAGAAACAAGAATGGTTTTACATTGCTAAAATGTAAAGCTAGTAATTACATTAGGTATTTAATAAATCACTCAAAGAAGCTGCTCTTTCAACGAACTTATACATAGCCAATGTTACACAAATTTCGGAGGGAATCGACCCTTACCAAGTAATTATAGGTCAATTAGCATGCCATCTTTAATTAGATTTTTTCTAGAATCGTTCATCAAATCGAAAAAAGTGAACATCCCCAACGCCAGAAGTTGATAAGTAAGAGCATATCTTTCAAAATGCCCCTGACATCTCTTAATAACTAAATTGGATTGAAATCTAGCTGAAAGAGGGAAAACAAATGTACATGGTTTTCTTCAGGAGGGTGATATGCGACGATTGGTCTCACAAGGATCTGTTTAGTACCATTAATCCTAATCGACATAAACATATTAGTCCATTAGTCAGTTAAATGACAAAATAATTTAACAAGGAAATACTAAGTCCCGTACATTAAAACTAAGAAGGGAGACTTTTGTAGATTAAGTAAAGACAAAGTTTACCAAATTAAGGGTCGAGGTGGCAATACAATGGAACAGCGTTCCCGTATTTATTCACAGATAACGAATACTACTAAATCTAACTACAATATTATAGCTGTCTCCTTACTGGGAGCATGTGGATTAAACTAATTGGGAAAATATGTTGTAATAAAGCTGAGTTGAACCACTATCGTGAACCCAAGAGGGTGCCTTCTAGCTTGGTAAACAAATTCGATTGAAGTAATCCAACTTACTTTGATCGGTAATGGACACATTGCAGTAACGTTTCTTCTTCATTGTTCTGTGACTGTAGGTTTGTTATTGACTCCAAGAGTATATTTAGGAGAGTTTAGTAAATAATAAAGGATTGTTTCTCGACTCGTAATAGGGAGAGTGTATGCCAGAAAACCTACCCAAATAACTATTACACAAACCATGACTGGTTAGAATGAGTGATTAAAATACTGGTGATATACAACACTCAGTTTGAAGGAAACCTGTCCTAGTTTAAAAAATTCTGAATTGATTCGACCATGTTAAAATGGAAAGCTTACTTCAACTAGGCACCAGTAATAGGACCAAAAAAATGGATGGAGAAAAGCTATGTTCATCAAGGTTTCCATACGGGTGTAACAAAGATTTTGTTCTAAGGATTTTGAATACTGGAATGGTCTTCCCGGAGCCGTTGTTAACCGTGGCTCTATATTCAGTTCAAGAACCTGTAGTTTTTTTTTTAATTTAAGGTGCCCACTTAATACAAAAAAGAAAATTTAATTGTAAATATTTAATCTCAGCGAAAATACATATACATACACGATTGTTAACAAAGTTTCGTCCGATGAATAATATTTATCCAATAAAACCAAACAAACTCTTCAATGGTATAAATATTTGTGATACATTTTTGCTATATTCCTTGGCGCTAGGCAGTGCCTAGTTATGGATAGCGATATACAGTATATTAAATAAATCAAGCTAATGCCCGTAGCTATAAAGACCGCATAGCATACCCATATTGTTAGATATATGGTTGACCAGAAAGTCCTGACACTTAGGAAGCGGAAAAAAAACAACAAAATTTATGGAGCTACACCAACATTAGGTTAGGTTAGTTTTACTAAATCGACTGCCAGCCTCCTTACGCTGCTGTTGTTTGTTGTTCCTGCGCAGTTTATTTGTCTTTGTGTAAGCAACAACTGACAGAAATGAGTTGGGAAGAAAGTGGAATTAGAGTTTCGATTCGCTACTGTCACCAGCGAAAACTTTCTGCAAGAGTTGCTTTAAAGGAATTTGCGGTACTAAAGGAGAAAGCACAGTCAGTTAGGCGAAGGTTTCGAGGTGGTACAGACATTTCAACTCCGGGGATTTTACCCTTGACAATCAACCACATTTGACCGACCATCAACCTGGTATTTGGGACAGATTCGGACGTTGGCTGATTGCTGGAAGAAGATCGCAGAGAATGATGGACTTTATTTTGAACGATAATTGTTGGTGTTGCTCCATAATATTTTGTTGTTTTCATTCCGCTTTCTAAGTGGCTTACGACTTTCTGGTCAACCTTAATATTAAATAAATCGACCTAATTTCTGTAATCAAAGAGGCTACATAGTCCTACGTATACCGTTATATATTAAATCAATTAAGCGAATGCCTTAGTCATAGATACCACATAGCCTACGCAAAGCGTTATGTCCTAAATAAATCAAGGGAATTTTATTAGTCATAGTGACTCAGAATCTTACGCAGAGCATCATTATATCTGTATCTATAAGACGTTCGAGCTGTTGCTGTGGTCACAACGTCGTTCGCTCATAACTAACGGTCATTCACGCGTGCTCGTAAACTGTGCCGGGCGCACGATGTGAAACGTTTACTCATTGTATGTATATTATATGATATTTGATCATATTTATATGATAGGGAGAGTGCGCAACTCTCCTGAATCTGCCTTCACCCCATAAATAATAATAATAATGATCAGCAAGTGAAGATATTTTTGTGTCACAATATAAGAATTTCAAACAATTTGCATCTGTATTTATTTGCGACAGGAGTTTTTATCCTGGGCAACGCCGTGTACCTGTGCTAGTATTAAATAAATCAAGGTGAATTTCCTTACCCATTAAGACCACGTAGCCTACAAATAGGTTTATACATATATTAAATAAACCAAGCGAATTTCCGTGCCAATATAGTTTTATCTATATACAGTATACAGGGTGTTCCATGAGAAAGCGAACCGATAAAGAACATACACTATGCATTAACCGAAATCCCGTTGCCATAGAGACGCCATAGCTTACGCATAGCGTCAAATAAATCAAGCGAGTTAGCGTTGTTCATAATTACAATCCTATTTGCATTTTTTTCACCACAAGAAAACTTTTGTATCGTTAGAAAGAGTAAAATATTTGGGTTTATATGATTTGTTTTTATGCTACAACTTCAATATACAAAACAACGTAGATGACTTGCTTGCCATATTCGACAACTGACCAGATCCTATGTCTTTTGTGTTGACATAGCAAGCTAGCTGTAGAATAATTGCAACATAAAGCCTCCCGGAGGGCTAGACGGACGTATACATTAAAGT
Organism: Ceratothoa steindachneri; assembly: GCA_963969495.1. Taxonomy (NCBI): domain Eukaryota; kingdom Metazoa; phylum Arthropoda; class Malacostraca; order Isopoda; family Cymothoidae; genus Ceratothoa; species Ceratothoa steindachneri. The sequence continues at coordinate 21,719,900 of OZ018332.1, forward strand.
CTCCCCCCTCCCTTGTGGAGAAATCCGAAGAATGAGGAGACTCGTGGGAACGGTAGCCGGCGAATAACAGTCTAACTGCTTACCCTGTTTGATCTCCCCGCCGCATAGGTAGTCGGAGCGACGATCTGTGTTAAGGTAACCATCAAAGGTTCTTAAACGGCGCTCAAAAGATCCAATTATCTACGAGATCCGTAGGCCCGTGGTTATACCACCAAAAAGCGGTGGTATAACGCCAAGGATGGTGACGAGTAGTGGTGTCTTTAATTAACAAGCCGACTTGGGCACCTCGGTTTTAACCTCCTCACCCCTCGCTCTCCTCTGCGGCCTCGCCCCTTCCCCCTTAGATGGAGCGGTCGTCAATCTATAAATAAGCCCCTGAAGGAAAGTAAAGGGGTTTATTCGGTGAGAGACGATAGAGGATCAGTTCGAGAAGATCGATCCTTCAGCCAGTCAAGATTATTCGAGGAGATACGATAAAGGATCAGTTCGAGAAGATCGATCCTCCCCCCCTCCGTGCCGAATTAACATAGCACGTTAAGTTTTGTATCGGTGCCATACCGAAGAATCCTTTACAGACTTAGAAGAAGTCCGACTGGAGAAAAGAAAACCCGCTCACACTCGAGTGACTCTCACAGCGCAAGCTCCGTAAAAGTGAGAGAAGAAGAACCAATCCCCAACGAGGTTCCATTTGTTAAGTACGGTAGAAATCCCCTCGTATATCTCCAAACTAGTTGGGCATCCAGCGTTAAAGACTAGAATATAAATAGGCTTCGAGAGCAGCCAGAAGAGGACTCCTTGAGATAGAGAGCACGACAACTCTCTCAGTCTTTTAAACGTAACAGGAGGCAAAGTTGCAATGAGAAGTTGACATCACCCCCTTCCCCTTACCTCCATCTTATCTCGAATAAAATCTACCATCGGCCACTCCAACTCTCCGAAGCGCGAGAAAAGCCCTCCAGTCTCACCCGGCAACCCCTGATCCTATCTGTCATGTAAGTTGGAATGATCATTTATATTTATATTGTGTTAGTATGAGTATATTACGTTACTCGATTTAACGGAAGTAGAAACAATTGTGCGTGAACCCCGTCATATTTACTAGTAGAAGAGTGTAATTTAATTTGATGTTTAACGCTAATCTAAAAGGGTCGCGATAAAATAACTAATCGGCAATTGGTTTGTTTACATAGAACCTATTTTTTACTTTTGTCATGAATAGATATTGTAATAGGCCCAGTTGCCAACATGTTTAGCTTCGGTTATCTTAGTAGGTTTATATAAATATGTTTACTGTTTTTTTGTAGTTAATTGTTAAATTTAAAATATATGTTTATTTTGGGATAATTCCTGAGCGTTTCACTAAATCCTTACGTGTTTTAGACGGCTCTTCCTTAAAAATGGATTAAACGCTGTGACACTCTCTCAGCATAAAGTACATAAAAAGTCCACTCAGCCAATATTGAAGTATTGTTGGCTTGCATAATTAATAGGATCCGACCGGCTTCCTTAAAACAACAAAAATAATATTCTTCGACAAAAGTATACCTCGACACTAGCGTTAGTACGTGTTGTCTGTGAGTCATTTAAATTATGATTTGTTAACAATAAAAGAGCATAAACTTACATTTTTATCTCGTAATGATATGCGTGTTTTCTTCTGTCATATTAAATCCCAACAAATTTTGCTGTGTTTTGATAACCCTAAATAAAGTCAAAGTCAAAGATTTATGACAATGAATTCTTTTAGTTTAAGTATTTTTTGTCTTTATTTTAGTTTTATAATGATTTTTTTTTTTAGAATTTAGCCAAAAAGGTCAATTTACTTATTTATTTGCCATTTTACACTGAGATCAATTAACCTTTCAGCTCATGTCATGTAATACACATCCAATACTTAATTTGAGCTTATAGCATGTTAACTGAAGTCTTTGAAAACTAGGTCCTATAGTGTAGCAGCAACGGGGGAAAATAAACATGTTTGTACGAATAACGAATTGCGTACAATTCAAATACTACGATTTTATTCGTGTTTAGTTGCGACACTATCACGAGCAGGCATAGCTCAGAGCTTGCATATTTTGCAATTTTCTTATGTTGCTAATTTATTTATTATGTTCTATGCTACATATATAAGCCAGTGAGGGGTTTTAAGCAACTATGCAATTCAATCAATTCATGAAGATCTTTGCATATGCGGTACATTTAAACCTGATAAGCTTAAAGAAAGAAATTACGAGAAGCGTAAAACACGAATACAAACATTATTTCATAACCCTATTAATGAACAAAGCAGGAAATGCACCATTTTACTTAATTAATTAATGTGTGGTAAACGTTTATCAGGTATTCTTTTCGCTGTACCAATTGTTTAGAGAGAACCAAAGAACCAAAGACTTACTTCTGTCTCACTAACACACAGTTTATTCAGTGAAAGTTCCCGTCTCAAACAAGTATCCATCAGTTCCAAAGCAACGAGTCCTACCATATGTATTAGTCAACTGGAGTTACATTACTTTACAAGACATCTTTATCTAACCAAGGAGAAGAGTAAACTACCTAGATCAAGATTCAAGCTTGATCTAGATGACAAGCTTCAATCTTAGATAACAAGCTTCATTATTGTTGGGATGTCTTGTTAATGGAAGTTGTTTGTAAATTGTGGAATGAAAACATTGAAAACAATCCTTTATAAAGATAATGAACTAGCATTTGTTCCAGTTCTTCATACCCATGGAGTGAATGAAAGTTTGAAAACGCCTTTGGTTACAATCGACTCCATAACCCATCGATAAAACATTTGTGGATATCTGAAGGTGATTGGTTTGCATATGTGTCTACACAATGGTTGTACAAAACACAGTGCTTTTGTGTATGGGTTGTTTGACTGTCTTCACAAAGTTTTGTCGACCCTGTGGATGTATTATTAGTTCTTACCACCACTTAACTTGAAACTGGGCTTGATGAATTTAGTATGATGTATCGGGCTAGAGTAATGACAGGTTCTTTCAACGACACTCAAATTTGTCTTATAATGAATGATCATGACTTTATAAATACACTCTCAGAGCCCAAATGGTAGTTTGGGATAAGTTCGTTGTTCTCGCTAAGTCCTTAAAAAATCTTAGAGCTCAAAATTCTGAAGAACGTCTGGAAAGCTTTGTTATGGAATTATAGAATCAACACCAACCAATACTTTAAGACCCGCTGTATGGCTAGTCGTGAAAGCGTGGTGAAGGTAGGAATAGGAGTCTTACGAGGACCTTTATAGTTAAAAAATAGGTAAATAATTATCTTTTTAATATATAAATAGATGTTCATCTAATTTGTTTTTAAACATGTTGATTGATAAGCAGTTCCATTCCTGCCTCTTGATGTAGGCTTCTCTGATTTATTTGCTCTCTTCGTATTTGTAATTAGTAGAGTTGTTTTGTATCCTCTTAGAGTTCCAGTTATTTTTTGACTTTGTTTCGCTGTTGATTGGGATAGAGGGAGGGGTATTTGAGTACCACCCTTCCTAGAGCAATGTAATTTTGCTTTTTTTAATACTTAGCTCCCTTGCCATTTCTTTTGCTCTGTGATTTTTATTGCCTCTTTTTATTTTTATTCCCAAGACATTGGACATAATAGGTGGAGAAACGAGAAAGATAGAGAAATAGTTAGTTAGTTAGTAGAAGTGTTTAGTGGTGAAATTTGGTAATAATGGATAGATAAGATAGTTAGGTCCCTGGGGAAAGGGTATCTCTGTGTTTCTTTTCGCTAGTTTATTTATTGTTTTACTTTCATCTTTGTTATTTTAGCTTCGAAGCCTTTAAAGTTTTTTAAACATTTGTGTTAGTCTGATATATATATATATATATATATATATATATATATATATATATATATATATATATATATATATATATATATATATATATATATATATATGTTTTGGGGGTTTGTTTTTTATTTGATCAAGTTCTATTGATATTAGTTTGTAGAAAAAAAACATTTGTAGAAGTAGCTTTCAAGCCTTTTTGTGTGTGTGTTCTGTGACTTTGTTGATTGTTTTTGGTATCTTTGGGATATATTGCTTATCTGGTAGTTTTATGCGTAGATCGGGTCTTGTTTGTGCCGCGCAGCTCTTCTGCTGCTGGGAAATCTTTTCCGAGCCTGTTTCCGTAGTAGGTCGGAAATTCCAAAGTGATTCCTGATGAAATCTGGGTCAGAGTTCCTCTCCACCTTCTGCCAAATATTGAGGGCCTTGGTACCTAGGTCTTTGTTTATCGCTCTGATGTTGGTTTCTTCGTGTAGTGTCTGTTGGTGTTTTCTGTCTCTTCTCCTAGCGTTGTTTATTATTAAGAGTGCTTTATTTTGCACTTTTTGCAATTTCATCATCCAAGTCTTTAGAATGGCCGCTAATGGCATGGGCGGATACAGTATTTTTGGTATGATGTAGGCAGAGTAAATTTTGTTTTTATTGCTTCTTATGTTTCTGAATCGATATAATTCTCTTATATCCTGAATCGTACGTGCAATTATGCCGTTTATTTGGTCCTTATATCCCCTGGCATTTATTTTTAAGCCAAGCACTGTGCCTGCTCTCTTGTATGGATATCTCTCATCCCCTACATAATTTGCTGCTATTTTATTTCTTTTGACTGGAATGATGGTAAACTCGTTCAAATTAGTTGCGATTTCCCAGCGGCGTTCGTATATATTTAGGTTCTCTATTTCATATGCCGTCAACCTTGCCATTGTTCTTTCATTTTTATATTGGGAGTCCACAATCTGTGTCACGTCGTCGGCGAAGTGGATATACAAAGATTTCTCTAGCCTAGGACTAGGGAGGTCTCTAGTGAATATCGAGTAGAGCAGTGGACTCAAACACCCACCTTGGGGAACGCCCTCTTCCAGTTGAAATCCTGTTCCTTGGTACTCCCCGATCTTGATGAATGCTCGTCTGTCCATGACGTAATCACAGGTTATTTTCTCCAACCTGGGATTGAGTCCCAGTTGGAGGATCTTAAACTGTAGTCCTCTTCGCCACACTTTATCGAATGCTTTCCTGACGTCCTTCAATACTAGATCAACGTGCTTCTTCTCTTTTTCTATTTGGGCTAATTTCTCTCTTATCATCGCCAGTACTGTGGCTGTACCTCTCTGCCTTTTAAATCTGTGTTGTTGGCAGTTGTTCAGATTATTGGCGTCCAGATAGGATTGCACTCAGTTGGCGATGATTTTTTCGAAGACTTTTCCTCCAAATTCGAACAGAGATATCGGGTGGTAGTCTGTTGGGGAGATTGGGGACTTCCCTGACTTAGGAATGAATATTATTTTTTTATATTTTCCAGACATCGGGATAGTATCCCGTATTGAGGGCCGCGTTCATTATGTTAATTAATCCTTGTTTTATGTTGGGTGGAGCGTTACTGAAGTTTGCTTTCGTTAAGCCTGAATGTCTTGTGGCACGCTGCTTAAACGTGTTTAGGGTTTCTTTTAACTCCTGTATGGAGATCTTTTTCCCGAGGCCCACCATGGGTCTTTCCGCTGCAGCGTTATTGAACGGATATATTCGTTCTATTTCTTCGTTCAACTAGTCTATTATCCCGTTCTCGAACTCTGATGTCGAAATTTTCTTCTTCTTCAGGGGAAATTTTAAATATGTTTAACCAGTATTCTCTAAATTCTATTTCTATCTCTTCTGGTTCAGTGATTACTTCACCTTCCAGATTCTTGATGTTCGTTCTTTTGTTTGCTGGCTTTCCTCTGTACCTCTTCACTGTTTGCCAGAACATTCTGGGGTCTATTTCCTCCGAGTTTTTCAAAGAGTCGGTCCCAAGTTTCTTCTGCTGCTGTATGATCACTTGATGGAGGTGTTCTTTTGTTTCACGCCTCGTCTGGTGCAGGTCCCTGTTTGGTCCCCATCTGTTGATTGCGTACACTAATCCTCTGTATTCTTCTTAAATAGCAATCATTTCCTGTGTCCATTTTGGAGCTGGTAGGGTTTTATATTTTATCTTTGGGATAGTGTTCCTATCTGCCTCCAATATTTTCGTTGTAAGGTGGTTTAATTCTTCATCAATTTCTTCTGGTGTAGCTTCCTCTAGGCTTGCTGAGACGTAGTTCTAGAAAACGACCTGGTAGGCCTCCCAGTCTGCTCGCGCATATGACTTCCTTTCGTGTATTGGTATTTAAATTGGACTTGTTAAGAGAGTGATGGTTAATGCTTCGTGTTCGCTGGGTATCACGGGTCCGCGGGCGATGTGATAGTTATAAGGAAACCTTGAGCTTGTTTATACTATGTCGGGCTTAGTTGCTCCTCTCGCTGAGTAATAGGTCTGGAACTCTGGTCCAATGCGCACTGCTACCTTTTGCTCTAGTAGAAGTTCCAGATTTCGTCCCGACGCGTTGGGGCTGGTTCCTCAGCGGCCCTGTATCTTGTGTTTAAGTCACCGGTGAACATCACCGTTTTCTTATGGACAAACAGCTTCACGAAGTTGTGGATAGAAATGTACCCCCTTCTTAGGGGTTGGTACCCAGTAGCAATAGTTAGGGGCCTTATGGTAGCTTGTACCTCTATTGCTACGTATCACGCATCTAATAGAGGTATAAGTTTGTGCATGAGGCCATTTCGGATTGCTATCGCCGCACCGTCGAAGGTCTCATCTGTATAGCTTGTTCTATAAACTTGGTATCTGAAGATTTTCATCCCTTTGTTTTTGTGTTGATGCCGTGTTTGGATATTAAAATAATATCCGGGTCAAGGTTCTGAATTATGTTTCCATACTCGGAACTTTTTCTTGTCCAACCATTTTCATTCATGTATAGTATTTTTAGGTTTCTATTTGCAGTGTCCATTTTGTAGAATGTGTCTTCTGTTTTGCTTGTTGTTTTGTTTTACCTTGGTTGTACCTTTTTTAGTCTTCTCTTCTGTCTTGCTTTGACCCTGTGGCCTGGTGAGGGGGTGTTCTACATTTACCGTTTCGCTTTTTATTGAACTCACTCTGAGAGATATTAAATATTTCTGGTTTATATTTAATTTTTCCTTGATAAAGGGCCTCTTCAACCTGATTCTTTGGCATTTGGTCTTCGTATTGCCATTTAATTTTTGCGTTTATGATTCCCTCGGTGATGGCCTCAGCATGGTGTTCCTTGGGATAGAGAGTGTTCCCTGTAGCGAAAATTTTGAGATTTATCCTTTTTGCATTTATTTGTTGTTTTTTTCTCGGGGTAGACGTCGGGTATCTTTTCCTCTGTTGGCTGTTGGTCCTCTTTTGGTCCCTGGCTGCACGTTCTGAGTTTTTTTCTATTATTTGTTCCTGCACTGTCTCTGCTTCCATCTCCTCTGCATTATGATATTGTTTTTCTTGTTTCTTGCTTGTTTTCGCGTTCTTTCTCGCTTCCTGTGCAGCAATTCTTAGATCCCTGCAGTTGAAGGCGTTTCTTCCTGCTTGAGTTGGTAGTTGGGCCTGGCTGGGTTCAACAAGTTTAACTTTCAGAACTTTTTCTGATGGAGGATTGCCGGGGAACCACATTTGAGGCATTCCGTTGTTTTTCAACATCATATTCAGTTCCGTCTTGAACGTTCCTGGTCTTGATAAGTTCGCAATGTGGGCGTAATAAATACAGGCATTGAGTTTTCGTTTTCTACGTGTAGCACAGTATTGTCCTTGGTTGTTTCTGCCGTGGGTGCTTTCGTAACCTGGGCGTACGTGTTTTTCTTCTGTTCTTCTTCCTGTCTTTTTTCCTGTTTTTTCTTTTTTATTGTTTTTTTTGAAGAGGCATGTCATTTCGAGGGTGCGGTGGTCTCCGCCGCATTCAGTCACCTTTTCCGTTCGCTATTGCAGCTCCTCCAATTATGGTCATTCGCACTGCATTCAGAACATTTTTTCGGTCTCCTGTTACATGCTCTTGTGGGGTGGTCGTCCATGCGGTAGCATCTGAAAAAGATCTGAATCTCTGTGAACTCCTCCCTCTCTATTTGATCGGGAGTGATCCTCCCATTGAAAACCAACAGTCCTGTCTCAGTGGCTTTTTGAGCCATACCTGTATCTCTAAATACGACTTTAAAGACATGTGTATGTTCTCTAAATTTGATGACTTCTATCATTGTAGCCCAGCTTTGGTCGGTTTCAATTTCTCTTTTTAGTTCTTCACCGTCATGAGACCCGACCCATGGATCTAGACGTTTACATATCACGCTTCTATGCTTTAGTATTTGGGGAGGGATTTTGGGAGCTAGTCCGATATTTTTCAGAACGTCCACTGACTTTTGTACTGTCAGGGCTTCGATGTCTTTCTCATTTTGGCACAGTGCTACATAGCCTTGGGGATTATCAATTAATCTCATCAAAGCAATATTGAGTTGGGAATATATTGTTGAGATTACTTTCCCTCTATCGAGCTTTTTTCTGGTTGGGCTTTGAGAGGGATCCTTGTAGTTTCCCGCATGTTTGTAGTGGATTTAGTGAACCATGATACCCTTACAGTTTGTATTAATGGAGGACAAAGGAAGAGGGGGGGGGCATTATGACTTGCCTACTTGAAAGTAATTAGATTTAGAGACCTTGTTGGATAGGGGAGAGGTAGAGAAAGATATAGAATAAAGAATATTATATGTCCTTGTCCACGTACCTTTCTTCTGAGGTTTCTTCTATGATTAGGATATAGCCCGTTAGTTGTTTCTCACGGCTGTTCACTTTCACGGTTTGGTAAGGGGTCGGTGTAAGTAGATTGTTAATTATTTACACACAAGTCACCGGTGGTGAGTTCATGTAATTAAATACTCTTGTTTTCACTTTGTTTGTTGAAGCGTACCGGTGGGAGCACTGATTCTAACGGTCGAATGAGTTTAATCACTTGAGGGGAATAAGCACGGAGTTCACTAATTTGATCACTTTTTTCTAAATTTGGGGCAATCGATCCCACTTTAGTACTACTTCCAGTGTTTGGCGAGCATCTGGGAACTTATCTACTGTAATTTTAAATCACTTTTGCGCTGTATATTTAATTACCGTATTAGGCAATATCGAATTTATTTTGTTTTTGCACTTTTGTCACTACGGTTTTTCACTTCGAGTAACACTTCTATGTGTTATGGAGGTAAAGCACAGGTTGTAACTGATTAACGACCTTTATCGATTCTTCGAGATCCGCGAGAGTAGAATTCCACAAGCGTATAAGGCAGTCATTCTCAAGACTATACATTCCAAATGATATATGTAGTTCTCTATGTTGTAATCATAGGAATTATCTCCAGATTGTTGTTCATCCGGAGACTTAGATCATGTATTGCATGCCTTTGACCTTGACTTTGTCAAAGGCTTTCTCTACTTCTCTTAGAAACAGGACGCTGTACCCCTCTGCTTTTGCATCTGGCCATTATTCTCTCTTGTTCTAAATCCCAACTGGTGATCATTATGTAGATTTTTCTTCAATTTATTCTTTAAGCCTTCGATTAAGGATTATTTAGAATGCTTTACCCATAAAATTCAATATGGATATAGTCATATAACTTTATAGGACACTACAGAACACTACTTTATAGGGCGAAAATAATTTTTGCTACTATACATTCATCTTGAAAGTATATCCGGTGTTTAAGCACGCCTTGTAGATGTTCTTTATTGTTCTACTGCATGGTTCCTGGTGCCTTGGTGAAGTTTATTCTGGTTATTCATGTCGGGGTCAGGGACTTTTTGCTTGAAGGAATTGATTGCTCTTTACATTTTTTTCCGTTGTAGGGCTCCTGGACCCAGATTTTGATCCCTTTCTCGCATTACCGTTTATTTTTGGGATATTTTTCTTATATTGAAGTCTTCGTTCTCTTTTGGTGTTATGGGGAACCAAGATTAACAGTTAATGGGCGCGAAAATGTTCTCTTGTGCAATGTTCCATACCTCCCTCCCCCTCGTTTATTATTATTTTCCTTCTTGGGGGATCCGCCCTTTATTCTGTTTATTAGACCCCAGTTCTCTTTTGGTCTTCTCTCTACCTTTATATTTCTATGTCTATCCCATTTATGCCCTCGCTGCTCTTCTATGAGGTGTCTTAGTTCTTTCCTCCTCTTGAGCCCAGTAAATCGTTCTTTGATTGGTCCGAGGACCAACGGAATTTCGTCCGAGGGATGTTCCTTTCGTCCGCCATGTTGATTGTTCTTGTTAATCCGGTCTTTTCTTCGTCGATTTCTTTCAAATTTGCATCTGAGAGATCCTTTGGGATATACTTACGGAGTTCTTTGTATTCTTCTCACTTGGCTCTTTGGTATTCTCTCTTCTCCAGCGTTGGTACTTGTATTTGAACAGTAAGGTTCCAACATGGTCACTGCATCCAATGGTGCTCGTTTGCATGTGGATGTTAACTGGCATGTTGTGGGCGTTTAAAGTAATGTCTGGCTTTGTTGCAGCATTGCCAATCACATGTAGGAAAGTCTGGTCCATTTCTCTTGAAAATATTCCTTTCTAGCCTTATTTCTAAGTTATCTCCCTGTTGTTGAAACTAGTGCGGTTTGCCATGCACCTGACCTTGAGGTACACCATAAATATTGTAGGGAGAATGCCTCTTCTTATGGTCGCCCTGTCATATTGCTCACCGGAAGGGTTAGCATTAATAACCGTATAATTGAACAGTGTCACGTCTGGTTCTGGATTCGCTCTGTGTGCTGATATTATTATTGTATCTGAGTCGGTTTGTTGACCTTTTATCGATCCAGCCTTGTGTATTTATGTGCAGTACTGGCACCAGACCTATTTTCTTTAGAGCCTCGATCCCTTCTTTGGATACGAGTATGTCCACGTCCTTCTCGGCGTTGCAGATCACGATGTAGCCACTTTGGACGTCAATGATCTTGACTCGTGCTACTTTCAACTGTCCGTAGAAGGTCTCGCTTGGCTTCTTATTTTGAGATATCGTGCGTAGAAGTACTCGGAGGATTCTAAAGTACCACCTTGTCCTAGTGGATGGTGGTGTTCCTCATTTTCATTAAGAGCGCCTAAGTGCTCTTTAATAGTGTTCATTTTCATGCAGTTGAATTTGATTCTTGATTTCATGTAAAATCTAAGAAAGACGGAGAGCGTTTCTTAACTACTTAAGGCCTATGGGTCCCTATTTACCTGCCTATGTGAAGTACTTCACGACCACCCTGCCTATATGGACCACGTGGTTCTAATAGTACCTTTCGCGCTCCCCAACTGGACTTTCGAGGTTCACTCTACTCTATTTCTGAGTGGGTCTGTTTGTTTGCTTTGGTGGTCGTGTTAGGTTGTTTTTTCGAGTGGAGAATAAGTGAGAGTTTTTACGGGAAAGTGAGAGGAAATTAAGGATAAGATCCCCCTTTATGGTATCTCCCTCGTCCGCTGAAAACAGGAATCTACAATGAGTTCAGTGAGCGCATATATTTCTTCTTGCATCGGTACTTGCGTAAATTCCTTCCTTTACCGCTTGCGGGTTTTGCCTCCTTTACCGCTTGCGGTTTTTGCCTCCTTTACCGCTTGCGGTTTTTGCCTCCTTTACCGCTTGCGGGTTTTGCCTCCGTTACCGCTTGCGGGTCTTGCCTCCTTTACCGCTTGAGGGTTTTGCCTCCTTTACCGCTTGCGGGGTTTGCCTCCTTTACCGCTTGCGGGTTTTGCCTCCGTTCCTGCTTGCGGGTCTTGCCTCCTTTACCGCTTGCGGTTTTTGCCTCCTTTACCGCTTGCGGGGTTTGCCTCCTTTACCGCTTGCGGGGTTTGCCTCCTTTACCAGCTCGGTAAAAGCTCTTCCCAGTAGAGGACGACTTCAGCAAACTGAATGGGTCCGTCCTAAGATATAAATCGATTCTCAGGCTCATAGAGTGAACACCCTGTATTTAAGTGTAACTGGTCTTGATTCGACGGGTTCTTTTCCTTGTTAGTCCAGGTATTCCTCTTCTCTCTAATTCCCGCTCCTGGTTCTCTCCCCACAGGATTCAAATGCCTTCGTTGTTTAGAGGTTTTTTTCCTTCTCACATGATTTTTTTTATACACGAGAATGGTACCATCCCGAGAGGTACCATTGTGCTTTTCCCGCAAACATGACGCCCAAAATATATTGAATGAATCGTATCAACATGTTTACTGCCCCCCGGACGCGTATGTGTGGCGAACTGACACCGACGCGCGTGCGCGTCAGATGAATCATTAACTAGGCTACTTTTGGAGACGCGACTAGGCGCTTGAGTCAGTTATTGTCGGTGGCACTAAGAACATTACTTTGTCGTTCCCCACAATGATACTTTTCATCAAATAAATAAATTTCTACCTATAAATCCCGGGAATTTATATAAGCAAAGTCATATAACAAGGTTTGCTGACCAAAAAGTCGCGTGCTCTCACCTAATATGATATATAACCTTACGAACTTCAAAACTTTAAATAATTCTCGGACTAACCTTGGGAGGACCTTTGTAATTCTATCATTCGAAAGAGAATTTAAAGCAACATAAGGGTTTCAAATTTCGTTAGAATCGGCCGAATAGTTATGATGTTATTACAAAATAAAAAGCAAAACTGTGACCGACCGACCGTCGACCGACCGACAGTGAAATATAGAGTCGTGCGTGACTATACTAGTACGCAACTAAAAACAGAAATTGGGTTAAACTGCCATTGTACCATCTACCATAAGTCAGACCTAAGGTTTATGAGAAAGACCTGATGAATATGAGAAGTTTTCGCTCCGGTGTAAAGCGGCGACTCCCGCCTTGATAACAAGTCCTTTACGCTGGGTTCTGTAGTGGATCCAGGGTTAAAAATTTGGGAGTTGGGGGTTGGGGGGGAAGGCTAACTTGAATTCCTCACTCTGAGTAGTCTTAGAAATGGGTATTGATGAATATTAATGGTTATCTTACACACCATTGGTAATAAATAGCAGTATATCACACAGGAGTGAGGACTGACTCTCTCAGATCTGATTTTTTTTCCCCACATGAAAAAATTAGGAATTATAGTTTTGGACGTCAGCTAAAATATGATACCGAATTTAAGAATTATTTTTGATATTTATCAGTGTTTTAGACACGTCTCCTACAACGTACATTCGGTCGCAACGGTTAAAAAAGTGTTTTATAGATATTCTTTATTATTACATAACATTCTGAAGAGCAGAATACAAGAATGGTATACAACGAAAGAAATATAAACATAAGCGGGTCTCATCTCAAATTGAGGGGGGGGGGGGGGATTCAGCCCCATAGTACCCCTTTCCCTAGATCCGCGCTTGCGGTGGGTCTTCTCGAGGTAGGGCGACTCCTGCAGTCGTGACTCGTGACTTGATACTCAAGAAAAAGCGCTCATAAAGGAATTGGATACATTAACTCGGGGGGGGGGGGAGAGAGTCGTGACAGAGATATGAGGAAACCGCTTCCTCATCTTGTTTATTGGTTCCCTCATGGGGCAGGGAAGTTATGTAGATCCGCCTCCAAAACAGTCGGTCTCCCTCCCAAATTGTGCTAAATTAGGGTTCGCTTCACTAAATCGGTAGGGCAAAAAATCGCTATAGATGGTGTATAGCCATTTACCGCCGTTTTCAAGTGGAGAACCACACCCCGAAAACAGAGGCGATCGCAGATGAAAATTCCTATTATTTACAATGGAAATTGCCCCAATGCAATAAGGAAGTCGTGGTATAACGATGCTTTGCATAAAATGCGGCGGAATCGGGAAGCTAAAATCTCCATTTTGTTCTGTGATCACTGACTTTTGGAGTCTCTCTATTTTGTGACCTCAGCGAGTTTTGCGTTGACATTTCCCAACCACCAGTTGTAACAGGACTCACTGGTCTTATAATAATAATATTATTTAATAAAGTTATCTGCTTAGATATTATATAGCTCTAAATTTAACTTCGAAAATTCATGAGGTTTCAAGAAAAATTGGGGTTTTTTTTTATATTATCTTTAATTTTCTACTATTTCTAAACTTTTGTCATCCATTTATGGCATCTTGAGAGCGTTTAAATTTCTAAGGTTCCAAATACCAGTGTATATATATATATATATATATATATATATATATATATATATATATATATATGTGTGTGTGTGTGTGTGTGTGTGCGCGCGTGCGCGTGTGTGTGGAAAACTCACAAAGTATCGCGTGAGTAAGTAATAAATGCAACAAAGCCCATAGGGAAATTTAATACGAGGATTCCAAGTAATTTCGAACTTTATTTCGAGTTCTTTATCAAGGAATAACAAAAGTATTGAAAATTGTAATATATTTAAGGATGATACAGAGGAGAGGGAACGCCCACAAAAAGCAAATAAAACAATCAACAAAATGAATTAATATGAAATGGAAACCTTAGGAGGGGCGAAGATAAATACAAACTAAGATCATTAAATCAGGTAAATTAAAAAAACTAAAGGTTGACAAGAGGATTAAAATACCGCCTAAGCAATTAGGGAGGGGGAAAATCTGAACGAGAGATTAACCTCAGAGGTCAGGATTTAAAAACTAAGGTAGAATAAGTACAAATGTTCTAAAGTCTTGACTCAAATGGAAATAAATACAGACCTAAACATAAGGCTAAATAAATGCACACAAAATAAAATTAAATCGTTTATTAAGATTAATATAAATATTTAGTCTCAAATTAAAAGTTTCGATAGTACATTGTGAATATAATTTAAAAAATAACCATCAATGTTTTTCCTATAAAATCAGATGGTCAGATTTTGATGACCTCTGATAAGTTTGATTTGAGGAAGAAAGATAGGACTGGATTTAAAGAAAACCAACCGGTGCTAATATTTACATTTCCCTCCTTTGTGCTGGAGATTAGGAACGATTCAAGGATATTTCTGCTAATAAAATCATTTATATGAATTGTGGTATCTGCTTTTGACCAGTTAATCTGGTGACCCATCTTAGGCCTGTAGACGGCCAAAGCATTATTTGTATATCCCTTAGATACTGCATTTTTATGTTGCTTGATTCTTACATAGATATTTTTAGAAGTTTGACCTACATAGAATAAATTACAATCCAAACAAGGTATACTATATATTACATTATTATCGTTTCTTGGGCTCTGTTTTATTAACATATTTTTAATTTATAATTATATTTAAAAGTTACATTTATATCAAATTGTTTTAACATTGGTAATGCATACAAGAAATTATCATGGTAAGGTAAAAGTAATATGTTAAGTACAGGTTCGGTTTTCCCTAACTTACATGTAGTTTTCCAAAAAATATTTCGGGTAACACAGATTGAAGGCAATCTCCTCATTTTTTTTTTATTCTTGGTCTATATAGTCAGGACTACATATTCTAAGTGCCATAAGATCCATGGAAAAAAATACAGATGTTTTAATATTTTTAGAATGACCTGAATAAAAATGGACATAGGATAAATAATTTGTCGGTTTCCTGAAAATAGAAAACTTAAACCTATCTGGTTGTCTAAAATTATTAGAACATCTAGGAAAGGGAGGCTATTATTTTCTTCTTTTTCTAAAGTAAATTTAGTTGACAGAACTAATGAATTAATAAATAAAAGAAAACCATCGAGGTCAAAATCTTCTTTTAGAATTCCCAGGACATCGTTAACATAGCTGTACCAAACAATTTGAGTGGACCAATCCGGTGGAATCAGCCTCGTTTCAAAATATTCCATATATCTATTTGACAATAAGGGAGATAAGGGATTACCCATAGCCATGCCAAGCACTTGTTCGTAGAATTTGCCACTGAAACTAAATTTACATTTTTCAATGCATAAACAAATGAATTGAATGATCGAGTTGGACGGTAGAGGCAAATCATAAGAGTTAAGAGTACCAGCTAGGAAGTCCAATAAGGCATCAACGGGCACTTTATTCAATAATGAGGTAACATCAAAACTGATTAATCTCAGGTCTGATGTTACATTCATATTGTCTAACTTATTGCAAAGATTAACTGATTTTTTTTTATATGTGAGGGTGATATGGATCCCAAGATCGGAAAAGGGCGATCGTGTCGTCTACGTATCTCCTGTAGAAGATAGGACGGAATTGTAATGGCCCTTTGTCAAGTGCTTCTTCTAAGTTACACATGATGAGATTTGCGAGAGGGGCGGCAATAGGACTTCCCATTCCGAGGCAATCTATTTGGTGAAAAAAAGTTTTCATCAAATGAGAAATAGTTTTCGTGAGAAACTGTAAGTAGTATTTTCTTTATTTGTTTCTCATTAAAACAGTGAAAGAGAGAATTGAGGGAATGGAACGCGCGAGAAAGAAAAATTTAATTGTTTCTAAAAGTGGGACGCTGGTGTATAGGGAGGATACGTCAAAACTAGCCATATAGAGGTTGGAATTTCGTTTTGTAATTTCTTCTTTTAGGTGTAAAGAATTTTTGACAGTGTATTGGTTTGTGGCAAGGGGGGTAATAAGTGGGGCAATGAATTCGGCGGTTTTATAATTAGAGAGGTTATTGGTTACTAGAATAGGTCGAAGGGGAACATTAGGTTTATGGATTTTAGGGAGGCCGTAGAGTTGGCCGTAGATGGAGCCTGTAGAGTGGAGCTGTTTGTAGGTCTCTTCGTCAAGAGCGTGGGATTTTTTGAGTGAAAGAAGAAGCCTATTGACTTGGTCTTCGAGTCGGAGGGAGAGTTTCAGCGGGTCTTCTTGGACATTTCAGTTTGTGAAAAAATTCGTGGGCGATGTTAGAAATCCTCACTTGTGTGGTTTTAAATAGGCCTCGTATGGGTAAGGATTTAACACGTTGCAATTGCGTCTCAAATGTGAAGAGAAATTTAATTTTGTTGGGGGAAGTTGGGGGTAGACAAAAGTCTAGTCCGAATGCTAGATTTGCCCCTCTCGCAAATCTCTCCCTGTGTAACTTAGAAGAAGCACTTGACAAATGCCTCTTACAATTCCGTCCTATCTTCTAAAGGAGATACGTAGACGACACCATCGCCCTTTTTCGCTCTAAAAGTTTATCTGATAAATTCCTAGAGTACAGAAACCAGTTACATCCAAATATTAAATTCACTCAAAAAAAGGAAGACAACCACTCCATTCCTTTATTAGACCTACCAATAACACGCACAACCGACGGTTTCTCCAATTCCATTCACTGAAAACCTACACATACGGGCTCTGGACTCCATTTTCTTAGCCATTGTTCCACCAAAATCAAATTAAACTCTTATCAAAACCTTACTTTCTCGCGCTTACAATCTCTCCACATCATACCTCAATTTCCACAACGAGATCACTTTCCTCACTAACTATTTCCGACAAAACGGATCTCCTTCAAACTTATACGACCGAACTCTTCGAAATTTTATCAATAAAATATTTACCCCGAAAGATCCCTCATACAACGTCCTTAAAGAAAAGGTTTTTGTACCTCTCCCATATATAGGACCCCTCAATTCACTTCTCTGGGTCAAACTCTCACCATTTCATAAGAATTCATTTCCTGCAACACATTTTATATCAATTTTTCAAAACACACGCAAAGTAAATCTTTTCAACATTAAAGACAAAATACCAACGCTGCTTCGATCCTCCATCATATATGAATTCAACTGCTCGAGATGTATTTCCGAAGTGTATTTGGGATCGACACAGCGCACACTACATACCCGTATTTGCGCACATTTAGGTATCAGCAACAGAACTGGACCTCCACTCACTACTCCCGAATTCTCCCCTATCCGAATACACTACGAAAACAGACATCCACACCATAAACCCAACTTAAATAATTTTTCAATTAAAGCACAGCAAACACCGAAAACCAACTTCGTACACTGCAATCTCTTTATATTAGATTTAAAACCCCCACTTTAAACTCCGACACAAGCTCATTTCCACTTTTACTACAACTATAATCATCCACGAATTATCTATGCCAAATCCACTCCCCCCAAAACAACCCCTATCTTTCAAATCTTTAATATCTCCCCCTTTTTGCAATAAAGACACCCAAAATGAATTAATCTCAGTTTTATTTTAAGAACAAAAACATATTTCCCATTCCTTAATAGTAAAAAGCCCTGCATTTTTATAATTTGAGTATTACCACCTCTGCTGTTTCCCACTTCCCATATAATTAATTTATAAATATCTGATAACTTCGCTAAAAAATTCTTATGTTTGTATATATTTATAATCTCATATCCTTGAGAATGGGTTCCTACCCGAAACGTCGGTACCAAGAAGTTAATATATAATAACTAGGCAATTTCTTCGTCTCTTCCTCCTACGGGGGGAGCTTGCGCTTCGCTACTGGTTATTTTTTTATAAATTTTCTGAACTTCGCCAATTATAATAACTTTAAAAATTAACTCTAAACTATTTCCCCCCTTTCAAAAAATCACGTTGCTAAAATATAGTTATAGATAAAATAAAAAGGCAGCCTTACCTAAATTTTGATAAATTTGATGAACTTGACCAATTGTAATTCATTTTCTTTTAAAACATTATAAAGCGTTGGCTAATCCTATTTATTTTTTCTGAACTAAACTATTTTGTTTTTTCAAATTCTAAAGAAATTCTTAAAAATTACCTTGATAAAAATTTTAAATATACATAACCATAAGTCATAACCAAACTAAGATGAAATAATTATTCGAATACTACGAAAAATCGCCTTCTTAAATTTATAGAGTTAGTGAAATGATGATGATGATGATGATGAACTTCCTAAATGTAGCCTGCTTATTTATCCTAAAAATACGTATACGCCTGGTAGCGCGCAACCCCTCCGCTATCTTAAGATTATATATATTAGAATTGAATTAATCTGTGAACAAATATTTTTCATGTGACAAATAATATTGTACCCGAATACAAAGTTGTTTTAATATCATTTCTATTTGTTTTTGTAAAATAAGAATTAATTTGCATATTTGACCTATTGAAAATAATGCTTATGGTGGCCACAATAAAAAATAAAGTTCTTACGGTGGCCATAAGCCCCAAACGGTGGGGAACCACTGGGCTAAACCATACAATGTTAGTTATAAAAAGAAACCAATGCCTCTAACCTAAATCACCAAATTAACATGTGGTTGAAGGATTATTTAAATAATAATCTGCTGTCCTCGAATAGGAACAAGACATGGTAATCTTTTAAATAGTAATTGGAGCTTACGAAGAATAGTGGTCCCATTTGACCCTTTTGAACAATAGGGGTCTCAGTTTTGCCTATTTGAAGAATAGCGATCCCTGGCTTAAATGGGACCGCTATTCTTCGTAAGCTCACAGTAATTGAATGATATTTAAAAGTAAATATTAAAAAAAACCCACCTCAATAACTTCTAATGGAAAATGAACTGATAGATCATTTCGTTCACAAGCTGGCCTTGACTATAACAAAACTGTGAAGCCGAGAACGAATCGCGAACGAATATCGGGCATTGCAAAATCCTGTTACATTCGTTACGACGCTCTCAACGAACGATACAACGGTAGTTTTGATGAATTTAGACACTTTTTTTATTATTTTAACATTAAAATAGGTATTTAAATTGTAATATTAATTAATGTGGCCGCCCTCGTCGGTGAGCACGCGCTCCAGGCGAAACCTGATGGCCGCGCACACGTTGTGGACGAAGTCCTTCCTCAT
The DNA here is from genome assembly GCA_963969495.1 of Ceratothoa steindachneri. Lineage (NCBI taxonomy): Eukaryota > Metazoa > Arthropoda > Malacostraca > Isopoda > Cymothoidae > Ceratothoa > Ceratothoa steindachneri. The sequence goes on from OZ018332.1 coordinate 21,739,461, forward strand.
GTTGGCCCACACGTGGTTGACGGAGGACTTGAGCTCATCCACGTTGCTGTGGCGGACCTTGAAGGCCTCGGCCTCGACAAGCGCCCACAAGTTGTAATCGAAGGGATTGAGGTCGGGCGACTGTGGCGGCCAAAATTCCTTCGGCCCAAATCACTCTTGCACGGTCTTATCCTTGTGGGCCAAGGTACCGCCCTCCTAAAAGACTTAGTCCGCCTTCGTGATCTTTCTTACCCAGGGCAGGACTTTCGTGGACAAGATGTCCCTTTAATCGGCAGCGATGAGCCTGTAACCGGCAGCGAACCACACCGGCGGCATCTTCTCGCCATTCGAAGCCACGACGCCGAACACCATCCCTGAGGGCGGTTGCTTGGTCCTGGGTACGAAGAGGTCCTCGGAGACGTCCTGGCCGAAGCTTACCCCGCGGTCGTTCTACTTATTGATGCCAGGTTCGACCTTGAAGGTTTTCTTTTTCATCAGAAAAAGAATGAGAATTTGATCGCCATGACTCTTCAAGTCGTTGTGAAAGGGTGGACATCGCTCCCGACGTTGTTCTCGCGCACTGTCGGTGAACAGAGGCCTTCCCATGCACCTCCCAAGCTCTTGACGGCCCTGGACACCGTGGGCCCCCAGATGTTCTTCTTCGCAATTGCAGTCCTTTTGAGCTTGGGAGCACTTTCGAAGTCTTTTCTCAGATCCAAACGGCTGACAACCGGAGGTCTGCCTGAACGAGGTCGATCTTTAAGGTCTTCCCCGTTCCTCAGCCTATCCACGACTCTGTGGACAGTCATCCAGTTGACGTTGATCCGCTTGGCGATGTCGGATTTGTTGTGGCCGACCCACAGGAAAACAGATATCGATTCTTTTTACTCCCATCTTGACACACCTCTTCACACAATGGAAAAGACGTTTTAATGACACATGCTGGAAAAGTATAACCTTAAGTCTGTTTGACGGAACTATTAATATCACACATCTAAACCTCTCGAAAAAGAACACGTCAGAATGTAACGGAACTTTTGCAAATCCCGGTAAATGCCGAATTCTATCCAAGGAGTCTTCCTCCTCAAACCCTTAAAATATTTAGTTCTACATCCGGGCAAAATGATACTCAAATGCACCACCAATTATAGCAAAGTTTCAACTCCCAATCTTGACAATCTACTACCCAACTCAACGTCTGAGTAAAACTGAAATCGGCTAATCCGAAATTAAATATTCGAAGTCGAATGGGAAAACAAAGCGTCATGAAGAGAAAATTAAAGAAAGTGAGGAAAAGGTATATTGTTTGAATTAGTACCCCGAAAGCAGGACAGCTCTAAGCAAGATGGTAGCGCTTAAGTCAGAGACATTAGTGTCCAATTGGTTCGGAAAGTATAATGATCTCTCCAGAGAACTTATTCGAAACGATGTTTAGTTCCGAATGCCCTCGTTAGTTAGAGTTTAGTTTAAGGGTAGTTCGAGAGTTTGAGGAGAGTCTGAGAGATGTTTAATGGTTCCGAAATCGATAGAAGGTTAAGAGTTTGAAAGACCGATGGTTAAATGAATTTAGGCGAGAGAGGGGGGCAGAGGGGAGAGAGAGAGTTTGACGGGAATTCGAGGGAACTCTCAGAACTAATGCGAAAAAAAACGGGTATAAAAACTTACCTCAGTCGGAGGAGTCGTCGTTCACGGTGCTGCACACTTCAAGGTTTCCGTCCGGCCGAGTTCCTGCCCAGAGTCCAGGAGTTTTGGGTTGATAGGAGTTTCAACGAGTTGTTTCTTCCTCCAGTTTATGATGAATAGTGGATCTTTGTCCCTCCTGCAAGGGGATTTTCAAGGAATGGGAAAGGGGGGAGTTGGGGGTGATTAGGGGGAAGGTGTCCGAGCCACAACACCCTCTACCCATAGTAAAGCCATAAACCACCGTGTCCACTGTGCCGATCTTCGAGGAGGAGGTGGCGAAGGGCAATATTCGTCCAGGACGGTCCTAAGCGCGCAACACCCTCCCTCACCTCCCATAAGTACTCCTAAACCACAAACCACTCGCTCTCTCTTCAATAGCCTAGAATTGGCCAGGTAGAGGGGTGTGGGAGAAGAACCCAATACTGGACGAAAATCCAAACTATTCTCTTTTGACTTACATGCGTTCATGCACGCTCACACAGACACATGTGCAATACTGTGCAATTGGCCCTGCAATCCTAACAACATTACCAACATAGGGAGTCACCATAAGTCGTCAGACACTGAGGATTATCTCACTGGGCAGCAAACAGATAAGAACACGAGCCTAACCTCCCCTAATACTCCTTTAATCTGTCTCTGGCAATTGGATTTTGGCCTAAAATAAAGTAAAAAGGTTTCCAGTAAATACTCATCATCATCATCATCCCTAACTCTATAATTTAAGAAGGGGATTTCTTTGAGTATTTGAATAATAATTTCATCTTAGTTTGGTTATGACTTGTTTTTTTATCAAAGTTATTTCTAATAATTCTTTTATAATATCAAAAAACAAAATGGTGAAGTTCAGAAATAAATATAAGTATCGAAATTTTGTGAACTTTTTAAAACTCAAATAATTTCAAATGGTGAAGTTCAGAAAATTTATTTTTATATATCTTTTTCTTCTATAACTCTATATTTTAGGAACGTGATATTTTGAAAGGTGGGAAATTTAGTTTAAAGTTCCTTTTTAAAATTATTATAATTGGCGAAATTCAGAAAATTTATAAAAATTTTACAATGGCTGCTTTTTTTCAGATTTTAAATTTTAATCTTAGTAGCGAAGCGCAAGCTCCCCCCGCGAAGCCATTGCCTAGTAACACTATAATTTAAGAAGGGGATTTTTTTGATGTGTTGACTAATAATAGATTTTTTTTTCTCATAGTTTGGTTCTGACTTGGGTATATTCTAAGTTTTTATCCAAGTTCATTCTATGAGTTCCTTTAAAGTTTTGAAAAAAATAAAATGCTGAAGTTCAGAAATAAATATGAGTATCGAAACTTTGGGAATTTAAAGAATTACAAATGGTGAAGTTAAAATTTATTAATATTATGGCATGGCTGCTATTTTTCCGTATATTCGAGTTTTATCGAAGTTATTTCTAAAATAGATTTCCATTTTTAATCTGTATCAGGAGGAAATAGTTACTGGCCCCTAAAAACAAATAAAGCGAAATGAAATTATTCGAATAAATTCACATGGAGAAAAAAAAGAATCCTGAGGATTTGTTTTTTTCGTATTTTAAAAGACCCAATAAAAGTTTTTTCTGTTATTTAGACCTAGAAAATAATCATCCATTTTAAAAATAAATACACCAAGAGTAAATTATTAGGAGACCAGGCAAAGGCTTGGCCACTCCCCCATACGGGGGAGCTTGCGCTTCGCTACTAAGATTTAATTTAAAATCTAAAAAAAAACAGCCATAGTTAAATTTTTATAAATTTTCTGAACTTCGCCAATTATAATCATTTTAAAAAGAAACTAAATTTACCCCCTTTCAAAATATCACGTTGCTAAAATATAGTTATAGAAGAAGATGTATAAAAATAAATTTTCTGAACTTCACCATTTGTAATTCTTTGGGTTCTAAAAAAATGTACAAAATTTCGATACTTATATTTATTTCTGAACTTCACCATTTTGTTTTTTGATATTATAAAAGAATTATTAGAAATAACTTTGATAAAAAAACATAAGTCATAACCAAACTAAGATGAAATTATTATTCAAATACTTAAAAAAATCCCCTTCTTAAATTATAGAGTTAGTGATGATGATATGTACTGGAAACATTTTTTAAATGTTTAGACCAATAGGCCCTTGCAAAAGCTGGATAGTACGTTTGCCAATGGCCAGAGACCGTAGGTCTGCCTGCGAAGCGCAAGCTCCTCTTTTCTCCTAATATATATTTTTCTGAATTTCCTCATTTGTTGGGGGGGGGGGTAATTCTTTTTTTTTATTCCAAAACATTCCATTATTTTATTTATTATCAAAAAATTGAATTTTCTTTAAAATTTTCGATAATTAAATTGACAAACATGGTCACTCTCAAACTTTTAAAGAAATCCTAGGAAATAGTTCTAAATTTTTCCCAAGTGAAAATATAGTGGAACGTCCATCAGATACGATGGGTCGCTGTGAAATCAGCAAGCTTCAACTTGACGAATAAACCATCGCGGACCAAACCTCGGCAAGTAGAGAAATATGGACTGGTAACTAGGGTTCGAAATTTACCGATATTTTAATTACCGGTAAATACCGACAATAAATTTATTCTTAATTAAGATATCTAAAAAAAAGAAGAAAGATGTAAAAAATGCTTTATTAAAAGTTATATAGAAAAATTCCCTTTAACGAAAAAACAACCCTTTTTTAAGAAAATAAAAATTATTTTGGAAAATATAACGTCCTTTAATGTAATAGAAAAAATAGCACTGTAGTCCATAATTTATTTACTTAACTTCTAGTGAAATAAGATTTCAAAAGGCATGAGCTATCTATCCTTCCTTTGACCCATGAGTCGCCCGAGGGCCTTTACAAGACATTGATTCAGTCAGTGATACGTAGTCGCCCGAAAGCTTTTTGTGGGTCTCACGTCTAAATATCTGTCTTTTGAGGACTTTCTTTTATTCTTGTTCATTACACATGTTTTTCGTTTTGCATCCAATTAAAATCATTTAAAAATCATTAAATTCGCCCTGATTAATATGATAATTCATCTTTTTTTTTGTTAAACTCTTATGTTAGTGAGTAATCACCTAATTAAAATACATAAATCGCTTAGGTCAGTCCTTCTTTGTTTGTAAACAGAGATTTATGAAAGAGAAACTTGATATTATATTAGTGAACATGGCAGGACACGTAGCAAGAAATAACTGAGCAACAAGCAAATATTTCCAATCATAATTCTAAATAGGTAGAAGGCTACCTATGGGTCACACACGTCTAAATAGCTGTTTTTTGAGGACTTCCTTTTATTTTTGTTTATTACACATATTTTTCGTTTTGCATCTAATTAAAATCATTTTCAAAATCATTAAATTCAATTCAATTATTCAAAGTGGACTAAGGGGAGAAAGCCTATTCAGCCCAAAAATTAGGTGAACATTTTTTTCCCCATTTTTTCGCCGAATTTTAAAAATTCTTTCATATAAAAATGTTCTCCATAGATATAAGCAACATTTTCTATAAAATGGCGTTGCCTTGAAGCGGTTACTAAACTGTAACAATTAATTCCCCCAGTTAACAAGAAATAACTGAGCAACAAGCAAATATTTCCAATCATAATTCTAAATAGGTAGAAGGCTATTCATAATTTTTAGGTTAGATCAATAGAATAATTCGGTAAACCTGAAGAGTCAGAGGGGAATTGATTGAAGTCTTCAAATGGGTAAAAGGATATAATAAAGGGGATCTGGGTAAGGTTCTTATACTTAGTGAACATGACAGGACACGTAGCAATGGGTTTAAGCTTTATAAGTATAGGTTTAGGAAGGAGATTGGGAGGAATTAGTTTACAAATCGTGTGGTAGATGAATGGAATAGGCTCACTAGACATGTGATAGAAGCCTCCTCTCTGGGTAGTTTTAAGAATAGATTAGATAAATATATGGATGAAGCTGCTAGATGGGACTGACTTTTTTTATGTACATATGTATATATTTTTCTAAGGAATGGGGAGATTATATTTTGCGGTCGCATGAATGGACATAATCCTATGGATGCATTTTATGTATATTGTAGATTAGATCTGACGAACTCCTGTAAAGGGTGACAATGTTGATGACTTTTCTCTGGTAAGAAATCTTTTGTGTGTTGACTGGAACAGGAGCTGCCAAGTGTAGGCCATGAATGTTATTTTGCAGTCTCCTTCTTTTCTTATGTTCTTAAGATCCGCGACACGCGTTTGCTTCAGATGTTCCTCGGTCTTGGACGCAAAATATTTCGTCCACGTTCCAATATGTTTCACCTTTTTTGATTAAATTCGAGGGGAGGCTGCTCTCGGAGGGAGGGGGGGATCGCACTGCGATGACCCTTAGATTTCAATAAATTGGGGGGGGGGCACAGCCCCCCAGTATATAATCGTAATTGTTTATAGAATACACACGTTTGTTTTGTTTTATTACCAAATCGTTTCTGCGACTTGTAAGGGAGCAAAATCTCTTGTGCGATTCGTGGGGGTGGGCTGACGTCATAACTGAATGAATAATGAATTTGTTTTGTTTTTTTTACACTTAAGATCACTTTAATCACTCTATATTTAATTTTTCATATATATATTTTTCAATTGTTTTGCTATTTTTATTACCTTTTTATACATTTAAATAAACTTAGCTAGATATTTTAGAGGAACTAGTTTTTTGTGGAGAAGAGACGATCTTTTATAAAATTTATACGGGAATTTGTTTCAACCTGAATTCTTCGTGTACAACTTCCCCTAAATCTGTTCTACAACTTTCCGGTTTATTTAGTGATCGATAAAAATTAATAAATTGGTATTTGGCCGATCATAAATTAATTAAAGTATATATAAAGCATTTTCAGTTGATTTATTTCTGGGATTTTTTTTACATGAAAAATGGCGCCTTGTAGATTTGAACTAAGATTTAAACTCGCATATTCATGAACGTTTGAACGAAACATAAAAGCAACTTGGTCCCAATAGATCTCGGCTGAAAAACATACACTTCGGTGGGCGGGCAACTTCGGGTTTGCCAATAATTCTTTGCAATTAAAGTGATATATTATTTAATTTCTAATAAAAGATTAAAAAAAATTTTTTCCCATAAAACTGTACCAAGGGTAATTTCCCCCCGGCGATTTCGAGAAAATTTGAGCGGCGCAATAAGGGTTAATGAACGTCCCAAAATGAACTTTTTTTAAGAAACTAAAAATTATTTTGTGAAATATAACGTCCCTTAATGTGAGACTCGAGCACATTTTCCTGTGCTAACTAATCTAAAGCAAAGATGCAAATGCCGCATCAAAGCTTACACACATATGAAGTGTAACAAGTGCACACATCTCATTATTACATTTCACAAAGAAAATACATTGTGTGTATATTATTTTATTAAAATTAATAAAAAAAAGTAACTTTAATTTTTAAGGAGTGTTTACTAAATTCCAGATTTTCTTTGTTATTTTTCCAATGATTTTAGTTTTTAGGTTTTTTTTCATGTTTGCATCAACACTTCCCATTGATGCCATTTGAAATTATTTAATTTTCCTACATTTCCTTCAATGTTCAATAAAAAACGTATATATGTGTTTTATGACCTAAATGGAATATGCTTTGAAGCCTAAATTTTTTTTTCCAAAGCAATACTTAGGGAAAGAAAAGGTTAAACATAATAGATGTAAATTCTATATAAAATGACCTCGCCAGTTATTGATTCCATAGAAATCAATCAAACGAAGACTTCCAACAAGCAAAAGGATAATAAATGAATTCGATGTGTTTCTATACCAGACGGGCAACTTGTAAACTCGGAGAACTCAATCACTTATTTGTTTACCGGTTGTTTTTTTTTTAGTTATGGGCACTTTTGAGTTTACCGGGGGGTTTTTTTTAGTTATGGGCACTTTTGAGACTGGCCAAAGTTAAGGAGACCTTTCCTCTGAATTCGTATAATCACATAAACAGAACATTTTATTCGAAAAAGAATTAAGTTTGCCACTCGTAACAAATTAATGAAGAAAATCGACTCCATCCAACTTGTGTAAATTGAACAAAAGGAAGTTGCAATTGTGACCCAAATTTATTTTAGAGGGTTGTTGTTTGACCTGTTTATCTGACTACGCACCCTAAAGCGGTCAATTGACCCCCGAGATTAAGTAAGAACTGCCCTAGACTATTTTTTGCACTTGTCGATTTTAGCGCGTTTTCTATGAATGAATGGAAGGGTGACATTTTTTCTTTAATTTAAAACGAAACTTTGATATTCCTTTAAATAATTCCCTTCTCTTGGAAATTTTTACGCCAATTTCAGGAAAAGTATATATATATATATTTTTTTCGACAGTAGCATCCTAAATCATGTCTTTGGTAAACTTAGAATGATTAAAAATAAAAGAAAACCCAGCAAATACAACGCGAACCTTTTCATGAGAATGAATTTTTTATACAATTTGAATAAAGAAAACTTATTCTTATAGCGAAATTTTCTTTTAAACAATGCTCAACTTAGACATTTAGAACGAAATAACCCCGAGCTATTGTTGAGTCGAGAGAAAACAAGATTTTTTTTCTTCGAAATTTAGTGAAATAACAATGAGGTCGCATCAGATAGATACTTAGAAAGGAACTGTAAAGGAGATAGCGAACGTAAACGAAGCCAAAGTTCAAGAGTTAATAGAACACTTCATTAATGCCGCCTTAGAAATAAATTTAGACCAGAGAGAGATCTGTGAAAATCCGCACAAAAAAATGTTTAAAACAAAGGAAGCGTGCGAGTGCGTTTTGAAACAACTGAGTAATAAGCTAATGCTTATGGAAGAGTTACGTGGCATGATTGAAAAAGTAACGCTAATTGTTCAGACTAAAGTTACTATGGTAGATAGACTATGCACAATTAAGGTTAATCAAACTGCTGAAATTTATCACTAAAAATAACCTTTTAGATGGTGAAGAAAGGGCAAAACAAAGTTCATTAAAGTTGGTTCACGATCTCCATTCAACATTAAACAGAATCAAAACATCTTTAACGACTATTATCAATCTTGAAAGGTTAATAATTCCTTTTGCAATAATCGATATTGAAAATTTTGATCAACAAGTTACAGAATTTCTATAAAAAATAATAAACTTTTTTGCTCAGAATAAAATAGGAGAATGAAAATTGTTTATGAATAAAAAAAAATGGTAGATTAAAAATAAAAAGTAAGTGACCTATAACTAATTATGTACTTATATAACTTATTCCTTCTGTTTATTTATGTTTTTGTTCTTTTAAATTGTCAGTAGCCAGCCGTTCGATTTAAATAAGTGTGCCCATTTAAAATCTTTTTAAAAAAGAAAACGTATAAATTTATTGGAGGCTATAATAAATCCCAAATAATTGGTTTTGTATGTTTTAGAAAATTTGTGCATTATCATAACTTTCGTATAAGACGGTCAGACACAGTTGGAGAAGATTATACGTCAACGAGCCAGTGCTTTCGAGAGTTATATGATAACCTACAGCCTAAATAATATTATATAGCTAAATAAATTTACTGGTCAATTATTTCTTGCTTGTTGGAGGTCGAGTCTTCATTTTAGGTAACTTATTATACCCAATATTATCGTAACGGTCATAATTTGCCCATTCCTGGATGATGAAAAAGAAATTGATTTTAATATCAATAAATTTCAGTTAATATCGATACCCATGGAATTAATTTTGTTCGCTCAGTCTCTGATAGATTTGCAGTAAATTGTACAACCTCCAGGTTACAAATTATGATGGTTAGTATTACTATAATAATAGGTGGTAGTATTGAATAGTTGGGGTAGTTATTGAAGATCATTAAGGTATCAAACGAGCACCCCCGACTCCATGAGGAAAGATATAGCGTGTGTGATTGTATGCAGTGTAGTCTTTCATCGCGTGATTGTATGCATTGTAGTCTTCCAATCTGTGGTTGTGTTCAGTGTAGTTTTCAATTGTGTGATTGTGTGCAGTGTAATCTTCCATTATGCGTGGTGCGGTATTGCTTTCTGGTCTCATCCGGCCTCTTCTGGTAGCCCCAAAAGGCTGGGTGATGTCCAATTTCAGCCTGGCCAGGGGACTGTCCCCCACGAGAGAAGGAGGATTCAGTGGGGTGGATGTCAGAGTGCCGTGCATCCAGCATTGTGTTGTGGGAAAGTGACTAGATAGAGTGGTGAAAAGTGAGTATGGCTGTTTGTGAAAGCTGGTTTGGGGTAGTCGAGATGTAAGAGTTGGCAGCTTCATCTATAATGTTTTATCGTGTTGTTTTAATGTCCTTTGTGTGAGGTGGGATGTTCTGCCAGTAGTGTAGTGTAGTGAGTGCTCTGGGTGTGTGGAAGCTGCGGCATTCGTGTTCCTCTCATGTCAAGGTGATCCTTGTAGGTGGTCTTTAGGTATAGTAGCTATGCACCCCCCTGCCATTGTTTGTGGGGCTTTGTTTTGTAGTGTCTGGCGAGTGTGGAGGAATCTTTTAGAGTGAATAGATGTTTTAACCAACGAGGGAGTTTTGATATCTTCCAAAATATAATGACTTAAAGAGAATAAAATGGAAATTTAGTGTAAATTTATTCATTTTTTTACAGAGTTTTAATTTGACACATTCCATTTGTGTTTTTACATTTTATTTACATAAAGTGCGTTTACTAACAAGTGAGTGTTAAAGAGACCATAATAATTGTTGAGAGTAATAATTACACGAGACTAGCTGTACAAGAAGCTACGTGGTGAAATTAGTCTGGTTTAAATAAATATCCCGTTCTTTCACACCATTCTCTTTCGTAACAAAGCGTTCTTGGTCAAGGAATGGGGAAATAATACCATAACACTATCGGGCATGCCTATGGAGTTATTCATCTGTAGAATTACCCATATTTTAATATTGATATTGTTATATATTGTACCCCGCAAGGGGTAGCCTGTTACACTTCGTACCTAGAGGAGCTGTACACCCCAGCCTGGGGAAGTTTTTGGTGCGCTTCCCCCTCGCTCCCTATCAGTGCTACTTAATCTTTATTTTATTTTAATATTTTTTTGCGATTATCCCCTCACCCTTTTGCGATTATCCACTTACCCTTTTTCGATTATCCCCTCACCCTTTTGTCTTACCTACACGCTGTACCAGGAGGAACTGTTCTCACTTAGACAGAGTTCTGTTCGCTGGACCTGGTTCCTGGGTCGAGTGGATGCCATCCCGAGATCATCTAACGCCAGGGTATGATAATAATAGGTGATCACACATCCCACTCGTTAGTAGACCCTCCCCCCATAGAGAACCGCCTCCAGGCGTGGCCTCGCCCTTCCAAGTTGTCGGGGAGGATGAGGAAAATAGAGACACCCCTTCGACTGGTGAAAGGGCGGCTTCCCTCTCGCCATCCCAAAGCGGCAAAATGGCTTTCCTTTTTCCATCTTTGGAACCGCCCCGAGAGGACCTTTACTCATCTCCTAAGTCTACGGGTGAGGTCGCCCCCCCCCCCTCCTACTTGGAGTCGTCCAAGGGTGACTCCATCTATGCTATCACAGGGAGGCTGACAAGAGAACACGCGTGCGACCCAAATCGAGCCGCTCCCACCAGTTTAGTGGACCAAGGGATAGTGTTCCCGCAGGGCCGTGCCCCTACTGTCCTGCAGGCATGCGTTTGAAACTTATGGGGGGGGCGCCTTTCCCCCTCTCTTCCTCGATGAAAGTTGGTTTGCCTGCCCAAACGACTAAAGACTACAGGACTGAAGAACCCTCGATAGGGATCCGTGGTACCTTGGGCTGGGGGATGGCCACATGTAGACTCCCGGAGGTGATCCCACCCCAGATGACAGGATCTCCCATAAAGTCGAAATCTGATTCGGTGCCAACCACCAAAGCTGAGTCCGCCTTTGTGCAAGCTTCTCAGGTGGCTGGGGCCCCTGAGGACTCACAAGGATATGAGGGACTCCCTCTCCCCGACTGGTGCCCCCTTGACAGCCAATCCCTTCTCCGTCCGGTCTAGGGGCACCTTCGGCGGGTGTAGAGAAGCGGGTTTACTCCTTGCCGTCCTCTTCTAAATAGAACAAGAAGAGAAAGAAGACTATGGGTTCCTCTCCCTCCGCGGGACTTTCTGGGATTCCTACATCCAATAGCCCATTCTAAATCCCCTAAATAGAGCCGTTTGAATCGTCTTTTTTAATCGTCACTCTTTTCATCACATTTCACAAGGTTTTTTAGCCTCTTTTGGGGAGTCTCGTTATCCACTCCAAGTGATTATAGTGATGAATAGGAATTTTTGCCAATAATATATTTTTAACTGTAAAAAGGTATTGGCTTAAATAGAGTATTTATGGAATAATTTTAGTTGGTATTTTCTTAATGTTGTTAAAAGACAGGAATCTTGGTTTTATTTATTTTTTATTCTCTTCGCAGTGAAAAAAAAAGAGGAAAATATACGAGTATGTGTATAATCTTAAAAACGCCCTAACATTTCCCCCAATTTATTGAATTAAATAAAATTCAAATAGCTACGTACCTGTGATAATAAATTATTTTTTCCGTCTCCATTAATAACTATGTTTGACACACAATGATAACAAGTTTGGGAGAAGAGAGTAAGGAGGCTTCCTCGTCCAACATCTCCGAAGTAGTTGGCAGATGGTAGGAGAGAAAATGGCACAAGGTCCTACTGAACTGACGAGCGGATTCAAGGTTTGTATAAATACCTTCCGCGGAGGGTCGAAGCTGCCTGAAGGCAAGAGATGGATCAACACCATATTAACGGACGAGAGATCTTTTTTAATAGGACAAGCGATAGCGACCCCGCTCGTCCCGCTACCAGGACAAGTAACGTGTCCCAGACTGGGACATTCAAATAGAACGCGCCGAACAGTCTGGGGGACAACGCAGTCGTCGCAGTAAGGTGCAAGGGAACGCTCCATCAGATGGCGGTGCGTCTCGCGAGTGTGTCCGATTCGGAGACGACAGAAAGCAACCTTGAAACCGTTGTGGCATTGGGGGGTAGGTCCATGGGAACAGTCGCAGCGCAATGACACGCAACTTTAAGCGCCCCTCGGCCGTTTCCCACCTTTTGACGCCAGGTAGCCCGGACACACTCGGTGTGGGGCAGAGCGAAATGTTGGTCTGGTCGCCCATTCCTCGCGGACTCTTTGCATACCATCACCCGGTTAACTACTCCACAATTGGGTTGACAAGGGATAAACACCACCCACAGAAAAACCGTTCCGCTTCTCCCCCATTTCCCCTACAAAGGGGGCGTGGAGTGCTACATCTGGCACTGATAGGAGGAGGGTATGCCCCCTCGGGCCAAGTTCCTCTGATACTCTCAAACTAGATTGGAACTACCAGGGCTTTTCCTTTGGACGAACGCCACTTTACCATGTTTCGTTTCTTTGATAGCCTCTTCTCCTCGGTGGCTAATTTGTAGGCTAGTCGCCAACCAGCCTCCATCCTCTCATCCATGATTGGGGCCGGAAGGAGTCTGGGAGCACCCCCTCCCAGCCCCAATGCCCTCCACACATTTTTACCAGACTTCACCAATTTCTTTACAAATTTCTCCTTGCAACTTTTCTTTCGGTTATTCCCTCGTTAGTTTCGCTTTAAAAAAATGTATAGTCCCCCTCTTCCCACTCGGTTCCCACCTGACGTTCACCCTGTCCCTCTGAGACCCCTGGGTTATCACTACCACAAACCCCTTGGTAACAGCCATAGAACACCTACATGCTGAAACCAAGGAACCAACTGTAAAACAACATCTGGGCATGAGAGACGCACCGTTCCTAGCTCCTGTCGTAAACAACGCAAACAGCCCCTCTCACTATCTACGAAACCACACAACCACCCACAGACAAATAGTAAACACACTACACATATTATCACAACACCCTAAATATCATACCACAACCAGCAAATGTAGCACAGTATAAAAAACGTATTCACACACACACACACACACACACACACACCACCTCCACCAGGCAAGCGCTGATCAATTCCATCACAACACCCCCTCCCCTCCACCGGACATAAGCAGCCCATAAATGTAACTCTCACGGTCGGAGAGAGTACATCTTACACGACTTCGCTGTGGACACCCCCAGTCACTAAACACCTACAAACACCGCATAGACAACACTCATACAGATCTCTGTCCACTCTGCTAAGTTAGTCCCTCACAGTCACGCATCTCATAGCAGATTACCCTGCCTTGGCAGCTCTCAGGCAACGCCACAACATTTCACATGTCCATCAGTTATGGTCGAATCCAGTCAGTGTGGTGTCCTACCTGCGTGGTGATGACAGAGCCCGGGGAATCACAACAACAACACCTAATCTCTGGGAGCATTCATGCAATTTCTCGTCTCCATGATTTTTCCTTCTCCGAGTTGCTACGAGCGCGCCCCCATCGGCTTACATATGGAAGTCAAAGCAATCAGTTACTCAACCTGAACACACACCAAATCAACGCACCAAGCGACTACTACATCCACGAGTCTCAACCAAGATATTCCACGCTTTCGCATTCCCCTAAGGCCCGTTAATGGGAGCCTCCAACCCATTTACCCCTTCCCTAATCTCATTTCTACCCATTACAGTCTCTCTTAGACTCTCTCTCACCACCCCCCCCCCTCGTAATTATGGCTCATCTCCTGGTGTTCACATTTTTTTATTTCTATTTTTATTTATTCATTTATTTAAAATGTTTGAAACGCATCAGGCATCGCTGCCATATGTTTTTCGTTCTTAAAGAATGTTGTGTAATTAAGTGAAGCCCAGGTTGCTAGAAGAGGAGATTGATAGTTTCCTATCCGCATTTATATCTAATTAACAGTGAGTTAGGTCCCACTTTTCTATTAACGCTACCAATACTAAAGCAAATTACACCAAGAAGCCCCCAACCTAGAATGTGCCAGAGTCCATTATTTCCACAGTTTTTTACTTTGTTTGTTTCTTTTCTTTTTTTTTATTTGCATGTTCCCCTTTGTACCAGGTGCACCCACGTCCTTTCAATAACATATTTGTTCCTAAATTCATCCAAGAGTTAGGCTTGGAAGTAAATCTCTAATGTCTATTTTAATGACTCTAAATTCCTCTCCGTAATCTCAACCATATCCGCTCCAACTATGACTTAAGCCATTCCTTCCTTCATAACCTCTCGCCTCGACTCCTGCAGTTCCATTATCGCTGAATTCCCCCATCCCCCCTCGACCTCTCCAATTGGTTCAAACCTTTGCAATCCAGGGGCGTTTCTCTCCTGCAACTCGCCTGCTTCGAGAACTGCACTGACTCCCTCCCCATTTGATACAGCGTCTTCACCTCGTATTCCAGCATAGTTAGACGGAGGATGAATGCAATAGCTCGGTTCATAAGTTCATTTGAGTTTCGGGAGGGAGACTATGGGGTCGGGGATCTTAAGTTCGCATTTATTCCGAATAAAAAGGGTTCGAACTCTTTCAAGGCTCCCGGTTTGTTGTTTTCGGTGGTTTTGGTTCTCGAGTCCTCTTATATCCTTCGATGAGAAGAGAGAAAATGATAAATCATGCTTTCCTTATAAGTTCCTTCGTTTGTTGATAAGCTTAAGCGTACAGAGGCAGGACGTCTTCAAGGTCCTCCTTCAAGTTCCTTTTTACATATTAGTCCTTAAATGCTGCAGCTCTTGTCTTCCCCCACTCATCCTCCCCAGCCCTTGAGAGCCCTACGCTCTTGTTCTGCCCCCGACTGATTGTTCCCCGTAGTCTGTTTTGCATGGTTGATGGTTGCTTTCCCTATATTTGACCCCGGCCCCATCGCGGGCTCATTCAATGCCTACAGGAGGATCTACGGCTGTTTTTTTACAGCTTCATACAGCTTCACTTCTTTAATTACAGATATCTCCTTACAAACTTTCTACAGGATAGCCTCTCGTTGGCAGTTCGATGCAATTCGAGGGGAAAATATATTTTCTCGCGCTTTTCCTTAGTCAATAGGCGCTTTGTGATGTTAGAATTATTACCGCGAAAACAGGACAGGGCTAAGCAAGATGGTAGCGCTTAAGTCAGAGACATTAGTGTCCAATTGGTTCGGAAAGTATAGTGATCTCTCCAGAGAACTTATTCGAAACGATGTTTAGTTCCGAATGCCCTCGTTAGTTAGAGTTTAGTTTAAGGGTAGTTTGAGAGTTTGATGGTTTCGAAATGGATAAAAGGTTAAGAGTTTAAAGGACCGAAGGTTAAATGAATTTAGGGGAAGAGAAAGTTTGACGGGAATTCGAGGGAACTCGCAGAACCAATGCGAACAAAAAGGGTATAAACGCTTACCTTGGTCGGAGAACCCTGGCGAGAATCTTACTTGGGAGGAGTCGTCGTTCAAGGTGCCGCACACTCCAGAAGTTTTCCGTCCGGCTGAGTCCCGGAGTTTAAAGAGAGTTTGAGTGTAGACGGTTCCTTCTTCTTCCAAGCTTCGCAACGGTTCTACCCAGAGACCAGGAGTTTGGGGTTGATAGGAGTTTCAACGAGTTGTTTCTTCCTCCAGTTTATGATGAATAGTGGCTTTTTGTCCCTTCTGCAAGGGCATTTTCAAGGAATGGGAAAGGGGGGAGTTGGGGGTGATTAGGGGGAAGGTGTCCGAGCCACAGCACCCTCTACCCATAGTAAAGCCATAAACCACCGTGTCCACTGTGCCGATCTTCGAGGAGGAGGTGGCGAAGGGCAATATTCGTCCAGGACGGTCCTAAGCGCGCAACACCCTCCCTCACCTCCCATAAGTACTCCTAAACCACAAACCACTCGCTCTCTCTTCAATAGCCTAGAATTGGCCAGGTAGAGGGGTGTGGGAGAAGAACCCAATGCTGGACGAAAATCCAAACTATTCTCTTTTGACTTACATGCGTTCATGCACGCTCACACAGACTCACGTGCAAGACAGTGCAATAGCTGTAATCTTAACAGTGAAGGCCCAGGAACTTTAGAACGCATACAAAAAAAACCCTCTTATTATATTAAAACACCCGACATTCAATGGCTCCTTGCATGGCCCTTTGGCCTTATTTATTTTCCCTCCGATTCGCTTTTGTTTCAACGCCATCTAAATTTACCCCGGAGCGATTTAGAATTATTGCTTCGTTTGGCTTTCCCCCTAAGTCTTGACGTCAGAGATAAGCTTAGAGTAAACTCACGTTCTGTGTATTTCTTTTGCAAATAGACTGCACGTTGGGCGCGTATTATGAATTAATGTAAACATGTATAGAGGGCGGCAAAGCATGTGTGGGGTAAATAGAAAGAAATAAAAGTAATGAAAAAAGAAGGTAACGTAGGAGATTTGCAAAGGGATGCAACGCGCTTCGTGATCTGGCTTATTTATCGCTTTCATTTATTTTATTGTTTGTGTATACATTTTGATGTTATTTTTGATTTAAATGGCGTTCAAGCCTTTTGTCTTAAAATGTTAATGTTTCTTATGCATATTATTCGCATTTGTTTTAGGATTCAATTACTTTATTATTATTTATAATACTTAGTGTCTTTGTATTTCTTATATCCTATGATGTCGTTTTATAAAACTCGAAAATGTGAACTTTGGTCAGCACTACTGCCCCCCCCCCCTTATGTTGGGCGTAACCAGAGGTGTTTTTTTATAACACTCGAAAATATGAACGCTGGTCAGCACTCTAAACCCCCCTCCCCTTTCCCTCCCTCATCGAGCCGATAGAGAAATTTCGGTGGTCGAACGAAGCTAAAAGAGTGCGTCCAATGGCGGAGGGAGGAGGGAGTGGGGGAACCCTTCCGCTGACGAAGTTGAAAAGAGAACACAGCCAATTCTAAAAATAGGCCAGAAGAAAACAGAAGACGCTATTTTCTTCCTTTTCTCCCTTTCGTCTGTTATGTTTGCCTATTAGTTATTCTCTACGTAAAGAATCGTTTCATTTTCATAATGATTCTATTTATTGCCTGCCCCAGTTTGCTGGGGATTTTTTTTGTGTGTCAATTTCGTAAAATACGTACATTTTTAACGTGCATATTAATGGCTAGGCTAATGTATCACTACCGGGTATTCGAATGATTAGGGGAATTATTCTGATTCGATTGTAAGTCTATGCAATAACATCAATTATCTGATGCTAACATACCCTTGTTAATCTTTTTTCCATTAAGGATATGCATAGTTCCGTGATTTGTTTGTGATAAATCCCCACTGTGTAGCCAATATTAACAAAATAGGAAGTTAAAATGACTTAAAATTGGCACTTACTGTATTTGCCTAATTTAGGCACAGATCGGTCAGCTTGTATGGAATGAAATACCGGTTGCATGTTATTCATTTTTTAGGTCCAGTTTCGCGAGCCTATTTATTACCCGTCCCAAGTCAGCTTGGATTGTCAAATTTCCTAATATGGAATGGTTTATTTGAAAACTCATTTTATCCTATTTTCGAATTACTATTGATATTAATTATTATATATTATTGAATTCTGGCATCTGTTGCCTGTTTACATACTGACTCACCGACAACGTGGGTGGATCCAACCAGAGTTTGGAAAAAAAAGACGAAGGAAAATTTCCATTATCTCAACCTGAATGTTATGCCTGAGATGTTGCATTTCTGGAACTCGTTGAACGACATAGAATAACACATGCACTCACATACTCGTAGACCAGAAGAATTCCTTTGGAAATCAGAAACCACATGACGCCATGCTGGACTGGAAGCAGAATAGGGCTGTACTCGTGTTGTTGCAGAATGCGTGCTTTAGTGTCACTTAGTCTGGGGAGATGCTTCTGCAGGGGAGGAGTAGGGGAGGGGGGGGGTACAAGAAGTGAGTCATGAGACCGTGCCCATAGGTCCCATCTACATGTTCTACCTCCAACATGGTCATCGAAACAATAGTTTCTTATTTTGCTCCCCTCAAAATCTCACTCGTCTTGGTGTCTGAATCACACCCGTCTCGATTTCTTTTGAGGTCCATTGCCTTTGAATCTCTGTCGAGTCTCAGTCTCTAACTCATGCAAGAATGTATTTGTCGATTGAATCAGACCCCCCCCCCCAAATGTCTCTGAAACACACGAATATATTTGCTTCTAAATCACACCCGAGTGTGTCTGAATCAAGAGACACTGACTCAAGCCAGAAACTAGTTTCTGAATTACTCATGAAACTCTGATCTTTTTCTATCGCCTTTGGTTTGGCCACACCCGAGGGACGCATCGCTCCTCTGAAGAGTCCATGTTCCCGGGACTGTGCGGCACGTTTCGGTTGAATGCCCCCCACACCACTCCCTAGATCGGAGGGGGGGGGGCGTTCACGGGACAGGTATAAGCAGGGTGACTACCGATTTTCCCTCGTGCTTGGGCTGAACTTGTGCGCCGCCCGTGATGAGTGTGTGGTTTAATTGGGTTTTATTTGATGGTTTGCTTGGGCGCATTCTCATAATACACCCCGGAATGTCCTTATTGGGGTTATGTTTTGAATAATCTATTTTCTTATTATGTTTTTAATGTGTTTTTTTTCTGCTGCCGCAAGACGAGATTATTAAAGGATTTTTTTTGTTGGAATAAAGCCCGAATCTCTTTGTCTTTGAATCAAACTCAAATTGATGTCTCTAAATCAAGACCGAATCTCTTAGTCTCTGAATCAAATTTGAATCTATTGATCTCAGATTCACTCTTCGAATCTCATTTGCTCTGAATTAAGCTCGAATATCTTAGTCTCTGAATCAAGGCCAAATTTCTTAGACTCTGAATCAAGCCCAAATTTCTTAGGCTCTGAATCAAGCCCAAATTTCTTAGGCTCTGAATCAAGCCCAAATTTCTTAGGCTCTGAATCAAGCCCAAATTTCTTAGGCTCTGAATCAAGCCCAAATTTCTTAGGCTCTGAATCAAGCCCTAATTTCTTAGACTCTGATTCAAGACCAAATTTCTTAGGCTCTGAATCAAGCCCAAATTTCTTAGTTTCTGAATCAAGCCCGAATTTCTTAGTCTCTGAATCTTATTGTCTGAATCTTGCCTGAATCTCAGTCTATGAATTTCCCCCGACTCTCACTGTCTCTGAATCTCGCACGTCTTGTTTTCGAATCTCACTGTGGTTTTCTCCAAATCTCGTTCGAGTCTTATTGTCTCTGAATCACAGACAAATCCTGTTTCTTGATCTCCCGGTATTTTGTTGTCTCTGAATCTCTCCTCGTCCTTTCGCCCCTGGTTCGAGCCCAGTTCCCTTCCTTATAGTCTTCTTCTGACTTCAGTCGAACTTTGAGGGATCCGTTTCTCTCTCGTTGGTTTGCCCTTTCCTTTGGACGTTGCTGTTTGACCTTTCTTTTGGACGTTGCTGTTTGACCTTTCTTTTGGACGTTCCTTTTTTTGGAATTTCTTTTGGGCGTTGCTGTTTTTCGAAATTCTTTTGACGCTGATGTTTTTGGAATTTCTTTTGGGTGTTGCTGTGTTTGGCCTTTCTCTGGACGTTGCATCTTTTGGAATTTCTTTTGGACGTTACTATGTTTGGTTGGAGCTTTCATTTGGATGTTGCTGTGTTTGGCCTTTCTTTTGGACGTGGCTGTTTTGGAATTTCTTTTGGAGGTTGCTGTGTTTGGAATTTCTTTTTGACGTGGCTATGTTTTGTTTAGGAGTTTTAATTTGGACGTTGCTACGAGTATGTTTGGCCTTTCTTTTGGACGTGTTTTTTTTTATTTCTTTTAGACGTTGGTGTTTTTAGCATTTCTTTTGGACGTTGCTGTGTTTGACCTTTTTTTTGGCCGTTGCTGTTTTGGGAATTTCTATTGGACGTTTCTGTGTTTGGAATTTCTTGTGGACGTTGCTGTATTTGGAATTTCTTTTGGGCGTTGCTGTTTTTAGAATTTATTTTGGACGTTGTGTTTGGCCTGTCTTTGGGACGTTGCTGTTTTGGGAATTTCTTTTGGGCGTTGCTGTTTTTCGAAATTCTTTTGACGCTGATGTTTTTTGGAATTTCTTTTGGGTGTTGCTGTATTTGGCCTTTCTTTGGACGTTGTACATTCTGGAATTTCTTTTGGACGTTGCTATGTTTGGTTGGAGCTGTATTTGGCCTTTCTTTTGGACGTGGCTGTTTTGGGCTTTTTGGACGTTTGATCCCTGAGTTGCATTCAAAATGGCAAACTAACTCACTGGTCGAAATTGTCTACATGGAAACCAAGCTTGCCTTAGCTCATTCCCCCACTCATCACGAGAAAGCTTAATCCCCGCCAAAGCTTCGGAGCCGTCAATTCCCCCCCCCCTCTATCTATGAAAGCACGGCAGGCCTTCTCTAGTTATCAATAAATACTTAAGAAGTGGTAGTTGGGATTTGTCGCCAGCGGTGCCTGTGCCCAATCTCTCTATTTGCCCTTAAGAAATACCAAACGTATTTCAATTTCCAAAATTACCTCCACCTTTAGAAATAGGGCCAGCTTGGGGAGGGGGCGTAGTTTCATATAATTTTAGGTTTTGTTTTAGGAATTCGCCAATTAGCACGAAGGTAGCCTCCGTCTTTTTAATCGAGGTTGACATACAGAGAGGGTACGTAGACGAATAGGTGAGTAAATAAAGGCACGTGTTGATGGGGGTCTTTGACGACAACTAGAGAGGGGAGGATAAGAGAAACCACGAGTGGTACATGGTTCTTTATTACTCACGTTTCGCTCCTCTGGAGCTTCCTCAGAGGAACAAGGATCTAAGACCGTCTGTTGGCATGATGCAGAGGTCTTCGTTGCGGGCGAGGCCTTGCAGAGATTTATTTATCTTGGCGGGATTGTCTGTGGTTGTAACTCTGCCTCGAGATGGAGTGCGAAAGTCAATTCGTGTGTGAACCCAATGTCAACAGGGTCTTCCTTGCAGTTGTTCCGTATGATGTCCTCAAGTAGGTCGGATCCCTTCATGACGACTGTAAATTTGAGGCCCAGCGATAGGGCCTGCCTCTCCTAGATCCTAAGTACGGGGTCAGAGGGGTTTTGGATGACACTGCCACGGCCCACCTTGTGCCAGGCACTTCGATGGCATAGCTTCATCAGTTTCCCGTTGAGCTGTGCCTCGTGGAGCGCCCCATCTGTCGTCAGTTCGTCCAGCATCTCCGGTGGAAGCTGTATCCTTTCCTCTGAGTGAGCTAAACCTCTGCAATAAAGAATCTTGTACCACTTCTAGTTTCTCTTAGTCTCCCTCTACATAAAGGCACGCATATAATAAACAAGAAGGTTTGGAAAGGCAAACAACTTTAACACTAAACACTCGACCTACAGTGTCTCATAACAGACTTGTAGTGTTTCTAATAAAAGATCAACAGTCAGTCACATAAAACACGTTTTTTTTTTTTATAAAACCGACCTATACCCTCAGTAAAATTGGCCTACTGTGTCTTAGGAAATAAACATGCAGTATTTCTAATAAAACCCAACTTTAGTATCTCATAAAAAACAACCAACAATATCATAAAACCAGACCTATAATGAAATCAACATGCAGTGCCTCCTAAAAAAAAAAAGGATTTGTAGTCTCATAAAACCTGACTTGCAGTGTCTAATAAAAATAGACCTTCAGGGTCCCCCATACAAACCTACCTTCAGTGTCTCTCATAAAAAAACAACCTGCTATGTCTCATCAAAACCGAATGGCAATGTCTCACTTAAATCGACCTGCAGTGTCTCTGGTAAAAAGTAACATGCAGTCTCCTAAAAAAAAACCTCGTTGTGTCTCATGAAACTAACATGCAAATACCTCTCATAGATCCGACATGCAGTCTCTCATAAAAGCCCGATCTGCAGTACCTCATAATAAATGACCAGTATCCATCATAAAACTGATCTTCAGTGTCTCATAAAAAGGCGACTTGTAGGGTCAAATAAAAAACCTGACATGCAATGTTTAATAAAACTCAACCTACAGTGTACCTCATAAAACCGACCTACATTGTCACCTAAAAACTGACCTGTTGTCTTATAAAAAATAACATGCTATGTCTCATAAAAACGACCCGCATTATTCCATAAAAACTACCTCCATTGTCTAATATCACCGACCTGCATTTTCTCAAAAAACGGAACTGCAGTCTCTCATAAAAATCATTCGGCGTCACAAAAAACTGGCCTGCACATTTTATAAAAATCAATCTGCCGTGTCTCATAATTGACCTCATTTTTTCATTAAAACCGACCAGCACTTGGATTCAGAACTCATAAAAACCGCTCTGCAGAGAGTTCCAGAACTTATAAAAACCGACCTATACTGAGATTCAGAACTCATAAAACACCCGTGCAGAGATATTGAAAACTTATGAAAACCTCCCTGCAGAGAGATTCAGAACTTATAAAAACAATCCTGCGCGAGAAAGATTCAGAACTTATAAAACTGCCCTTCAGAAAGATTAAGGATTCATAAAATTGTCCTGCAGAGAGATTCAGAACTTATAAAAACAGACCTGCAGAGAGATTCGGAACCCATAAAACCGACCTGCAAAGAGAGATTCGGAACTCCTAAAACAGCCCTGCGGAGAGATTCAGCACTCATAAAACCAAACTGCAAAGAGATTCAGAACTTATAAAAACCGACCTGCACTGAGATTCAGAACTCATAAAACCGCCGGGCAGAGAGATTCAGAACTTATAAAAAACAATCCATAATTAGATTTAGAACTCATAAAAACCACTCTGCACAAAGATTCAAAACTTATATAAACCACCCTGCAGAGAGTTTCAAAACTCATAAAAACGCCCTGCAGAGATATTCAGAACTTATATAAACCACCCTGCAGAGAGTTTTAAAACTCATAAAAACGCCCTGGAGAGATATTCAGAACTTATAAAACCAGACATGCAGAGAGATTCATAAATTATTAAAAAAATGCCCCTTTGAGAGAGTCAGGAGTCATAAAAACTGTCCTACAGAGAGATTCAGAACTATATAAAAACTTACCTGCACTGAGATTCAGAACTTATGAAAACACTCCTGCAGAGAGATTTAGAAGTTATAAACAACCCCCTGCAGAGAGATTCAGAACTTATAAAACCGCCCTTCAGAAAGATTCAGGACTCATAAAATTGGCCTGCAGAGAGATTCAGAACTTATAAAACCAGACCTGCAGAGATATTCATAAATTATTAAAAAATGCCCCTTTGAGAGAGTCAGAAGTCATACAGAGAGATTCAGAACTATATAAAAACTTACCTGCACTGAGATTCAGAACATATAAAAACACTCCTGCAGAGAGATTCATAAGTATAAACAACGCTCTGCAGAGAGATTCAGAACATATAAAACAGCCCTTCAGAAAGATTAAGGATTCATAAAATTGTCCTGCAGAGAGATTCAGAACTTATAAAAACCGACCTACCAAGGGAGATTCAGAACTCATAAAACCAACCTGCCGAGAGAGATTCGGAACTCATAAAACCGATCTGCAGACAGAGATTCGGAACTCATAAAACCGACCTTCAGAAAAAGATTCGGAACTCATAAAACCGACCTGCAGAGAGAGATTCGGAACTCATAAAACCGACCTGCAGAGAGAGATTCGGAACTCATAAAACTGACCTGCAGAGAGAGATTCGGAACTCATAAAACCGACCTGCAGAGAGAGATTCGGAACTCATAAAACCGACCTGCAGAGAGAGATTCGGAACTCATAAAAACGACCTGCAGAGAGAGATTCGGAACTAATAAAACCGACCTGCAGAGAGAGATTTGGAACTCATAAAACCGACCTGCAGAGAGAGATTCGGAACTCATAAAACTGACCTGCAGAGAGAGATTCGGAACTCATAAAACCAACTTACAGAGAAAGATTCGGAACTCATAAAACCGACCTGCAGAGAGAGATTCGGAACTCATATAACTGACCTGCAGAGAGAGATTCGGAACTCATAAAACCCTTCATGCAGAGAGAGAGAGATTCGGAACTCATAAAACCGACCTGCAGAGAGAGATTCGGAACTCATAAAACTGACCTGCAGAGAGAGATTCGGAACTCATAAAACCCCTCATGCAGAGAGAGAGAGATTCGGAACTCATAAAACCGACCTGCAGAGAGAGATTCGGAACTCATAAAACTGACCTGCAGAGAGAGATTCGGAACTCATAAAACCGACTTGCAGAGAGAGATTCGGAACTCATAAAACCGACCTGCAGAGAGAGATTCGGAACTCATATAACCGACCTGCAGAGAGAGATTCGGAACTCATAAAACCGACCTGCAGAGAGAGATTCGGAACTCATAAAACTGACCTGCAGAGAGAGATTCGGAACTCATAAAACCGACCTGCAGAGAGAGATTCGGAACTCATAAAACCGACCTGCAGAGAGAGATTTGGAACTCATAAAACCGACCTGCAGAGAGAGATTCGGAACTCATAAAACCGACCTTCAGAGATTCGGAACTCATAAAACCGACCTGCAGAGAGAGATTCGGAACTCATAAAACCGACCTGCAGAGAGAGATTTGGAACTCATAAAACCGACCTGCAGAGAGAGATTCGGAACTCATATAACCGACCTGCAGAGAGAGATTCGGAACTCATAAAACCGACCTGCAGAGAGAGATTCGGAACTCATAAAACTGACCTGCAGAGAGAGATTCGGAACTCATAAAACAGACCTGCAGAGAGAGATTCGGAACTCATAAAACCGACCTGCAGAGAGAGATTTGGAACTCATAAAACCGACCTGCAGAGAGAGATTCGGAACTCATATAACCGACCTGCAGAGAGAGATTCGGAACTCATAAAACCGACCTGCAGAGAGAGATTCGGAACTCATATAACCGACCTGCAGAGAGAGATTCGGAACTCATAAAACCGACCTGCAGAGAGAGATTCGGAACTCATAAAAACCGAGCTGGGGTGTCTCATAAATTAAGACTTTGATAGACATTCATACTATGGATGATGAAAGAGAACTCCCCCCCATCCCCCTCCCACCCCGGAGGTCAATTTTCGTATCCTTTTACTAACACTTGCCCCGATTGGGACCCCTTCCATGTGAAGAAGAATTAATCACACTTCATGACATCCCTTAAATGGAGTTCTAATAATTTAAAACTTAAAATTACTTTACATATTACTATAACTTATTTTCAATAGTTTATATTACTAGAGGAATACTTTGCACTATTCTAGAAAACATTTTAATACATTAACCTAAGAAAAAAGGAGCCAACAAAAGGCTCCTTCCGAGGCATCTCCACTCCTCCCCCCCATCCTCCCAAGTTCGCTCCCACCGATCCAATCTATCACTGGGTCTATTCCATTCATCTACCAGTCGATTTGTAAACCATTTTCTAGCAATATCTTTCCTAAACCTAAACTTATTCCGCTCAAACCTATCGCTAGGTGCCCTATCCTATTCGCTAAAAATAAGAATGCGATGCTTTATAATGTAACATTATTCTATATCATCCTATCTCTTATGCTAAAAATTGATAACATTATTAAATATTGATTTTTTTAATAAACCCCCACTGAAGTTTGATTTGTCAGCTATTAATCTGTAACCAGTGGCGTACAGTCAATGGAAGCAATGCTTTCCCTATTTAAGAAGAAAAGAAAAAGAAATTACACCCCAACAATTAATATGACAGCATAATCAATTTTATTCTTACATGTATGTTTGCCTATACTTGTATAGGCCATACGGCACCTTTCACTTGCAATCGAATTGGTGTTAGACCCTGATGAGATCGACTGCAATTGAAGAAATGCATCCTTTTCGTCGAGATTTCTACTCTTTTTTTTCTCTCTCTTAATTTCAATAATAGTTCTTCTTTTTGGTGTTTTGGAATGAATAGTTTAAAAGATGTTTTGCTTTTCTTAGCTATAATATACAGTCATTAAAGTTTTATGATTTTTATCTAGATATTTCAACGCCGTGTTAGAATTAAGAAAAAAGCAACCTATTTGTATAGGGAAAAGGAAGCAAATTTGGATCTGCAGTCATCAGCTTGCATCTGGCAACCCTACCGAGTTGCCAGAATCAGGAAAAAGCAACAAAATATCTAAGACACATTAGCATAACTATTATTATTCTCTGAAGCTTAAACAAATTTTCAGGTTATATTTAAGTAATGGTTCTGAAAAAGCAAGCAACCAAGTAGCAAAAACTCTAGTATGGTTAAGCTCTTATATCTTAAGTATTTTGTTAATATTTCCGAGATTCTGGCGGGCCTACCATAGTCAGTAGTCACCCTTCGTATCTTTGAGATCAGTAGCCCTGAGGCAGTGCTTAGTCTGGCGTATTGTTTATTCATTTTTTGAAGTTACAACCCCCTTTTAAACAAAATGAAGTTGGGAGAAAATGCGATTGCATTATTGAAAAGTGATTAAAAGGAGAAGCTACATAGCTTGATATGAGGACTAAAACCGGTAAACCTGAAGATCGGCGGCGCGCCCGAAAAAGTGTATTTTTTCCAGCCGAAACCACACCAAGTTGCGTTTATGTTTCGTTCACCCGCGCAGGAATATTCACGCGCGTTTGGTTAAATAAAAACGTTGAAAAAAAAGCGTTAGAACATTATTCTATAAACAATTAGGATTATATACTGGCCACCGGGGATGACAGCCCATCAGACCAACCCCAATTGATTGAAACTCAGGATCATCGTAGGGGGCTACCTCCTCAGTGATATCTCTCCCACGAGTAGTCCCCTTAAATTTACTCAGAAAAGGTGAAACATATTGGAACAGGGACGAAGGTAGGCCTACGCTAACACTAGATATCTCATCCAAAACAGTGTTGCACTCGCAAATACAATGTAGGCCAATATGATTGAACATCTTGGCTAGATAGTTGTGCATACTTACAGAAGCTATTTTAAATTCTAAATAAAGTTTAAATAAATAACATTAAAAAAAATCTAATTTAAATAAAGTGAGTAGCTTACAATTTTATAGTTATTTTTAATGAACAACATATTTACTTCAATTAACATATTTATTTTTGTAAAACTTGAATTGCTTCCTCATCTTCAAAAGTCACGGCACGACTCTGTCTGTAACATAAAGATAAAGTAGTTAGAGAACATCATAGTTTATCTGAGAGGCTGAGGCTATAGGTACATAGAAGATACAATTTCTAAATTATCCAAGTGTGCACTTTAGCATCCGCCACGATCTAAAAGAACTAGTTTCAGCAAAATCAAAGGCCATTTCAAAATCATCATGTTCTGGAAATTGCAAGGTTGGCAAATAATCAAAAAACCCCTAAAAAAAACGGGTTTTATTCCCGGTTTTAGGGAGGCTTTTTCAAGTGAAATTTGAAAAAAAAACGGGTTTGGTTGTTTTTTTTTCAAAATTACACTTTTTTTTCAAGAAATGAATGCTACTTATTATTATTTTATTCAAAATCCATATTTATGTTTATAAGTTCAACAAATATGTATCAAATTAAGGTTATTTCTCTGATACTGACTCATAATAATTCATCTCTCCTTCTACAGGTTATGGCTATCGTGGGTACCCACAATTCTCGAACAGTGATCTGTTCTTACCTTAATATAATTTCTAAACCAATTAATTATTAATATAAAAATAGAGTTAGCTATTCTTTTTCTATATTATTCTAATGCGTGTAGTGTTTGTTTTTTGAAAAAAAACACGATAAAACCCTGTTTTGGGGGGGCTTTTTCAAAGTTTGGGGTTTTTTGCCCACCCTGTCTGTGAGCGGTTTCAAAAACTTGCGATATATATCCCTTTTAAGGTATTGGGTTATTTTTAGTCGAGTGTGAGTCTAGTCGCGACTGACTACTTATCACTAGGTCGATCGGGTCCGTTTTGCTTTTTTTTTTGTGGGGGGGGGGTTGCAATAACATCATAACTATTCGACCGATTCTAACAAAATTTGAAACCCTTTTGTTGTTTTATATTCTCTTTCGAATGATGTAATTGCCAAGGTCCTCCCAAGATTAGCCGAGGAATGATTTGGCAATAACATCATCGCTATTCGGCCGTTTCTAACGAAATTTGAAACCGTTACGTTGTTTTACATTCTCTTTGGGATAATATAATTGCCAAGGTCCTCCTAAGGTTAGCCCTGGAATTATTGAAAGTTTTGAAGTTCATAAATCAGAATCAGTGAGAGCACGGGACTTTTTGGTCAGCAGACCTTGTTTCTGGTTAGTTGTAGTGTTTCGCTTGTGTTCACAATAATTTAATTGCCCTTTGAAGTAGTTCGGACACAATCTTGTAGATGCAGCTTAAGGGTTGTGGTGTACTCGGATGACCTCTGATAGACTCTTGTGGCTTTTCTCATCCATGGAATTATGTTATGTTACCATATAGTTTGTGACTGTTTTGTGACTGTAACTCTTGGTCGGCGATAAATATTAACCACATGCTGTTTTTTTATGTTGCCTTTTCTAAGTTTTATCCGTTGTTTTTACCTTTGTTCATATGCATATAAATTCTTAGTATCAGGTGGTATTTTACCTGCGTGCGGGTGTTTAGGAGCTAGAATCTTTCGTGTGTGTGTGTGTGTGTGTGTGTGTGTCTTTGAAACCCACGTGGTCTAAGTTTTGTGTGAGTTCGTTTGTTGGAGCTGATTCGTTTTGCTGTGTGGAAACTCCCGTTAATTCCAGAACCAATTTATAAGTTCTTACATTTTTAGTCGCGTGTGCGCGACTCTATGTAGGTCCGTAGGTGTGTCGGTCGGGTGGTTACCGTTTTAATTTTAAATGAGTTTTTTTGGGTGATAACATCGTAACTATTCGGTCGATTCGAACGAAATTTGAAACCCTTTATTTTATTTTACATTCTATGTCGAGTGATATAATTGTCAAGGTCCTCCCAACGTTAGTCCGGGAATTATTAAAGGAAAACTAAGTATGGGTCGGATTGCCCCGCTTGCTGAAGGCTTTGAAGGTCCTAAGTCGGAAT
The DNA here is from genome assembly GCA_963969495.1 of Ceratothoa steindachneri. Classification (NCBI taxonomy): domain Eukaryota; kingdom Metazoa; phylum Arthropoda; class Malacostraca; order Isopoda; family Cymothoidae; genus Ceratothoa; species Ceratothoa steindachneri. The sequence goes on from OZ018332.1 coordinate 21,768,945, forward strand.
AATTGAGAGCACGCGACTTAGGTCTTTTGACCTCGTTCTAGGAAGATGTGCTTACATTGGGGGTGGGGATAATGTATTACCATACAGGTAACTAAACCTCTATTACAGGGGAAATAATTTAATCCTTAGTTTAATATTTAGTAAAACTTGATTTCAGGGACAAATTGATAACAGTTCTTCTAGTTTGTATCCTTAGTTTACCTAATTCGAGCGAGTCAACTTTACCCTGTTTCAGACTAACTGATTTCATGGCAAATGTCTAAATTATAACCTTTGTTTTCTTTCTTCGTTTCATCGATAGTAGCGTATTATGTATGTCGTGGTATGACATTACATTATATCAATACTATATTATATCTATGGGAGAGGACCACTAGCTTGAAAGCGAACCGACAAAAGGGACGGAAAACCACGCGTTTAGACGGGCTGAGTAACGAGAGAGTGCAACGAGGTCAGGCAAATTATGGACAATGGCAAAGTTCAAGGTTATTTAAAGAGACTTGTACAAAAATAAAATTTTATTTACACAAAAAAAATGATAAGAGAATTGAAGGGTAAAATTACCTCAGAGAATTAACGGGCAAAAATCACATTAATAAACGAAGGGGGGAAGATTAACTCAATTGGGTTACTGAAGGGGGGAGGGAGGTTGGCTTAAGGATGTCTTCTGCTCTTGAGGTGAGGCCGCTCAAACTTCAAAGCGGGAGGTTGGAGTGATGACGGTTCTCCAAAAGCAAGGGGGGGGGGGGGTAACTTCCGGTCCAGGGGAGAGTATTTCGGCTACCCGAAATGAGTTGGGCTTCGACAGGAGTTGATGAAAGAAGTCGGGAAAAATCACTCGGGGCGATCTTTCAGTGGAATTACCTCCTGGCTGGGGCTAATTCCAAATACACAAAATAGTCCAACTGTCACTTTGCTTTGTTGCTAGCACTTGACTTGGAACCATGGGAAAATCTTCTTGGTTCTGGCGAAACTTCTCAACTCTGTGTGTCTTCCGGGGAGTCGAGCGTTATTTATATCCGAGGCTCTCCCCGGAGTTGGGGGTTAGCGGGAAACAGCTCTACTCTCGAAGGGCCTTGAATCTACTGGCAGAGCAATTTTAGCCCGCATAAAGGTGAATCGTGGGGGACTCGATTCGAGGCTACCGCTTGTGGAAGGGGGAGGGGGGGTAGGCTTACCACTTTAGTCCTAGCCGGGCCTTTTGCTGCACATGAAAGTTCCTTTCTGCTAAACATCTTCCACGTGGAGATTCCCTCACAATGTATATCCCCGTTTAACGTTTACTAATGAATAAGATTTCCTCTCTATCCCCTTCGGATAATATTTTTTCTATATTTCTTTCGAAGCACCAAAAGTACATAAGAACAGAGGAGAGTCTTCAACAGGCTAATCAACAGCCTGTACCAGGCAGCCGCTGTTCAGTCTGAACTATCCTCGTCCATAAATTTATCCAATCTATTCTTAAAACTCGGCAGAAAGGACGCTTCTATCGAGTAAGTTGACTCCATAGAAGTGAATTTGTGATTAATGCAATGGCAGCTTCTTATAGCCCACTTTCTGCACAATTCAACGCAGTTTCGTTGCTGCTAAATTCAGCGATAGTTTGCGATTAAACTTCTTAACCTGAAGTAGGAGATAGCGTATTTTTTTAGCTGGATGCAGTGACTGGTAGGGTTGCGGGCTGTGAATGGATGCCAACAAAGGAATGGTATCAAGAGGTTATGGCATATACACCTACTCCGCATGCGGGGGGTTTTTAGCCGGTGCGTCAAGGTACTCCCCGCACACTCCCTCATGAGAGAGTACCGATAATCACAATTAACAGTTACTTAGTTTTAGCTTCTCTGTAGGATAGGGACAATTATAGGATGAAGTTCGTGTTGTGGTTCGGCGATTTGATTGTACGGATTCAACTCCATGAGTTTTGTGGCAGGTGTCCGGCTAAAAGAAGACGATATTAATTTCATTTCTAAACTTTCAGATAGTATATTACAAATACTAGTTTTATAGTTTATTTCGGTACTGATAATACTTTCTCCACTAGATCTGAAGAGCTGCTTGCGTTTTATATGAAACGATTGAGAAAATAGAAACTATAGAATGATTCTTTTCGGTATACTGCTGCAAGAGGGTTTAGGCAAAGGCTTTCTATACAGGACGTCACACATTGACTTTTTTAAAAGTTCTTGGACAGGAAGATGGGTATATTTCGTCAACTTTAGGGCATTCTTTTTTTACGAATGACACGACTGGTTTATGCCAGATAGAGTGCATCTAAGCGGGGTAGTAGCTGCCAGTTTTGGGCAAGCTTTTAGATCAGGGGTGTCAAACTCCCGGCCCGCAGACCCTCCCAATCCGGCCCGCGCTGCTTTTTACTAAAGTGAACATTTTCAAAGCACTTTTAGAATTAATTTTGCCATTGTAGGTCGTAGGAACAATTTTTAATACTAAATAACTACTTTTATTAAATTAATTCTTTGAACTTTACATCTGGCAACTTGGCACTTAAATATTTATCAAGCGACATTTGGCAAATCCAGTGTGTCAGTCTCTTCCCTTTCTTGTGCCTTTAGTTTAGGGCTGTTTTCTTGGGCCCCTTGGCAGTTTTAAGTGTATCCTATATTTCATATTTTTCTCTCCTAAAAATATTATTTTATACTCAATTATAACTCCTTTTTTAAGATGATAAAGCAAAGAAAAGTTGATAGTGAATACAGACAAGTTAACAAAGAATGGGCAAATAAATATTTTTTATCGAGTCTACTGGTAAGCCTACCTGCTTAATTTGTAATAAACAATCGGCCGTTGCAAAAGAATACAACGTAAAGAGGCATCATATATCTAATCATGAAGAAAAATACAAAAGTTCTGTTGGAAAGCTCCGCGAAGAGAAAGTCCTCAAATTACGTAGTGACTTGTCAAATAGGAAATCAGTTTTAATAAACATAAAAAAGAAAAGTGATGAGTCAGTGCTGGCCAGTTATGTCATTGCGAAGGAAATAGCATTTTCGTCAAAGCCATTTGTGGAGGGTGAATTTATTAAAAGATGTATACTGAAGGCTTCAGAAATAATATTTTTCCTGAAAAGCACCACTTGTTTTCAGATATAGCTCTATCAAGGAATAATTTTGCAGAGCGCACGCTGAATATTTCTGAAAATTTAAATTTCCAGCTTAAAGATAAAGCCACTTCTTTTCTTGCCTTTTCAATTGCTATTGATGAAAGTACCGACATTACAGATGTTGGTCAGCTTTCTATTTTTATTCGAGGAATTGAAAATGATATAACCATCATGAAAGAATTAGTCGAGTTAGTTCCAATGAAGAGCCAAACAACAGCGGATGATATCTTCCAATCTTTGATTAATTCATTAGAAAAGATTAACATAGATTGGAGCAAGATGGAAAGTTTGACTACTGATGGAGCTCCTCAAATGATAGGTTGAGAGTTAGGTGTAGTTTCAAGATTAAAATCAAATTGCAATCAATGGACGAAAGCCAGTATCTTTATGGAGTACATTGCATTATTCATCGTGAAGTGCTGTGCTGCAAAGTACTAAAAATGGATCATGTCATGAGTATTGTTGTTAAAAGCGTTAATTTCATCAGGTCTCGTGCATTATATCAAAGACAATTTAATGATTTCTTGGATACAATTGATATTCCTTGTGAGTTGCCTTATTATAGCAATGTTCGTTGGCTAAGTAGAGCGCTTTTTTTCATTGCTCGATGAGGTGAACATTTTTATGGAAATGAAAGATAACAGTATATCTGAACTCGAAAATAAAGAATGTATTCAAGATTTGGCTTTCATGGTGGACATTACTGGTCATCTAAATGACCTGAACTTAAAATTGCAAGGAAGAGCAAAGTTAATAACAGAATTTTTAGATAACATCGAAGCTTTTCAAATGAAGCTCGAGCTTTGGAGTAATCAAAAGTTGAATAAAAATCTGTGTCATTTCACTACTCTGAAATCTCTCGCCAATGAGAAAGATTTTCCCTTTAAAAAATATAGTTCCATAATTTTTGATTTAAGAAGCGACTTTGAAAAAAGATTCACTGATTTAGTTGAAATAAAACAAAAATTATTAATTTTTCTTGATCCTTTCTCTGTTAAATTGGACAAAATTCCTGAAGAACCTCAACTTGAAGTAATTGAAATGAAGTGCGATTCTGCTCTTAGGAATAAGTTTTTGGAAGCGGATATAAACACATTTTATCAATTTTTTGGGCGATAAATATCCTAAGTTCAAGATTTTTGCTGCCAAAATAATGTCTGTATTTGGCAGTTCATATGTTTGTGAGCAACTTTTCTCTCTTATGAAAATAAATAAATCAAAATATCGTTCGAAACTCACAGTCGCGCACCTAAATGCAATATGGAAAATTGCAACGACAGAGCTGTCTCCTAATTATGACGCTCTGGTTGGACAAAAAAGGGAGTCAAGTCTCTGGCAGTAAAAGTAAAGGTAAGAATCATTTATTTTTGTTTGCAATTAGTTTTTTTTATTAAATTAAGGAATTGATCATACAATATTACAATACCCACAAAATATATTCTTTAATTCTAATTTAAATTATAATCCGGCCCGCGAATTAAGATTTATGTTGCTATCTGGCCCGTGAAGCAGATTGAGTTTGACACCCCTGTTTTACATAATTGTTTAGCTCTGGGGGGTGGCGAGATTTTCCGCGACGCCGGAACGTGCTTTTATTTTGTTTGTTGGTTTTGTTTTTTTGGTTGTGTTTATTGATTTGTTATGTTTTTTTATGTAACCTATTTGTCGAGGTTTAGTGAGTGGGTAATCCCAGTCCCACATCCTGGACATATATTTTATTACCGCACCGAGGTGAAGCGTATCCAATACACCTACCTTAGCCACTTCCGGTTAATAAGAATAACCCCGGTGCGTACCCTTTTAATAAAAACTAAGATGATGATCTCCTGAGTGTGTTCTCCACTCAGTATAAGCCAACCATGGGTGGGTCGGTGGAATAATGAGTTTTAAGCCGAGTGGATTGCTTAATAATTGTCAAGGGATCGTCCAAAATAGTTAAACACACATATACAAAAATAATCTTTAATGTACATGGATTTGAAATAAATACAGCGTATATAAATTTAAAAAGGATTAATCTTGTACTGAATAAATAAGTCTACCAAAATGTCGTGGGGATTACTTGCAGATTACTCACTGGGATGTTTGCGTCTTAATGACACCAGACAGAACGGAAGGAATATTATTATTGAGTTAAACACTGAATTAAGTAAGCACTTCTAATACTCGAGGGTATGGGCTCAGGATGAGAATTCTAGTACACAAATAAACTGAAGTTAGGGGAGGGGATAATTCAATTAACGATACCTTTGAGTTCGTAAGTATTTTTGAAGGGGGGGTGGTGAAGATCTTCTTCTGGTGACGATGATTGCACCTAGTCCGGCCGTCCGAGGTTACCGAATGAGAGGGTAATCCTAGACCAGTTATATACTGATCATTTGCCGGATCACGAAGGTGAGCCAAGCGGTGACTCAATCGGACTTCTTCCTCGAAGTACCTGTCCGATTATTCGGCTCCTGGAATGGGTAGCCAAAACCGATTACCTAGCTACGTCTAGGGTAATCCGCAGATGGCGGTCCTGTGTAACCTCAGACTCTGAAGGTGGGGGGAAGGGGGCTGCGAGAAGTTTGGCACCTACAAGTGCCGTGACGGCAACAACCAATTCCTCGTGAAGTTCCTTCCTTGCAGCGGGCGAATGGTTTCTTATGTGGATCCGGTTTCACACAAACTCGACGTATGTCTAATGGCTTCTGCCTGATTCCAGGGAGAAGTCTTCCTTTTATTCCTCCCACGAGCAAAATCGAGAGAGCGTTCGAATTCTCGTAAAATCTGTATCGTCGCGCGGAAGACCTTTCTTCATCTTTGGGCCGACGATATTTCTTTGACGCCTTCGAGCCATCTCGGAGTTCACGACGGTGCGAAAAAGGGTGACGGAGAATTCTAGGCAGGTGAGAGGTGCGTTTGGGGATACGAGAAGGCGCGCAGCTTTGTGTCGGAGTGTTTCTGCGTACACTTATGTACGCGGTATTTAGACTTGTACACTATTATTAGGCTGAAAAGTAATTACGATTACTTGTGCCCTTGAAGGTAATCACCAGATTGTGCGCTATAAAGGGGGGGAGGGAATAGATAACTTTGTTTTTCTGTCAGAACAGTTCTGGCTCCAGGGAATAGTTTATCGAAACCTAGTAGTAACTTTTATGAGTCCAGCTGCCTCGCCAAAAGAATACTACACCAATGCTCGCAGCATAAGAAATGAACTAGACGAATTTAGATTAATGGTCGCATCATGAGAGTTTCATATAATAGAAATTTGAGAGATTTGGACACAAAAGAGAACTTTTGAACGAATTTTGAGTTCCAGGGTATAATTTGGGGAAGCAAGGGAAGAGTTGGTAGGAGAGATGGTGTAAGGTCATGAATTACTGCAAATATTACCCAAGTTCTGTCGAGGTTAAAGTTCTAGAAACCGGAACTGCAGTTATAGTATGGGCTAAATTTTACGCATGCAACATAACTAAGTTTGTTGCATGTTTTTAGCCCCTTCATCTCAAAATGACACAAACGACACCTTGTTTGAATCTCAAAAAACTCACCAAAGCAAAAACTGTAAGTAGACGGATTTCAACTAATGCTGACGAGCAAGGAATACTGCGCTATACGCAGTGATGTTACGCAGTTGCCATATCAACGAGTAACCACCTTATTACTGCGCCGGGCACGCCTGGGGGCACGTACCCGATGTATCCAACAGCCCTAAGAAGATCCTGTATCCTGCGACAATAACCCTGGAGGTAAAAATACCCCATTAATACAGGGTTTTTTTTTTAGTGCTGTTAGATCGGTCTATTGGATACAGTTACTTGTGTGGCGTGGATGGGGGGAGGGTGTACTTTAAATGTGCCCAACCCAATGCCCTGTGAAGGTGGGTACTCATTGCTATGGCAACTACATAAAGCTAACTTTGCAAGATCAAAATTATTAAGTTTTAGGAATGAGGCCATTCTTGCACAAAGAGTGGTTCCTCCTACATGGGAGAATATCTTGGACTTTGTTTTGGAAAATTTAACGAAAATTTAATAAGTGAACTCTCCATTGATGCACATGTACTTGATAGTGGCCGCAGCTGCAATTCAAATCGAATTAAATTTATGCTAAATAACGTCCAATCCCAAATCCCATGATGATTCCCAATTTTGGTAGAGCTGACTTTGCTAAATTGAAATTTACAAGAAGTGAGAATGGGGGGAAAAAAAACCCTACGAGCATGGGGAATAGTAAGGTAGAGACAATGTCTGAAGCTTTTTTGGACACTCTCAAGCAAGTGGATCATGAACTGTACCAAGGCGAGAAAGACGCAAGCCAAGTGCACATCAAAATGGCCAAACAAAGACCGTAAAATAGGCAAAAAATATAGTTTACCGTGTTGCCAGAGAATCTAATGAAGAACAGTAGAGAACCGAATACAAAGAACTAAAGTGTACCATCAAAACTGTTACCAAAAAAATCCCCTTAGCTAAAGATTACAGAGAATAAAAAAGGTATAAAAGTACCAGGCAATAGCTTCGCCACTCCCCCCGTTGCGCTTCGCTACTAAGATTAAAATTTAAAATCTAAAAAAAAGCAGCAACGGTTAAATTTTTATAAATTTTCTGAACTTCGGCAATTATAATAATTTTAAAAAGGAACTCGAAACTAAATTTCCCCCCTTTCAAAATATCACGTTGCTAAAATATAGAGTTATAGAATAGAAGATATATAAAAATAAATTTTCTGAACTTCACCATTTTGTTTTTTGATATTATAAAAGAATTATTAGAAATAATTTTGATAAAAAAAAAAAAAATCATTTGTCCACTAAGAAAAAAAACATTAATTTTTCACCCATCTTCCAAAATCCCGTTATACAATTACTATAGAGTTAGTGATGATGATAAGGAAGAGAAATTAGATCATATTAAGATCTTCCCCCCCAAAGTACCCAACTGAAGATCCACCCCCCAGTCGCGCTCATATGAAAATCCTCCCCTCCAACATTTTAATATAAATAAACTAAATAAGGAATAAATGCTAAAACATTATTCAGATTACTCTTTTGTTACACTAAATATTGCAGGAAATTTGTGTGTACAGAGGTTCTTAAAAAAAGAATTATTACACTAAATATTGCAAGGAAATATGAGTACATAGGTTATCAAAAGCATTCCTGAAGAAACAGTCACGCCACATCAATTCTTGAAGATAGGAATTCAAGAGGTCCCGCCTGCATCCTCGCATCATGCTGATATGTGTTTTATGTTTGCTCCAGTACGATTCTATGGCCTGAGTGCGGACACCAGTTTGCGGATCCACAAAATTGAGTGAATAGTTCACTGTCCTGTGTGTGAAGCCAAGTCCTTGTATATTAATGTATGCCTTCCACTCATCACTGTGGATTATCGATCCCCGTTGCACTACTGCTTGTATTATAGGGAGAAGTGTGGCAGCATCCCTTCTGTCCACAATTTCCATGTATCCTGTTCCTGGTGAGGTGCTGGTATCGACCATTCCAAACACCCACATAGGAGTGTGAGGTCCTTTGCCCCGATGATGCTTTGGTTTGTGAGAAAAACACGATTCATCGATGTGCACAACTGTTCCTGGACCACCAAGTTTCACTGGGTTAGCCTGAAGATATCTACTGCACACTTCCCGGAAAAAAACTGTAGCAGTCGATCATGGTCTTCTCAGAAACACCAACTTGACGGCTTGCCCTTGATTCACCAACACGTTCACTCCACATATAGATTGCATGAACCCAGGTCTGAAGCGTTAATCTAGAGTTGTTAATAAACGACCCATTCCTTATAGATACTATAGATTTATACTTGGCACAATCTTTGGTCTGGCATTTCCAAGCATAGCCATCATTGGATTTGGCATACTTCGTCCAGTTCATTTTACTATCACAAAAGGGACATTTCACTTCACTTTTTCAGCATTCTGCGTTGCTTAAGCCAATTAATAACTGACATAGAATCTTCAGTTAGTAAGGGCAGCACAACAGTCTTGAAAGTATCACGGTCCATGGTGCTCTTGATACTGAGTACATGGGCAAAATGTGACTATATATATATATATATATATATATATATATATATATATATATATATATATATATAACAATACAAATCTGGTCATTATTATTATTATTATTTTTAATCCAAAGCATTTGATATTCATCTATTTCTGAACTTCACCATTTTGTTTTGTCAAACTTTATATGAATTCTTTGAATAAAATTAGTATGTTTTTGTATGTTTCTAAAATCAAGATATTATTATTATTATTATTATTATTATTATTATTAGTGGTGAAGTTGAGAACATTTATAAAAAAATGGATCATATGAAGATCCTCCCCCCCCCCCAGGCTAGATCATATGAAGATCCTTTCCCCAAACCTACTCGGGGGCAGGATCTTCATATGATCCGAGAAATTAAACAAGCCTCCATTGTTCTATTGAAAAACATTTAGTGGAGACTTACACTTGATCAGAGGGACTGAAGACTGGCCTATAGGAAGAAAACCGTAAAGTACTAGAAGGCATTGAATCGGGTTGGAATGTAGTCTCTTGCGGAGTTCCACAAGTATCTATATTAGGACCAGTTTTCTTTACAATCTATGTTAATGATATAGACAATTAAATTTTGTTTTTAATCTGGAAATTCGCAGATGATATAAAGGCGGATAGAAGTTGTTAGAGTTTCTGACCGAGACGAAATTCGAGCAGCATTCAACAAAATCTTTGGGGGGTAAATTAAAGTGCAGATGGGACTCAATATAGGGGATCCCAATATGGATACTTGTGGAACTCCGCAAGAGACTACATTCCAACCCGATTTACAGGTAAGTATACTATCTTGCATATCGGAGTAAGAAAGTCTTGCCAAAAGTCTTGCCAAAGTCTTCCCAAGGTTACCCAGGGAATTATTTTGTTTGAACATAGTAACTATTCGGCTGATTCTAACGAAATTTGAAACCCTTGTGTTTTTTACATTCTCTTTCGAATGATATAATTTCCCAAGTCCTCCCAAGGTTAGTCCGTGAATTATTGAAAGTTTTGAAGATCTTAAGGCCATAACCCAGAATAAGTGAGAGCACGCGACCTTTTGGTCAGCAAACCTTGTTGTTAGTACTATTAACAAACGAGGTCAACTATCCCGCCCCAAACCAACAACACACAACTATAAACTCGCTCCGCTTACACACACACACACACACACACATCTGAAGCCACCTTGCATCGCGAGGACAGGCTGTTCCTAGCTAGACTGAGAAGTGAGCACCACCCAGTCCTCATGAGCTACTAGAACTAGAAAAGGCTCGATGACTCTATCGTAGATGTCCGCCCAGGTTGTAACAGATTCACCCACACCATAAATCACAATAGAAGACTACTGTATAAACCACAACCACCTATGCAGACAGCACAACATACACTACCTGGAAAGTTTGTGGGAGTGCCCGGTGCCGGCCGTGCTCTTCCTTAGGAGCTCTAAGCCGTTCGGCCAGACAACCTAGGGTGAAGCAGCAGTATGTTATAGTGAGTGGACCGAGCGGTCTTTGTTGGCCATTCTTAACCTATAATTCCAGTGCGAAAGTTTGTCAAGAAAACCAATCGTGGGTAAACAAAGCAGAGGAAGAATAGCTTCAGACGCAAGTTGACTATCAAAGGTGGCCTCCAGGTTTTTAACAGCGTCAACAAGGAGAAATGGGAAGCCACCTAAGTTCAGAAAAGGTGCAATAACTTTACACTGAACAACGTCGGACCGGGTTCGAACCAAAATTACTTTAGTTATATCGTGGTTGATTTTCTCCAGGTTGTCCGAGGGCCATTTCGGGATGATCTCATAAACACTCGGAGGTTTCTAAGAGACAAGAAACGAAGTAGATTGGAGTGACATCATCATAAACAATGAAATGACAAACCGAGTGCTGTGGTTAGCATTAAAACCAGGCTTAAAGACACTAGCATGTGTGAGAGGGCATGTGGTCAAGAATCCTTGGGGGGGCGGGATACGAGCCTTTCGAAAGAAGTGGGAGGTGAGAAATTGGGTGCTCCCATACGGTGTATTCGGTCTAGGCTGAGTTTCTTTAGAATGCAGCAAACAGCAACATGTTTGAAGTGGGATTATTTTATTTCTGAACATTTAACGCCCGTCCCTTTCACACTTTGTTGGGCTAATAAAGGCGTGGAAAAGGTAGTTGAGATTTAAAAGACGACCCGAGAGAGAACACGAGTTAAAGATGATACCGAGAGAATAATGGGAAACAAGAAGAACTGACGATAGAGTGAACGGGTCAATTGTAGAAATGGTAGTTTTAGAGAAGACGATTGATAACTTCTCTTGGGCACGCAAGGGCAAGCGAGGGGAATTTGCTAGGTGAAGTAAGGGGAATTACCACATAGTAAGGCTCATGGTCATAGGATTTTCAAAGCTGAACCAGGGCTATTTTGTCTGAAAGGAATGGTGAGAAATCCGCAGTGGGGATAGAGGGGAGATACCTGGTTAGCTGAGACGAGAAAAAAAAGCTTGAATAATGCCCGTAAATTGTTCTTATGCTTGAAAAAGATAGGGGGCGCTTCTCGGGTACATCTGATGACGGTGTTATACAACTGAGAAGCCAGGTTGTAGGATTGATGAGGCAGCAAAGGTGTCGTCGGCACCAAATCGAGCGGCTGGGACCTGCCTCTCGCAGGTGCGCCTTTGCTTCTTTGTCTTAGAATGCCATCAGAATGGCAAGGGGAGACTGCAGCATACACGAGGGGACGAAGTAAAGAGGAGGCGAACCTGGAGATTAAGGCAGGAGAGGAGCGAAGGGAGCCATTGACTTCAGCTGCAAGAACCAGTGAAGAATGAAATGAATCAGGATCAAGGGATCTACGCTCGATGTCGACGGGCCAAAGCTCATCATAATACGATGGGAGCGCACTTGCAGAGATTGCCGCCGTCGGATCAGTTTTACTGAGGCGAGTGAGTGTGAATGGGGAAAAAGACGAGTTTTAACATATTCCTGTTTATGTATGTGTGGGAGGAGATGTTGTGAGAGTGTTAAAGTATTTCCTAAAGCTTATCAAACAAATGCATCGTAGGGGATATCGTAGTTAGATAAGGAAGACTAGGCGTTCTAAAATTTGATAATTTCTAATTTACTACTATTCACCAAAGCTATTGTTCGGTCTAGTTCTGTTATCATTGACTTTAATTCTGGTTTGAAGCAAATACAATATCGTAGGTTAAACAAATGTGGCTCAAATATCTCATATTAATTATAATTTCCTTCCGTTCGCAATCACACGCTAATTACAGCGTTGAGTTCAGGAATTGTGCGTGGTTTGTTGGTGTATACCTGTGATTTCACATACCCTCATAATCTCAAGGGGTAAGATCGCAGGACCTTGGTGGTCATTCCTGGTCACCAGGCAAAGATATCACTCGTTGCGGAAATTCTTCGTGGAGTAAAGCAAGCGTTTGCGCGAAGTGTGGCGGGTCGCTCCATCTTGCTGAAACCAGAGGTTATCAATCTCCGTACCTTCCAAGTTTGGTCATAAATGAGTGGATATCATGTCTCAGTAACGTTCTCAATTAATGGTAACTGCATTCCCTTCATCATCTTCAAAGAAGAACGGTCCAAGTACTCCATCTGCCCCAGAACCACACCACACAGTCGCTTTCAGTGGATGCATTTGACGCTCTCGCATTATTCGAGGATTTTCATTTCCCCCCAAAATTGGGAGTTCTCTTTATTGACAAATCCACTTAAGTCGAAGTGGGCCTCGTCACTGAAGATGATTTTCTTTCCAAAATTTTCGTCGGCTGCAAGTCTTTCCACAACCCAGTCAGCAAATTGCTTCCGCCTCCCGTGTTCAGGTGGCTGAAGATGCTGCGTAAGCTGAACTTTGTACGCATGCATAAGTCTGCGAACCGTAGAATCGTTAGGTGCTTCATTTCTCCCCAAAATGGTACGAACTGTTTGCATCGTAATTCTCCGTTTTCGCAAAATGTCTTCACGAAGAGAACGCACTGCTCAGTTGTAAAATTCTCCATGGCGCACCGCACACAAGTATCTGAAAAAAAACAAACAAAAAAATTATTAATCGGAGCGTAGATAGATAGCAAAAATCATAAAAGCCTACCTTCAAACTTCAAAACACAAAAGTGACGGCTAATTCAAATTCGGCGCCCCTTATGGACCACCCTTTATACGAGCATTTGGGATATGACACAGCAGTTCCTATCTCTTTGCTTCTGCAGGTCTCTTAGTCCCTTTTGCGTGAGTCAAAATCCTTAAGTTGACTACCATATATAGAGCCATTTTGTATGCATTACTTTGCTGCAATCATTGTGGTAGCATGCAGCTGATAATTTAACCACTGAACTTGTATATGCCCTAATTTCCTCCGAAACTTGCCTGTTCGTAGAAGTTGGATTCTGTAATGCTAGTAATTATGGATATGCTACGAGCGTTGGTGAAAATGAAAGCTGAGAACTTAGGAAGGGAGCAAGTAGTTCACGCCTCGGTCGTACATTAATTCATACTAGTTGGACGATGGGCGATGGGCGATTCGAAGATTTATTTAAGGAGTGAAAGTTGCCTAGATAAGAGTTATTAGAAGGGTAATGGGTAAAATAACTATGTAAGGTTTAAAATTATAAATAAGAGAAGGATCTACTGTAGAATGGTTAATAACATGGCACCCGAATAGTTGACATTGCTCAGTGTATGAGGGGAACAAATGAGAAACTTAGGTAGAAACTGAACCATGAGATGAAAGGAAGTGCGATTATTGGGGGAAAGAAATACGAAAATTAAAAGATACAGTATGGTATGTATGGTAAATATGCCGTTATAAAGAAGTGGATTATTAAAGGCTTATAAATAAAGGTATGGTAAAAGATAGTAACAGTATTTTTAAGCAGCTGCACAACACACGCTGGTAAGAACGCACAAATAAGAATATGGCAATTATTGTGGGATTGATAAAGAGTGACAAAGCATTAACAATGAAGAACTTAGATGTGTAGTAGGAAAACCCTCCCCGTCTTGTATGGATCAAACAAATGGAATGTGTGAATGAATTCGGAATCTTTGAAATGTGGGGAAATATATGGTAATTGGTGAAGCCGATTGAATTTAAAGTACGGGGTGGCAGGAAGAGAGCAAGGATTGTCAGATCACTTGTGAATGGGGAGGATTTGAGTGATTTGGTGTGGTAGAATCTGACATGGGAATATTTTGATACCAACATTAAATTTCTTGAGAATGAAATTTTGGCCCAACAAAAAAAATCGAATGAGGGAAGATTTCCAATGGATAACGAATGAAGACGGAAAGAAATTTTTCATAGTGAAATGGTTTTTTGTTTTGTTTTTTAAAGTCTCCATCTGGTTACTACCTACAAGGGCATGAGCGCCATAATTTTTTTGATACCTTCTCACTCTCTCTCTCTCTCTCTCTCTCTCTCTCTCTCTCTCTCTCATGCTAGGCTTATTAATACCCTTTCCCCCGCAAAACCAAAGGCAAGGAAAAAAAACGAAAACGAAGCAAAAATACAAGAAGGAAGCACTCTCCCGGCTAGGGGGTGGGTTTTTGACCCATCTCCCACCGGTGTAGGATCGTGCGACCAACACAAAAGAGAGTCATAAAATGGAGAAAGCCAGCTTCCTCCCAGAATTTAGAGAATCCACAAGTCTGTGTGCACGAACCCGTCCCGAGTACAATGGACTAAATGGGTTAGGGCCATGTCATAAGATTGAACCATGTAGGATGAAACAGCTGTATGATGTGTATGCATCATAGCAAGAATGTCCGAACAAACATATGAACACATAAGAGACACATGCGGTTACATTTTGTATTTTGCTTTTGATGTTTTTTAAAGATTTTTTACCAGCCGTTCGTTATTTTTTGTTCCCTTTTTCATCACTAAGTCTCTAATTTAAGAAGGGCGATTTTGGGGAGTATTTGAATAATAATTCCATCTTAGTTTGGTTATGACTTATGTTTTTTTATCAAAGTTATTTCTAATAATTCTTTTATAATATCAAAAAACAAAATGGTGAAGTTCAGAAATAAAAATAAGTATCATAATTTTGTGAACTTTTTAAAACAAAGAAATATAAAAATGGCGAAGTTCAGAAAATTTATTTTTATATATCTTCTATAACTATATTTTAGCAACGTGATATTTTGAAAGGAAGGGGGGGATTTAGTTTAGGGTTCCTTATTCAAATTATTATAATTGGTGAAGTTCAGAAAATGTATAAAAAAATAACCATGGCTGCTTTTTTAAAGATTTTAAATTTTAATCTTAGCAGCGAAGCGCAAGCTCCCCCCATAGGGAAGAGTGGCGAAGCCATTGCATGGTCTCCTATAAATTTCCTGCAATTTGGCATTAATTATGGGGCGTGAAAATAAGATTTTATGTTGTCCTATTTAGAATTTAAATCATGTTGATGTAAATTGCGACCAGGATTAACATTCCAATTTTTGTTTTTGTATATTTTTGCGTGTGTACGTTTGTTTGGATGTACTTACATACACCGGTATACTGTGTAGATGTGTTCGTATATATCTGTAACACTAAACTTTTTGATATCATTAATTTAATGATGTCGCTATGTTTCGTTCCATTACTCAATTAATGAGAATTCAAAGTTTTAGTGGGCCTACATTGCCTCCGAGGCATATGGGCATTGTACATCTTAAAACCCGACGCCGGAGCATGCAACCTTCTTGTCCTCTTGCTTTTTCTCATTATTTTTTATAGTTATTTGTTAGTTACATATTTGTTTTGTTATTTATTTTATAATATAGCTTAGTATTAGGCCGTGTGGAGTACGGCGACTTATGCCCAAGTAGGCAGTCGCCAGATGAGCTCTTAAAAAAAAACATCTTGAAATCTCGGCTGGCTGCTGTCTCAGCCAACAGCCAGTTGGCCTTTCAGCCAAGTAGACGATGAACCAGGCAGCCATTTTCAGTCTTGATTTGATGGTGGCAGTTGTAAGGGAGGGTATGCCTTCCTTGTTATAACTCCTTTCCTATTTACTCTATGGGTACCATATGTGTATGTTGTTCATGCGACCATTCACTGTTGCGCTTGTCAGCCCAAAGAAATTTACTAAGGAAACTTTTCAATTCGCGATTATAATATTTTTTTAACTAATAAACTTAAGCTTGTTTTGCGTTTTGATTTCGAAGGTACGTGAATTTGTAGTGGAATGTAAGGTGAATATATTTTTTGGAACAAGTGTATATGGTGCTTCCCCAAGGCGTTAGTGAATATGAAGGAATAGGTGATACGGAAGTAGCCTCCGTTTAAGATTCGTCTGAAAATGCCGAGGCGCAGCGGCGGCCCAAGTCTCGTTTTCTGCTCCTAAGAACTCAGCCGCTTCGGGGAGAGACTTCGTTGGGTTGCCCAGGTTTCGTCTCTGTCTGGGGATCGCCACCGGGGGAAGGGCGAAGGGATTCCGCTCATGTATCCCCTGTGGCAAGGACGTGGTCCCAGGGAAGTGCCCCCCCGTGGGGGAAGTGAAGAGAAGGGGGGAATTCCACAGAGAACGTGGATGAAGGAAACGGAGGACAAGAGGAAAGGATGGATGCGTGATCCTAACGGGGGTTGGATTCGGGAGACCCCTACGAATGGGTCCTCTACCGTCAATGGGACAACGAACGGACACCTCAGCAAGGGGGTCGTGGCCCCCCTTAATAAGGCGAATAGCAGCCTTTGGAATCGGCGACGAACGAACAGTGTGAACAGCATCCCCACCCTTAGCTCCAATACGGCGTCTGCGATCGCAGCTCAGGCTCATAGTCCAAGTCCAGTGTCTTCCAGTTCCGGCAGCCCTTCCGTGACACTCCCCACCTCCCTCCAGCGTGGGTCCTCAGCCAGCCCCCGCATGCCCCACACGAAGGGATTCTGGGTGCAGGAGCCTGACGATCCCCAGCAGACGTGGGTGGGTACAGAGCCTCCCGAGAGTGAGGCTCCTTCCCCGGGGCCCCTCCCCTTATGGTCTTCGTCGACATCGGGGTCCGGCAGGTATTCCTCGCAGCCGCCGTCTCCGCACAGGGCACCTCAGGGCGGTCTTCCTCTTCCCCAAAAGGTATCACATTCGGGGAATGGCAGTGCCACGGCACCAAAGGTCTACAAGAGCCACGCTACTTGGGTCAGTGGGCGATTGAGGCTTTTGTAGGAGGAAAGTGACCTCTTCTGACCTTTCTTTTGTAGCAGGGTCACACCCTGTTCCCTCCTCGAGCCATTCCTATTCTAAAAAAAAAACTAGCGTCTAATTACCTCAAAATTGACATGGCACTGCCATTAACTCAACTCACTGCTTCTCCTCAGGACAAAAGAGGTCAACTTTTATTTGCTGTGTTGTCCTACATCAGTGCTGCATTTTATCCTGCCTTACTAGTAACTAATAGCCACTTTCGATTGCCTTGACAATACACACGCTGCTAATTTATAGCTAACTCCGGGTACTTAGATTTAATAATGCTGAAATAGTGCATTCACTCACTTACATGGCATTAGTGATCTTGAAAGGGCTTCTATCTCGGTTCACTCAGTCACGAAAGGTTTGTTTTATGTATATGGGAATAGCCATAGAAAGTGTTAAAAAGAGTTCTTAGGACGATGTTCCTCGGAATCATACAGTGACTCTAGCGGGGTTTCCTTGAGAACCTTTATTTCTCGGTACGGGTTTCTCCCCCATCCGCTTGTGTGTGTTCTCTAGTCACAAAGTGGGCTTTATGAGAAACAAGCTTAACCTTAAATATGGGGGTGTAGGGCGCAGTTCTGACTACCCACAAGAGGCACGAGGTTTCCCCGCGTTGCTCCCCCGCCCCATAAAGGGGTGCAACATTGTACTCTCATATCTCTTTGTGTTTGTCTCACTGTGGTTGAGTGAGAAGTGACATTCAGTAACTCGCTTTTTCTTTCTGCTTGATTTAGTCGGATTCAGCGGCGTTTTACAGGGCTTTTCCGATTCCGAAATCAGATTCACCGATTACCCTTACGGCGAAGGTGTTCGCAAAAACCCGTACGAGGTAGAAGGGCTCTTGGTTGTTCTTAAAAGTCGCGCTCTTGTTTGAAACGAGATCATCATAACATGCAAGCGTCTTCGTGTGACTCATCAGCCGAGTTGCTTGGAACAACATTGACTTAAGATCTCCCGGAACATTTACCTTGTAATTGGAAATAGGGTAGACATTACTTAACAACCGGGGGGGCGTGGGGGAAAACTTGATTATCGGATAGGTAAGTTTTGAGGAAAGCAGCAGTCGGTTTGAGTGTTGCTCTTACATTTTGGGAAAGTTGCTCATCAAATGGAAACATTCACCATTCCTCTTTGTCTCATTCCAACCGTTGCCGTCATTGTTATATATTTTTTTTTTCAATGGAAAAATTTAATGATTTTGGGGGCGCATTTTTTTAGTCGGAGTTCTCCCCTCAAATAGGTCGCTTAAGCGGGTTTACAAGTGATATTGATTGGAATGAATGGCCTGCTTTTTACCAAATAGGATAATATGCCTCAAAATTTATCACTTTATAGAGGGTGTGACAAAGGTTACTTAAAAAAAATAATACTTGGGTACTTTGCGGTTCGATATTCTTCACATTAGTAATTTGTTGTTCGATATTCTTGACATGTGTCATTTCTGATTCGATCTTCTTAACATGAGTACTTCGGGGTTCGATATTCTTGACTTGAGTACTTTGGTGTTCGATATTCTTGACGTGAATACTTTGGAGTTCGATTTTCTTGGCATGAGTAATTTTGAGTTCGATATCTTTGACTTGAGTAATTTGGGGTTCGATATCCTTGCCTTGAGTAATTTGGGATTCAATATTCTTGGCTTGAGTAATTTGGGGTTCGATATTCTTGGCTTGAGTAATTTGGGGTTCGATATTCTTGGCTTGAGTAATTTAGAGTTCGATATTCTTGGCTTGAATAATTGGGGGTTCGGTATCCTTGGCTTGAGTAATTTGGGGTTTGATATTCTTGGCTTGAGTAATTTGGGGTTCGATATTCTTAGCTTGGGTAATTTGGAGTTCGATATTCTTGGCTTGAATAATTGGGGGTTCGGTATCCTTGGCTTGAGTAATTTGGGGTTTGATATTCTTGGCTTAAGTAATTTGGGGTTCGATATTCTTGGCTTGAGTAATTTTGAGTTCGATATTCTTGGCTTGAATAATTTGGGGTTCGATATCCTTGCCTTGAGTAATTTGGGATTCGATATTCTTGGCTTGAGTAATTTGGGGTTCGATATTCTTGGCTTGAGTAATTTGGGGTTCGATATTCTTGGCTTGAATAATTGGGGGTTCGATATTCTTGGCTTGAGTAATTTGTGGTTCGATATTAGTTAGTTTTTTTTCTTAGCTGAAGTCAATAACCACAACGAACGAGAGGATCCTGAATTGTTCAGGAAGTGTTAGGTGGAGGAGTATTTCCGAAATATGGCAGAATTATTTCCGGATTAGTGAGGAAATGGCAAATTTAATCAATATGGCTGGGCTTATAATAGGTATTTAGAAATCGGACACTTAACTTTAGCATCCTAATTCTACATAATCTACAAAACTCAACCGAAGTTAACAAGTATAATGCCTTGATTCAACATTGACTACTTAATTAATCTAATTATGGAGCTATGTAGTTACGAGGCTCAACTTGTTGACTTATGTAAGTATTTCCTTCTTTTGTGTTTACTTGTTTACTTTTTTGTAGTTTGAGGGATTAATTGTTAGGTATTGTGCCTATGTCCAGGTTGGTGGGCGTCGCATTTATGTGTTCAATCCCACCCACTCATTCTGGATAAACTTCATAAACTATTTAGATAATTCTTCATTCCTTTTCATATTCGTCTTACACAGTGAAAGCGGGTCTAATCTACCCTCTAAAAACTCGCTAATGCCCCCCCCCCCGCCCTATATTTACGCACACCAAACTATGTCAAGTGATTTCAATGTAGGGAGTGGCCGGTAACTTATGACATCGTTGAACAAGAGAAGTGTTCCCCGCATGAGGTGCGGTTCCATATAATTGCCAGCGACGCGCAGC
Source organism: Ceratothoa steindachneri (assembly GCA_963969495.1). NCBI lineage: Eukaryota > Metazoa > Arthropoda > Malacostraca > Isopoda > Cymothoidae > Ceratothoa > Ceratothoa steindachneri. The sequence goes on from OZ018332.1 coordinate 21,789,114, forward strand.
TGATGTTACCCTGGCGTTATTTTTACACCTTATCGATATTTTTCTCTCCTTTTAGATTTTTCTCCCATTTATTTCTTCAGTTTGTTTCTCTAAATGTCAAATGAAAACCATTCAATTGATAGTGGAAAAATAATTTATAATTCTCACAATTATATACATAAGCGTCTAATAGAATTAGCTCTTATAAAGGAAATTCCAAACTGTAATATTTCCGATGGGCAATTCAACACTAATCCCTTGATAAGCAGGAGATTTGTACTTACTCTACTAAAAAATGTCACAACTCCCTCCCCCCCTCATTTACATTCTGACTTGTAAATTGGTGTGCCCCTAAGTTAAAGCATCTTTATGTATTCATTAGTTTACCAGTAATTGAAGATGACGGAGGTCTCCGTCGAAACCCGGTTTCGCAAATAAATTGATCCTTAAAAAAATCGTAAAATTTTGGGGGGTCTTTGTTAATAAAGGACTTGTTATGTTTTTGCAGTTTTCTAAGATCAAAATATTTTTATTTATTTCAGAAAATCTATAAAAATTTAACCACGGCTGCTTTTTTTTTGTATATTCGAATTTTTTATCGAATTTATTTCTAAAATAGATTTTAAATTTTAATATTTATCAGTAGAACGTATCTACTTGCACCCATAGGTGGGCGTTATCGCGATAACGATATCGGGTTATCCGATATTTTTTCCGCGTTATCGATTAATCGGTATCGCTGATACTTTTGGTTCCAAACTAGCGATAATCGATAATTTCAGTTTAGTTTTTGGTTCCAGTTTATCACAGGGGCGAGCCGCGCGTGCCTTGGAGGCAGAAATAGGTAGGTCCGAGCTGGGAGGAGGATCCTATGAGGAGATGAAGGAGAGCCTCACCAGGTAAGAAACTAAGAAACAATATTCAAATATTTGTACTATTGTATTATAAAATAACGCTATATATAGTCAATAATCAATATTGTATTATAATTTTGGATTTATCGATTTATCGGTTATCGATTTATCGGTTATCGCGCCCACCTATGCTTGCACCTAAAAACGAGTAGAGCTAAATGGGGAGGGCAGAAGCCGCTCCTTTTGTCCCTAACAATAGGTTTTAAGAAGAGGAATTTGGGGATGGGATAAATAGAAAGAAATGCAAGAGGAGAAGAAGAATAAGAAGAGAAGGAAGGTGATTATGAGAGGAAGAAGAAAGAAGAGGAGCAGTACAAGGAGAATTTAAGGTAAAGGATGATATGAAGAAGAATATGAAGAGTAGAGGAAGAAAAGTAGAAGGGAGAATCATAGAATAAATAGGAGGAAGAGAAGAAAAGATTGAAGAGCAGGGAGAAGAAAAGAGCAAAGAAGGATGAGAATAAGATAGAGTAGGATTTGAGAAGGAAAGGAATAGGAGATGGATAATAAAGAGAAGAAAAGAAAAGAAGACAGGAGGAAGAGGAGAAAAAGTGAAATAAAAGAGACGTAACAGAATGAATAGGAGTAGGAAGAGGAAGAGAAGATGGAGAGTAGGAGAATAATAATAAGAATAAGAAAAATTGAAGAATTCCCGCTTATTAAAAGAAAGAAGCGGTTTGAAGAAAGAAATTCAGAATTAATTCATTTTTGTAGGGTGTGGGTTAATACAGGGGCACCCCCCAAAACGGGCCTGCACACACTTTTTGTGATATAACCTTCATTCATTCACTATTCACCCTTACTTTGCATGACATGACAGAAGCAACGCCTGTGAACACAACTAGATCTCACTGGGAGCTCCAGCAAAGAATATACTGCGTCAAACATTACTACAAGACAGGCTCGTTCAAGAAAGTGCAGGACACTTTCGTGCATCAGTTCGAGTGTAAAAAAGCCCCCTCCAAGAGCAGAATTCACGACTGGGTGGACCACTTTGGGAACTATGGGACAGTGGAGAACCTCAATGCAGCCAGTGACAACCGTCCAAGCCATTCAGGACGCCCCAGGAAGCGTGCAGCTGAGCTGGTCGAGAGCGTGAGAGAGTCAGTTCAGCAGAGTCCAAAACGTTCTGTGCGCAAGCGAAATCAGATCTTCGGTATATCCCGTAAGACTTGCAGGAGAGTGCTAGTAATCGATGTAAAGGCCTACTCATACAGACGAAGTAGACCCTTACAGCCTCAGACAAGGAGCAGAGAAAGGCTATGACAGTCAAGGTACTGGAGAAGATTCACGAGACCCCAACTTTCCTTAACCTCCTTTGGACCTCAGATGAAGCAGACTTTCATCTTGAAGGAAAGGTAAACTCGAAGACAAATGTCTTCTGGGGGACCTCCAGACCAAATGAGGGAGCCACTAAGCCCCTACTCTCACCTAAGTGCACGGTATGGACTGCAATCTCAGCCAGAAGTATCATCGGACCATTCTTCTTCGAGGAATCTGGCTCGACAGTGACAGTCACCAAGGAGCGGTATGTTGAGGTCCTCAAAACCTTCAAGAGGGAACTGCAGATCCTGTTCCCGTCACTTATGGAAAAGTTCTGGTTCCAGCAAGATGAATCAAGCTCTCACACCTCAAACCTGTCCTGAGATTGGCTGAAAGAGAACTTTGGTGGCCGTGTGATTAGTCTCAAGACTAATTTTGAGTGGGCACCTCACAGCCCAGACCTTAGCCCCCCAGATTTCTTTCTCTGGGGCTACCTTAAAGACAGAGTGTACGCAGGGAGACCCAGGACCATCACGGAACTCAAGGAAGCCATCAGGGAGGAGATCAGAGCCATTACTCGGTCGGTTTGTAAGGACGTCATGGACAACTTTGTGATGCGCCTCAATAAATGCACAGAGCTAAATGGAGGTCATCTCAAACATGTGCTCTAGAATAAAGAAGAACAGTCCAAAGACTCTCATGTTTCGATATGATGTTTTTAAACACAATAAACTAATTATCACCAAAGTTTCATTCAATCCTTGCAGAAAAAATAAGAAATGAGCCCTATCGAAAGTTGGGGCCCGTTTTTTAGGGGGCACCCTGTAATTAATAAATAAAGTATTTATTATATTTAATTTTGTTTTGTTTCCTTTTTCTTTAAAAAGGATTCATTTGGCGTTTAAACAAAGAGTAAAAAATAAACTAATGAAATGCGGGGAAAGGGGATTAAAAGGTCAAATAGGCCGGAGGCCAACCGGCTGTTAGCGAGTGCAGCGAAGCGCAAGCTCCATCCGAGGGGTGGGGGCGAAGCCATGGCTGGTATATATATATATATATATATATATATATATATATATATATATATATATATATATATATATATAAAATATTACAAAAAAAATGTATTCAGGTATTTAGCACAGAGATGCAAAATATTTGTTCACATATAAATTTTATTATAAATAGGGGAAAAAAAGCAGAATATATGTATTAATAATTTTTAAAATCTTATCCAAATACATAAATTAAAATTGGCTATTGGCCTAACTATAATTTAGGTTTGAGTCGTGTGGCCTCCTTTATCGAGTCTATGGGTCTTAAAATCTGAACATTTTCATTTGGCTCCCTTCCAAACGTGCCAGCCCCCCCCCTTCCCCGGTTGGGAAACGCTGGTCAACTCAATATCCTTAGCGAGGAATTGCATTGTCGTATTCACGCGGCCAAATCAATTTTTTTTTTGTTTTTTCAATCTCACTTTCGAACTAGTGGGTGCATCTCCTGGTGTGTCCCCCCCTCCCTCCCCCCCCGACGTGACGGTTTGGGGATTTATTTATAACCGACTGTCCGTCCTCATTGGCAGCGGGCGAGAATAACGAGTCGCAGAGGCCAGCTCCGTTCTGCAAACCATTTAAAATCGGCCGCCGCAGATGTCCGCTCACCCAACCCAATAAAAGATATAGTTAATTCGTGCATCTCCAAGGTTAGGAATGTCATTAGTGATAAAGCTGCAGCCCTGCGGGGGACCCGGCGCAGGTGGGGGGGTACTTCGAGTCAGCGTGAAGAAGGGCGTCGGGGTCTTGAGTCGCAAGCCAACAGGTTACCCTCTGTGTACGGGGTTAATCAGAGCGCAGCAAATTGCCCCATTGGGACTTGATGTTTAGGGAGACTGCAGCTGATGGCATTCATCTTGCATTTTATGACTGCGAAACAATTCTAAATTTAAGAGATGCAAGCGTATATATATATATATATATATATATATATATATATATATATATATATATATATATATATATATATATATATATATATAGTTTGGCAGAAGATTCTCTTCGTAAGATATTTTAATGAAGGCGACTGCTAATTCAGCGTTAATTATTTTCTTTTTTCGAGTGTCTCGATCTATCTTAAATTCCACTTTGGTAATGAGTTAACCCGTGGATAAGTTCGCCAAAATTCATTAGAAAAGTAGTAAAGAACGAGGGCAGGAAACTAGTTCACTGAGCAAAACAAAATATTTATTGGCCTGACGCGTTTCGATCACATACCTTTGCTCGTACAAGTGTGCATCGAAACGCGTCAGGCCAATAAATATTTTGTTTTGCTCAGTGAACTAGTTTCCTGCCTTCGTTCGTTGCTACTTTTCTAATGAATTTTGGCGAACAGATCGAGAGACTCGAAAAGAAAATAATATATTGCAGAAAGATGCTTAACTTAGGGACACACAAATTTACAAGTCGGAATGTAATTGACGGGGAGGTAGTTGTGGCATTTTTTAGTAGAGTAAGGTTTTAGTAGAAGGTTTTGAAGATGCATAGAATTTGTTCCGTGAGATTGGGTAGGAGAGTTGTGCTCTGAACCCGTTTTTGAGAATACGAGACTGGTATGGAATGGCACTTATTAGATTTTGGACAATGTAAATAGTAATGGGTTGTGTTATATGGGGGAATTTGACATTGGCATGATGTGTGCTATTTTCCAAATTAATAGAATGGTATTTGTGAGCCGAGAGTGGTTGAAGATGAATTTGATGGCTAAGGTTTCCTATATGTTGAAGTGGATGTTTGATATTGTGTCAGGATCTCTGGTTTTAGAGTTTGGGGGGAGATTTGATTGCTAATTGAAGATTTTCGGGGGTGAATGGGAGAGTTTGGTCTGTGGTTATGCGCGGGGTCTTTTTATGGGAGCAGACTCGTATCTTGACCAGCGGTGGGTGCTTCCAATATGTCCCCTAGACGTACCTGGGACGAGTAAATATATATATATATATATATATATATATATATATATATATATATATATATATATATATATATATATATATATATATATATAAACGATTAGCTCACTCCGGGAGGGGGGATGCTATCCTTATAATGAAAACTTAAATGAAGGCACGAGTCTGTTCGCATTTGGGAATATGTCCACGTCGTAGCATTGTACTTGCAAATTAAGAGCACTATGTTTCCATGCAAAAGTTTGAAATTTTAGTGATATTTTCAGACTCCCCCTCCTAGTCACAATTAAACTTGTTACTAGTAATTCTTCAGCCCAAACCCTCCTAGCCACAATTAAACTCGTTACTAGTAATTCTTCAGTCCAAACTCTCCTAGCCACAATTAAACTTGTTACTAGTAATTCTTCAGTCCAAACCCTCCTATCCACAATTAAACTCGTTACTAGTAATTCTTCAGCCCAAACCCTCCTAGCCACAATTAAACTCGTTACTAGTAATTCTTCAGTCCAAACTCTCCTAGCCACAATTAAACTCGTTACTAGTAATTCTTCAGCCCAAACCCCCTAGCCACAATTCCACTCGTTACTAGTAATTCTTCAGCCCAAACCCTCCTAGTCACAATTCCACTCGTTACTAGTAATTCTTCAGTCCTAACCTTCCTAGCCACAATTAAACTAGTTACTAGTAATTCTTCAGCCCAAACCCTCCTAGCCACAATTAAACTCGTTACTAGTAATTCTTTAGCCCAAACCCTCCTAGCCACACTTAAACTCGTTACTAGTAATTCTTTAGTCCTAACCTTCCTAGCCACAATTAAACTAGTTACTGGTAATTCTTCAGCCCAAACCCTCCTAGCCACAATTAAACTCGTTACTAGTAATTCTTCAGCCCAAACCCTCCTAGCCACAATTAAACTCGTTACTAGTAATTATTCAGCCTAAACCCCCCCTAGCCACAATTCGACTCGTTACTAGTAATTCTTCAGCCTTAACCTTCCTAACCACAATTATACTAGTTACTAGTAATTCTTCAGCCCAAACCCTCCTAGTCACAATTCCACTCGTTACTAGTAATTCTTCAGTCCTAACCTTCCTAGCCACAATTAAACTCGTTACTAGTAATTCTTCAGCCCACATCTCCTAGCCACAATTCCACTCGTTACTAGTAATTCTACAGCCCAAATCCTCCTAGCCACAATTAAACTCGTTACTAGTAATTCTTCAGCCCAAATTCTCCTAGCCACAATTAAACTCGTTACTAGTAATTCTTCAGCCCAAATTCTCCTAGCCACAATTAAACTCGTTACTAGTAATTCTTCAGCCCAAGCCCTCCTAGCCACAATTAAACTAGTTACTAGTAATTCTACAGCCCAAATCCTCCTAGCTACAATTAAACTAGTTACTAGTAATTCTTCAGCCCAAACCCTCCTAGCCACAATTAAACTCGTTACTAGTAATTCTTCAGCCCAAGCCCTCCTAGCCACAATTAAACTAGTTACTAGTAATTCTTCAGCCCAAACCCTCCTAGCCACAATTCCACTCGTTGCTAGTAATTCTACAGCCCAAATCCTCCTAGCCACAAATAAACTCGTTACTAGTAATTCTTCAGCCCAAATTCTCCTAGCCACAATTAAACTCGTTACTAGTAATTCTTCAGCCCAAATTCTCCTAGCCACAATTAAACTCGTTACTAGTAATTCTTCAGCCTAAGCCCTCCTAGCCACAATTAAACTAGTTACTAGTAATTCTACAGCCCAAATCCTCCTAGCTACAATTAAACTCGTTACTAGTAATTCTTCAGCCCAAACCCTCCTAGCCACAATTAAACTCGTTACTAGTAATTCTTCAGCCCAAGCCCTCCTAGCCACAATTAAACTAGTTACTAGTAATTCTTCAGCCCAAACCCTCCTAGCCCCAATTCCACTCGTTGCTAGTAATTCTTCAGCCTAAACCCTCCTAGTCCCCTTATTAAAATACACAACCGGCCGAGATCTGGTCGCAATATGTAGAAGCAATTATTTCTTGCTTCTTGCCCCGCGCAATTTGTGTTCTCAGGCGTTTTAATGCTATTTATTTTTGGCCATAAACTGAATAATCAAACTTATTTATGCGAGGATCGTCCCCCGTCCCTTCTATGGAACCATACATCCCTCGTCCGTATTTGTCTTTGGATCCAAATTATGTTTTTTCCAATCGCTGTTTCTTATCTATTTGAATTTTAATATATCTTTGTAATCTATATTTATAGAACCATAAAATAGGTAGGATACCCGAAGGTTTGTTTATTATAGGAGAATCCTTGGCCTTTTCGACCTTGGCTTCATCCTTAACCTGAAAATAAAACAACCCGAGGGAAATCCAAAAAGTTGACGCCCGGAACCAACGCATCATTGGTTCTCGTCCCGCAACGAACAATTCGTACCACCTTGTTATTATCTAGGTAAAAAAAAAGTTATGGAAGAGATAACAGTTTTAAGCATCATCTCAGAAAAAAATCACCTTTGTAATGGAAGCAAGGATAACAATCGAATGCTTAGTGTGGTCGCGGTGGAGGTTGGAAGAAATCGTCGATGCTTTAGGAAAATTTTGTGGGGGCAATCCATCATACCCTCATTAATTCCACCCCCCCTCCCGTAATTTAATGTTTGTACTTGCTTGCATTTTAACAGAGGTGAAATTGTTTAAATGACGGCTGTTTTTAAGCTGTTATTCAGTTGATAATGTGCCAAATCACTTCCGCATTCATCCTAACATGGTTGTACTAGCTGAAAAAATCGCTATTTGTTAGGGGCTAGTTATTTTGCTATTGCGTCTGTTAAAAAGCAAAATACCGGGTTTTGCAATAGTTCTGTTACACTAGTTTTTTTTCATCTTTAGAGAGGTTTATTTATAAGTGTGATAGAAAAAAGTTTGTGGAGGAAACTTAAAGTTAGAATTTTCTAGCGTGTGTCATTAGAACGTCTTTTCCATTTTGTGCAGAAGTGTTGAGATGGATATGAAAAGAATCGAGATCTCTGTTCTGTTGCGCGCGGCCCACAAGTCCGACATTGCCAAGCGGCTCAACGTCACCCGTCCACAAAGTCGCGGAGAGGCTCAGGAACGGGGAAGACTTCAAAGATCGACCTCGTTCAGGTAGACCTCAAAGATCGACCTCGTTGAGTAAGAGCTCGAGTTGTCAAAGGTTTGGCAGTGACAAAGGGGTTCCCCGAAGCTCAAAATGACAGCGCTCGAGAAGAACACCTCGGTGGCCACGGTGTCCAGGACCATCAAAGAGGAGGGCGGCGAGAGCTTGAGATGCGTGGGAAGGTCTCCTCTCAACGATCGTATGCGAGAACAACGTCGGGAGCGATGTCGTCGTCTTCTCAACGACTTGAAGAGTCATGGCGATTGAATTCCCCTTTTTTTCTGATGAAAAAAACCTTCACGGTCGATCCGGTCATCAACAAGTAGAACAACCGCGTGATAAGCTTCGGCCAGGACGTTTCCAAGACCAATCACCTGACCTCCTTGATGATGCTCGGTGCCGTGGCTTTGAATGGCGAGCGAAGACGCCACCGGTGTGGTTCGCGGCCGGTTCCACGAACATCTTGGCCTCGAACGTCCTGCCCCGGATGAGAAAGATTACGAAGAAAGCGGACTTTCAGCAATAAGGTTGTGGTTGAAGGACCTTTGGCCGCCGCAGTCGCCGGACCTCAATCCATCGACTACAGCGTGTGGGTGCATGTCGAGGGCAAGTCCTGCTAGGTCTGCCACAGTAGACATCGACGAGCTGAAGTCCTTCATCAACCGCGTGTGGGCCAGTACGAAGAAGGATTTCGTCCTCAATGTGTGCCCGGCCTTCGGGTCTCGCCTGGAGCGCGTACTCGCTGCCGAGGGCGGCCACACTGATTAATATTACAATTTAAACACATGTTTATATGCTAAAACATTAAAAACGTGTCGAAGTGAATCAAAATTATCATTGTGTCCTTTGTTAAGAGCGACGTAACGAGTGTAACAGGACTTTTGCAATACACGGTAGATGCAAGTTCTACGGTTAGTATATAGCAATGAGTAGCTACCTTCCACGCTGCATCAAGCACGCCTGTGGGACGTCCCCTTATCCACGCCAAACAAGCGCCTACATCAAGTGCTGGTTGGATGAGTACATGGGGAGGGGAGTTTATCATGTTTTTGAGTTGTATTGGGGTAAGTTACATATTGTAATATCAACATTGCTTTGTGACCTTTTTTTTCCTTTTGTTAATTGTATTTTGCATTATTGTGTATTGTAGCTGCATGATTTAGTTTTCGAGAAGCCGCGCTGTTGAGGCCTTTTTGAGCAGTGTTTTGGACGCGATCTTGGCGGATGCAGTTTATGGAGCGCTGTTGACTCGGATGGCCTCCATCCTCATAGGAATCACTGAATGACTCCGAATTTATTATTTTCCCTTGAAGGCCAAATTTTGCTTCTTCCTAGTATTGAAGGGTCCTTGGTTCCCAATTTTGGCATTTAATAATAATAGATAAAATAAAGATTTGAAAATAGATAATTTTTAGTGGTAGAAAGTAGAAAAGTTAGGAAATGAGATGTAAAGTTTGGTTTCGAGGTCATCGCTGTCCTCATTTTGGTTGTATTTTACTTTGTTTTGTTGTGTTTGCAATTCATGCTTTTATTTTTTATGCTTCTTTTTTAGCATTTTTATTTTTTTGGCGTTCAAGCCTTTGTTTTTAGTTCAGTTTGAACCTTTATTTTTTTAAGCCAAAGATTTGTTCCGTTGTTTTCAGTAGTGGTGAACCTACTCCTCGGAAACCTGGTTCTTCGATTAACTAGGGTACGAAACTTGGTTCTTCGATTAACTAGGATACGAAACCTGGTTCCTCGATTAACTAGGGTACGAAATTTGGTTCTTCGATTAACTACGATACGAAACCTGGTTCTACGATTAACTATGAATTGCGTCCGGTTGGGATCTTTTCATTTTTAATTGAACATGTTCAAAACATGGCCAATTAATTGTCAATTACCTCTCAACCCCTATGTCAGGGTCTGCAAATTCTCTCGTTTAATCTCCCTTCGTCGTATCCCACCATTTCGTTACCCCCCCCCCCCCGATATTTGGACTTCTTTTTAACCCCTTCGCCTCGGTCAAAGGTTTGCAGCGCATGTTGTCTGGTGGGCACGTTTCTCTCGTGCAACCCTACTTCAGTGGGTACCCATTCGATCCGGAGACACCTTCGTGGTCCTCCTTATCTACAGGGGTTGGACAAAATACTTAGAACAGTAGAAATTTAACACCAATATTTCAATGAGCTTTTTATATTAAGAATATCCATCCCAATTTCATTGTGAGTGTTTTGTTTTTATTGTTTTATTTATCAACTTTGATGATTATTTGTATTTCTGTTTTCAGATCGTGGTATAGATGCTAAGATGTGTGACCTCACTGAGTTCGAAAATGGGCAAATTGTTGGAGCTCGAATTGCAAGAGGTTCCTTCAACAGAACAGCTAAACTCCTTGGTTTTTCGAGAGCTACCATCTCAAGGACCATGACAGAATTCAAGAAGCCGGGCAAAACCTCCAGCAGAAGGAGTAATTCTGGCAGGACTTTGGAGCTCGCTGAAAGAGAGTCTGACGAGTGTTGAAACCATTGTGATGCAAAATTCAGGGCCAACTGCCCCTAAAGTGACTGCAGAGTTGAATCAACATTTCACTTGCACAGTTTCGGCCAAAACTGTTTGCCGTGAGCTGAATAAAGGTGGATATCATGGAAGAGCCGCCATCAAGAAACCTCTTCTTTCTCATCCAAACATTCAGAAAAGGCTGAACTGGTGTAGAGATTGCAAGGGCCGGTGGACAGACCAATGGAAGCAAGTGATCTTCTCCAACGTACAGTTTTTCTCTTTTTCCACTGCAGGGCTTTAAATCCTCACTACCTTCTTCCTACAGTGAAGTAAGGAGGAGGGTAGTACTCGTGGAGGTGGTGGTGATTTAGTAATAATGATGGTAGTAGTAGTGGTAATAGTGATGGAGATGGTGGTAGTAGTTATGCTGGTGGTACTGGTGTAGTAGTAATAGTGTCGGTGGCGGTGGAAGTGGTGAAGTAGTAGTAGTGGTAATAGTCTTTGTGTAGTAGAAGTGGTGGTGGTGTAGTAGTAATGGTTTTAGGGGGGATCTTGGTAGTAGTGGTGGTGGTGAGGGTGGTATAGTAGTATTGGTGGTGGTGAGGGTGGTATAGTAGTATTGGTGGTGGTGGTAGTCTCGAGCTCAAAACAAGAACCGATGTGGCAGTTAAACTCCGATCGGGAATTAAAAAAAGAATTCCCAAAATCGTCGCCACTAAACTCTTGAAGTGAGAGACTCTTGCTTCTGTTTGGTCTCATTCAGCGCAGAGGATTCTCAAAAGCTTTATTTTCGCTCGAATGGTCCCACGGAGGGATGGGATCACTCGAATGGTCCCACGGATGGATGGGATCACTCGAATGGTCCCACGGATGGATGGGATCATTCGAATGGTCCCACGGATAGATGGGATCACTCGAATGGTCCCACGGATGGATGGGACCATTCGAATGGTCCCACGGATGGATGGGACCATTCGAATGCGTGGATTTCTCCAAGATTTCTGAAAAAAAATCTGATCTGAGAGAGTTAGTGCTCACCCCTTTATAAGACGCTGCCCTTTATTATCAATGCTGTGTAAGATAACCATTATTTAATCATCATTGCCTTTTTCTAAGACTACTCAGAGGGAGGAATTCAGGTTAGCCCACCCCCCCCTCCTTTCTCAATTAGACAAGTGAAACTTGTTCGTCGTTTTTATAGTTTATATTTGATCTGGATCGTCTTAAAAAGGTCCTAAAGTAATTTTGGATTTTTTTTTGTCTTTTATTATCTGTTTTTATTTGTTTTAGTGATTTATCTTTTTCATTGGTATTTTCGTATTAGATTTGTATTTTATGTCCTATGATTTTCCCGGTGTTGTTTCTTAATAAGTTTATTGAGTTTTCAGTATTGCCGGTTCCTCCCTCCTCAAACGTCTTTTGGTTGGTTCCCGAATTTTCGTGTTAAAAGGCGGAAAATCGTTTGTTATATTTTTGAATTTTGATTTCAGTTTTCTTACGAAAATTGTGAGCATTGTTCTTTTACTCTTTAACTTAGGTCTATCTTGTTTAGAGTGACCTAAGTAGTCTGTGATAGGTGTGTTAATGATAATAATAATTAGCGGGTTGTTACCTCTCCTGAATCTAGATTTCAAACAGCCTGCAACTTTCCTCTATTCTTCTACCAATAATATAAAAGGTATAAATTTGACAAATGCTGAAAAAAAACAAATCGTTTATAATTTAAACTTGCTAATCATAACTTATAAATGTGTTGTTCTTTTACAAACAACTCCCACATTCGAAATTATTTTGGTCATAATTTTCAACTAAAATGGTACAGAATCACGATATTAGAGTCAACCTCTGCGATTCGAGCTTCGATAGGCTTTTCTAAGCATTTGGGGGCAATTACGAGTTTGCTATACATGGCCGGTTGCGAGGTGAGGATTCATTATCGCTATATTTAAATGACATTTTATAGACAATTCCTATAATCAATTTTTATCTTATCCTCCCTCTGAATATCATGTGTCCATTGTTTTTTTAAAGTGTTCTTTATTTTTCCACGAATTGAATTTCTTTCCTTAGTCTTGAATCAAATGACAGAACGAGTCCTGCCTGCATCAAGTCGCAAAAGCAGAACCTTGTTTTCTCTTAAGAGGCGCCTAAAATTAATTGTTTTTATCTAATTTTGTTCAACCCATTTACTAGTTTATGTGAGGATGATGCAAGAAATGGACACAAAATTTATGTTGTTAGCTTCCGTCTTAAAGTCTCCAATTCGCTTAGGTTTTTGCATGGAATTAATCACTTCTCAAAGTGTGGCTTAATTTATTTCTGACCATGTATTTGGGGATTAAAGATTGAATAATTCTCAGTGTACATGTGTTTAAGTATTGGCCACACGTGTTGTGTTTGATTCTAAGAAATTCGTTGGTTATATTTTCCTCCTGGTATCCATTCCTCTCGCAGTGTCAATAGCCCGACCTCTTACATAAACAACTGTCCTTTCAATTTCACCGCTCGGAGTATTCGTATGTCGTTCTTCAAGGGAAGACGTACATCTTTTTTTTTTTTGTATTAATTTTAACAAATAAATAATTGATTAATTCGCATAAATCAATGGCGCTATAAAACTGATACCAATCTAACGCAATTTATGCATAAATTGAAACAAGAATTGACAAAAACAGAAGCCAAGATTTGAGACGGTGCTATTTTCTTTGCCATAAATATAAACCTTTTGAGTTATTACTCCAAAGGGGTTAGATTATGACTGTATATGGCTCAAGACCATTCTCAGGGTCATTTCCAAAGTGTAAATAAATGGTCCCTAAATAAGGTAAACTCTGTCTTCATTTACAGTCGATTATTTCTTGTAATGGTGAATTAGGGATTCCCTTCTCGCCCATTATTGACCCAAGTGGTCAGAACTAAAGCAATATCGAAGCCTCCCCCCCTCCCAATTTAATGTTCCTATTTGGGGATAAATCGGGAGGGATGAGGTGGCTATTTTCTTTGGCACTGACCTCGCGGTAAGAATCAGTTTGGTTTGTTTTTTTGGCATTAGTACAACATAATTAAAGAGGCAGTTGTTGTGTCTGAGTGCCTTGGCCTGTTCGGTATTTTGGCTCCTTGTTGCTGCGGTGTAGTTGAGTGATGGAAGCAAACCAGGTGTGATTGTTTCTCCATCTTTAACGTTTTTTCCCCCCTTCTTCGTTTACTCCTGTCACTGGGTCCCCACCCCCCTAAATCACCGTAAAGTTGGCTTATCTTGAAGATCCGCGGATCAGCGCTGGTTGGTCTTTTAATGAGAGACCTCGACTTGGCGGCATAATCGCCTTTTCCGCTGATAACGAGCGTCTAAAGTCGCAAATGTAGCTCTTAAAGGCTCCATTTTTCGTGTCCTATTATAAAAGCAAAAATAGAGGCAATAAAACGCTTCGGTGCCATAAACTAATTCCAACTTTGCCTTCAACACCACCCAATGGGGGAACTCCCGCTTTTTTTTTGGGGGGGGGAGATCTCTTTATATGATACTTACTTCGAAACCTCAACTTTAAGTTGGCAGTATTTTGAAACAGTTTCCGTGTGTTCCTTTCGCCTTCGAGACTTCAGTGACGCAGTCTCTATCCCTCATTTCCCAGACCTATTTCATCTGATTATCTTTAGGAAATTGCTCGCCAATTTCATAAACAAATATAGAAACTAATGTGTTTTTAGTGGCGTGGTCGCGACTACCACAGTTACTATGTCAGTCCGTAGGTCGTAGGTTGGTTGGTAAACGTTTTACTTTTCAATGGGTTTTATGGCAATAACATCGTAACTATTCAGCCGATTCTAACTAAATTTGAAACCCTTATATTTTTTTACATTCTCTTTCGAATGATATAATTGTCAAGGTTCTCTCAAGGTTAGTTTGGGAATTCTTGAAAGAAAACTCACTATGGGTGGATCTCCTCACTTATTGAAAGTTTTGAAGGTCCTAAGTCAGAATAATTGAGAGCACGCGACTCAGGTATCTTGACCTTGTTGTATACCGGAATCTTCCTAGTCATGCAAATCGCGGCCGTATTTCCATCGTAAGAAAAAACAGACAACTTGAACCTAGTAGCTTCATTCCAGCGATGGCCTAATTCTCCCAAAGCCTGGTCGGTCGGTCGGTTCGAGGGCCAAGCGCATCCTTTATTCAAGGTCGATCCGTTGGTTCGAGTGCCAAGCGCATCCTTTATTCAAGGTCGGTCGGTCGGTTCGAGGGCCAAGCGCATCCTTTATTCAAGGTCGGTCGGTCGGTTCCAGGGCCAAGCGCATCATTATTCAAGATCGGTCCGTCGGTTCCAGGGCCAAGCGCATCATTATTCAAGGTCGGTTCCAGGGCCAAGCGCATCATTATTTAAGGTCGGTCCGTCGATTCCAGGGCCAAGCGCATCATTATTCAAGGTCGGTCCGTCGGTTCCAGGGCCAAGCGCATCATTATTCAAGGTCGGTTCCAGGGCCAAACGCATCCTTTATTCAAGGTCGGTCCGTCGGTTCCAGGGACAAGCGCATCTTTTATTCAAGGTCGGTCCGTCGGTTCCAGGGACAAGCGCATCTTTTATTCAAGGTCGGTCCGTTGGTTCCAGGGCCAAGCGCATCCTTTATTCAAGGTCGGACGGGGAAAAGCTTTTAAGTGAATTCCGGATTTGACCTTTGGGAAGACAAAGGGATTTTGTGTCTTCCCTTTTAATGGCTCGTAATAAGTGATTTGGCAGCTTTATAATTTATGGTTGTGCTCTTAGAGCACTTTATCTGGAGGACGTAGGGGAATGGGTGGAACAAAATGGGAGATTAATGGTGTTTTGGCACCTCAATCTATGCAAATGGGGGGTTTTCCCCCGTTGGGAATTGTATAGAAGGTGATTCGCTCGGTACGCTCATTAGCTAGGGCACGCCTACTAAGCAGTGAATGCGTTAAAGGCTAATATTGTATCTCTGACAGTGGATAAGTTATGTATAAATGTCTGGTGACAAAAATCAGGAAATTCTACTCTAAGGAGCTGCATTCCAGCGTTTGACTGTAATTTGCAATTAATTGTTATTTTCGTCCCCCCAAAAATTACGCAACGATTTCTATCCTTCATTTCTACTTACTCGTCTTCACTGCGGATAGTTATTTTTTTTCTGCTTTCCAAAAAAAATTGTTTTTACCGCAGACAGACTTTTGGATCTTCCTGTATTGAGTCGTCCAGAATGTTTGGGTTGCTTTGGAAAAATAAAAGAAGTTAATTTAATCGATTATATGGTTACTATTTTTCGATAACCTTTTCCCATTTTAGAGGTTTAAAAACGAAAACAAAATCTTCCAAAAAATAGGAATTACTGACTTTTGAGGGGAGATAACAGTGCCCTTTTCCTTAATAAGCCACAAATAGTATATACTAGTTAGGCTATTAACTAGAAATAGGTTCGTCTATTAACGGAAAAAAATAAGGGAATTTTCCCAGGAACCAATTGGTTAAACAAGTTTAGGAAAGAGAAATTCATCTTGTATTAGTCTCGAGCTGCCAGGCCCTAATTCCGCTTCTATGAATTAAGGCTCGAACAATCGTCAATAAGTCTTATCTTCCAATAGGTCTCATCCTTCAATGGGTCTTATTTTATAATAGGTATCATCCTTCAATAGTTATTATCTTCCAATAGGTCTCATCTTTTATTAGGTCTTATCTTCCAATAGGTCTCATCTTTCATTAAGTGTTATCTTCCAATAGGTCTAATCTTTCATTAGGTCTTTTTATAATAGGTCTCATCCTTCAATAGGTCTTATCTTCCAATAGGTCTCATCTTTCATTAGGCCTTATCTTCCAATAGGTCTCATCCTTCAATAGATATTATCTTCCAATAGGTCTTATCTTTCATTAGTTCTTATCTTCCAATAGGTCTCATCTTTCATTAGGTCTTATCTTCCAATAGATCTCATCCTTCGATAGGTCTTATCTTCAAATAGGTCTCATCTTTCATTAGGTCTTATCTTCCAATAAATTGATCTTTCAATAAGTCTTATCTTCCAATAGGTCTCATCTTTCTTTAGGTGTTATCTTCCAATAGGTCTAATCTTTCATTAGGTCTTTTTATAATAGGTCTCATCCTTCAAGAGGTCTTATCTTCCAATAGGTCTCATCTTTCGTTAGGCCTTATCTTCCAATAGGTCTCATCTTTCATTAAGTATTATCTTCCAATAGGTCTCATCCTTTAATAGGTATTATCTTCCAATAGGTCTCATCTTTCATTAGTTCTTATCTTCCAATAGGTCTTATCTTTCATTAAATCTTATCTTCCAATAGGTCTCATCTTTCATTAGGTCTTATCTTCAAATAGGTCTCATATTTCATTAGGGTTTTATAATAGGTTTCATCCTTAAAGAAGTCTTATCTTCCAATAAATTGATCTTTCATTAAGTCTTATCTTCCAATAGGTCTCATCTTTCATTGGGTCTTATCTTCCAATAGGTCTCATTTTTCATTGGGTCTTATCTTCCAATAGGTCTCATTTTTCATTGGGTCTTATCTTCCAATAAGTATCATCTTTTAATATGGCTTATTTTTTAATAGGTCTCATCCTTCAATAGGGCTTATTTTCTAATAGGTCTTATGCTTCAATAGGTCTTATCTTCCAATAGGTCTCATCTTTCATTAGGTCTTATCTTCAAATAGGTCTCATCTTTCATTAGGTCTTATCTTCAAATAGGTCTCATCTTTCATTAAGTCTTATCTTCAAATAGATCTCATCTTTCATTAGGTCTTTTATAATAGGTCTCATCCTTCAATACGTTTTATCTTCCAATAGATCTCGTCCTTCAATAAGTCTTATCTTCGAATCGGTCTCATTTTTCATTGGGTCTTATCTTCCAATAGGTATCATCTTTTAATAGGTCCTATCTTCTAATAGGTCTCATGCCATTGGCGTAATAGATCGACCTAACTCCCAATTCCTGAATGGCCAGCATTCACCTCCCCCCACCCTAGAAAAGGGGTCTCATGTGTTAAGTGTGTGACATATGTGAGATATGGAGGCGAGGTTTTGCGCACACATGGCTGTTAGTTGATGTAAATATTGATAATGTTAAAATAATTGGTTGAAATAGTAATGAATTTCAGAGTTCCTTCCCACTAAAGAGAATCCTGCTCTCCTTCCTTCAATTAAGATTCTTTACGTGTTCTCTTTTTAATTCTCGTAACTCAACTCCCAACGGAATTCTCCACCACTTTCTGTTTCTTGAGCCAATTCACCAAAATGGGTTTCATGGATGTAGTGGATTTTAAAAACAAAATAATTCCCATAAAGCTTTTAGCGATTTAATTCTATGTTCGTGTCAATTCATCCAGTCATGGCAATGTTCATACATACAGTAGTCGTATTTTAATGTTCAGTTTGAAACATCTTTTGAAAAGCTTTAGATCAAGATTAATTTAATTACTGTTTGAGTCTTCAAATTCCTTGTCAAAGTAAATATTTGCCTGAACAGCAAATATATAACCTTTTTTTCCTTTGGAATGTCATCCACTTCACTCGTCCACGCCTTCCGTCTTCCGTCAGAAGCTTAGGGTTGAGTTCCATCCCCATCTCGGCGAATGACTCGCTTATCAAATTATGAGGCCTGAAAAATGTGCTTTTCCCTAGCTCACGCCGAGCAGAGAAAGAGAGTCGTCTCATATTTGACTCTGGACTATCTGCATTCCAGTTCTTGACAAAGTAAACAATTCACATACAGATCGTAGATGTGGAGGCTGCCTCTCCACTTTTCCCCTTTTTACACTTAAAACCCCACAATTTTAAGGGTATGCACAAATGTCTTTATGACGAGCACACGCACATGACTTCGCTTAGACTCCTTCAATGGCGAATATCGCAGTCTCCTCACACTTTCTTTACACAGTAATGCACATCCTCCCTTCTCGCCACAAAAGACAAGACAACAGGGTATCATATCACATTAGGTCCCGCACCAACTGTCCACGAAAAATCGGCAACAGCGTGTTGCTGGCTGTGACTCATTCCTTTCACGACACCTTCAGGTACTATTTTGTGGCAGGCCTTTTATTAGTCATAAGTGGATCCTTTATCATAAGGATCCTTCATCCAAAAAGTAATATGTTAATGTATGAGGATATGATGAAGGAATTGTAAATTACGAACAACAACCAATACTAATCTCCTATGAAATCAACTTGGATAATGCCCGTCCTCACACACCTCAAATAACCAAAGATCTCTTGGAGGAGCTCGCTTGGGAAATATTGCTTCATCCTCGATATTCTTCTGACCTTGCTTCATCCTCGATATTCTTCTGACCTTGCTTCATCCTCGATATTCTTCTGACCTTGCTTCATCCTCCATATTCTTCTGACCTTACTTCATCCTCGATAATTTCCTGACCTTGCTTCAACCTCCATATTCTTCTGACCTTGCTTCATCCTCCATATTCTTCTGACCTTGCTTCATCCTCCATATTCTTCTGACCTTGCTTCATCCTCGATAATCTCCTGACCTTGCTTCAACCTCCATATTCTTCTGACCTTGCTTCATCCTCCATATTCTTCTGACCTTGCTTCATCCTCCATATTCTTCTGACCTTGCTTCATCCTCGATAATCTCCTGACCTTGTTTCAACCTCCATATTCTTCTGACCTTGCTTCATCCTCCATATTCTCCTGACCTTGCTCCTTTTGATTTTCGTTTGTTTAGGGGATTACAGAACCATTTGGGTGGTCTTAGGTTGACATCAAGAAAAGAGTTTGAAAAAAAGTTGGATTCATATTTGACATCAAAACCTAAAGAATTTTACCAAGTGTGGCATTTAGAAGGTTGTTGACAGATGGAATGTGGTTCTAGAAAGCAATGGAGGTTATGTTTATGATTAAATATATACATATTCATAAGTTGTTTTTTTCATTTTTAATATATACCCTAAAATCGGACATTACTTTCGGTCCAACCTGATATTTGAAGATATAAAACCATACTTTAGTAGAATCAGTTTATTATATTACATGACTAGTTTCGGTATTTACTTCCATCTTCAATTGTACAATGAGAATACTGGACACACAAATGCTTGTTATATATTGTAGAGGTGGTGATGAAGGAAGGATCACAGGAAAGGGAAGGGAAGGGGTACAAAGGAAGGAATAGACTAAGGAACATGTAGATTTGTTAGGATTTTCGAAGCAAGTTTTGGACCGAGAGAATTTTGAAGAACTTGTTAGATTTAAATGAACCTTCAGATATATTGGAATTTGTCTAATCAATATTGACTCAATTATGCGGCTTTTGTGATAATTACACTGGCCAACAAACTTGAACTTTTTTTAATCATCAGAGACCTGAGCAAACTTTTCTCATGGCATTTTTCTCGCTGATTTCAAATCTGACTAGTTTTTTTTTAGCACATCAGGTTTTCGAGATATTCGAAAATGCACTATGACCGCCGTTGATGATAGAATGTAGCGTTTTACTGTGATTTCTTTGCCGAAACTGGTGATATATGGTTGCATAGCGCCATTACTAGAAAAAAATTGCCTTCTGTAATCTCCATGTGCATTGAGAAGTTGAACTGACACAAAAGGATGCATTTAATATATAAAAACTCTAAAATTTATCATTCTCTTTAGGCGTAAACATATGATAAAGATAAATAGCCATGTTCTGTTTATTCCAAAAGCATTATAAAGTTAATGGTACTTATATTGCATGTATAAGAATGGTAAACAATGATTGAAGGGCTAATAAGTCAAAACTCGAATTCCTAAACGTTGTGCATGGGATTTGCGTTTGAATATTTTCTCAGGATTATCACGATACAACATCCAACAATGATCTCCCATCATCCTCTCATTCCAAAATCCTTGATAGCGAGTTTCCATGGTCTTGATATCCTGGTGGAAACGTTCACCTTGCTCGTAACTTATGGCTCCAAGATTTTCTAGGAAAAAGTCTAGGTGTGAATGCAGGAAATGGATTTTAAGTGACATACGGGATCCCACTTCTTTATAAGATTGAAGAAGGTTTTCCACGCCATCTCTGTATGATGGTGACTTGTTGATGCCCAGAAGTTTGCACATAACCACTTGAAGGCTAGCCATTCATTTAGTTCAAGAGGAGTGAGGGCCTTCTCGAAGTCAGGGTCTGCTAAAACCTCCCTGATTTGTGGTTCCACAAATATGCCTTCTTTTAGTTTTGCCGCGCTCAGTTGTGGATTGTTTTTTGCACAGATATTGGAATCCCTGAGATTGTCCTTAGCCATTGCTTTCACGAAGTTTTTCATTAGACCTAGTTTCGTATGAAGAGGTGGCAGATATATTTTCTGAGGCACTACCACGGGGGCAGAATGAACACTGCTTATTCCAGGCTCATAGGTAGATCAAAGTGGCCAGTCACGCTTGTCATAATGTTTAGCAGTGGCACGGCTATCCCACAGGAATAGGAAGCAACAGTACTTCGTGAATCCTCCTTGCTTACCCATTAGCATGCCTATGACTTTTAGATCACCACAGATGTACCACTGAAGGGCTTGGTAGTTTATGGCTTCAAGAAGAATATCCATGTTGTCATATGTCTCCTTAAGGTGGACAGAATTGCCAATAGGAATGGAAGGCTTTACATTGTCATTGTGCAAGAGGACAGCTTTCAGACTTGTCTTAGAAGCATCAATAAAGAGACGCCAGTCAGACGTCTCATATGTCTGTGACAAGGATTCGAACAATCCATTTATATCATGGCAGTAGTAGAGAGGTCCATTAGCTGTGAAGAATTAAGTTAAATCATGATTACGATTTCTAAAGTAACTCACAGGCACATTTTTTTCGAGTAAGAATTTTTCCTGTAGTCGAGATGCTAGAAGTTCTGCTTTCTCTGTTGACAGTGACAGATCTTTCAAATCTTCCTGAGTAAATAACTTTGGCTCAGAGTTAGCATCCTCATATTCAACATAGGCAGCTAATGTGCATGCACCTTCAGTACTGCTATCATCAGGTGGAACTGGAATTGGCAAAGATACATCATGTGGAACTGGTCTGCACGCCGAATCCATGGTTGGATAAACAATTTGGTCCTAGTTCTTTGCAGTGGTCACACTGCAGAAATAGCAATCTTCGAGATGATCTCTGGGCTCTCTCCATATCATAGGAACAGCGAAGGGCATTGAAGCTTTCCTTTTGTTAATCCAGGCGCGTAATCTATTAGAGCAGGAAGTACAAATTTGGTGTGGTGCCCATGCGTAATCTTGGTCACCCAGAGGGCAACCGAAGTAGAGTTTGTACATTTTCTTTATATCATTTGTGATAGTACGCTGCTGAGATTTTGTTGTAAATTGCCCACATACATAGCAGAACTTATCTGGATGATATTTGCACTCTCAAGGCATTGTTAGTGCTTTGTGGAAATATTTGGAAGCCTCTTATGATCAACGCAGAAGGAGCAGCTTAGAAGATGCGCATTCTATGAGGAACCTGAAAGCATAAAACAGAATTATAAATAATTGCGCAAAATATGCGTGCGGTTTACAAATGTAAATGAATTCTTCTCTATACCCTTTTAACCAGCAAGACCTCACGAAGCATCTAGTTTGCTCCTCTTAGCAGTGCAATAATGATGCATGCAATAGACCAATACCAGTAATATACTACATTTTATAATCGCAAGCGGACATTTTGAATTTTTGGCATATCTTAAAAACGGTACGTGCTAAAGCAAATCCGAAGGCAGATTCGGATTCAACATAGAAAATGCATTTAGAAAAGTATAGTAAAGTCTGATGAAAAATGTGTGTTGACCAATGTTATCAGACTTATACACTAGTTTGGCATGATTAAAATAAATTGGATTATAATTACTTGTGTAGTTGAGCAACAAATTTCCTCTTCTTACTTGCTCTCCATGTGTATATTCACCGCGCGTTTAATTCTATTTCTCGTTTGTCCTTTGAATGCCCGATTAATATCTCTTTCTGTCAATCCTTCCGAATGACCGAGCGAAGCCTGCCTTAAAAGCTTCTCTATTAGAAAGATTTTTTGTTCTCCCGCGTTGCCGAGCGGTTTAAGGGGTTGCCTTAATTGAGATCAAAGCAGTTGCTCGCTGCCTCAGTGTGCTTGGTTCGATCCCCATCCCTGTACGGATTTTTTTCGTAATTAGAAAAATGCACTTTTTCGAAGAAAAAAATGACTCCTTTTACCTTCTTTTAGGATATATATATATATATATATATATATATATATATATATATATATATATATATATATATATATATATATATATAGTGGCGCGCAAAATTATTGGATACATAACATTTTTTACTAATTCTTGCATAATATTTCTTCTTTCGGGTTGATAATTTACAAATATGTTCCAATAATACTTTCATTCACCTGTGCACATGAAAAATAAAAAAAATCATAAATGCAAAAATTTTATTTAAAAAAAATATAAAAATAACACGCAAAAGTAATTTTTTACTATTTCATGCATAATATTTTCGATTTGGGGTTGAAAATTGACAAATATGTTTCAATAAAAGCACTGTTGTTCTTGGCCAATCAGAAAGGGCCATGATACTTTGTTTATCAATGACATCATCCTTCAGCCACCATTCTCCTTCCACCAGTTGCAATCTATGAACGTGATGGGCGGCAAAGTTAAGGAATTGTCAGAGGACGTGCGCAAAATGATCATTGACTGTCACAGAAGAGGAGATGGCTATCGTAAAATATCCCAAGATCTAAAGATCCCTTTAAGTACAATAGGAAACATTATTAGAAAGTGGAAGAAATTTAATACGACTGCTAACATTCAGAGGAGTGTCCGACCGCGGAAACTAAACAATGCAAATGTACGGTAGATTGTTCAGAAAGTGCAGAACGATCAATTTACAATTCGCATGGAAATTCAAAACGATCTTAAAGTAGCTGGAAAGAAAGTGAACAAGGACACAATTAGTACAACCCTCAATCGCATTGGCCTACATTCAAGATCGTCAAAGAAGTTTCCTTTGTTGACCACTAGACATGTAAAGGCCTGGTTGAAATTTGCTGAAACATATGAAAACCAACCGAGCGAATTTTGGGACAACGTAATATGGTCCGATGAGACCAAAATTGAACTTTTGGGGCGGAAACAGCAACTCAAGTTTGGAGGAAAAAGGGAACGGCCCACAATCCTAAGAATACCATACCTACTGTGAAATTCGGAGGGGGTAGTAAAATGGTATGAGGGTATTTTTCATCAAATTGGCACTGGAAAATTGGAAATAATCAGAGGGAGGAGGAATGACTCTCAATATTGCGAAATTCTAGCACGAAATCTTCTCAAATCTGCCAGATCATTTCGCCTTGGACGAAGTTTTCTTTTCCAACAGAACAATGACCCTAAGAACACGGCCAAGGCAACTCAAAAATGGTTTGAAAATAATGAGAGTGACGTCATGACATGGTACAATCAGTCTCCTGACCTAAACCCAATCGAAAACTTGTGTAGGACACTAAAGCTACAAGTTTGTGCAAGGAATCCACAAAATGTCAAACAGTTGGAAGATTTCTGCAAAGAAGAATGGGCTAATATTCCTCCGAATACTTGTAAAAAGCTTAGGACGAACTACAGAAAGAGGCTTGAAGCAGTAAAACAGAATAGAGGCTATGCTACAAAATATTAAATAAATGTATCTAATACTTTTGCGTGTCTTATTTGGTATTTTTGTAAATAAATTTTTTGTATTTATGATTTTTTTTATTTTTTCATGTGCGCGGGTGAATGAAAGTATTATTGGGACATATTTGTAAATTATCAACCCAAAAGAAGAAATATTATGCAAGAATTAGTAAAAAATGTTATGTTTCCAATAATTTTGCGTGCCACTGTATATATTTATATGGATATGAGAAACTCACAAAGTAGCGCCGGGAGTAGAGCAATAAATGCAAAAAATCCTACAGGAAAATGAAAGGCGGATTCCAAGTACTTTCGAACTTGTTTAGTTCATTATCAAGGAATAATGAAAAATTTGTACAAAGGTGGTACATATATATATATATATATATATATATATATATATATATATATATATATATATATATATATATATGTGAAACAGAAGAGCAATACTACGCTCATGTACAACGACAGAACCCAAAATAGAAAAATAACATCAAAGACGGATGTGAACTATAAAACCAAATAGATAAGGTCTACTTCCCGAAAATTCCAACCTGTGCGCAAATAATGTAGACATTTATGTGACTAAACTAAGTACATACATACCCGATTGTGAATGCATAAAAATAGACAAGAGAGACAAAACTAAATTTATAAATCAAAGGGCTAAGCTTTAAAATGGACAATTTCGTTATAAATTAGCCTTTTAATAACAGGGTCTAGTTTAAAAAGACCAGGGGATATATTAAAATTAGGCGAGGAATTAATGAATGAGCATTCGACAATATTTCTTTGAATAAAGTCATTGGATTTATAAATAAATTTAGCCGAATTCCAATTGATAGGGTGATTGTTTTCCGATAAATGGACAAAGAAAGCGCTGCTGCATTTCCCCCTCCTAATGTTGTATTTATGTTGCGTCAAGCGGACACTTAATGATTTGTCGGTTTGCCCAAAGTATTGCTTAGGGCAAACTGAACAATCGACATAATACCCCCCCCCCCCTATACTATTGTTATTATTATGAATCAACATTTTGCACATGGTAGACTGATACTTGAATATGACAGAAATATTTAACTTATTCAAAAGGCGGGAAGCAAGGAAAAGGGACTCAGAAAACGGTAAAAGAAGGGAGTTCTTAAAATTATATGCGGGAGGGATTTCAGTTCTGTAAAAGGATTTTTTTGCCAAATCTAAGCATCCTGCAAGAAATTTATGAGGGTAGCAAAGATTGTTACCAATTTCAAAGATCTTAGAAATCTCAAGGTCCGAGAATTCCGGCCTGGGGACCTGCAACCCCCGGAGAAACATTGAAATAAATACAGACCTTATGACTTTATCATTATGACCTGAGTAAAAATGAATATAAGAACCGGCGTTGGTAGGCTTACGGTAGACGGAAAAATTAAATCCAGATTGAGTCCTATGGATAAGTAGATCCAAGAACGGGAGGACACCATTTTGTTCGAGTTCAAGGGTAAATTTAGAAAAAGAACCAGAGAATTAAGTTCAGTAAGAAAACCATTAACATCCTTTTTATATATCTTCTATAATTCTATATTTTAGCAACGTGATATTTTGAAAAGGGGAAATTTAGTTTAGAGTTCCTTTTTAAAATTATTATAATTGGCGAAGTTCCTAAAATTTATAAAAATTTTACCATGGCTGCTTTTTTTTAGATTTTAAATTTTAATCTTAGTAGCGAAGTCATTGCCTGGTATATATGTATATATATATATATATATATATATATATATATATATATATATATATATATATATATATATATATAATATATAAATATATATATATATATATATATATATATATATATATATATATATATATATATATATATATATATATATATATATATATATATATATATATATATATATATATAATCTGCAATGCACAATTTCTGCATGTCTTCTTTCTTTCTTCTTCGAAAGGTTTTTAAAGGCATAAATTTAATATGGCGAAAATCATATATACATACAGATGCTTAGAGGAAGCCCCCCTTTCCTCGATCCGACTCGAATGAGCGTGTTTCGATCACCCGTCTCTCTTCAATTGTAGAGAATGAAATTCACATAAAAATCAGGCTGACAATCGCTGGCAAGGATGGGCTCCTGGGAGCGTTCCTAATTGGAGGTGGACGGAAAAGGAAGATGCTGCTGCTGTGTTCTGCCACTAAACTGTGAGCATGGAACTTCGTGGCCTAAGGGAAAGCCATCCGCTCCGCTTCCTGGGATAGTCAATATGAACACCATTTTGAGACGGGGGAAGGGGGCCCGGGATGCGAAAATGTTGTTGTGCGTACGGAGGAAGGAGGTGAGACAGCCAGCGAGCTTGTTATTGGCTATACGTCATGAGCTGTTTGCTTTAGACTCACCGCACCGCTGAGTGACGGCTGCCCTCAGCGAGCACCGAAACATTATGCGTCCGCTCTTGCCGATGCATAATCTATTCCTGTCCCCGGACCTTCCTTATCCATAGGCGCGCGAAAGAGACCCTTCTGGTATTAGATCCCTTTATTTAACACCTCTTCCTTCTCTTCGATCCTAAATAATAATAGTAATATTATAAATAATAGTAATAAATAATAATAAATATTAGTAAACAAGGTCTGCTGACCAAAGTCCCGTGCTCTCACTTATTCTGATTTATGACCTTAAGACCTTCAAAACTTTCAATAATTCCCGGACTAACCTTGAGAGGACATTGACGATTCTATCATTGGAAACAGAATATAAAACAACAAAAACGTTTCAAATTTCGTTAGAATCGGCCGAATAGTTATGATGTTATTACCAAATAATTCCTCGGCTAACCTTGAGAGGACCTTGTCAATTATATCATTCGAAAGAGAAAGTAAAACAACAAAAGGGTTTCAAATTTCGTTAGAATCGGCCGAATAGTTATGATGTTATTACCAAATAATTCCTCGACTAACCTTGAGGGGACCTTGTCAATTATATCATTCGAAAGAGAAAGTAAAACAACAAAAGGGTTTCAAATTTCGTTAGAATCGGCCGAATAGTTATGATGTTATTACCAAATAATTCATCGGCTAACCTTGAGAAGACCTTGTCAATTATATCATTCGAAAGAGAAAGTAAAACAACAAAAGGGTTTCAAATTTCGTTAGAATCGGCCGAATAGTTATGATGTTATTACCAAATAATTCCTCGGCTAACCTTGAGAGGACCTTGTCAATTATATCATTCGAAAGAGAATGTAAAACAACATAAGGGTTTCAAATTTCCTTAGGCCTGGCCAAATAGTTACGATGTTATTACCAAGACAAAAAAGCAAAACGGGCACCGGCCGACATGTGAGATATAGAGTTGCACGCGACTAAAAAAATAATAGTACCTTACCTTAGCTTACCACCCAATCCGTCAGGGTTATCCATGATTACTCAGTGCTCGGGTGAATCATCCTTTTGTTTTGGGCCATTCCTCTTTCGTTATGAAAGCTGTGGTCACCCTAGGTACCTGCATGGGATCCTGGGTTGATACCGTGGCAGTGTCGCCGTTCATATTCCCTAACCATTTATCTTCCCATCGCGGAGGACCCCCTTCCCTCCCCCCGCCCACTCCTATCGTTGGGAACCCCTTCCCAGGTCTCAGCATCGATTTCCATCCTGTCTCTTCATTACGTCCTTAATATCTGTCCACTTACTCCACGTTTTCCGCCGATTCGTGTTTCTTCCATTCCTGTCGTGTCCAACTCACCTAAGTTGAATAATAATAATAGTAATAAGATAATAATAATAATCTACCCGATTTAATATGGAGGGCCAATTTTTGCCAACAAATTGCTATTCCGTTTCAGACCTCCACCACTAATAATACCAGGCGAGGGGGACGTTTCTTGAGAGCCTGGTCGCTTGTTGTTCCTAAGACCCCCTTAATACGACGCAACTCTGGTGGCGCCACCAGTCACGCCACGAACAAAGCTCTTTCTCATAAAGGCCAGAGGGACAAAAACACCTCGCTGGCCGGGAGGGGCGAGGAGGCTTAAAAAATGAGTAACGAAAACCAACATAGGCATCTCTAAGGTCGGTAGGGCACGCACTCCAGTTGAGGTGCGGTTGCCCACCCTGCACCTCAAAGGCTCCCCGCAAGGAAAGGGGAGGGCAGGAGCAATGCCTCGGCTACAAACGAAACCTGGAGGAGTAGCGCGCCCTTCCGACCCCACTGCCCCATGGGAAAGTGGTGTCCTCTCTCGGGTCATCTTTTCCACCTCTTTTAAATCTCTATTTTTCGCGCCCGTTTAGACCCAGCGGCGGGTGATAGAGGACGTTAAACCTCCTTTAAAAGAGACAACAAGCA
Organism: Ceratothoa steindachneri; assembly: GCA_963969495.1. Taxonomy (NCBI): domain Eukaryota; kingdom Metazoa; phylum Arthropoda; class Malacostraca; order Isopoda; family Cymothoidae; genus Ceratothoa; species Ceratothoa steindachneri. The sequence goes on from OZ018332.1 coordinate 21,817,835, forward strand.
CTGGGAGGCTGGGCCAATGACGCTGAGAGGAGGAGTGGTACTGTGAAGATCGGTGTGACGTAGCTGTTAAAGTTCTTGTTTGTTTTCTTATTGTTTTATGCATTGCTTTGTTGTTTATTTTGCTGTTGTCTTTAGTCCATTGACGTGTTTTCTCCTTGTGTCTTGGCGGCCGTGCCCTCGTAGGGGAGCGCGCGAGATTGAATTTTTTTTTGGGGGGGATGCATTTCCCGTTGCTACCAGGATATGTGGTTCTTGTTCGTAATGTCGGCTTTATATGTGTTCTTTGTTCGTAACCTCTAATTTATATGGTCCTTGTTCGTAATATCGGATGGTATGTGGTTATTGTTCGTAACCTCTTATTTATATGGTCCTTGTTCGTAATGTCGGAGGATATGTTGTCTTTATTCGTAATATCGGTTTTATATGTGGTCTTTGTTCGTAACCATTGATTTATATGGTCCTTGTTCGTAACCTCTGATTTATACGGTCCTTGTTCGTAATATCGGCTTTATATGTGGTCCTTGTTCGTAGCCTCTGATTTAAATGGTCCTTGTTCGTAATGTCGTCTTTATATGTGGTCCTTTTTCGTACCTCTGATTTATATGGTCCTTGTTGGTAATGTCGGAGGATATGTGGTCCTTGTTCGTAATGTCGGCTTTATATGTGCTCATTGTTCGTAACCTCTGATTTATATGGTCCTTGTTCGTAATGTCGGAGGATATGTATTCCACGCCAAAGGAAATAAAGACCCGCCTTATTCGACCAATCCGAGTTCTGACCCCAGACTCACATTCTGACACGGAATAAATTCTGAAAACAAATACTATTCTAAGCTGGTAGTTCCCGTGTATTGTTTGAGGGTATTAAGGATCTTCCCACTACAAAATAAGGACAAGTAATGAGCTGGTAGTTCCTGTGTATTGTTTAAGGGTATTCAGGATCTTCCTACCACACAATAAGGACCTTTAATGAGACAAGGATATCAGCCGCGTCGAAGTTCTAGTCCGTTATGTTGCGTCTATCGACTTCCTGTCATTTCCAACCAGCTCTCCACCATTTACGGCTAACCAAGTTTCGTGTATATATTTTTTCATCCTTGGTGGGTTTCTCTATTCCCACCCCTCTACCCCACTCTTTACTCCCGTGGTAACCGTCACCCGTTGGATTATACGATTTCATTTTCCTTCAGTTATCTAGCGACAATGTGATGGAATGTGATTCCGAGCTCAAAGTGTAGTACTAAGAGCGGGCGGCTTCTCATCATGTGTAGGAATACCCCCCTCCCCCTTTCCCCAGACGGGAGGGGGAATGGCACCACCCACGAAGACGACCAGGTGGGAGGGGATGCTGGTGGGGGAAGATTACGGGGATAAATCTAAGAAGTGTGGTTGGCTCAAGGCCGCTATCAATGAGCACCTTGTGGCGAGCCCATTAATGCCGTTGGACGCCTCGCGCGATTTGCGGCGAATTCTCAGAGCGACGATTGTCCGCGTCTCTGAAGATCCTCGGCTTCTTGCGCTTGTGTAAGCCTGTCACATAAATCGGAGGCCGAATGTATAAAATAATGAACTAATACAAAGTTGTGTTGTGTTGGTAAACTTTTTGGCAAAGCTTGCGAGAGTAGAATTGATGTAAGAATGGTGGTTTAGAGAATTCTAATTAAGAAGAGTACAATATTTCGAACCAAATTTAGGGAAAGGCTAAAGAAATATATTCGGTGACTATCCGCTCATTTTGGGTGTCGGGAAATAGCATTTATCTTTGTTTTTAGGACTCAAATGACATCCTTATAAACTTAAACTTTGAGAAACATTTTGCGTAAAAGGTTTGACGTCCAGGTGGAATTTCCTGAATCGACCACAGCTAAATTTTCCGCCTGCAACTTTCTTATCCATCTTGTTCGATATGGAAGTTGTGTAAGGGAAGATTTGCATCGGCAGAGTACTAATTACTGGCCTAAAACGAGCAACTGGTCGAAAATTCTTTCGATAATGTCCCATTTGACGGCACTCAAAACACATGACACAGACAAAAAAGTCTTGGAGCCCTTCTTGAGAACGTCGAGCTACGTACGATTAAGACGGCAAGGAGGTAAAATACCACGCCACCTTTAGCAAATTTAGAGATATTAGAAATTTTCCGGTGAAAATGTTAAAGTGATGACAGTATTGCATTATTAAGAGTAGCAGAACATGAGAACATCACATCGGTTCAACCATTCACCGAGTGAACGGTAATCAAAACATCATTTGGTCACAGCTCCATCCATGGACTGGTCTGAGATAGTTCATTGTTCAATTTCACGTCATCTGTGATGTCTCTTTCCCGAAGGTGATCGTTCGACTCCTTTGGCAGGATTGTAGACAACTTGCCTGTGTATGTGACGAGTGGTGCAATTGTGTAAGCGGTACAAGAATATTAACACAAGACGTTGTAGGTGGGGAGGGGGGGGCGTAGGCTTGACGAAGGCAGCTATTTTGCACCCGACTCTTATAAGTTACTATGTCGTTCCGTCGGTCGGACACTAACCGTTTAACTTTTCAATGAGTTTTTGAAAGTTTTGAAGGTTGTAGGGTCAGATGACACGTTGGTTATTTTTTTTTGTTAATTATTGAAATAATTGAGAGCACGAGACTTAGGTATGTTGACCTTGTTAATTTTTGGCGAAGCTTCATCGCTTTTATTGATTTAGGTGCAGCTGGTGGGAATAATTTGGCCTCACAGATTAATAGGACATGTTTTTATTAATAGTTGTTTTTAGAATCTTCTTTTTTCTTCTTCTTCTCCGTTGGATGCAATGCAAATAGATTTAATGGGGGAGTTTTTTTGTGGATGTGAGTAATCGAGAAAAGTCCCGATCGCTGAGGTAAAAAGAAATTCACGTGTCGATGCCCAACCGAGAAAGTCGATCCTCAAATCCATCTGTGTCAGCTGCGCGTCGTAAAGAGAGATTAAATGATTGCACCCATGCACGAGAGAAATCTGCGGTGTTTACCTGTTTCATGAACTTAGTGTGAAAGAGCAAATAGGGTGAATCGTTGATGATAGGCCTACCCGGAGACGCCGAATTACTATTCGTTGCTCATCCCTTTGGCACGTTTCTCCAACCATATAAAATCCACATAAAGATTAGTATGACAAAGGGGGAGGGGAAGGTAGTACTGTTTTTTGCCACCAACTAGCTGGCGTTGGAAGCTCTTCGTGGCCCAAGTGAGAGCCACCCGTTCCACGTCAGGTGAGTGTGGAATGAAAACAGAGTAATGTGTCGTGTGAAGGAAGGATGGGAGACACCGGTGTTATTACGATGAGTAATGAGAGATGCTTGAAGCTCTTTGACTCAGGGGATGAATCACCGACATGAGGGAGGGGGGTCAACCCTGGGGTCCATGATCAATGAAGCCATCGGGTGAATGTGTTGGGGAAGGGGGTGACTCCCCCCATTCCTCACCGTCCTATGACAATGGAGCTTATCAGTACTATGTTGTCCAGGTGCTGATGACCTTTAGGTCAACTAAAGGTCATGTATGCAGTCAACATTTGCAATCATTTCGATACAATTAATTTTTTTTTACAATTTATATGAATACAAACATCGCAAAGATGTTTTCCGTAGCGTCTGTTGATGTCCACCAAGTCGTGTGCTCATCCTCGGCGAGACCTATTTGGATTTTAGAAACTCGTTACCTTCTCAGACACCCTGTTTCCAACGAATCGGGGGTTGGGTCTCCTCGATTGTAGTCTCGGGTTGGTATATATTTGGTAATAAAACACTAGAGGTCTTCCGAGTACTAGACTCTTGAGGTGATGCTTATTGGGTGGGTGTTGACTCGGATGACATCTAATAAATAGGCCCTTGTGGCTTTTGTTACCGGTTGGATTATGCTATGTCTAAAGCGGGGCCTATCAATCAAAGCAGAATTTGGGGGAGAAATCACAATTGTTTCCATGGATTAATAATTAGAATTTATGTGAATTGAGGATTCCAGTGTTTGATGAATTTCAAGTCCTACGTCCAATGTTTGTCTCTCCTCGATATCTTCCTTTTCCGGTATTCTTGACACTCCGATAGGACCTTGACGTAATAAATTGCTTTCTGAATTCAAAATGCAGGATTTTATTTTTTTGTAGGTCAATTTCATCTGCCACTTCAATGACCAAGGTCAGTCAGTGCACATCTGGTGAATGGCCAAAATTTGTTGGTGCTAGGCTCTGCATCACCTGTGGGCAGCCAAGATAAATTCATTCAGTTTTTGAATGTCTTATTTTTCCCCTTAACCTATTCTTCCCTTATTTGTTATTCATATTACTTTTATTTATTAAAAAAGAAATTAGAAAGTAGTAAAATACGCGATTATTATAAAAGTTTAGCCAAAATCTGTTCCATCTCCGTTTCCCGGCTGACGAAAAGAAAAATATCCCGCGCAGTAAAATAAATTTGAATGATGCAACGAATTTTTAAAATTTCAGATAACGGAAATAAGGATCAATAATACAATTGCGATCAGCCAGAACGATCGGCCTATCATTCTTGCACTAAATACCATCGCTTAAATGCGCGTTCCTACATTATATATAATCTTTGGTTAATCAATGGCAATACAGTGTTGTAGGTAGAAGCTATAAAAAAGCCAATTTATCATGAATATACGTAGGTGAGTCAAAAAGTTCTCAGACAAATGGCAGATTATTGAAATGTTCGATTTTGTACAAGTAAATACAGGGTCAAACACGACTTTCATGTTTTCTGAACAATTCCTACAAAATTCGTCATTCAATTTGTCGAGACTCTTTGTATTAGATGTGCTTCAAAAAGGTTACTTTTTTGAACCCATAAAATGGCAAATTTTGAGATAAGAGCGAACATTAAATTCCTGACTAAACTTGATTGGAAGCCTGTTAAGATTATTGACGCTCTACAACAGGTTTATGGTGACTCTTCGCCATGTAGAGCGGTAGTTTACGACTGGATTAAGCGCTTCAAGGGGGGCAGAGAAGAAGTTGAAGATGATCCACGTGAAGGGAGACCCTCCACCTCCATTAACCCAGAAAATGTCGAGCTTGTGAGGAATCTAGTGGATAAAGATCGCCGTATTACTATTGATGAAGTTGCCAATGCATGTGAAATCTCTCATGGCTCAGCATTTGGAATTCTAACTGAAAATCTTGGCCTGAGCAAGCTTTCAGCACGTTGGGTCCCAAAAGCGTTGCGAGAAGACCAGCTGAATCATAGGGCCAACCTTTCTTTGGCTATTTTGACCAAGATTGAAGCAAACGAGGATAGTTTTTTTGAGCGCCTCGTAACGGGAGATGAAACTTGGGTGTATCAGTTTGATCCTGAAAGTAAAAATCAATCAAAAGAGTGGCACCCAAGGGGGGCAGCAGGGCCTATCAAGTTCAAGACAGAGAGGTCCGTTAAGAAGATAATGGCTACAGTTTTTTGGGATTCGGAGGGAATTATTTTAATAGACTTCTTAGAAGGACAAAAAACTGTTACATCCAGCTATTACGAAGGAGTTTTAAGGAAGCTGAAAACTTCAATAGCCAAAAAACGACGAGGAAAGCTCCACAAGCAAATCTTGTTCCACCATGACAATGCCCCTGCACATTCGTCCAAAGCTGTGAGATCTCAGCTACGGGAATTTCGATGGGAAACTCTTGCTCATCCCCCTTATAGCCCTGATTTAGCACCCTCTGACTTTTTTCTGTTTCCAAATTTAAAGGGACACCTAAAAGGAACCCGGTTTCAATCATTAGATGAAGCAAAAAAGCAGGTCATTACTTGGTGCCAGAGACAACCCCGTGAATTCTACAAAGATGGTCTTTACCGTTGGATCCATAGATTAAGAAAGTGTATAGATGTTAATGGAGCTTATGTAGAAAAATGATTACAGTATTATTACAAATAAAAATTTTATGCCATTTATCTGAGAACTTTTTGACTCCCCCTCGTATGTGCGGAAAATCCGTGTTTGGTCTGACTTTCACTCTTAAATGTGGGTTTGGGCAAAGATGTATCAAGTAAGTTCGTTGCTTATGTTCGTAATTCTACAGATGAACAACTCCAATCGAAGGCACTTTGTTATAAATATTTCTTCTTCTTTTTTTAATACGAAAAATGCTTTTTCACTAAAGGCCAATTTGAAGTCCTACGAGTACGTTCTGTTTGTCTCTCCCGATATCTTCCTTTTCCCGGCATTCCCAATTATGATGTTATGACAAAAAAATAGATTGGCAGCCATCTATCATTGATAGCTTGTTTTGAACCCCCATAAGAATGTATGGGTTAGGTGAGGGAGAAGGTAAGTTAGTATTTTTAGTTTGTTCTTAAGCTAGGTTATTTTTGTAGGCTCCTTTAGTTTATTTTAGTAAGTTGTCAGGTTTGTTGTTTTTTCAGACGGGAAGGAACCAAACAAGAAGCCTATTCTACCGACACGCCGTGGCCTTAGCCTTTTCTACTTTTTGTTAATTCGACAAATTAAAACTAAACGTGTTTGAATAACCTATTAACCTTCTACGTCGTAGTTAAATTAACCATCATCGTTTTTAATGCTTATTTCTTGAATCGGTGCAATCAATCACCCCGCGAAAGTTATGACGTCATAGCGGTGGTAAATACTACTTTCAAGTTCTAATAACTCGGAAAATTGTGGTTCGCGCACCGAATAAATAGCAACAGGCAATTGAGTAGGCCTAGAGAATACATAGATTGAAAGTAAATTTTCTGTAAAAAATTTAGTATGGATGGATTTTTTTTTTAATTAAAGTATTCAAGAACAGATAACTAAATTATGATCAAACATGTTCCTGGGACATCTCAGAGGCCTTTTAAGGAAATGTTAAATTGTGAATAAAAATCGAATGAAATTTTTATTAACATTAAAAAATATAAAAATTAGCACTTTTTGGTTATCCCATAAATTCATAGATTCACGTTACTTTAGATAGTTTGTAATTAGTAATCATTATTTCAACGCAGTCCCTAGTTTTGTCGCGTCCGTGCGACTTATAGTGGCACAAAGACTAACTTTAGTAACGATTATCTTCCAATTATTTTGTTAAAAATAAGAGTGAGAAAGCGATTGAGATAATACTACTAATAATTATTAGCATGTTCTTTCACTTATTAAAATTATGTTTATTTAAATCTTCAGCTTTTTTTTCTCACCATATATTTGTTTTGCATAATACAAAGTTTTGCACGATAAAAAAAAACAAATTATATCATTCGGAAGGCCTCACTTAATGGACAAGAAGGTTACTTGCAATCAATTTTGGCCATCTAGCCACCTTCCTGATGTCGTCTGCTAAATATGTACGCGGGTTAGCGGTCAGCCAAGCATCTGGATCAGCGTGAATTTCCTCCACAGAGAACTTCCAAACACCATCTCAAGATTTAAATGGGAAGAAAGGGTTAAAATCAGACGGTAATAGGTCTGGTGAATATGGGGTGTGTAGCGATACTATAAAACAGATATGGCTGAATTTCTTAACAGTTTTAGCAGCTATATGAGGCCTAGCGTTATCCTGAAGGTAGTGAACTTAGTGGTATCCCTCATTAAGTAGTCGCCAACGTTTTTTGCTGAATTGCAGCATAGAAGTGAGCTAATTGCTGACAGTAAATATCATTGTTTGTCCACGTGGCAATACCACCTCAAGGATAACACCCATGAAGTCCCAGTTTACCGAGAGTTGATGTTTACGATTGTTCGAGGACCGTTGAGCTTCCATGTTTGGGATATCACCATCTAAGTCATATTGGCAATGGCTATCGACATCGTCCCAATCGATCTAAAATCCCTCCATTGTAATTCGAAAAAATCACTCGCAGCACATTTCTCCAAAAATTTGAAACATTTGTTAAGTAATCACGAGAATGCGTTTATTTATCTGTATTAGATACTTAATTTAAAGGTAACCGAACTCTTATAATACTTTGAACCCAAAACCAATTTTCATAGCTATTTCTTTCACTCCGTTTTCCCCACGTCACTAGGTGTCATAGTAGAATGACACCTCACTCCACCACATGTGTATCTAAGAGACCTAAAAACATGCTCATAACCAAAGATCAAGATCAGCAGACGTTCAATGAGCCATCAAATCTCTCAAAAACTCCCAAACTACAGGTTTTGGCACTATATCAAATATCCTCCTAAAACACGAAACAGCAACATCAACCATCACAGACATTCTCAACCACTCTTAGCCTTTCCTACACCCTTTCCGCGATTCATCACTATCATCCTCTCAATTTTCAAAACAGCACACACTATGCCAGGGGTAGGAGACTCTTCCTGTGAAGGCCTCCTTAAGTTCACAGCTGTAGACCAACACTCCTAAAATTTTATTTAGACACTGAAAGTTATATTTTTTTTTTTATATATAACTAACTACTAGGACTATTGTATCAGCTTAAAATTGAAAAGAGTGATCAATTGCAAATTTATCTAACCATTTAATGACTGTTGCGAGTATTTCTAGTAGTAAAGCAATAAAATAATTTGATCTGAAAAAAATTAAATCCATTCGGAAGGCCTCACTTAATGGACAAGAAGGTAACATGCGGCCCAAAGACCGTAGGTTACCCATCCCTGCACTATGCGCTACTCGAATCACGCTAGCCCACATCTTACTACTGTGCACATTATCCCAAAACTTGGAAAAAATAGGTCCAGACATATCACATCACAACTCTCCTTACTAACTCCAAGATGCATATTTTAGACGGTTTCAGTCCCCCCCTCCCATCCACTACATATCTCCCGCAGCAGGTAACATCCTAAACAACAACCTCTTTAGCTAAAAATAAAAAAATGGCTAACAAACTCCACCTTCGAAAGACACGGACAAGTCATGCAAACCACACAAATGCTTATTATCACCCTTACAGCCAGCGTCCCCCAGGGTGCCTACCTCTCACCTTTACTTTTCAACTGAATCCCTCACGACTTTCCTCTACCGCAATGCCTAATTAACCAAATAAATACCCACGTAGACATATCGATAACATTCTCCCGAAATCAGCAGCGGCCACAACACTACAAAGGTACATAAACACACAATTCCACAAAACACCCCTCCTCCTCAAATCATAGTACATCGAATCAAAGAATTACCCAGGAACCACACTACCCCGCCCTCTTTTCTGGAAATCACAATCAACACTCACATGACCTTCACTTCACAACAAACAAAAGTCTCGAAGAAACTCAACGCCATACAAGGAGTAGCAAACTTCACCTTCATCCACACATCCATCAAATAACCGCAATGAGATGTCAGGCGAATGAACAACCTCCCCAAATAGACATCTCAATGAAATCACTATTAGACAGGACACACACACACACACACACACAAACATGCGCATAGACTTTAATTTTAGCCCAATTAAGATCAAGCCACTCTCCTCTCCTCCAAAAGTATAAGCTTCCCATGAACCTTGCCTCCCTTGCCCCAACAAAAACATGCATCAGATGAAACCAAGACCCAGAAGTGCTAAACAGCTCGACTGCTCTTTCCTCGCACATACACGAAACGCACGCTCCCTTACCTCATTGAGGTTCTTGTAGACCCACCTGGGGTGAGGTGGGGGCTACTATCTTCACTGAAAAGAGGTAGGGAGGCCAAAATGTAAAGTATATCTTACACCCCTTTGCAAATTTCCTCATTTTCTCTATAGATTTCTTACAAACCTTTGTCTGAGATGCCCTCGTTGGTTTCCGCTTTTTAATTTCAATTAGTAAAACAACAATGATACTCTTTCCGTTGTGGACAGGCTTTTGGGTTTCGCGCACTCTATCAGAAAATAGAGGAACTCTACAACCTCAAACTTATCCTCCTTAAAATATTAGGGTGTTCGGAAAGTAATTACGTATTTGACCGCTATGGGTTATAAGACTAAGAAATGAGCTTAGTAGAAAACGTCTAGATCTACTTTATCATCTCTTTTATATGGTACTGTCTTTCTTATTTAAAGTCATCTTCCCATCCTATGGAAGATAAAGACTTTATAAAGCTACATATTCACCATTGATGTATGAGTTTCGAGGGTTAGTACTGGTATCGCAGGCGATGGAAGGGGTTTCTGGAGTATATCTTCATGCAGTGAAGGCTCTTAAATGTAACCTGCGGTTTAAAGAAAAGATCTCAAACAGCGAATGTGACCTCTCCGTTAGCGCCTCATTCTGGAAGACAAAGCATATCGGATAACGATCTCTCGAAGGAAACTGTTGAATCAGATCCTCGTCAAAGCTCAAGAGATTTGGTGCGAAAACTGAATGGGTCAAGCGATTTGGCGTGAAAAACTGAATGTGTCGAGAGATTTGGTGTGAAAACTGAATGTGTCAAGAGATGTGGTGTGAAAACAATGTTTCAAGAGATTTGGCGTCAAAACTGAATGTGTCGAGATATTTGGCTCGAAAACTGAATGTGCCAAGAGATTTGGCGCGAAAACTGAATTTGTTCAAGAAATTTGGCTCGAAAACTTAATGGCACGAAAACTGAATGTGCCAAGAGATTTGGTGCCAAAACTGCATTGATCAATAGATTTGGCTCGAAAACTGAATGTGTCAAGAGATTTGGCGCGAAAACTGAATGTGCCAAGAGATTTGGCACAAAAACTGAATGTCCCAAGAGATTTGGCGCAAAAACAATCTCCCAAGAGATTTGGCGCAAAAACTGAATGTCCCAAGAGATTTGGCGCGAAAACTGAATTTGTCATTATTAACTAACTGTCCATAAAGATTACGACAGGCGTTAATTGCCAGCAACTTGATCTTATAAACGAATCATTTACATCGACTGTGACCTGCTAAGTAAACACAGTAAGTGTTGTTCTTGTGTTTACAAGACAAACTCAGGAAAATATAAGATTGTTAAAGTGGATATTTTTTCGCATCCAATATACTCACCGGATTTCTCATTTAGGAAATGTCACTTATTTTGATCACTAGAACATTTCATAAGTGGCAGAACATTTAGAATCAAGGGTGTGGCTAAAAATGGTCTCTCAAATGTATTTTCGCGAAAAAATGCTGATTTTTAAAACCAAGAATCTAAAATTTGTCTTCCCGTTGCCCTTCAGTTGACAATGATTACATTATTGATAAATATATTAATTAAACTTCACTTTCATTTGTTTTTGTCTCCTTTTGAAAAGACGTAATCACTTTCTAATCACCAACACATTATCGCTTTCTTTGTCCTGACATTGCCGAACCTTTTCTCAGGGAGAGTGTTTATTCTACACAAACAGACAAACAAACTCGAGGCTCACTTATTTCCCAAATTCCAAGCGTCAATTCTAAACCCGCACAAATCTGAGCATGGGGTGGCGATCGGAAATCTTGAACTTTTAAGTGACGCATTTTCATTCAGCGGATAGACATCACCTGATAATTATATATATAATTAACTGATCAGGTAATAAATACGACATTTCCACGAGCTTAATGAATTTCAGACACAATAAATACAAAAATTCTGGACTGATTCGGAATCAGTTGAGGCTTTGGAACTAAATTTCATTCATTTATTCTGACCCGTAAAATAAATTTAAGCTTGGATGTTATAGTTGGATTAATTATTTGAAGTGTCCACGGAATTAACAGTAAATTGGTACGCGTGCAAATTGTTTTCTATTAATTGGCTTAATAGTTTAAGATATATATAATTGGCATGAAAATTATTTTCGAAATTGGGGCTACACCGTAGGGGGGGGTGGGGGGGGAACTGAGCGGTATTTAGGCCTACTTCGAAAAACCCCCGATACGTTTCTAAATATTTGTGCACAATGATATAATGTACTTTTATGATTGAGTGTATTTGTAAATAAATACATGTAGGGTTTGCTTATAAATTGAGTATTAGGCCAGACGTGACTGGGATGTTACGATGAAATGTAGCAAAAAAGAATGAAATATTTAAATCGCAGTAAATTAAACATCTTTTTTAGCCGAGAAATTAGAATAAAAGGTAATTTCTTTATTGTTGGTCATATTTATTTCCTTGTTACTGTGGCCTATGCATGATCTAAACAACAATAGAGAGACAAATATTGATTCGAACACCAATAGAGACAAAATCTACCTCGGAAACCAGAAAAAGATTGATTGTTTTCAAAATTGATTCTATTTTTTTTCTTTGTCTTCCTCCAGTTGCTTCCAAATGAATTTGGCCAAATAAGATGTGGCCAATGTTGACGTGTTGTCCCTGGATGTTGATTCATAGGCCATTTAGTCTATTCACGGTACTTTCCTTGATCAAAACATTAATGTAAACACAAAAAATTCTATTTCTGTTTGTTTCTAACCTAACCTGAGTAGAAGTTTTTGTATTTCTATTGGTGTATTGATCTATATTTGTGTCTCTATTGGTGTTTTGATCACGAATGCTTGATAACATGATGAATGAAATAATAACTTTGGCTCGAGTTTCCTTCAGCATTCCTATTTCTCTAATGGGTTCCAGAAATGATTGTTTCCCCTAAATAAAACAATCCATAAAAGGGTCTAACAAACATTAAATAGTCAGTATGATAAGCTATATGTTCTTAATTGAAGGATAACCATATACTGCAGTCCTGTCGTCCCTAGGCCACAAGAAACAGAGGTGTCAAACTCAATTTGCTTCGCGGGCCATATAGCAACATAAATCTTAATTCGCGGGCCGGATTAAATTAGAATTAAAGAATATATTTTGTTCGTATTGTAAGATCAATTCCTTAATTTAATAAAAAAACCTAATTGCAAACAAAAAATAAATGATTCTTACCTTAACTTTTACTGCCAGAGACTTGACTCCTTTGTTGTCCAACCAGAGCGTCATAATTAGGAGACAGCTCTGTCGTTGCAATTTTCAATATTGCATTTAGGTGGGCGACTGTGATTTTCGAACGATATTTTGATCTATTTATTTTCATAAGAGAGAAAAGTTGCTCACAAACATATGAACTGCCAAATACAGACATTATTTTGGTAGCAAAAATCTTGAACTTAGGATATTTATCGCCCAAAAAATTGATAAAATGTGTTTATATCCGCTTCAAAAAACTTATTCCTAAGAGAAGAATCGCACTTCATTTCAATTACTTCAAGTTGAAGTTCTTCAAGAATTTTGTCCAATTTAACGGAGAAAGGATCAAGAAAAATTAATAATTTTTGTTTTATTTCAACTAAATCAGTGAATCTTTTTTTCAAAGTCGCTTCTTAAATCAGAAATTATGGAACTATATCTTTCTCATTGGCGAGAGATCTCAGAGTAGTGAAATGACACAGATTTTTATTCAACATTTGATTACTCCAAAGCTCGAGCTTCATTTGAAAAGCTTCAATGTTATCTGAAAATTCTGCTATTTACTTTGCTCTTCCTTGCAATTTTAAGTTTAGGTCATTTAGATCAATGGTTCCCAACCGATTTTGGCTTATGGTCCCCTTAGGAACCTTATTTTTTCCTGTGGCCCATAATCATTACTTTCAATAGGTGATATGCAGTTTAACTCTACTTTAAAGGATAAAAGTTATTGAAACAGCAATTTGTATTCAGGTACAATTATATTTGTTACATATATAGGACTATAAACATAGCAAAAATAAACAGTAGTTAACAAAAATGTAGTACTCTTTTAAAATAAATAATTAGTCTTACAAAAAATAAAATCCTTTAGCAAAATGAAATAAATATATCATCAACTCTTTATTCATCCAATGCGATCCTTGTGCTTCATGCAGTTTCACAAGTTTTTCAATATCAGGGTCTATAGTTGTTAGAGACAGACGAAGATCACCTCTTCTTACTATTTCTGAGCGGGAGCGAGCTTTTCATAGGTGTAACACTTTACTAAAACCCGACTCAACCAGATAAGAAGTAGGAAAAGAAATAAAATATAATTTTACTTCGTCCCAAAGCAAAGGGTATTTCATAGCAATTTCATGACTTCTCCATAAGTTCCTGACACCATGTTTAAATTTAGCCAGAGAAGTTTGATCACTCTGTAACTCAATGAGGCTTTCTTGTAATCTGATATATTTATTTCATCTTGCCAAAGGATTTTATTTTTTGTAAGACTAATTATTTATTTTAAAAGAGTACTACATTTTTGTTAACTACTGTTTATTTTTGATATGTTTATAGTCCTATATATGTGACAAATATAATTGTACCTGAATACAAATAGCTGTTTTAATATCGTTTATCCTTTAAAGTAGAGTTAAACTGCATATCACCTATTGAAAGTAATGATTATGGGACACAGGAAAAAATAAGGTTCCTAAAGGGGCCATAAGCCAAAATCGGTTGGGAACCATTGATTTAGATGACCAGTAATGTCGACCATGAAAGCCAAATCTTGAATCCATTCTTTATTTCCGAGTTCAGGTATATTGTTATCTTTCATTTCCATAAAAATGTTCACCTCATCGAGCAATGAAAAAAGTCGCTTTAATACAATGCTCCTACTTAGCCAACGGACATTGCTATAATGAGGCAACTCACAAGGAATATCAATTGTATCCAAGAAATCATTAAATTGTCTTTGATATAATGCACGAGACCTGATGAAATTAACGCTTTTAACAACAATACTCATGACAAGATCCATTTTTAGTACTTTGCAGCACAGCACTTCACAATGAATAATGCAATGTACTCCATAAAGATGATGGCTTTCGTCCATTGATTGCAATTTAGATTTTAATCTTGGAACTACACCTAACTCTCGACCTCTCATTTGAGGAGCTCCATCAGTAGTCAAACTTTCCATCTTGCTCCAATCTATGTTAATCTTTTCTAATGAATTGATCAAAGATTGAAAGATATCATCTCCTGCTGTTTGGCTCTTCATTGGAACTAACTCGACTAATTCTTCAATGATGGTCATATCATTTTCAACTCCTCGAATAAAAATAGAGAGCAACCAACATCTGTAATGTCGGTACTTTCATCAATAGCAATTGAAAAGGCAAGAAAAGAAGCGACTTTATCTTTAAGCTAAAAATTAAATTTTTTAGAAATATCCAGCGTGCGCTCTGCAATAGTACTCCTTGATGGACTATATCTGAAAACAAGTGGCGCTTTTCAGGACATAGTATTTCTGAAGCCTTCAGCATACATCTTTTAATAAATTCACCTTCCACAAAGGACTTTGATGAAAATACTATTTCCTTTGCAATCACATAACTGGCCAGCACTGACTCGTCACTTTTCTTATTTATGTTTATAAAAACTGATGCCTATTTGACAAGTCACTACGTAATTTGAGGACTTTCTCTTCGCGGAGCTTTCCAACAGAACTTTTGTATTTTTCTTCATGATTAGATATATGATGCCTCTTTACGTTGTATTCTTTTGCAACGGCCGATTGTTTATTACAAATTAAGCAGGTAGGCTTACCAGCAGACTCGATAAAACAAAAATTATTTGCCCATTCTTTGTTCACTTGTCTGTATTCACTATCAACTTTTCTTTGCTTTATCATCTTAAAAAAGGAGTTATAATTGAGTATAAAATAATATTTTTAGGAGAGAAAAATATGAAATATAGGATACACTTAAAACTGCCAAGGGGCCCAAGAAAACAGCCCTAAACTAAAGGCACAAGAAAGGGAAGAGACTGACACACTGGATTTGCCAAATGTCGCTTGATAAATATTTAAGTGCCAAGTTGCCAGATGTAAAGTTCAAAGAATTAATTTAATAAAAGTAGTTATTTAGTATTTAAAATAGTTCCTACGACCTACAATGGCAAAATTAATTCTAAAGGTGCTTTGAAAATGTTCACTTTAGTAAAAAGCAGCGCGGGCCGGATTGGGAGGGTCCGCGGGCCGGGAGTTTGACACCCCTGCTTTACAACATCAGCGTCCTTTTCAAGAACGAAAAAATACTTCAATTTGTATCTATAAGACATTCGATCTGTTCTGGTGGCCACAACGGCGTCGCTCAAACCTAACGTTCATTCACGCGTGCTCGTAAACTGTGCCGGGCGGACGATGTGAAACGTTTACTCATTGTATGTATATTATATGATATTTTTTCATATTATATGAAAGGGAGAGTTCGCAACCTCCAGTATCTGCCTTCACTCGATAAATAATTATAATGAAGTAAATATATTTTGTGCCACTATATAAAAATTTCAAACATAATTCATCTGTATTTATTTGCGACCGGACTTTTTAGCCCGGGCAATAAATAATCTTCGCAATGCAACTGTACGAAAACACCATGAATATCCTAAGTCTTCAAAAAGGAGGATAATCCAAGGTATTCTCATATATAACACCAGTTCTTTCAAGGAATTACATACCTCCATGGGTGCTACATCACATCCAGCTTTACCAACAACAAAGCGGTATTACAAAGGCCGAAAAAATACGAACTAGTACAAATTGTATGATTACCTAAAGATGTATTTTAGGAAGAGCGATGGTATGACTAAAGCGTGTGAACCCGTGGTTCAAGAATCTTAGTTTATTAAGATGGAATGACCAAACAGTGGTTTTATTACTAAATTCTACCATGAAGGAGTATACCATCATGTGCAAATTCCCAAATGTTTCACTTATATCGATATTCTAAGTGTTATTGTTCTGTTACCCCTCGCCTTGATTACTGCAACTCTTCTCACTGTAGTCCCCAACACTACAATTCGTCTCTTTCAACTTGTCCAGATCTTTGCGGCTCGAGTTGTCCTCCGTCGAGGGCGGTTCTTTCGTGCCACACCCCCGCTCCACCAACAGCACTGGCAACCATTAAATTTTGAATTACTTTTAAAGTCCTTCGCACATTTGAAAATCCTAAACACCGAAACCTCCCCTGACCTGCCTTCGTGCCTTATCTGTAGTTGTCCCTAGGCTGTGGAATGGTATGCCCGCTCCTTTTCCTCGTCGATATACGGGCGATCTGCGAAGGCTTCAAGGTCTTGAAAGGCGCCATATAAAATTATTATTAGTAGTATTACTGTTATTATCATTATATTATTATTGATGTTATTATTATTAGTTATTATTATGATACATGAGTTCCGTCTCTTCCCCATCTCAGGACCCTGCAAGGGGGTCCATTTGTAGACTTACACCTGTTACCTTGAGGGTAGGCATGTCCTCTCTGCCCCAATGCCCGCGGCAGTCTCAAACTAGATTGAGTCTACCTGGGCTTTATTCCCATAAATTATTATTATTATTATGGGAATAATAACCCATGAAACTAGATTGAGTCTACCTGGGCTTTATTCCCATACATTTCCATTTTATCTTCCTTTTTTTTTGCTCCAGCTTTCGTTCATTCAGGTGGAGCCGGAGGGGGTTGGGTGCGGTTCACCCTTTCTCTATTTTTAAACACACCAAGCAGGCCCCGCCTCCCCCCCCCTGCCCCCAAGTAACGTGTGAAAGGCAAAAAAAATCAAGGATGCGAACGCTGCGTTCTGTCTGGTCTCGCGCGCCAAGGAAACCGGGGTTGTTTGGGAAGCTGAAGGCAAAGGGGTTGGGGGGGCATTCCACCATGTTTGGGAGGGGGGGAGGGGAGGAGGGGGAGGGGAGGAGGGACATGTTCCTCAAATGGAATGGGTTAATGGGTGGTGGCCCGTCGTTAATAATGGGCGGCGAAGTACTCCACCCTCGCCGCTGCCCCGCGAGATGGTCGCCACTCGTTGCCAGCACGCGATGAAACGGCGCGGGGATTTCGCGCCTGCGCAGCTCCTGGGTTCGGACCCGCGCAACGCGAAGGCGGGAGTTCGAACTCCCCTAGTGGCACTAACCCCTCCCCTCATTCCTAGATTTTATAGCGCAATAGCAACGAGGCCGAAAAACACGCAGTTTGCAAAGAGAGATCAGCAAAAAAAGTGTAATTGTGGATCATCCTTCAGGCATTTGGGCCGGGAGGGCACTCAAGCCCCCAGATGCCACATTAGGGGGGGGGAGCAGTAGAAGAAGTGGGAACAGTGCAGCCATGTTACCCCAACCTGAGCCTAAAGACCAAAGAAAGCGACCACCTTAATTAGACATGAGTGGACGAAGACTGGTCAGCGACTAGCCTACAATCTTGGCCCCCATACAAGAGAGAAAAGGGGGGGGGAAGTAAAATGGAAATGTCTAAAAAAAAGCCCAGGTAGACTCAATATAGTAGGAGACTACCATGGACAAAGATCCGGGAGGGCGTGCCCTTCCTCCAGGTACCAGACGTAGCAGTCTACCCCTTCCCCCTCCCCTATGCAGGGTTGCCAATGAGCTATTCTCTTTCTCTCTCTCTCTCTCTCTCTCTCTCTCTCTCTCTCTCTCTATATATATATATATATATATATATATATATATATATATATATATATATATATATATATATATATATATCACTCACACACACACAAAAGCTGCCACCCCTTAAACCTACGAACCTGGGTACGAAACCCGCTGAGTTGACTGTAAAGGGCTTCTGGAGGGGGGTGGGGCAGGGGGCTCGTCGGGGAGGAGGGAGGGGTTGGGGGTTTTAGATCTCGCGCCATTCCTTAACGCGACTCCGCCCAAACCCGGTCGGAGCGGCATCCGCCAGAGTTCACTCCCGAGTTAACCCTCAAGCCACCTTTGGAAGGGGGAGTGGGGGGGAATCAGGAGGCCACTGAGATTCGTTCCAGACTGTCATTCATGAGAACCGTCTCCATTGTCGGCTGTGGACGAAAAATGGCCGTGCGCGTATCTACACGAGGAGTCTATGTACGTAATTTGACGCACATGGGCTTCATATAAGAAATTTGCCTCGGGGGGAGGGGATTTCCCCCTCTCTTCTCTAGCAATTAGTTGTTGTGTTTTTACTATGGAGGTGTGACGGGTAACTGACATATGAAAAATTACGTGCCCTTCCGGCCCCGATACCTTAATTGTGGGGTTTGGCAGGTACTGGAGAGTTGCGTACCGTCCCGGTCTAGACCGCTTCAAGTAGTCTCCTCACATTTCGACTTCTTCTAATTTCACCTATTTAAGAGTTTCCCTCCCCCCTTATAAATATTCTGTCGACGCCCCCACTGGATCGGGGGTGGGAGGGGACTCCGGT
The DNA here is from genome assembly GCA_963969495.1 of Ceratothoa steindachneri. NCBI lineage: Eukaryota > Metazoa > Arthropoda > Malacostraca > Isopoda > Cymothoidae > Ceratothoa > Ceratothoa steindachneri. The sequence goes on from OZ018332.1 coordinate 21,836,872, forward strand.
GGATTACATACGTCTTGTTAAGGGGTCTCCTCTCCCCTGATAAAAGGGGGAGATCTCGAGAGGTGAAGCGAGATGCGTTACGCGGTGCCAAGGCCGCGGTTACAAGCAGTGGAGTGTCATGGAAGTGCGGGGGTAAAGGGGGGTGAGAAAGCCAACATTCCCTAGGTTGTTTAAAACTCATAAGACATTGTCCCTTGTATGTTGGAGAGGGGGGGGGGAGCCTTGGAATCAGATTTGTCGGAAATTCTACTCCATCTTGCGAATAACCACACCCTATGTAGCTTAATTTGCTCTAATTAGGGGTGGTGTTTCCACTCGGCTAAGCCGTAGTCCTGATAGACAGTAATATGTGTTAGTAGCAATTTATCGAATGCAAGAAAAAGAAGGCCTGCTGACCAAAGTCGCGTGCTCTCACTAATTCTGATTTATCATCTTGCTACCTTCAAAAGTTTCAATAATTCCCAGATTAACACAAGGAGGACCTTGTCAGTTATATCATTCGAAAGAGAATGTAAAACAACATCAGGGTTTCAAATTTCGTTAGAATCGGTCAAATAGTTATGATGTTATTTCCAAAACAAAATAATTCCCTGACTAACCTTGGGAGGACTTTGACAATTCTATCATTCGAAAGAGAATGTAAAACAACGTAAAGAGTTTCAAATTTCTTTAGAATGGGCCGAATAGTTATGTTATTTACAACACAAAATAGCTCCCTGGCTAACCTTGCGAGGACTTTGACAATTATACCACTCGAAAGAGAATATAAAACAACATAAGGGTTTCAAAATTCGTAGGAATCGGCCGAATGGTTATGATGTTATTGCCAAATAATTTTTCGGCAAACTTTGGGAGGACCTTGTCAGTTATATCCTTCGAAAGAATGTAAAACAACATCAGGGTTTCAAATTTCGTTACAATCGGCCAAATAGTTATAATGTTATTGCTAACACAAAATAACTCCCTGGCTAACCTTGGGAGGAACTTTGACAATTCTATCATTCGAAAGAGAATGTAAAACAACGTAAAGAGTTTCAAATTTCTTTAGAATGGGCCGAATAGTTATGTTATTTACAACACAAAATAGCTCCCTGGCTAACCTTGGGAGGACTTTGACAATTATACCACTCGAAAGAGAATATAAAACAACATAAGGGTTTCAAAATTCGTAGGAATCGGCCGAATGGTTATGATGTTATTGCCAAATAATTCTTCGGCAAACTTTGGGAGGACCTTGTCAGTTATATCATTCGAAAGAGCATGCTAAACAACATAAGGGTTTCAAATTTCGTTAGAATCGGCCGAATATTTACAATGTTATTACAAAAACAAAAAAAAATAGCAAAACGGGGACCAGACTCGCACGCGACTAAAAATGTAGTGGAGTAAGAAGTATGAAATGTTTCATAAGGGTGAACCAGCAGATACGCGAACTGTTAAGCTAATTCAAACGAACGTGTTCTGTACATGCGAGAAGCCGGAGCCGATATAAGAACCACGTAAAAAACTATGTAGTTCGTTTGAATTTGTTTCCCTCTTTGCGTACCATTTAATGTGTAATGTAAGGTAGAGAGGACAAAGAGAGTGGGCTATAAATTTTGGTTGAATTGAGGCATTTAAGGCGAATGCATGGCCGAGATGAATAAGCATCCCGTCCGTTGATCACGCCGATGAGTCTTTCTATTTAAAACTACACATTTCTTTTGTAAATCTGTTGGCACCTCTTTAAGAAACTCCTTTTACACTTTTTTCTCATTCCACTGCATTTTTGGGCAACTCCACATCTCACTATGTCGGCGGGTCGGTCGGTCCCTTTTTGCCTTTTTTTTGTAATAACATTGTAACTATTCGGCCGATTCTAAGGAAATTTGAAACCCTTTTGTTGTTTTATATTATCTTTCGAATGGTATAGTTGACAAGGTCCTCCCAAGTTTAGTCCGGAAATCATTGAAAGTTTTGAAGGTCCTAAGGTCATAAATAAGAATAAGTGAAAGCACGCGACTTTTGGTCAGCAGACCTTGTTTTTTGTACCTCCGCTTCGCTAAAATAAATATAGACTTTTTGGACACCTTGTGATATTTGTTCACATATATATATATATATATATATATATATATATATATATATATATATATATATATATATATATATATATATATATATATATATATATGCAAAAAATCACACAGGAAAATGAAAGGCGGATTCCTATGGGATTTTTTGCATTTTTTGCTTTACTCACGCGCTAATTTGTGAGTTTCTCATATATATATATATATATATATATATATATATATATATATATATATATATAAAGTGCAAACCAATGGGGGCATCTCCAGTAAAAGTTTGTAAGTCGAGAACTGTAAAAGAAAGGGATGAAGATAAAGGAAATTAAGATGTGTGGAAGAGAGACAACCCCCGATCAAGCAAGCATGTGGCCATGAGGGCACGCACCCTTCTAGATGTCAGCTACAGCACGCTGGCCCATGCTACATCTTAAATATCCACTTGCGGGGGGGGGGGTGATTGTGCATAAGATAAATGGATCCGGGGGCCGGGGAGGGGGGAGCGTGTGGCAAGTGTTTACACACGTGATGGCAGGACTGGTGTCGGTCCCTGGTGCCTCGGAACTCAAGACCCCCTCCCCCGCCCCCGAGTCTTCTCCCCCAGGGAGGAGGGCATTCAAGCCCAACTCTTCTTCCACCCTTCGGCTGGAATTTTGTTGTTTCAATTCACTCACAACATTTCATCCTCTTTTTACTGCCACATTTGTTGTTATACTCCTTCCCACTGCACCCCCCCCCCATCCAGGGCTCTCGAACTTTAGAAACGGTTATCCTAAGTCCCCCCGTTTGCCCACTCCATGTGGCTGGATGCGCAGTTAGTCGGTACCACAAGACGCAAACACTCTGTCTCACTTGCATAACACTGCACTCCTTCGCAGCATGGATATCACCATGGCCAATTTTGGGAGGACGAGTTATTTCAGGATTTTCTGCACGCACGCACCCACACATACATCCGCATATTGTATCTACATATACATCCACATAAAATACTCACATATCCATGAACTTATATGAACCAGAAATACATCCACTTATAGTACCCACACATACATTCACATATAGTACCCACACATACATTCACATATAGTACCCACACATAAATCCATATAGAGCAACATTTCAAGGAGCTGAAGATAGGATGTAGAGTGCCGAGCTGTTGCAGAGAGATGTTAATGTGAGTATTGGGAGAATACGAAGTCCTGTCCATTGTTAAAATGAGCTGGTGGAGTGAAAGATGAGGTGTGAGTTAATATATATCCGATTTGATCAATCATGGCTCTCTCTCTCCGGCGTCTAACACGCATTATTTCCACTTGGCATTATTTTTCTGGGGCAAAGTTTGTTTACGCTTGACAGAAGTTGAAGCATTCAACGAGGTAGTGGAGGTGTAGTCGACAATCACCTTTACTTCGTTGTGGTTTTTGCTCTGCCCAAGGCTGTCTGATCGAATACCCCGGAGCTCCTGAAGGAAGCCACGGCCGGCACCGGGCGCTCCCACAGTCAGTGTATGTTGTGTTGTGTCCGTAAGTGAGCACCAAATGGGTAAAATCAAGTAAAGATCACTTCCAAGGAAAAGGAGTGTTTGCCTAATTTGGGGAGTGATTTTATTTACTAGGTTAAGTAAGATAGCTCCAACAACCTATTAACTTCTAAGACACACCCAAATAATAAAAATAAACAACCTTACATCCCCACACTCAGACATTTTGGGAGTGCTTATCTTCACTATTAGTCGTTCTCATCTTTACTTGACCCAATGGAGAACCGTAGATGATCGCATGACCCAAATGAGCTTAAAAAGGGTCAAGATGCGATGCCGCGGCGCCCTCTTGGCTGCCCGGTTTGGTCGAGGCGATTTATGCGCCGTTTGCCCTTAAAAGGGAATAATGAGCCCCATTTTGCGCCATTCGACTTTCATTTGCGACTTGAAACTTGCATGTTGTGTATATCTGAGGTAGGCTCATCCATACTGTCATCTCGATCAGCGTTGCTCGTTGAGGATGATTGGGGAGGGTAGTTTCTTTCTAGGCCTCTTCACTTTCTTGGTTAATCTCTCCAAAGACTTGTAGATTTCCCTCGTTGGTTTTCGACGAGTTCAGAGAAACTGGATCTGTGAGTATAGGGAGTGCCTTTGACGCATCTACCAGTGCCACCAGCCAACGGGAGTGCCTTTGACGCATATACCAGCGCCACCAGCCAACGGGAGTGCCTTTGACGCATCTACCAGCGCCACCAGCCAATCGGCACACCATTCCGTCCCTTATCGTTTTTCTCTCACATACTGAAATTTTAGCACCCCCCCCTATCTCCTTTCGTGGCTTGAAGACATCTTGGCCCTCATTGCTTATATATTTTACTCCTTTTTGGCATTCTTATGGGGGGTTCAATTTTTCACTTTTGATTGCCTTTACCATGGATATGAACTAGGCCTACCCAGTTTCTGTTTCGAGAAAATGAAGTTTGATACACCCTCTAACTACTACTTTGGGAGGAAATTTTAAGAAAATCTCACCAACGAATTTCAGGCATTGAAATGTATTTTAAAAAAGGACCCCAACTTTACTCACAGATGATCTTGTGGAAAGGGCATTTATGTCTGTGGCTCCAGAGTTTTGAAATCAGTTATCCTTCTCTTAGGTGGACTGTCTGTCGTCATAGCTACGAGCTCCAGCTACCCGTCCCCACCGTGATGCCCAGACACGGAGGGAGGTAACCTCCCTAGGAAATAGTGTCAGCTTTAAAAAGAATCCGGACGGAGAATCGAACTGCCGACCCAACGATTGCCGCGATAGCGCGCTAACCACTATACTAACCGGGAGGCTAGTATACTGGTTAGATAGGCTTCATTAGTTACCTAAAACATTAAAAAAATAAGCCTATCGAAATTTGGGAGCCGGGTTTTGAGTTTGAGGTCATCCTTTATGATGTTCAATATCGCCGCAATTCACTTTCTGGATAAAAGATTTGCTTTATTTATAATTAATTCAATTATATCCGATTACCCAGAATGCACCGCGAAAAGGGCAATGGACATTGGAGCACCTAACGACGTCTGGCTACTGCCTTTGAATTCGAACCTAATGGTATGCTTTTAAATTGTGTATACTACGAGGTGATAAAAAACAACGGGTGGCAGGGGGTTGCCATCCATACCATTATGGAGTGCCCCATTTCGAAAATAATCACCTTAGGGTTCGAATTCAAATGCGTTGCCACACGTCTTTAGGCAGTCTAATGTTCATTGTTTTATGCTTTTCCAAAATAAAGATACGCGCTCTATGTGCAATCGGATTGAATATAATTAATTATAAGTAAAGCAAACCTTTTATCCAGAAAGTAAGTAAATTACGGCGATATTGAACATCATGTTCGTGCGCCTGACACCTAAAAACGCCAGAAAAACATTTTAATTCCTGAAATTCGTGGTGGGAATGTTCTTAAAAGTTACCTTTTTATAATTAATCTACCTTTTTAATCTTTTTCCCTACCACGTATTACTGTTTTAACTCATCCTCACCGTTAGTTGCACAAGTTTCCCTCTTTAAATAGTTATTATTCCTTCATTGGCAACTTAAATGTGACGTCATTGCGGAAGGGTCTTAAAATCCCCCCTTCTCATGACGTCACCGCGAAGGGGGAAGCTCCCGTTCCCCATTTGAGAAGCCACGAGGAAAGATGCTTGATTTGATTCTTTAAACGTCAAAGTCGAACGACGAATTAAAAAAAAAACTCGAAAAAAGTTGGCATAATCTCGAGTCCCTTTGCTTTTCTCGGGGCCCTTCTCGGGGCCCAAGGTTGATTGTGCCCGAGCACAACCGCATTCTTGCCCTCGGTGAATGTTCAAACGAGTATTTGGCGCAAACAGGTGGTGCTGAACGCTTTCAGATGTGCATTGCGCTACCAGCTGTGAGTTCTTTGTTGCGTTTCCCAGAGGAATATATTTTTTTAACTGTGAGGAAGAGAAGTTGTGTAATCCAACCAAGCCGTTCTCACTTCTTAAAATGCTGAACGAGGTAAATAGGTGAGTAAATGTATCGAAATAATATAAAATGAAATGAGAAATACTTAAAACAAATCAGAACTGGAGAGGTCTTGAAATCCCCCTCTCCAAGACAAAATGCTAAGGCACCGGAAACAAGTTTGAGTGGATTTCTCTGGGGAAGTGGGGTCTTTAGATGTGTACCGGTGGTATTTATGTTTCCGGACCGGTGATAGCATTACTGTAGGGTCGAATGTCGCCTACGGGAGTGGATAGAATGGCCATGGAGAAGTGACAATTTCCGCCTGCGAAAAGTAGGCTCAATTATTTAGCGGATTTTCCAAAACAAGATGATGAAACGTTCGAACTGGGTGAGAGCCTCATGTCCACTCGGTATCAAGCCTATTTATACAGGGTGTGTACAAATAATATTAACACAAGTGAAAAATAATTATTTAGCATTTGTCATATGTGACATGTTATTTATGTGAAGTCTCGACTTGTCCATTGTTATCCTCACAAATCGAAACGTTTGAAAGTAGTTAACGCCCTGATGCTAAATTCTTTCGAAATAGATGATACCACATTTAAATGTTAGCATAATTTTGACACACCCTGTATTTAACTTTTCGGAATGGTTATCCAAATGGTTCCTGAACGCGTTTAAAGGTTTAGTGGTAATAATTTATATAAAAAAAGCTTTATTGTAATATTTGTTCCCACATGCAGCGCATCGATGGTTGTTCACTTTGAATCCATTTTAATCTTGGCATTAAACCCTTCAGAGTTTTATCGTCATCCATTTTCTTAGGCAGTGTGGTTGGCGCACAGTAGCGCTATTAAAAGTAAACGTTTGATTTACTTGTAAAGTGGAAGTCTTCCATTTTATAACTGGGACTCCCCTGGGGTACTTTGAGTATGTCTCTTCCTTTTTTATTTCTTTATCTTAAAATATTTGATTGCTATTTTTACCTTTTTTGTTGGACTAGAGTCCGTGGGTGTCAAATCAATCGCTAAAACAATGATTTCAATATCTAAATAAACCCTAACCTAACTTAACCCTTTAATCTGACCTAAACCTATCCTAACCTAATATTCAATATTTTGTCGAATTCTGAAATGAAACGCGGGCCACATAAAAAGGCTTCGCGGGCCGCAGTTTGCCCACCTCTGGCCTAGAGCGATGTTAGGACAGCCCTCAAAGTCAAAAGATGGGTTCCGTTTTTGTGCATCGGGTGTAAGCGTGTTTAGTCGTGTGCATTGCTGCTGCACGCCTTCGCGTGATGTTTATTTATTCTGTGTTTGTTCTATGCTTAGGAACCCGGGATAATTTTCGTCCGCTTTAATTTGTATCCTCAATGACTAAAGGTTACTTAAATGTCGAAGTGATCCATTGCCCCTTCCCCCCCTCCAATGTGGCTCATGTTCCGTGAAGCCCACAAATCACTTTAACATCTTCAGTTTCATACTTTCTTCATAATTGGCTTTATTTCCTTCGATCCTCGCTTTTATCTCTGCTCAGCGAAAATGAAGGATGCATTTATGGACTCGCTTGGGTGCTCATTTTCGCAGCTTCTTTCCTACCGGATCTTTTCTTGCGTGTGGCTGTTGCCCACTGTTTATTTTGGAAATATATTCCATTAATATTGCTACTCCATCACTCCCATATCATCCTTCTCGATTGTAATCTCTTTCTATGTTCGTCCTGTGTTATTTTGAGCGAAGACGGACTTTTTATCCGTTCGGTTTCAGTGTGAAGATTCGGACTCGCTCCGGGAACAAGCGTGATTATTGGTTATATTGAACTTATTTGGAGAATTTTACATGTTTTTACACATTCAATTTCCTCTTGCCTTTAGTTTTCTGTTATTTGAGCCTTTCTGTTTTGCTTTTCGAATATTTAATTTCAATTATGATAATTCACTTAATTGTAAATATGACAATGCAGTTAATATCAAATATGGAAATTCACTTAATTTAAAAATGGCAATTCAGTTAATTTTAAATATGACCACTTAATTTCACATATAGCAGTTTAGTTAATTTCGAATATGACAATTCACGTCATTTTAAATATATCATTTCACTTCATTCTAAATATGACTTCCCTTAATTATTTCAAATAGGGAAATTCACTTAATTTCAAAGTTAACAATTCACTTAATTTTTAAAATGGCAATTCCATTTATTTCAAATATGACCATATAATTTCAATTATGTCAATTCACGTCTTTTTTTTCAATATGTCAATTCACTTAATTTTTAAATATGACAATTCTTTAATTCAAAATATGGCAATTCACTTTAATTTCAAATATGGCAATTCATTTAATTTCAAATACGGCGATTCACTTAAGTTTCGCGACATTTACCTGCGGCGATAAGTTAGAGCAAGCCTAATTGGTGGGTCCGGGAATACCCCCCCAACCAGTATCGGAAGCCTAATTTGGTATTCAAATTTTCTCTAAAGTAGTCATGAATTTGTGTTGAGAGAAATGTGCTTTGTTCCCCTATTTTGAACTGGTGTATAGAGTACAAATTTCTCGAGTGCAGGGCTTTTTTTTGAAGTTTAATTGCCATATCGAGCTAAGTGGGGGTTGGAATGGCAAGGATCCCTAGATTCAACCCTGCACTCAATAAGTCTGGCCCTTTTTTGCACCTGTCTGGTTAATCTGAGTTGAAAATGACGCGTACGAAACTTCATTTCTTCATCCTGGGGTCTCTTAACCTCGCTGCTTCAGATTACTAGCGCATAATATATATGTAGATCATTTTACACTATCACAGAAGACATTGTGTGAGTTTCGAAAATCTACAAAATCTACAAAAAGGAAGTTTATTCATAAAGTAATTAGTGTGTTGACACATCATCTTTATCATTTCTGAAACTCTTTCGGGGTATCATTGAACTTTGGACCAAAAGGCGATTGCGTTCCATTCTTCTCTTAAAAATGGTCGCAGGTTGTTGGTCTTTGCTTCACCACACTCTTCTCTGACGTTGATTACAGATTCTCCATCTGACTGAGGTTGGTCGAGTTTCCAGTCCAGGGATGCAAATATTCAATAGATCGTTATCCGAAACAAGGAGTTACTTCTTGTGTTGTATGATGCGGTACTTATCAGCCTGGAAAAACACACGTACCATTCATTACTAAAGTGCTCTTGGATCGTTGTTAGTAGGTGATTTCGGTGGACATTCTGATATTATTATTTGTCCATGGGAAATGGAAGATGGGAGGCCAGATATCTTTAGATGAGGAGCCGTCCTACAGGTGCTACAAGTGGAAAGTGTCCGGATGCTTCACTGTTAGCACAATGCAGGACTCATGGTAGCGTTTCACTTTTGTCTGGACAGTGAGTGGGGTCCATCGGGAAAAATTAACTAGGATCAACTGAAGAGATTCTACTGCAAGTAACTTTTGTTAATATATATATATATATATATATATACAATAATGATATTCAAAATTCTCTCTCTTTCAAACTTTTGTCCATATCTGTAGTAATATTGACCTATATTGTTGAAATTAATATTTGCTTTGATTATTTAATTTTAAGCGCTTCTTAAGATAAATTTAAGTTTAGCTGAAAATTTTTAATATTAATATCTTAAATGCATCTAAATTTATTCGTTTAGATCAACTATATTTCGTCCAGTTTGGAAATTAGCCCAGGTTTTTTATATGGTAATTCTTTTTTTATTACAATTGAAACCATTACAACTGTTATATTTGATTGAGAGTATTACCCATATCTCTCCGTGTAATTTCCTTCAAATAAACTATCTTTGATTGGGTTCGAAACCATTACGGCACCTAACTTTCTCGAGGTTCACTACGACCTCACGACATCTTACTTGGGTTCACTACAATCCCATAAATGTGTATATGTGTGTGTGTATGATTAAGTTTAGGATGATTTTATAACAGACATGGATTTAGCGCCAAGCTTACATTTGGAGGATTGTGTGTTCTCTTTACCCCAACACGTGTTAGAATACACAGACAAAAAGGGTAGATAAACGAGAGGAGGGTAGAAGGCAAAATATCTATCGGTTCGATCGATAATTCTGATACACAAATGGATAAATCACTGGATAATTCTACAGCTTAACGACTCGATTGCAATTGAAGGCGCGCGTCTTTATCGGAACAGGCCCGGCAGCGAATTGGCGTTCGAGGCTATCGCAAGGTTAAGGTTAAGCTATTATGGCGTTCGAGGCTAAAGTGTGAGTACAACCGGTAGGTTAGATTAGGTTAGATTTGGAAGTAAGAAAGTTTTTTCCAATCAGTTGTCTTCTCTTGACATTTTAAGCTCTTTAACACAACAAAACTGTAGTTGTTAACCTTTTGCACCATGCGTGAATGAAATAAACGAGAAAGATAAATAGAACAGGTCCAAGGTAGTCTAGGAAAAGGACAATGATATATGAAAATAGCACCTGTGCGAGATTAGCGTTATAGAGATCAACAGAATTTTCGTTGCCATAGAGACCCCATAATTACAAGAATATATGCGTATGTTCACCGCACAAAACTTTGTATACAATACGGCATATTTTATTGTTGATTGATAGTAAAAGCAAAGACCATTTTATCTATCAAAATAGTGAACTTAAACTTCTCACAAAAATACATTTTAACTTAATTTAAAATTGAGATAACCTCTAACTGCATATTTGATGTGAAAACTTGTTATTTTTTGTTGTTTTAACAAAGGAAACCAAAGATAAAAAGGAACATTTAAAAAATATAATAGGCTTTGAAAAATGAAGCCAATTTAAACGAGCCAGGGCTTGCTTCTTCTTTGGGGTCGGGGGCTTTTTCATACACATTTTGTGATCTTGTGTGATATTTTTTTTTACTTACATTATTTCATTATCGATGAGCAATCAAATAATAGAGCTTAGGTGACGTTGACGGGCGCTGACCACACTCCGGGAAACGTAGATATTGAACTGTTAAATGACTGATAAACAACCAAACAAACTATTTCAATTTTATTGGTATATAGCTACATAAATTAATTTAATATTAATAATTATTATTTTTTCTCGTAATGTGTTTAAATTGTTGGGTTTATTTTAATAAAAATAGGAAAAACCAATGAGAGCACCTACCTAACGCCCCAAATTTGTGTCACATATTTTTTTAATTTCCTTAACTTCTCTCTTTCGAGCTCGTGTGTGTCTGCGTCCATCTGGCGACTGCCTGCACTAAAAATGGCAGTGATTCGGTCGCATTTTGTACAATAAATAAATGTATGACCATGATTTTATAGCTGTAAATTGGTATTAAAATGGGAGACTTGATCAGCCGCAGCCAACTGGGAGAAATAGGCTTCATTTTCTACCCCATTTTACAAATTTTACCCACATTGGACTAAAAGATTGCCATTTTAATAAATTCGTACCACCCAACATGTGTTAATTGCGGATTTAACGACCTTTTTTAAACTTGTTTTCGCCTTGAAAAAAATGAGGAGAGATGAAGAAACAAGAAATAAGTAATGAGTGAAATGAAGGAATAATTGCTATCGAGAACAAAGCGGAAGGAAAGTTGGTCAGGTTGAAGTGCCCTTCAGATTACCCCAGAGGGGAGATGTAAATGAAAGAATTCAAGTCCTTTGTAGTACAAAAACGGGTAATAGGAAATGACGAAGGAAATTTTAAAGAATGGATAAGGGAAGACGCTCATTAGAACAAACAAATGAAGAATAATTAGAATTTGTGTCCTTCAGAAAAAAATAATAAAGCTCAGGTTGAATAATTAATTATTTTTCGTCGTGTAAATACTCTCGCGAAATGCCTTTTTTTCATGTCTTGTTGATGCTTAAAGTTTGCCATCGGTGTGTTTGTCAATATTTTAAAGAGGAGCAGAAAAATGTGGTAAAATCCCCCCTCCCTCCGAAAGGTTATTTGGTGGCAAATATAATTGCCAAAAGGGACATTTGCGGCTTCTGTCCCCGAAATCGAATAATAGCAAATATCGGTGGGAAAATGGATTAAAAAAAAATTGCGCGGGAAAGTGGATTAAAATATCGGCGGGAAATGAATTCAATTATTGGCGGGAAAAAAAGATTAAAATATTGGCAGGAAAAGGGATAAAATATTGAGTGTAAAATTGATTAATGTAGCGGAAAATGGATTAAAATAGGCGAAATAAGTTAAAATCTTGGCGAGAAAATGGATTAAAATCTTGGTGCGGAAAATGGATTAAAGTTTGGCACGGAGAAAATGGATTCAAATATTGCGCGGCAAAGTGGATTAAATTATTGTCTGGAAAATGAATTAAAATATTGGCGGGAAAATGGATTCAAATAATAACGGGAAATGTATTAAAATCTTGGCAATAAAATGGATTAAAAATTGCGCGGGGAAATGGATTAAAATCTTGGTGGTGAAATGGATTAAAATATTTGTGGGAAAATGGAATAAAATATTGGCACTAAAACGGATTAAAATAGCGAGAAATTGATTCAAATCTTGGTGTGAAAATGGATTATAAATTGCGTGGGAAAATTGATTCAAATATTTGCGGGAAAATATATTAAAATATTGGCGGGGAAATGGATTAAAATCTTGGTAGAAAAATGGATTAAAGTTTGGCACGGAGAAAATGGATTCAAATATTGCGCGGGAAAGTGGATTAAATTATTGTCTGGAAAATGAATTAAAATATTGGAGGTAAAATGGATTAAAATGGCGGGAAATTTATTCAAATCTTGGTGGGAAAATGGATTGAAAATTGCGCGGGAAAATTGATTAAAATATTGGCGGGAAAATGAATCAAAATATTATTGTGAAAATGGACTAAAATATTAGCGTGAAAATGGACTAAAATATTGGCGTGGAAATGGACTAAAATATTGTCGTGAAAATGGACTAAAATATTGGCGGGAAATTGGACTAAAATATTGGCGGGAAAATGAATTAAAATATTATTGTGAAAATGGACTAAAATATTGTCGTGAAAATGGACTAAAATATTGGCGTGAAAATGGACTAAAATATTGTCGTGAAAATGGACTAAAATATTGGCGGGAAATTTGACTAAAATATTGGCGGGAAAATGAATTAAAATATTATTGTGAAAATGGACTAAAATATTGTCGTGAAAATGGACTAAAATATTGGCGTGAAAATGGACTAAAATATTGGCGGGAAAATGAATTAAAATATTATTGTGAAAATGGACTAAAATATTAGCGTGAAAATTGTACTAAAATATTGGCGTGAAAATAAACTAAAATATTGGCGGGAAAATGAATTAAAATATTATTGTGAAAATGGACTAAAATATTGTCGTGAAAATGGACTAAAATATTGGCGTGGAAATGGACTAAAATATTAGCGGGAAAATGGACTAAAATATTAGCGGGAAAATGGACTAAAATATTGGCGGGAAAATGGATTAAAATATTGACAGGAAAATGGATTAAAATAGATGGTAGAGGTAGCTTGAAATGGCGAAAAAAGAGTTGCAATAGTGAATGAATTAAGTATTTAGGTGGGCTAATGTAGTATGTAATTGTAAAGCAAGAGGATGAAATTAAGGCAGACATGGGTCACGTTGGCCATGTTGAGCAACATTGAAAAGGTTTTTCTGTTTTTCCACTCTTAATTCAGGGGGAGAACCACAGATTTAAGATGAAGTACGAATTTTATGAAGTTTTGTACTAATTTATGCCTCTCTTCCCTAATAGTTTATGAGTTCCTATTTCCAATAGAGGCTACGACCCAGCCGAAGGTAAACATCCATTCCGATTACAGCGAAGGTAAACCACATAGAGAGTGGTAAGTCATCGGATGGGATCCCGATTCGGGTTGCATAATTATTGGGACTCTCTAAAAACGGCTTTGTTAACCCCCCCTTAACCCAATAGACGGTGTCGGCTCGTGTATAGGCACTGCGGAACTGCAACACCCCCTATTTCCACTCGATATTATCGATAACATTCAATATAATGAGTCTTTTTTTCTTTAATTCTTTCTTTTTACTTTTACATTATATAATCCTTAAGCTTAATGTCAGTAGCCATCCCATAGTTTATGAAAAAAATACAAAAATCCTTGTATAAAAATGTGCGCTTCACAGTTCCAGCGACGCGTTTTTGGCTGTTGTGCGCATGCTCACATGTCCGAGGTAGGAAGCTGCCCGCTAGGGAGAGAGAGCACCGTGGCTCACGCAGTGCCGACCCTGATGTGCTGGTGGAAGGAAGTGTTTCTTTTTTATTCCACGTGTTTTGTGCTTAAAAACGTGTTTATATACTTGAATGTGATAAAAGTGTAGAATTTAATTCATATTTTTTTATTGGTTCTTTGTATTAAGAATTCTGAGACTAAATGTACTTGCAGTGCTTTCAATGGCAAATAAATTCCTCAGTAGTCACCCAGAGATCAAGGAGAAAATAATTAATCTTTTCGCGCAAATGAAAACAATAAGAATGGATTTCGTTTTTAAATAAATGGATCAAGCTTGAACTGTAACAATTTAGGCTATTAGTAAGTAAAAAAAAATATGTTTAGGATTTTATCAAGTTTATCTATAAATTTTCTTTTTATATGTTTATTTCCTTTTACACAATATTAAAACAATACTAAAATAAATCTGATGCAGCACCCTCACTAGTTCTAGCTACGAACTGCCACTGCCTGGGCATTAGAAGAGCCTGTGTGTAGCTCTCCATAACAGTCACGCCGACATTCGGAATCCATAACCTGGAATAGATGACCGTACGAAGTTGATGGTTCGAATCCTGGTTTCGTGGTTCGAGGCACCCAGAAGATGCCTTATATCATTGGTTCTTCATTCTAGTGCGATCAAAATCCCGTTGCCATAAGCTCCCTACTTCCAAACCCCCCGTTTGAGATAAGCTCCCCACTTGCAAACCCCTTCGTTTGAGATAAGCTCCCCACTTGCAAACCCCTCGTTTGAAATAAGCTCCCCACTTGTAAACCCCCGTTTGAGATAAGCTCCCCACTTGTAAACCCCCGTTTGAGATAAGCTCCCCACTTGTAAACCCCCGTTTGAGATAAGCTCCCCACTTGTAAACCCCCGTTTGAGATAAGCTACTCACTTGCAAATCCTCCGTTTGAGATAAGCTCCCCACTTGTAAACCCCCATTTGAGATAAGCTCCCCACTTGCAAACCCCCGTTTGAGATAAGCTCCCCACTTGCAAACCTCCCGTTTGAGATTAGCTCCTGACTTGCAAATCCCCCGTTTGAGATAAGCTCCCCACTTGCAAACCTCCCGTTTGAGATAAGCTCCTCACTTGCAAATCCCCCGTTTGAGATAAGCTCCCCACTTGCAAACCCCCGTTTGAGATAAGCTCCCCACTTGCAAACCCCCGTTTGAGATAAGCTCCCCACTTGCAAACCTCCCGTTTGAGATAAGCTCCCCACTTGTAAACCCCCGTTTGAGATAAGCTGCTCACTTTCAAACCCCCGTTTGAGATAAGCTCCCCACTTGCAAACCTCCCGTTTGAGATAAGCTCCCCACTTGCAAACCCCCGTTTGAGATAAGCTCCCCACTTGCAAACCCCCGTTTGAGATAAGCTCCCCACTTGCAAATCTCCCGTTTGAGATAAGCTCCTCACTTGCAAATCCCCCGTTTGAGATAAGCTCCTCACTTTCAAACCCCCGTTTGAGATAAGCTCCCCACTTGCAAACCTCCCGTTTGAGATAAGCTCCCCACTTTCAAACCCCCGTTTGAGATAAGCTCCCCACATGCAAACTCCCGTTTGAGATAAGCTCCCCACTTGCAAACCTCCCGTTTGAGATAAGCTCCTCACTTGCAAATCCCCCGTTTGAGATAAGCTCCTCACTTTCAAACCCCTGTTTGAGATAAGCTCCCCACTTGCAAACCTCCCGTTTGAGATAAGCTCCCCACTTGCAAACCCCCGTTTGAGATAAGCTCCCCACTTGCAAACCCCCGTTTGAGATAAGCTCCCCACTTGCAAACCTCCCGTTTGAGATAAGCTCCTCACTTGCAAATCCCCCGTTTGAGATAAGCTCCTCACTTGCAAAAAGCGACGCACAAAGTCACAACGAAAATCACTTCCGAGAAGTGAACTGAGGTGGACACCTTGCGAAGATGCAGTGAAGAAATCCGCTAGCATGACGCATTTAGGTATAAAGAAACCCAGAAGACGACCCCGCAGGTGTGAGGATGAATTTCGGTCAATGGGCAAGAGTAACGTGGCAAACTCGAGCGATGGACCGTGAGCAGCGGGAACCTCATGGGGAGCCTTTCTAAATCTCGTTCAAGATTGCCTTTGGCCTTTCATAATGTATAGAGGCTTCTAGTTTAGAGTTCTTTTATTCTCTTATATTGTTTTTCGACCATTTTCCTTCCCCCTTCTTCATTCGATAATTTTATTTTTAATATATCCTTTATTCATGTTTGTGTTCTTGCCCAAAGTGTTTTTTTGATGACCTCTCAGTAATCCTAATTTGTATACTTCCAAGTTCTTAGTTTCTGAGTGCTTTTAGTGTTGTGCCCAAGTTTTACTTCACTATGTTCTGATAGAAAAACGCAAACAAATATTGCAGCAACGCAATTAATTATGCAGTTAAAAGGCTATCTGAGAGAACGCTTATTTTATGTGTTACCTTCTCGTGTATGTGAGAAGAGCTACTTCCGAGGGCTTTGAGGAAGACTGTGTCTGCCCAAAATAGCCTTTTAACCGCATATATATATATATATATATATATATATATATATATATTTTTTGTCGTAGAATACCCCCCTTTTTAATCTCTCTACACACAAAATAAACTTATATTTTTAATTTTAACAATTTAATACACAAAAACTAACCATTAACCACAGAAATACTTCGAATATTATAATACATAATAATTATTTTAATTAGCTTGCCCCTCTAAAAATGGTTAAATTCGCTACACACTTCAATATACAAGCTTTAGGCTTATTGACTCTACTGGAGTTTAAATACCTCAGGAATGTTATTGACTCCACGACGCGTGCCGACCGGCCAAATGGAGGTGGTCGAGATCACGAAGTACTTTTGGCGAGGGTAGCAGATGGGGATCCACACGGTATTCAGGGGGAGGGGTCTTCAAGGACGAGAACACTCACGGTGCTTTAGGCGGCATCAAGGTAGGCGTGGTCTCTCTGGCGAGAATAAGTAGAACTTGGGTTCATAAACCAAGTTAACTTAGATTTCGGTGTGACCACCGAGTAACGAGCTCGAGGTGGAGCTTTATTTCTTCGTTACTTAATTCCTCATGGGCGAGGACTGAACTCGGGGAGGGTCTTCTTCAAGGGCGAGGATCGAGGAGGGGGGTTTATCTGGCGAGAATAAGTTGAACTTGAATATGTTAACTTGAAGGTCGGTTTGGTAACCAGGAACTAGCTCGAGGATGAGCTTCTTCTTAGTTCCAGTCTTCCTCAAGGGCGAGGATAGAGGAGGGGGATTTCTCTGACGAGAATAAGTTGAACTTGGTTCCTCAACCAAGTTAACTTATGAGTTTGGTGTGGCCACCGAGTAACGGGCTCGAGGGGGAGCCTTTTCCTTCTTCTTTTCTTAATTCCTCAAGGACGAGGAATACCCCTGGTGTTTAAGATGCACCAGGATATGAGGAGTCTCTCTGACGAGAGTAAGTTGAACTTGAACAAGTTAACTTAACGTTCGGTTTGATAACCAGGGACTAGCTCGAGGATGAACTGCTTCTTAGCCCCTTAAGGTAGGTAGCCCTGCCTCTCTTGCAGGGTACTTCTTGGTCTGGTGAGCCAAGTAATCTACTTGTCCAGTCTCGGTAGCCCGATCTTGATCCGGGGACTTCGTCACCTGAGACTGACGTATTCTACCAATCCAGTCTCGGTAGCCCGATCTTAATCCGGGGACTTCGTCACCTGGAGACTGACGTATTCTACCAATCCAGTCTCGGTAGCCCGGGGTCTTAATCCGAGGGCTTCTTCACCTGGAGACTGACGTATTCTACCTCGATTTTCCTCAGTGTTTCTTATTTATACCTCGTCACCCCACTGGGGGAGGGGTAAGAGGGGGGAGGCTTGAGGACGGGCCCAGGAGAGTTCTTATTCCAAACGATTTTTCTCACCAAGTCTTACATTGGCTCCTCGTTAAACTTCGAGTTTGGGAGAAACACGTCTCCAATTGCTTCTTTGAAGTGAAATTCAATATTGCTCTCTTATGGGAGATCTTGCATTTTACAACCTTTCGACTTTACATTGCGACGAGTGGCGAGGCGCTGAGGTTACGTGCTTGACTCGACGGTGCCGGGGCCCGATGTCTTTGCGGTAATCACCTCGTGACCACTGCGAGAGAACGGGGGAGTGACGATTCTCCTACACACCTCCCTTCGAAGAACTTAATGGGGGGGGGGGGGACTCCCGAGAACTCAAAGCAACTAACTCAACTTAGTTGAGATTAGCAAAGTTCTTCTCTTACATTAAGTTTCTTTAAACTTGAGCGCACACGCGCGCGCGTACACAGGCAATGTGTCGAACTAGACCTCGCGCGCCTACTGAGGGGAGGGGGATGAGGTTACACAAGCATCTTTACATACTCGATATACAATTTAACCTTCAAATAACAAAACCCTAATTCGTCGATTACCAGCAACAAAACAAAAACAAAAAAAAACAAGCTACTTCGTTACATTTCTAAGCTTTTGAGAACTTAAATCCTACCGATAACTATTAACACGAAAAACAAATGAAAACATGGTTTCACGCTCATTAGGTACTGAATTAACCCTCAATGGTATTTCGTCTCCGCCTATAGAGCAGCGGTACTTTATCGGCTCCTTTGATGTAGCTAATCCTAAAATGGTGCTATAATACCAATACTTTACCGCGCCTGAGTCGGCCGTTCGGGTTATTGAGTCTACCCAAGTATGTTACTAAATGGTAGCGGTATTTCAACCTACTCGAATTACCCTTCTTATGGTACTTGACTACCTTTAAAATGATTATTATGGCTAGAGCGGCCTGTTGCAGCGGGGCATAATTGATGAGAGCGTGGGTCCCACAGCTCTCGTTTAACCAGGTACACGGGAAGATCGTGTCTGGGTTCGATCTTTGGGGATAGAAAAAACTTTTCCTTGCGCGGTCGTTAATGGGCGTGGCGCTCATTACGACTTGGAGTATTAGCGGTAACTCCGTGGACGTTCCGTTCGGGGAGGAGACTACTAGGGGTAGGGGATACTCATCCGCGTCTACCATTTGCCTTATCAACTCAGTTCTCTTCGTAGGTAGTTCCTCAGGTACACCTGCTCGTACCTCTACCCTACTTTCTGCTTCTTCCCTGATAACCCCATTTGGCTGGGTTCTCCTCGTAGGTTCTCTCTTAGTACTCCTGCTGGTACCTCATCCCTACTTTCTATTTCTTCCATTTTAACCCCATTTGGCTGGGTTTTCATCGATGGTTCCTTCCTAGGTCCAGGCCGAGCTAACACTTCCTCGACCTCTATCTGATTCTCGATAGGTGCTCTTTCGAGTGCGAGCAATCTTTCCTTTGACACTTTTCCCCTCTTCATTCTCCTTTCCTAGGCTTCTATTTCCGCTTTCGCTATTTCATTTAACCGTCAGGTTCTTCTTTCTTCATCTTGCATTTTTATCTTTATTCTTCTTTCTTCATCTTCCCGTTTTATATTATTCTCCTTTCCTCATCTTCCCTTTCTATCCTTATTCCGAATTCTTTTGCTTCTCTTTTCAACAGTATTATTCTTTCGCTTGTTTTACCTCCTCTCAGCATTCTTCTTTCCTCTGTTTCTATTCTCCACTCTATTCTGTCTTCCTCTAATTTTATGTCCGTCCGTCTTTTCATTGTTTCGTATTCTCTTTTCCCCTATCTTCTTATATCTTCCATTGCTCTATCAAACTCTATTATTTCTTGTTCTTCTTCTCTTTGTATTCTCAATTCTGATAAGACGTAGGCATCCATATCCTCGCCTTCAAGTCCCAGAATTTGGGCTTGTTGGTTGAGTCTTTCGACCGGATCCATTTTGTGTTGGTCCGTCGATTTTTCCTTGCTGTACTCTCAGGTTGTTATGCCGCCAGTTACCAGGTAGCGCGCAGCCTAACTTACCCTTAATCCCACTACTATGCTGATTGTAATACCACTCCAACAACAAATTTACCACTTAGCCTAACTATTACCTTCAGATTGTTTCTACCCCTAACTCTACCAATTTTTCTCTCGTCAATTATTCTCTTATTCCTGATATTCCTTTACGTGTTGGCTCTCCCTTAATTAGACGCTGCTGGGTTCTTTCTAATAAAAACCTACAAACCTGACACCACTTTTATAATGGTGTCGTAGAATACCCCCCCTTTTTGTTCTAAGAGTGCTAATATTGATATCTTAAGGAATAGAGCCATTGGAAACACGTAAGGATATAGAGAAACGCACAATAATTCCCAAAATAAACTTATATTTTTAATTTTAACAATTTAATACACAAAAACTAACCATTAACCACAGAAATACTTCGAATATTATAATAGACAATAATTATTTTAATTAGTTTGCCCTTCTAAAATTGGTTAAATTCGCTACACACTTCAATATATAAGATCTAGGCTTACGGACTCTACTGGAGTTTAAATACCTTAGGAATGTTATTAGTATTTTTTATATTTATCCATATTTATAGCATCTATATTTAGTGTCAACAGTTTTCAAATGATTTTTTCACATTTTCAATTTATTAAATAATTTATTACTATTTCTGCTTCATTAAGTGACTAATATCTGCGTCAACCAATAATTGCATCAACTAGTGTTATATTTATCCCTATTTAAAGTACCCATAATTGATCCATATCTAAAGTTTCAATAGTTTTCAAACGATTTGTCAAAATTTCAATTAACTAAATAATTTATTTCTAATCCTTGTGTGCATTATAATTTTTGTAATTTTAAACGTGTTCTAAATCTATCTTATAGACCAGAAGATGGGTAAAGTACCCGAAACGTTGTATTTAATTAAATGAGAAATTTTACATGTCTCCTTTTGGGATTTATCCTCAATATATATATATATATATATATATATATATATATATATATATATATATATATATATATATATATATATATATAAATATCTCTAAATTTTCATACTGATTTCCTCCCAAGGAAGAGTTAGTTGAGTTTATATGACTGGATTGCTATTAATCTGTTATCATTGACCGTAATTCCTCTGTACTTGTACCAAATAACAAGAAATTGTAAGCTATAAATAGTCCCCAAAATGTCATCGATCGGTAGTTTGAACCTTTTAATGGATATGGCGTTTATTTATTCAACTATTTTTCTACTGAGTGCAGTCTAAATGACGATGTTGAGCGATCGTATATTTACGAATTTATGCCAGTGTTAGTTTCACTCTTTTTTTGTTTCTGTAGCAATCTTTGGGTTGATTAGAATGTTGTTTTGCATTCTTTACTCGTAGTTCTCTTAAACAATTGCTAAACAGCCTGCAGAAACCTGTTTGTTCTGACTAATTGCAGTCCAGAGCTTAGGCTGGTATGCTAGTTATGGCCTTAAGTATTTTCTTAATTTGTTATCGACCTGTATTCCTTTAATTTTTCCCAGTCTCACCTTTTGGAATGAAGTAAAAGTGTAGGATTGGGTCATATCATTAGAATTTTCATCTCCTCCTTCAGACGTGTAAATAATATGGCAAATAGTGGAAAATGTATTTATGCCAAGCCTTTATTAAATGATTTTTCCCCCATCTTTTTTTCAGATTCTTCGCCATCTTTCATTATCTTATCTTAGTACATTCAAAATTTAATCTTTACTGATGTGATTACTTACCCATTTATTAGGAGTTGATATGTAGTGTATGGTTTCCATTTTTCTGTTTTATCATCTCTTGTTCTTTTGTGTTTTCATTTGTACTATTATGGATGCTCGGTTTTAGTAATATGTTGTTTTTATGCTATATATATATATATATATATATATATATATATATATATATATATATATATATATATATATATATATATATATATATATATATATATATATATATAATTAGATTTGTCTTATATATGTGGCAAACTCCCTCTGATAAGAGAGAACTTCACAAAATCATCAACCTGCCTTCACGTCTCGGTGGCGAGCGTCGTATCCTTTGTATAACACCCTCGCGGCAAAAGACAGCCCCTTGAAACTTCAGATACGGACCTCTAATAATTTGTTCACGCCTGCGCGAAGAAATAGCCTATGAATCCCAAAGACCGGTATTCCAAGATCCTTTGTTTATTAAAATATAATAAACATTCGATATAAAACCGTTGTCATGGAAATTTGGACACATGACCATTAGAAAGTGTGAGAACATATCAGTCACCCCTCCAAGGCATGGTATGTCAGCACCCCTGGCCAGTTTGGTTGCACGCTATCATTCCAATGGTCGAATATAGCATCCCAGTTACCAGCTATAAATTATTGTACCCACTATTTAAGACACTGTCAGCCGTTCTCACACACACCCTTTCTTCCATTGTGTTTATTCTCTTAAAGTAACCCCATATGCTTAAAAGAATAGGCTCATAAAAATACGGGAAAACGGGTTCGCAAGGCCTCTCGCCTTTTTCTAAGACCCATTAAGGACCAAACATAGATTAAGAAAGTATACAGAGAGAGAGAGAGAAAGAGGGCAAATGGTATAAAATAATATAACATCTTTTACCCGTTAATAAAAGGGATATTTGGGGTGGGGTTCGAACCTATGCCGTCGGACGCTCTTGGCTTTAAAGGCTAGTGCTCTAATGTCTAAGCCGCAGTGGACGTCCCCCCTCCCCCAAAGAATGCTTCGAGAGAGCTTATAATCCGAGCAGGGTCGGTAAGTCCCCATATGTTGAGAAGAAGAAAAAAGCGGTAATATGAGAGACGCACGAACTTCATAAAGAACGGCAATCTCACCATTTTTCACATTCTTTTTCACCTTCTTAATCTATGTTTGGTCCTTGTTGGGTCTTAGAAAAAGCAGAAAGCCCTTGTGAACCAGTCCTTCTTTATTTTTATGGGCTATGAACACCCCCCCCCCATATATATATATATATATATATATATATATATTTATTATTTTTTTTTGCGGCGACCCATTTACACAAAAACTACACACAAACCTCAAGTTCAAAATAAAGTCATTTTTCATCAACTTTTTTATAAATCTAGATACGAACTTATTTGGTTGACACCCCCAAACAAACTCGAGTCCCAAACTTGGTTTCATGCCAGCCACAATCAATCAACCTCTCACTACAAGTATCAATCCCTTCTCTCGCTAGCTATATATCCAAAACATTGATTAATGTTTGGATATCCCCCCCAACCAACACATGGCTAAAAAGAGGAGAGATGATAGAGACAAAAATTGTCCGATCGTTGTCGGTCAAAGGTCACGGGTTGTGAAAGCTGCTTTGAAAGTCCAAAACGAGTCAGGGCGGTTTAGCGACCTACAGAAGTGGAAGAGGCTGGAGTCTCATGAATCAGGGGGTGAGAGGCTTCTATTTCACCCTCCTTGTGGACGCCGCGGAAATGATTTAATAATACCTAAAAAAAAAAGGAACACGTGAATTAACCCCCTCTCCCACACACACACACACAACACACATGGTTGTTTTTTGTTCAGTCACGGACGCTTTTCGTTCTCGGTATCCTACTTCGATGTCGCGCTCTTGTTTGGATCTCCCGGGGGGGGGGTACCCTTTGTCTCACGAATGACTACTGTCCTAGGCTTGCCTTTAAAAGCCCAATCAGGACCCCGACCAAACCAGGGCCTCCTTGGGTGACCTCGGGCTCTTCCCCGCGGGGTCCATTCAACAGAAGTAGATACCCGAGCTCGAAGAGGAGTACTCAGGCTCATACCCTTGACCTCCGGCCCTTGACCCACTGAACTTGTAATCTTCCCACTACGTTCCCATGTGGCGTTGGCGCGTGACGTCAGCCGTTTTGCTCCTCATGCACCCCTGCCCCCACTAATGGGGGCGCGATTTCAGACCCCTTGCCACGGTTCGATCCCTTTCATCATTGCCCCTTCGTGCCCCCCCCCTCCCCGATCCAGTGGTTCAAAAGCGTTCCTCCAGAGGTCCGTTGCCGTTGGCTGCCAGGCGGAGCAAAAGGCCACCATGCTGCAGCTGACATCTGAAAATTAAGTTATGTAGGTAGGTTAGTTGCACCATTGGTCTCTCGCTTCTTGGAAAAAATCCTCCGAGCGGAAAATGAAATGTGCATAAAGATCAGAATGACAATCGCTGGTAAGCTCAACGGAATCAGTGGCCGTCCCTTGTTGTTCGGGGTGGGTGTCCTGGTATTGTGTGTCTTTGATCCCAACTAGCGATTACGTAACCCTTCGTGACCCCAGGGGGAACCTGTTCCAGGTCAAAGGTACGTGGACATGCGCGTGTGAAAACGGGAGATGAAATGATAGCGGTGTTTTGATTGGCTAAATGTTGTTGGCATGCTGTAGGGGCTACATACCTAGCCTCTCGCGGGATAGGCCCAGCGCAATGGGCGACCAGTCCTTCGCATATGTTGAAGTTTTATGTCGTGCTAGCTTGGATCGAACCCAACACCTAGACGTTTTAAATCCAACGCCGTGTAGGTTAGGTTCGCTGTATTTTTTTTTAACAGCACCCATCTGGTGGCTACCACCAAGGGCATAGGTCGTCGCAATTTAAATGCCAGTCTAGTACCAAGCCACTTTAAAATTCACAAAATCCAAGAATAAATGAAAGAACAACAAACAAAAAAAAACCGGCAAAAAGTAACAAAGTAAGAAGGAAGGAAGGATAAATGTTAAGATGAATGGCGCACGATTTTTGCCTTTTTGGAGGGATCATATTGTGTTATCTATCATTTTGAAGGGAATTTCAAAATAGGGGGCGAAGCTCCCATAACCCCTTAATTGTGGGCAGCCTGCCCCCCCTCGCTATTTTTAATAATCTCGTAGTATTCCCTATTAGTAATTGCTAAAAAAATCGTGCGCCACTAATCTTAACAATTACCAAAAGAAGTACATTCTGGGGTCAGGCCCCCGGCGCAGGTTTATGCGACCAACATCAAAGAGACCTAAAATAGACGAGGCCAGCCTCATCCAAAAAGTCAAACAGTCTACAAGTCTGTGCGGGAACTAGGCTCGCGAGAGCACCTCGAATATTCGCATGGCCTTAATCAAAAAGAGAATGGAACACTTATATTGGTACGAGTATAAAAGAGGTGGAGTAAAGTATTTTAAATTTCAGTGCTGAATCGCCGTGTTGAAAAGGTCAGAAAGAGAAAGAAGAGTTTAGTAAGCAAACGAAAGTTGTATGTCCAATTGTCTTCACAAGAACTATGTGTTCATTTCCCATGAGTGTACTCGTCTTGGAAGTAGATAAACGATTTCTTTTGCATCTAATACTACAGGGACTTTATGTCCACCCCTCTAGAGATTCTTGGTCTGATAGAACAACAGACAACGGGAATGAATAAGTCGAAATTCGTCGTCTTTGAATGTGCGGCATTATTCTATTATTCAGTTCTTTTATTAAAATTCTAATGCAATTTGTTTGACTTCTTGACTGATACCATTTAACCAGTCTCATTTCCTTGTATATTTTTAGCGCAAAAGATTAGCAATTTTTAAATTGCTGTCACGCTATGCTTTATCGACCTTTTAACATTGTTTTTAAATATATCTTCCTCTTTCGGAATCCCGTTAAAGGTATACCGTTTACTTTTAACTCGGTGACATTAACTTGGATGAACAACAATAGTTGGGTGTGTGTATTTTCCTTACCTGTTTGTGCGCAAGCGCACCTCTCAATCCTGTTTTGTCTCTCTGCATGGACTTTTAGCGTTTCGTTTACCTTTCTTACAACGGTGCTATTTTCATACACCATTGACCTTTATCCTAGACTACCAGCGACCTTTTAAGTTCTGCTTGTCTTTCTTTATGTTGCTCAGTCCTAATTAGGATTAAGCAAAGAAAATCAAAAGGTTTTGTGAAATTTGGAAGTTAGTATCTGGCGAGGTGCTTTCTCCCAGCTCTAGGCTGTCTCGGATTCCAAGACTTTTACATCTTCCGTATCTCATGATTACAGGTTGTTTTTCCTTCCTCCCCTCGGACTAAGGGGAAAAAAGCCTTGGGCCTTACAAATACGATCACATCAAACCATCGGGTGGATAATAGAGGAATAACAAGTGTAATTCTTCATCCATTTACACTATTTGTCGGCTATGTAGGAGTAATTGCGGCTGTCAATCCTCACTTATTGTGTATTCGTGGAAAAGAATATTATTTTACTTCTTTCCAGATGACTTAAACTATGAAAATAAATCCCCTTATCTCCTCTTGTTCTCATTGTCAGTAAGTTCACACTTGAAAAGAAAGGCTGCGAATTTTCTAGTGGGGTATATTCTATCAAAATATTAATATTTTTTCGTTTGGTCCTCCGCATATCCGAGAGATATGATTTATGACTTCATTGTAGTTGAACTGAGCGCCTAAAATGCGGGAATCTCTTTCTGTTTACTTCGTCTACTGAAGAGGATCTTCGCCACCTTCATACGCGGTCCAAATCGAACCCAAACGCTAAATTTGGAATTTTGTTGTTTGTGTCGAAAGAGACAACTTCAATTGGAAGTGTACTATATAGGATTTTGTAGTTATAATGGTGGTTCAACCTAATTGGTCATTCATGCCTAGATTTGACAAAACACATTCACCAGTTAATTAGGTATGGTTATATTGTTCGTTCGATTTCAAGACAATCTATCAAACTGAATTTAATGCGGGGGGGGGGGAATCAATATATCCGTATTCATTCATTTTTACGTAGAATGACTTTATATACAGTACAAGAGGAGCGGCTTCGCCAATCTTCCTTACAGGAGTAGCTTAAGCTTCACAGGCAGACCTTCGGTCTGAAGCCTACAGCCTGGCTTATCCATTTTTGGCAACGGACTTTTGGTCTAAATTTGTTAAAAATATTTCCAGTAAATATCCTTTAATAATTTACCCTTGGTCTATTTTTCTCACATCGATGTTTATTTTCTAGGCCAGAAAAACAAATCTTTTATCGGAAGTCTTTTTAAATACGGAAAAAAACAAATCCTCAGGATTCTTTTTTTTCTTCATGTAAATTTGTTCGGATAATTTCATTTTGCTTTATTTGTTTTTAGGGGCCAGTAACTATTTCCTCCTGATACAGATTAAAAATGGAAATCTATTTTAGAAATAACTTCGATAAAACTTTCCAATATACGAAAAAATCCCCCCCAAAAAATCAGCCGCGCGTCAATTTTAATAAATTTTCTAAACTTCATTTGTAATCCTTTTTGTTTTAAAAAAATTCAAAAACATTCGCTAATATTTATTTTTTATGAACTTCACTATTTTGTTTTTTTCAAACTCTAGAAAAACTCTTAGAAATAACTTTAAATACGGAAAAAAACAAATCCTCAGGATTCTTTTTTTTCTTCATGTAAATTTGTTCGGATAATTTCATTTTGCTTTATTTGTTTTTAGGGGCCAGTAACTATTTCCTCCTGATACAGATTAAAAATGGAAATCTATTTTAGAAATAACTTCGATAAAACTTTCCAATATACGAAAAAATCCCCCCCAAAAAATCAGCCGCGCGTCAATTTTAATAAATTTTCTAAACTTCATTTGTAATCCTTTTTGTTTTAAAAAAATTCAAAAACATTCGCTAATATTTATTTTTTATGAACTTCACTATTTTGTTTTTTCAAACTCTAGAAAAACTCTTAGAAATAACTTTGATAAAAACTTAAAATATACCTAGGTCTTAACCGAACTAAGAGACAAAAAAAATTATTATTATTCAAAACTTCCAAAAAAATCCCGTTCTTAAAATATAGTGTTACCAGGCAATGGCTTCGCCACTCCCCACGGGGGAGCTTGCGCTTCGCTACTAAGATTAAAATTTAAAATCTAAAAAAAAGCAGCCATGGTTAAATTGTTATAATTTTTCTGAACTTCTCCAATTATAATCATTTTAAAAAGGAATTCCAGACTAAATTTTCCCCCTTTCAAAATATCACGTTGCTAAAATATAGAGTTATAGAAGAAGAAGATATATATAAATTTTTTTCTGAACTTCTCCATTTGAAATCATTTGGGTTTGAAAAATTTTACAAAATTTCGATACTTATATTTATTTCTGAACTTCACCATTTTATTTTTTGATATTATAAAAGAATTATTAGAAATAACTTTGATAAAAAACATAAGTCATAACCAAACTAAGATGAAATCATTATTCAAATACTAAAAAAAAAATCCCCTTCTTAAATTATAGTTAGTGAGATGAGATGCTTACCTTAGTGAAAGGATGATATGAACACAAAGTATGAGAAACGTATTCTAGATACATTGAATACAAAGTAAAATATGACCTCATTTCATTAGTTTATTTTTGAAAATATATTTTGTTCAAATTATTCCCTCATTTTAATAGTTCCTAAAAATCCCTGAACTTCCTAGCTGTTACTTGAATCCCAAATAATACTTTAAATGTATACCTTTAAAATAATCATATAAACCGTTTTCTTTGTATACTTCAAATATTAAATATTTAGGGCAAACTAATTTTCCGCGTTTTCACATTTAAACTGGTCTATCAAACGCTACATTGTTCGCGTTGGCACAATTTTGTTTAACATTTTGAATAATTTTAAATATGCTAAATTTCATGGAATTTAAAACGTATGTAAACATCAGAATTGTATATAAAAAAGTAATAATACAGAATGGGAGCGACGGGCTTATTCTTACCTTGATTTCTTACCTCGATGAGGGTCTTCTCCCTTACCAGTCACTGTTGTGTCCTCCAACCAGAACAGCAAAGAAAAATGACAACAAGGAGAGGCGATATGGTTGGCTAATGATGGACACAATGAAAAAAGCCATTAAATTTCAAAAAGAGAATCACCAAGGAAGACAGTCAATTTACTTTTAAAAGACTGCAAGGAAGAGGCAGATACTAACTCTTCAGGAAGAGTGGTCCAGAGATTTATGATCCTAACTGGAAAGAAACGAGCCCTAACATCCGTGAAATACCTAGGTACAAAAATCTTCTTATTCTAACCTCTGGTGCGAACACTGTCAGCATATGAAAACAAGTGTTCAAGATGGGGGCAGTGGTCATTCAAAATTTTCCATACCATGATCAAATCAGATCGCAGCAATCAACCTTTGATAGAGAACAAATTCAGGTTTGTTAAACGCTCGAAATAAGGCAAATTTATGAGTCTTTCAACATTTTTGGTCCATCTTCTTTGTACAGACTCCACGAGTTTCAAATCATCGATCTAACCAGTATTCCAAAGTACACTTGCAAAATCAATAATGGGACGAACATGAGAAATAAAACCTTGTTTCATAAAATCAGGAGACTGGCAAACTGTGCCCCTAAGAATACCATTTGCAACTCCACTTGCTTTGCTGAACACTTCCCCGATATGCAAATAAAATTTAAGAAAGGAATCCACCAGAACACCAAGATCTCTGAAGGAGGATTTATTAGGAAAAGGACAATTCCCAATAAAATAATAAAAAACAGGTATAGTGTTGGGCCTACAAAAGCAAACTCGAGCACACTTACTTACAGAGAATTTCAGACCCCATGACTGACTTGTGCGGTAGAGCAAGGATATGTCATTTTGTAGTCTCACTGAAACCAAGAACCCCAGCAACACCAAGTGGTGAAGCTAGAAACAACTTAAGGTCGTCTGCAAACAAGGTAAAGTTGCAACTAAGACCACCAGCAACATATTTATATATACAAGGAATAAGAGTGGTCCGATTACAGAGCCCTGAGGAACCCCACTTGATATATCGACTTCACGACTAAGAAGAGTCCTGAACCACAACCTTCATTTTTCTACCACGCAGGAAATCTCTTATCCATCCTAGCAGTGGGTCACCTATGCCTATCAGTATAAGACTTTCCCTTAATTACTTCTCTGTACATTTTATTACTTCCTCCTGTAGTATCTTTTGTGCTTTTGTTCAAATATGTTCTTCTTCGATGGCGGTCGGAGGGCGAAATGCGGAAAAACAGTATACCGATTTGGTCGAAATCGGAGTAATCATCGATTTCGCCGCATTTCGCCTTGCGACCGCCAAAAATGAAGAACTAATTTTCAAAAAGATCACATAAAATAGTTCAACCCAAAATAACCTGGGCTAACAACCCAATCTTGAAGTTTTAAATTACTAGTTTGTGAAACTACAAACCTTTTGCATCTACCTAGCATATGGGTGGGGGGCGAAGGCCACTCCCCATTTTGGATTAAGGGTTACACCCCCACGTCTCCAGATTTTTAAAAAATAAATTTACTCGTAGTATAAACAACTCGAAAGCAAAAAATTGCTCGACTTTGCCGCATTTCGCCTTACGACCACCCCCCAAAGAACACCAAATTTGGATAAATAACCTAAAGAAAAATTTCCAATGCAAGATTTGGATCACTATGAACATCTTTTTATGAGGTATTCAAAATATAATTCACATCCACTACGTCATAACGCAATTAAGGAAGATAAAAAAATATTGAAATTCGAACTAACTATTATTATATTGATAATAACATCGGCCGCTCATTAAATTCTGTGTAGAATACAAATAACTAAATTTGTTTTTAACCTTATTTTGTACAGTAAACTTCAATTAAACGGCACAAGATCAAAATTAGACAAAAATAAATAACTTTGGGAAAAATGGACTAATAACCATGGTTTACAGAGAAACAGAAAACAAAAAATAGTTGTTCTAGCCTAATTTGGGGGTGCTGATTTCAGATACGAAACCATCTCTAGTTTTTGAGGTATACATGTATTAAAAATTTTAGGAATTGTGTTCTTTAAAAACCTTACGCTACCAATGGGAAAATACATCCCAGAAATTTTTAAAAAATACCTGTGGGCAGAATTCAGCTTAAATTAGTGTATATTTTATTCCAATGATAGTTCTAATGTATTAGCCTATTATTGAATAGGCTAGCATTTGTTTTATTATTTTTTGGAAAACTAATTGTTTAATTATTATATCTCAGGTATATTAGAAAATATATATCTTGCACTAACTATATTTATGCTTGATACTCAATATAATATATCTACATGGCTAAATTCAAGGAAACGGGATGCCCAAAATTGCATCCCCATCTAACTAAACTTTAATGTTTTAAAACCTTTTATAACATTAATTGGAATAAAAAATATTCTGGTAGTGAAAGGGTTAAAAAAATTAAATGTCCTATTCTTAAATTGTGAGGTTAGGGCTGCTCGACAATCATGTTACACAACCATTTTATATGTTGGACACATGACTATATTACATAGGTGGGCGCGATAACGAAAATTGTATCACGATAACCGATAAATCGACAACGATGACCTTATCGGCGATAACCGATAATCGATAACGCGATAAATTCATCGCCCGATAAGGTGATAACTGATACATCGATAAATCCAAAATTATAATACAATATTGATTATTGACTATATATAGCATATTTTATAATAGAATTATAAAAATATTTGAATACTGTTTCTTAGTTTCTTACCTGGTGGGTCTCTCCTTCATTTCCTCATAAATTTTGAGGATCCTCCTCCCAGCTGGGACCTACCTATTTCTGCCTCCAAGGCACGCGCGGCTCGCCCCTGTGCTAAACTGGAACCAAAAACTGAAATTATCGATTATCGCTAGTTTGGAACCAAAAGTATCGGCGATATCGATGACTCGATAACGCGGAAAAAAATCGGATAACCCGATAACGCCCACCTATGCTATATTATGATTTTGCAACCATATATATGATTAATGTTTATTTTCTTTTCCATATTTTTATGAGTTGATGCCTAAATCTATAATGGCTTCAGGCACTTCAAAACACCCAGGATGCATCAACAAGGTAAATTCATTGTGTTACGTGTGTGGGGATTTCACGACAGTTGCACAGCGCCAAACAATTATTTCCCTACTGAGAACTGCTTACTTTCATTATTTTGACTGTAAAATTGGAGATCAGGACAAATCCTGAGCCCGACACATCTGTTGTAAACCCCGTTACTGCATGGTTTAATGGCAAGAAAACAACCTTCAACTTTGCTATCCCAGTGGTCTAGAGAGCCCAAAAGCCATGCAGATGATTGTTATTTTTGTCTGACAAATATAATTGGTTTCGATGCTTCTTCTAGAAAAAGATAAAATATCCCAACCTTCCCTCAGATATAATACCGGTTCCTCACTCAAATAATCTTTCTGTCCCTACACTCCCAGCAAATAAAAATCTTCCTTCATCAGATGATGAAATGCCATCAGGGGAATATTCTGCCAATTCGATCTCTTCTGAAGACAATGTCTCTGTTAATTCAGGATCAAGTAGCAATGAGCCTCACTGGGTCACGCAGGAAGACCTGAATGACCTTGCCCGTGATTTGTATTTATCTAAGCAGCACGCAGAGCTCCTGGCATGCCGGCTTAAGCAGTGGAACTTGGTCAAGGCAGATGTAAGGATCACCAGTTTCATGACACGGAACAACGATTTCAATTCATTCTTTGACATGGAAAACAGGTTGTGCTACTGCAAAAATGTCTCTGGCTGGTTTCCCACACAATCCTTCAGATTCGCGTCCTTTCATAGACTCTTCCAAACGAAGTCTGAATAAATACCCCAGCATTCCAATTGCCTACTCAGTCCATATGAAGGAGTCGTATGATAATATGAAGTTCATTTTGGAAGCTGTCAAGCACAACCTGTACCAGTGGAGTCTCTGCGGGGACCTCAAGGTCATTGGGCTCCTTATGGGTATGCAAGCGGGCTTCACAAAGTACTGTTGCTTTCTATGTCTCGGGGCAGTCGGGCTGTGTCCAACCACTATAAGTAGAAGGACTGGGGGTCTAGGAGCACTTTCGTGCCTGGTGAACACAGTGTCCAAGAACATCCTCTGATGGTCATGAACAAGGTGCTTCTTCCTCCTCTTCATATCCAATTTGGGCTAATGAAGAAGTTCGTGAAGGTCATGGACAAAAATGGCGCTGCC
Organism: Ceratothoa steindachneri; assembly: GCA_963969495.1. Lineage (NCBI taxonomy): Eukaryota > Metazoa > Arthropoda > Malacostraca > Isopoda > Cymothoidae > Ceratothoa > Ceratothoa steindachneri. Next base: position 21,869,994 of record OZ018332.1, read on the forward strand.
TTCCAACACTTGTGTACTCTATTTTCAGCTCTGAGTTCTGCTAAGCTCAAGGAGGGCATCTTCGTCGAACCTTAGATCCGAGAGGTGCTGAAGGATAATGAATTTGAGGAGCTTCTTACCTTAAAGAAACTGAGAGCATGGGAAGCATTTAACTCAGTCTGTCATGGCTTCCTTGGTAACACAAGGGTACTAGATTACCAAAAGTGTATCGAGAGGTTGTTAAAGTCTTATGAGGATATCGGATGCCGAATGTCACTCAAAATTCATTTTCTCCACTCCCACCTCAACTCCTTCCCTCCTAACCTCGGGGCAGTGAGTGATAAGCATGGAGAAAGGTTCCACCAAGACATATCTAAAATGGAGAGCAACTACCAAGGCAAGTGGAACCCCCAGCATGATGGGAGAATTCTGCTGGATGCTCTCGCGTAACTGTCTGCTGTACTATGATTTGTGCGTATTTTATTATTCAAGTAATTTAGTTCCATTAATGTTCTGTATCTATGCTGTTTTTTCTCTAATATACCTTTGTAACAGATGAAATAAACACATTTTATTTTGAATTTAAATGCAGTATAATAAAAGTGGGGGTATGTGAGGGCAAAAAATCTAGAGGTGATAGAACAAAACTGTTCAGAAATTTGAATTCACCACAACAAAATGAGTCAAAAACACCAATTCAAATGCTGGCCTCAGAGCCAAAAAATCTTTTTGTAAACCAGTGTAATCAAATGGGAGATTATTATTTCACGAGAAGCTCCAAATTAATTCTAGAACAAAAAATATTTAGCAAAAAACACCAGATCTAAATTAAATTTCTTGTTTATATAGCAGATGACACAAGAAAGGATATAATTTGGGGCTTCTGTTAAACTAAAGGAAGATTATATTCCAAATTAATAATGCAGGAATGGGACGCGCAGGCTGCACAGAATGTATATACAATTCATATTATTTATTTATGCAGTATAATACGACAGAATACTGTTCCAAGCGTTATGAAGTGAATCAAATATTGGTTATTTGGGGGTTTATTCCCTCCCCTCGAATTTTTTGATAATTCATATAAATAAATAAATATATATATATATATATATATATATATATATATATATATATATATATATATATATATATATATATATATATATATGTAAACAATTGTTTTTTAATTTAGACAATGTTTGGGGAGGGGGAGGGGGCAAATTAAAATAATGAGGTTTTTTGTTAGGCTATTACAATCCTATCATATTGTATTATATATAATTTTTAAGATAATTTAGAAATGGGGGGCTTCGCCTTCATATCCCCCACTTACTTGTGGGGATTGCACCCCCCTGCAAATTAAAACAAAAAAATTCGTAATAATCCTAATTCGAAAGCCTAACCTTAGATTCGAATCCAAATAGCGAGATTGCTAAATGTCGTTAGGCCTCCAGGTTTTATACCGTGTTGCTTGACTTCAGACAGATAAGCCTCACTCCCGAATGATATTTAAATCAATGATATTTTCTTTAAAATTGGTTATTATTAAAAGTACTTATTAGATTTTAATTCAGAAAAAAAAATCCCTTCAAAATGATGTATAATACACAATGATGCGATTCCTATTAACAACATGGAGCTAGTTGTTTTTAAGTTAGACTAGGCCTTGAATGATGGAAATAACTTTGGTATCTTCGGGATAGGGTGAATTTCCATACACCGGACGGAAGAACGTAAGTACCTGCCCCGCGTCTAACGATATCTAATACTCTAAAATTTAGTTTTATTTTACAGGACAAACCTTGCCTCGAAGCTCAAAAATCGGGTTGAACCTTTTAGCGCCCAGTCTGACTTAAACCTAATTTTCTCCCGGAAAGTTTCATCGGACACGTAAGGGATTTATACATTAAATAGAGATTAGAATATGCTATCTAACGGGGTATAACACATTATCCATCGCGTGGTCGCTCGGGTGGAAAATAAGCGTTATATGCGAACATATAAAATTTCAAATTTCTTCTCTCGGCTTTTTTTTTTTTGCGAGATATCGCCGAAAACTCGAAAAAACAACCTTGATAGGCTGTATATAAATGGATGTGAAATTTCTTCCCCTTTCGAATGACCTTCGTTTCGTTCAAATCGGAAGGTTAGTTCCCGAGATATTCGCTAAAATTTTGGTCAATTTTTTTTAATCGATAATTTCGACCTGTACCGGCAAAATCAGACAACAGTTCTTAGCGTGTATACTCCGAGCGGGTCTGAGGCAAGCTTGACGCCACACGCTCAGTCACTCAGTAGTCATGTGTTGCCCGCGTGCTATTGTTGGCTTGTTCGGCAACCGAGTTGTGGTACGACAACTGGGGCAAATTTTGTTCAAATTTTGTTTGACAACCGATTTGTTTGAAAAGGGAGCCGTTCGACAACCGAGGTTCCACTGTACCTCTTTACAGGGATGTACGTCTGTGTCTAATTTCATCTAATCACTCCAGAAATATGGCCTTTTATAGCGAACAAATAAATAAACTCTCTCTTTTATATAAAGTGATGTCCAAAACTGGAGAACAAAATACCAAAGTCTACATTTTTTTTATCATCTTTTAATTCCCATAGAATATTTTATTTTTAGATTTGTCTCTGATGGTGTCAAGTTTCACTTCATAGAAGCTCGGATAAGTATAAAAGCCCCCATGAACAGAAAACAACATCATTATCTCATAGGTAATTTTGGAAAATATATTAATAAGTAGGTAGGCTTCTGTTCTGAATGACTTGAACACATCTTCGGCCGGTGAACTTCTGCAATTTTTCGCATTGTTTTGGTCGATTTTATTTGATTTATCTTCCAATCTCTGCCAGATATCTTCATCATTCGTCTGTTTTCAAGCCAATCTCGCCGAATATTTTCCCTAAGTTTCTATTGGGTTTGAATCCGGCTTGTGCGCAGACCATTTACTCCCGTCGATATACATGTAGTTAGCATCTCAAAACTGCTTCACCCCAGCCTTTGCCGTGTGGCACCGATCATTGCCTTGCATGATAGCCACCTCACGTATTCGCGATCTTCCTGAAGCCGATTTTTTGCATATCGCAGCGTTTACATTAGCCTTAAATGAACGAACTTACAGACTTCAGACACTAACGATGCTACGTACACATTTAACCTTTTTCATGCTTACAGGATTCGATCTTTTACCTAAAGGTCGACTTACATGACTGCTTCTAATTCAATCCGGAAATTGGTTAAAAAATTCCTCGCTGGAAACACTTTCCGACTTTTCAGCACTCAATTAGACATGATCAGTAACGAAGACCAATTTAGCCGCTTTATTATTTTTATTTGTGAGTGATTTCTCACCCGTGGGAGGAGGGGGGGGGGCTAAATTCCCACCTCAAGTAATGTGAAGCAGCAGTCTTGGAACATTCAGGTTCATTTGCTCGGCAACATGACATGAAATACCGGCTGTTGTCTCATCGGCCCTTCATCGACCCCCGCTACAGGAAGAAACATTGCACACGAGATACACACACTACAAAACTACGAACAAACAAAGATACTAAATCAAACACAGTAAGTTATTATTAACGACTTACCAAAGCAACAGCAAATACGCACAGCATAACCAAATACATTAACAATATGAAGACAAATGGCTTGAACGCCAATTATATATATATATATATATATATATATATATATATATATATATATATATATATATATATATATATATATATATATATATATGTGTATAAACAAAATGATAGACAACAACGGAACTACAAACCATAAAATTTTTAAAGCGATACGCCTGATCACCAGGCTCTAGCATCACTTTGCACCCTACCACACTTCTTTCTCTTTTCACCACTGGTCTACTTTCCGCTGTCTATCCACACACCCTTTCTATCCCCTCACCTGCATACTCTCACATACATACCTGGTTTCACTGGGAGAGTTTTTTCAGCGGCGCCATGTTTGCGTCGACCCGGCCGCCCCCCCGAACCCGGCATCATCAGGGAGCTTTATTATGCGTGACGTCACACTTGAGGGGGGAGGGCGCTGATTATAATGCCTTGAAATGTTAGACACCGCCATTCCTTCATTCTTCGAGTGGGCAACCCGCTTTCTGAACGATTCGTCGACCACAACTCGTCTCGGGATCCTCTGGTAAATTAGTAATGTTATAAATCGATACATATGAGACAGTGTTGCCATAAATACATTACGAATTTTACGGATAAACTGAAAGTTGCAATACCCGCGGGAAAATGAAACAGTATTTCCAAGTACTTTATTCAGTTTGTTCTCGAGGAAAATAAATTTTCTTGATTTTATTTTTTTTTACACTTAGCGACATTCTGGCGCCGGCCACCGAGGCTACAGTCGCTGATTATTTGGGCTAAATTAAAAAAAAGAGTAAAAACCACAGTCAAAAAACGACAAAAACAACTAAGCTACAAAACCCAAGACCCCCCAAACAAAACAAGTTCATGTTCCAGCCCACTATATAGCCAGGAGGATACATTCCTCCTCCAAAAATTCAATTTTGCAACAATCAGGGGTGCACGAATCCGTCCCGAGTACAAAGGACAATCGGTAGCAAAGATCCCGCAGGCTGAGACATTTAAAATGTGTACCAGGGGACCATCCAGTCTGTTTTCCTTGAGAAGGAACTGAATAAAGTTATTCCTCGTCGTTCTCTGGTTTTGCACGCTAAAATTCTTCAAATACACATTAATTTCCTAGTAACTATTTTTATCCGCTATTCTATGAAATAAAACTCGGACACTAAAGGAGCCAAATTTCAACGAATATTCTGTGCAATTTCCACGGAAATTAAACGAGATATTTTCAAGAAAATGACTAACTCATTAGCTCCCAATTTAAATTCTAAGATTTTGTATCGTATATTTTGCGATGAGGTCACGCGTTGTATTGATGAAAGAGCACTTCATCTATTGATTAATGCTGACCTTTTGTCTTCAAGTGCTGCATGTAAAGAGTCCAACCGAGTACAGTAAACCTCTTTATTGCTACTCTGATTTGGGTTAAGTTCAAAATGGATTTTGCCATTCATATCCCAACAAACGCGGAAGAAAATCTTCCGCGGATGAAGCCCCTGTTTCGGCTGGGTTATTGATTTTCCCCAGAACTAATCCATTGTCTAGAACGTTTAATATTATTGTATATAACTCCCCTTTCGTTTCCTATAGTAATCCTACTTTAAAAAGGGTATATCTTTTAGGCGAGAAAGGAGATATGAAATGTTGATTTCTTGTTGCAAGTTTACCCCTTGCAGGTCGCGAGGAATCCATTGGCCCAATTGTGAAACCTTGCCTATCTCCTTTAAATGACGAGGCACAGTGGAATAAGTTGAATGGAGTTTTGCGGCCAATTTTTTAGCAATTACAATCGGAGATCTTGATCAAATTTGACTGGTCAAGAACACGGGCTTCATCTTTGAGACTAATGTTTCCCGAACGAAAATCCTCAAACCATCTTTCGCACTGGTTCACACTAATTGTTCCTTCACTATATACTTGACACAAACTTTCTGCTGCTAACTTAGCATTTTTGCCTTTTCTAAACTCCCAAATCGTAAAGCTGTGAAACTGCTCTTCTGACATTTCCTTAATATTCATCATTTAACGATAAGGCCTATTAAATTAACAATAATACTACAAAACTAATAGCTCAGAAAATGATGACTTAAAGTATGTCGAAATGTAAGTATTGGGTTAGGCTAGCACATATTTTTACCTAGGCTTTAAGTTTAGAAGACTAGGTTAGTATAAAAATAAATCTGCTTTCGATTCTTTTTATCCCTAAAATAATGATTAACATGAAAAAAAAAATAATGGCGCATTACTTATGGCATGACCTTATAGATTCCCACTGCCCCTGATGTGTGTCGCCTATCGTTATTAGTTAGGAAAATAAAAGTTTCTAAATCGTCGTCTCCTGAAATAGATCTTCAACGCATCGAGGAATTAGAAAAAAAAGAGATCGCTAGATGACTATCGGCTATATACAAACATAAAATATTAGACATGAAAGATAAATAAAAAATAAAATAATGGACATGAAAGACATCAAAAATAAAATAATGGACATGAAAGATAAATCAATGAGTTATTTCAATAATTTTAAATTTGCAAATGATACACCAATGGTTTTCAACCTTTTTTGATCCGCGTCCGCGTCACCCCACTATAATATAATTTACGTATAAATACTTAATTACGTGGAAAACACTTCAAAATTAACCACGATTGATATTTAACCTAATTTAATGGAAATAAGACATAAAAATTAGAAAAATAAAACTTACCTTTAAAAGTTTAATTGGAAATTTGAGTTTAATGAATATCACATAATATTTAATATTGGAACGTAGAGTTGACAAGGCAATTCTCATTTCTTCACTCACTGTCTGCAATCTTTCTCTTTTCCTTGTTTTATGTTGCACAATGCAGAGAAGCTAGTTTCAAAATACTATAAAGTGTGTTAGATTTTGTTATAAATGTTTGAAATACATATTTTTTTGCTATTTAAGCATTTTAAAATTATTTGGTCGCTCCCGCGGCACCATGGTTGAAAACCACTGTGATAGACCATTGAAAAAAATAGTATTAAAGCAAACCTGACAAACTATCGACCCATTAATTCGACGTCGCTCGTTGGTAAGCTTTTATAATCTTAATGAATAAAGTGTTGGACTAGTTAGAAGGCGGTCTTGCTTAACAAACTTCGATTCTTTTATGATATGACTGTTATTTGTGACCATGTAAGTGTGTGGACATAATTAACCTGTAATTCAAAAGGTGTTTTGCTTCGATTCCTCACAAATGACTTCTGGAGAATTTCAGAGCGCTCTGGATTATAGCTAAACCTTGGATTCGAAATTGACTTACAAACTCAAGGGCTATTTTTAACTAGCGACTCCTCCGAAATGGAGCCTACAACTACCGGCCTCCTCAAGAGGTACCCTGTCTAGACTTACACCGGGTAGCTGGAAGAGCGGTACCACCCTTCCCACCCAAGTGCTCTAACAGTGCTGTCTCTCGGGTTGTCTTTTGCACCTCTTATAGCTTCCACTGTCTTTGTCACTCACCCTATGTCTTATATCCCTGACAAGAGGGAAGGTGAACCACCCAGCATCAAGAAGACCTGCGGCTATATTATATCTTCCACATATTTTTATTTCCTCCAACTTCACCACTTTACAGATCTCGGCATCGTTGCTATTGCGCTTCAAATTTCGCTTTAAAAAAAAATGCTACTAGTGGCGACCCGGGCATAAAGCGTACCATTGAATCTCTTGGTCACATTAAAAAACAAAATTACCTCTCTCATCTGGTGGTTGACGACACTGGCGTGATGGGGAAGAAATTCAGCCGGATTTTAACTCAAATATTTAGGCAAACTTCGACCCTCCAGACACTCGCTTAGCCTGCGTTGGCCTGCGTAATATTAACATTTTTATTTTTAGTTGAAGCAATCCATTAATAAAGGGTCACTACCTGTAAAATCCCCCCCCCCCATTACTGTATATTATTGTTTTCTAACATTGCCTAAATTCAATATTTGGTGCCCTGACCCCCATCCTCAAGACCCAGGTGCGATACGTAAGTCTTAAAGGCTTGCGCCTCTTTTAACTGTTCTAACACATGGAAGGTTCAATGTTAAGGCAAATTGTGTATATTGGCTCCTGTCGTAAGTCAAGTTAGATCTGACCTCCGTTTGCTTTCCCTGTCTCAGAAGGGTTGGCGGATAGCACGCAGGGCAACTCTGCAGTTGAGCCTTGCCTCGAATAATGCAATGGAACTTTGGGTTTCAATAACTCTCTACGAGTGGCTAGTTATACTTGGCAAAATTAATTCAACTATCTAGAGGGTTGTGTATATCAAACTGGGTGAAGCAAAATTAACTTTACTACTGTACAAACAAACATAAAATACTGGACATGAAAGATAAATCAAAAATAAAATAATGGACATGAAAGATAAATCAAAGTATACACACTCAGCCGCACATGACCGACAAAAGGGGATTCCAATTCCGGGGGGATTTGCCACCCCAAAATTCGGCTGCTCGAGAGGAGCATGAGGGGTAGGACCACTGAACTCGAGTACTTTCCAACAGTACCGGTTAGGTTTGCACTTAAGGTCGATTAGTACTTGGCCTGTTCGAAGTTACGACGGAAGATACAACCTGTATTCCAGTAACCACAGTCAGCCTCGAAAGTAGGGATCGAGGGAGTATTTGCCGGGGAGGAAGCTGAGCTCAAAAGATCTTTTCTTTTATATTTCTTTTTTTCTTGTCTTTGGGCTCTTGGGGTATGGGAAGGTCGAGAGAAAGAAGCTTTAAAGAGAGACAAAATAGACATTTGTAAGGATAATGCAAACGATCAAGGCACTGGATCGTATTACAATAATTATGGCCGGGTCTTATTTAAGTACGGAATTATTCAGAGGGCAATGAATGTTTTAGTTAATATTTAACAATTATCACAACTTAATTCCTGCCTACGCTCGGCCAGCAATCAGAGCCTACAGGCCTTACCTTATGCGACGTCTCCTCTTAGCACAATACTAATTTACCCAGGTAAATGCTTTACTATTTATATGGAGCCGCCGGAAGTGGATTTTACTTTATCTATATATAGGCACTGGGAGTGAATTTAGACCACGCTAACTCGCGGAACCTCTTGTTGTTACGATTAGGCTCGCTATAGGGCGTGTTATCAAACGGAAGTTACCTCAAAAAGAAGCCGATCGCGGGTTCTTTCCGTCCTACCCGCCTCTCTCTCTCTCTCTCTCTCTCTCTCTCTCTCTCTCTCTCTCTCTCTCTCTCTCTCTGTCTGTCTGTCTCTCTCTCTCTGTCTCTGTCTGTCTCTCTCTCTCTCTCTCTCTCTCTCTCTCTCTCTCTCTCTCTCTCTCTCTCTCTGACAGCTCCCATAACAATCATTTCGAATTTCTTTAGAGATCACTTAACATTACCCTCGAATTACGAAGCAGGCGAACTTAACTCGGATTCATTGCTCGAAATTTTCTATATAAGAGTAGAGAAAAAGATCTTTCCGTTAAGTCGATCGTTTGAGCACAATTTGGGTATGCTGCCATTTTCTGCTCACTTTTGGGAGACAAATATACGTTGGATAGCGTTCACCGTCTTCAGGAAAAGCTTATTCCAGAACTTCGTAAACTACCCTTCGAGGAAGGACTTAACCCCCCCCCCCCCTCCTTCCTGCAGGCACCTGAGAATGCTTTTTTTTTTTACTCTTGGTTTGGTTTTATCCTGTGAGGATTATTTGTTTGTTATTGTTTTGTTTATCGTTTTTTATTGCATAATTATTTAAATAGGATAAACGTCTATGCCCTTGATTGCTGTCGCTAGGCAAGCCCCCTTTAAATGAAAGCAAATGCTTTTCATTTCCCTGTTAAAGATAAGCACCATTGACTAAATTTTAGCCAATGATGACTGAATTTTTATTTCCACTACGGAACTAGTTTCCAGGTTCCCCACCTCATATTTCAGCTATCCAATTGAGAAATTGGTCTTGTACGACAGTCGACAGCCTGAATATTACCAGGTAAGACTCAACTACTCAGGCATGCCTGGTTGTCGATGGTAGAAAATGAGGGATGTATAGTGGAACAGCTCTGATATTGTATATTTAACCTCCTGCAACTTGGGACATCAATCTCAATGAAGATTACACTGAGACCTTCAACGAGTCCACTGTTTATTGATTCTGAATCATCCATACCTCGTGAATCGCAGCTCCATTCCTTGGATACTATCAAACAAGGCCCAAATCCTCTATTGACACCCAGATTCACCTTATTTCTTGAACTTTTCTCCTTCTTATCGTCTCTTTTTGCAATAAAGTACCATACAAACACACACTTGGTCAGGGAATTGTATTTTTAATCAACACCATTTATATGCAAATGGTAAACTGGTTTGGTGTATTATTTTTTAATCTATTCATTGTAATTTTAAAATACGCGCAAACTTTTCGAGTTATCTCCTAAAAAATAATGTAACCAACTAAAGTTTTCAACTTGTTAGGAAAAAAATAAAGGGAAGTGTGTCTATGAGGCATGTTCTTTGAGAGAATCACAGGATTTATTAGGGTTCCTTGTCAACCCTTAACATTAAGGATAGAGAAGCTATAATAAATTTCCATGAACAAGTATGCAATAGTAATAAGGTGCGTTAAATTACGAGCGAGTACATAGAAAGTACCAAAGGAATCGCCCGTCTCAGCGCTGGAGCCCCACGCCCATCATTCTATCTTGAAAATTCAATCTCATCTCTCTTTTGTTGCTCTAGAGCACTTGTTCCCAGTGTTTTCGCCGTCAGCCGAGGGCCCCGCCAAAGAATTCGGGGGAGGGGGAGATTAATTTAATATAAAACATAAATTACTCATTAAAAAAAAAAAGTCTAGCGAAGAAAATGTGAAATTTGGCTGGAACGAAAATAAATGATAAATCTGAGCGCAATATTTAGAAACGCTAATTCTCTTGAACGAAACATTTTGAGCGTCCTCTGTAAGAATGGCCAATTTTTTTTTTACGTTTTGAGTATTTAATTTAATTTTCTAGGAAATTGCCATAGCTAGCAACTAAATTATTATTAATGGCAATATTTATTATTACCAGTAGATAATGTGCAAGACATGGTTTTGAGTTTTAATCAATTTATTTTGAAAGCCTTTGAAGTGCAGCGATCTGACGTGCTTATAAAAAAATAACTTTATTAACTGCATAAAAAATGCGCACTAAAGAATAGCATATCCCTAGTGTTTGCATGGGAGTTTATGCACCTGTTTACAAGACGCTAACAGGCCCTGGCAACGTCGCGTGGATTCGCATGTACATCTCCATGCGAGGCCTACTTGATAAACACATCGTCAGTGCATTCTTTGAATTCGCTGTCGTCTGTGAATTAGTTTAGTTAGAATCCGTTAGAAGTTTTTATTGTTCATTTCTCTTCACAACTCAAATTTCAAAATTCTTAAAAATTTACCCTAAAATGGATTTATGGTTAAAAAATGGGGGTTTCGTAAGAAAATTTAAATTTGTAGGTAATGCAGAAATTAGTGAACCAAAGACATCTATAGAAGATACCTAAATTGTAGAAACCGTACAACCATCAACATCTAATGTGACGAAGAAGTCCCAGATGCCCTTTGGTTATTTTATAACCAAATATTAGCAAATTGTTCTTAAGCATCTGCAAAGTTAGAGAAACATGAAAAATAAACATCAGACTTTTAAAAATAAAGATATTTCCTTTTTTGAAAGAAAACTTGAAAGTCTGAATAACTTTAGAAGTGTCATATTAAATGATGTAAAACAGCCAATGCAAATACAACAACAACGCGTCATATAAAACATGTATGTTATCGCTTTGCTCTTCCGCCGGTCAGGCGGATCACTTATCAAACTGTATTAAAGGACATCGTATCTTGCATGTTTAATGAATAATCTGTTAAGAAAGTTGAGGCTCTATCTGTTTCCCACAATAAGGTGGCAAAGCGTATTAATAATATTGCTAAGGACATTCAAACTGAACTTTTGTCACAATTACTTGTGCATGGTGCTTATCTATGACATAGATGAGTCCACATAATTTGCCGGACTAGCAATTTTAGTTGTTTGTTAGATATCAATAAAAAATTTTCCCTTTTGGGAAAGTTTATAATTGTGTACTTTATGAAAACGCTCCATATAAGGCTTGGCAAAAGGTATTTCAGTATCCAGCGTGGAGTACTGCCAATGATAAACAAATTGGCTCGAGCTGTGATGCGAATGTTGCAAAAATGCAACATTAATCGCAGATATTTTCACATATGCATTAGTGACAAAGAGAAAATGATTTCAGCTTCACTAAGTATAGTTTTAGATGAAACAGTACAGATTATGAACTTTATTAAATGTCACCCATGCAATCATGAATTTTCAGGCCTTCTGTGAAGGTATAAAAGTCCTCATAACTCTATTTTTATATACAGTAGTTAGATGTCTATCACGAGGAAATGTTCTTGTGAGAATATTTCAATGAAGATAAAGATGCGTCTTATTTTATTGAGCATAAATGTAGTTTAATCGTCTGACAGATTAACAAATATGGCATGTCTATTAAGGATCGGATATTTATTTAGCAGATATTTTTTTCAAATTTGAATGAAGCATCTCTGCAAAGGAATGAAGTAAATATTTTTCAAGCACAAGATAAATCTTATCTTAATCATTAAAAAAAATAAAATGCAATACTGGATCTTAGATGCGAAACAAAATCATCGACTCTTTTCCGTTTCTTAGTGATTTTCCCAAGAATCCGAAGTAAACTTTAAAGTTGAAATTTTAAGTAATATAAAAAATCAGCTCAACAACTTATCAGAATCTCGGAGTATTTTTCAAATTGGAAGAACAACGCCAATTACCGGGTACAGAATCGATTCAAAATTAAATAAAAGTCAACAGGATTTCTAGTAGTGGATTATGAAAATTTAATAAAAATTACTACAGATGATACTCAGCTAAAGGCTTAAGTTTGAAGATGTTCATGTAGCTATTTCTGGAGGAATTTAAGTGACGATTCTCAGGAATTATCAAAACAAGCCACACGAGTGACTTTGCCTTCTGCAACATTTTTGTGAATTAGAGGATTTTCAAGATATGCGAGCGCAAAGTACTGCTGAAAAGCAGCATTCTTTTCATTAGGTAATCTTTTTTTATCTTTTGTAAAAGTATTTCTATAGAAATTTATAAAAAATAAGGTTCTTTTTATTCGATATTTATTTATCTTTTTAATAAGTTCTCTTTGTGGTTCTCAATATTCTTAAATAATAAGTAAGTATTTCACACTCTTTAAAATAACATCAAAGGGTTCCACAACCCCACAAAAGTTTGGGAAACACTGCTCTAGTACTTTTAACCGCCTATTTTGACGGTAGAGGGCGGGGGGCGAATTTTCCCTAGCGTTGGTTGTGGAACAACGATGTAATGGTGTTTCGTTTGTTAATAATTTTCGATACTTTATTCCGCCACCTTTGATCTGATGACTATCAACTGATATCAGTTTCCTAAGGGGACATTTTGTTCCTCTCTACCTGTTTCTCTGCTCCTCGTCCTTTGTACGACACGAGCACCGCCAGGTGGCACATATTGGCTTAGGGCGATGGATGTTCTCAGAATCCTCGCTTCTTAATCCGTTTGGCGCCTCGCTTTGGCCAACTGTTAGCTCATGCTTCTACCGGTGCTGAATCGTAACTGTTGACACAGTGACAAAGAAGATTTACGTATTAATGTTTGATGTAAATATATCGGTTACTACTAGAGTTCAAGGGATGAGTGTGTGCCCTTAAAATTGTGTTTCTTGCGGGCCTATTGCCCTTTGGATCCTTCCTGACACTGCCATTATCGGCGAATGGCGTTTCTGTTCATTTATTCGTCTCCTCTCAATAGTGAGCAATTATTCCCATGCTAATGGGTGCAATTTTATTAATAATTCGTTTGTTTGGCTAACATTAGTGACTGACATATAGCGTTGGGCATTGAGTCAAAGCTTGGGAATAACCTCATGATTGGCTTATTGGGGTACCTGCCGATTTGGTGGGGGCAAGAATCGAAAGAAAGGATAGAATGGATTAGTCAAAGCACTAGGAAATTGAAGATAATCTTGTATGCTGGGGCAGGGAGGGTGCCTTTGATGAAACCGTTAATAAGTTTGTACTGGGGGTAGAGACAGTCGGGGGGACACACTCCAAGTCCTGTGTTCATTATAACGCAAGAGGAGAATTCGCAGTTGCAAACGAGGGTTTCTTTTGAGCCTTGTAAGTAAAAACAGATTGCACCGTCTGGGGTAAATCCAACTGGCCTTTGTCAGGGGGTTGGTGTCGAGATCAATGCCACACATGCGCAGACGCGGTGGAAATCGTTTCCGAAACGCAGCCTCCAGAAGCTTGTTGGGTGAATAGGCCACTAGCCAAGCTGTATATTTTATTAAAGGTGTAATATACCCTTTGTTTACTTGCATTAATTAAGCACAAGACTCGTTAAGTTAATTAAAATCTAAAAAAAACACATTCTGTGTTAATACTACCCGTAATATATGTAACTGAGTATTGCCTGGCGTCGGTTCTCTCCTTCCTCTCATAGTAGACTCAATTACGCATCGTCTGTGAAGGAAGCAATACCATGGATAAATTCAATCCTGCAAAGGAAAAGGTAAAAGCTGTGCTACTTGGGATGTCCATTCCGAAACTCTGAGTGTTTGGGTGTCAAACTCCGGACTGTGCAGGACAGCAGGAATGAGTTGGACGAGTCAGGTTGTGAAGGCGAGGATACAGGTACTCGGAAACCACAAGGGACACGATATACGTCCTTTTATTCTCCTGGAGGGCCTCAGGCTCAATACAGAGGGAGGGCTTCATCAAGTGCCTGGATGAGTTGGTGTTGCCCTGGATCCAGGCGGTGGCCGCTGGAAGGCCCTACGTGTGCCACACAAGCAGGGGAATCCAGTCTTGGCTGTGGGACAATTTCTTTGACCACATCACTGCGAGCATCTGCCCTCCCAACTACCCAGACTGCAGCAACCCACTGGGTAGAGAGTAGTTAAGAGAAAGAGAGAGAGAGAGAGAGAGAGACCAAGTCCCCGTGCACCACCATGGTGGAGCTTAGGTCCAGGATCACCACATTTTTCACCCAGTTAAACCCAGGGGACCGGCGAGAATGCCTTCAGCAAGCACCGACGCATGCCTGGAGACCGTGGTTGAGCCTAACGACGATCTCATTGAATAAAATAAATGGCACAGCAATCTTCACGTCTTTAAGATGCAATTTTGGCATAAATACATCTGTATAATTGAACTATGTGTTTTTTTAAATTAGGCGACAAATTACCGATTGCACCCTGTATTTTGTCAAATTAAAAATAATCAAGGAACGTCTCCTCCATTCCGGTCCTTTTCCACAAAATAACTTCAGACGATTTTGATGGGTCGTGATTTGGTTTTTGTCCCTACCTGAAGAACACCTGGTTCCTCTTCACGTCGAAGGAGGAAGAGGCTCTCGCTAGCTTCCCCAACATTGGCAAGGCGCCAACCGGAGGTCTTCGGCTACCCTGCGTCGGGCGCCAAGCATTTGTTGTGATGACGAAGGTGGGAAACCGCTCGATTGCGGCGCCCATTAAAATGAAATGTTCTCGGGCCACTTTCTCGAAATTAAGCGATTGGGCTTAGTGCCAGTCTTCATTCATTCTTACTTATTTTCCTCACATCGATTTCGTAGTATTGCTGTGTTTTTCCTATGGGAATTACTGTCACTTGGGGGAAAATCAAGCCTATATATATATATATATATATATATATATATATATATATATATATATATATATATATATATATATATATATATATATATCTTAAATAACCACTCCATTAGTATTCATTTATCCTCATTTATTCTCTCTTTCCCCTGAAGCAAATTTTTTTTAGGGTGGACTCAATCTTTCAGATCAGATCATTCCCATTTTCCCATTTGGGTCTATTTCTTTCACCTCAAATTATCCCCATCATCCGAGGGGCTGAATCAAACTGAGGGGGGGACTTATTCTCGACCTTGATTCAGGCTGTTCCTCGCCCGGCACTGCATCTATTATTATGAGTACACTTAAATTCTGATATGGCACCTAGATCTATTCTTGCGACGTCACTTAAATTCTGACTTTGCTTTTCAATCTATTATTCCGAGAACATTTTAACCCCGGGCTACCATTTCGGCCTATTCTTGCAAGAGTTCTTCAATCTTAGCCTGGCACCTCGATCTATTATTTCGAGAACATCTAAAGCCTTGCTTGGCACCTCGAGCTATTATTTCGAGAACACCTAAAGCCTTGTGTCGTGGTATGACGGGTGTACGCCGTTATATGCACACAGGCCTACTGGCCGACCGAAATTAAGGCTCCACCTGGGGATGGTTCTAAGGGTGCTTTACATACACAGTTGCTAGGCCAAGGAATATTCAAACACGGCTACAAAAATATACTTTAATAGGACTAAAGATTACATACACATATAGGGCAAGTGAAATGGCAATGCAATTAAATATTGACGGTTCCCGGCTAAGATGATTAACACTATCAATTAAATTTGAACCGAGGGAGAATTAATTAAGAAATGATTTTACAATTATGCAAGTTCTAGAGCAAAGGGGATCTTTGAGGTTCGACGCGGTAAAGGTGGGAGGAGCGTGACGAGCGAGGGTTAAATCCCTTTTACCTTAATGTGCGGCGAGTAGGACCAGGTAGGTAAGTTCGACCTTGAACTTGTGGGCGTCTCATGCGACACTAAATCCAACTTTAGGGGACTGAAGTGGGGGGGGGGGGTGAGGGGCTCTTATCCTTAAGAGGCAAACGGAGGATGCTTCGGGGATGGCTTTTCCGATCCTTAAAATCCGAAGACGTGGTAAGAAGGGTTGAAGCGTGCCTATCTCCACGAACAACACTGAGTGACGACTAGCTCTTCCTTGGCTCTTCGACAATCACTCAATTCTTCTCTGGACGAGAATGTAGTCGATTCCCTCTCGACTAACGTACTGGACGGCGGCTTCAGACACAATCTGCCTGTGAAATCAATCAATTTGTGTATAGAAAGAACAGAGAGGGACTGCTGTAACACGGCAGTCAAGTAGTCAGAGAGGAGCGTTGCGGAAAATAATTAAGAAAGGGACAGCGAGAGTAGATAGTTCGGTGGCTATACACCGAAGCGAGGTGGTGTTATGAGGGTGTAGGTTATGTGGTAATTGACTGGGCGAGGGTTGGGGGCAAGTCAGGGGGATGGGGGGGCTGACAGCTCATCCGGAAACGCGTTATTCACGATGCCTATTGGTTTATGCGAAGAACGGTACGGGCGGCAGGTGTTTGTGGGCCGCGGGATATCGTGGCGCCATCGCGTACCTTACGTGTAGCGAGGTGTAAAGTGGGTCTGTGGTGAGTTTTCCGAGTTGTTTTGTAAGTCTGGTGTGAGTGTAAGTGTTGAGAGGAGTTAGTTTGTTGTTGTTGTGTAGTGCGTCCATTCTCGAGTACAGCGGCGAACGGCAAGCGCGCTTCAGAGGAGAGTTCTGAATGCGCTGAGCCTTTCGCTTCCAGGTGTCGCTCGCAGCTACGAGTGACAGTGGGGCGTACGTGAGAATGGGACGCACGAGTGCTTTGTATAAGTGTAGTTTTAGTTTTTTACTCGCTGGGTAGAACCTACCCAGCGATGCGTTTGTGCGTGAGGCTCTTGCTTGTATTATGTTCTGGTGTAAGTTGAACCTGAGGGATTTGTCGAATGTTACCCCCAGGATTTTGGTGCACTGTGTGTATGCGAGCCTTGTTGGGTTTTGGTGGATCATGTCTGGTGTGTGTGAGTAGATTTGTAGGTTGTGCATGAAGTGATCTCTAGCGCCGTAGAGTGTCATCTGTGTCTTCTGAGGATTCGTGGCAATCAGCCATTTGTCCTCGTAATCTGTCTTCACGTCAAGTATTCTTTGTGCGTGGAGCGCGATTTCTTCGGGGGCCCGGCCGCTGACGAGAATGGTCTCGTCGTCGGCGTAGGCCACTATGTATGTGTGAACGCAGTTTTCTGGTGGGCGTAGGGTGTCATTTGTGAACATAATGTAGAGTGTGGGTGCCAGAACGCTTCCTTGGGGAACGCCTGAGCGTGGTGTGAAGGGTCTTGAAAGGGTGTTGTTGTATCTGATGTGGCAGCGCCGTCCAGTGAGGTAGTGTGAGAGGAGCCTTCTGGTGCAGAGAGGTAACTCCGTGTTGTTGGCGAGTTTCCAACGGAGTCCCTCGTGCCACACCTTGTCAAAGGCTTTCTCCACGTCCTTACTGACGGAGAGAGTATTTTGGTGTATCTGTCGTTTCTTCTGTATTCTGTCGTGTACGATGGTCACGGCCGCCTGAGTGGACCTGCCTCTCCTGAACCCGTATTGATGGGGGGAGAACCAGTCCCTCTCTTCCAGGAACTCCCGTAGGCGGCAGTTGACCATTCGTTCGAGTATTTTGCCTAGGTGCTCTAATAGAGCAATAGGCCTGTAATTGTTTGGGTGTTTTTTCGGTCTTTGTGTTGTTTATGAAGGAGTATATTGTGAGAGACTTTGAATATTTTAGGGAAGTGGCCTAAGGCTAGAGAGGCATTGAATAGATGTGTGAGTGTGCGGTATATGTCTGCGGGGAGGTTATGTATTAGTGTGGCTGGTGGGCCGGAGGGGCCGGGGGCGCGTTTTGGTGTCGATTTTATGTAATGTTTTGTTTCCTCGACGGTGATTGGAGTGGTAAGTGTGGACGTATAGTCGAGCACCTCCATACGTATCAGGGGGGCAGGCCTCAGCTCGTGAGCATGAGTCCGGCACCATTCCTGAATGTCTTGGAAGTGCTCCTGCGCATGTGGTTTTGGTGGGTTGTGGGTGTGTACTGTGTCCCAGTGGGACCTGAATGCGTCGAGGATGTCATTAGTGTCTGTGAGTGTGTGGTTGTTTATTTTCAGTGTTATTGGTTTGGATGGTTCCGTACCCAGCATCCTTTTCACGTGCCGCCAGAAGAAGGAAGGGTCCATGCAACGGGTGTCGTCCGCGATGCGGACGACCTCACGCCACTGCCGGTTCCTATCTAGCTGCACGCATTGAAGGATGCGGGCACGTAGTTGGTTGATGTTCTGTTGTCGTGGGCCTCTGGTTTAGTGGTTGTTGTACTGTGTGATAAGTCTCTGTGTGTGTATTGAAAATGTGAAATGTTTTAAGCAGGTGTAGTTTTTGTGTGGTGAGTGTAGATTACGTGCGGTGGTGATGGTGTCTAAGAGTGAACACCAGTGGTGGTCTATTTGTCCTGGATTGGTGTTCTCCAGGTCGAGGTTATGTAGTGTGTTTGTGGATATGTGGCTCCTGAATTCAGCCCAGTTTGTGTTTTTGTAATCGTATATAGGTGATGTGGGGATGAGTATGGGGGATGTGGATATGAGAAGGCATATTGGTATGTGGTCTGATAGTACGTGGGGACCGGGTGCAATGTGAGTGTAGAATCGTGTGGCGTGGTCGTTACGGAAGACCACATCCGGGGATGTGGTGCCCCCGCGCGGGCCGAAGAACGTGGGGAAGGCAGAGCCGATGTGTTCGCAGCGGTAACGCCGCAAGGCACCGGCCAAGTAACTACCCGCATCGTTCGTATTGTTAGAAAGGAGTGTCGGGTGAAAAGCGTTGAGGCCTGTGAATTCTGAACTGTCGAATATATACCCCGAAATTATCAGATGGGGAGAGAGATTTATCGACAACAGACTTCCTTAATTGCCTTGGGTCGCGATAAGGGCCCATAGCGAGAAGTCGCGTTGCCCCCTTAATGGTCTTTCTATTGTTCTAATTTTCGCAATATATTGGGCAGACGAATTTAGAGCGGTCAACGGCGAACAGAGGAAGTCGGAGGGATGGGGGGGGGGGGGGTCCTTCTCTCTCTGCTTATTCTTCCACACCTTGCTTGGCACCTCTATCTATTCCTGCGACATCACTTAAGTCATGGCATGGCACCTCGATATATTATTTAGAGAACACCTAAAGCCTTGCTTGGCACCTCGATTTATTGTTTCGAGAACACCTAAAGCCTTGCCTGGTGCCTCTATCTATTCTTACGACTTCGCCTAAATCATGGCACCTCGATCTATTATTTAGAGAACACCTAAAGCTTTGCTTGGCACCTCGATCTATTGTTTCGAGAACACCTAAAGCCTTGCCTGGCACCTCTATCTATTCTTGCGACATCACCTAAATCATGGCATGGTATCTTTATCTATTATTTCGAAAACACCTAAAACCTTGCTTGGCACCTCGATCTATTGTTTCGAGAACACCTAAAGCCTTGCCTGGTACCTCTATATATTCTTGCGACATCACCTAAATCATGGCATGGCATCTTGATCTATTATTTCGAGAACACCTAAAGCCTTGCTTGGCACCTCGATCTATTGTTTCGAGAACACCTAAAGCCTTGCCTGGCACCTCTATCTATTCTTGCGACATCACCTAAATCATGGCATGGCATCTTGATCTATTATTTCGAGAACACCTAAAGCCTTGCTTGGCACCTCGATCTATTGTTTCGAGAACACCTGAAGCCTCGCCTGGTACCTCTATCTATTCTTGCGACATCACCTAAATCATGGCATGGCATCTTGATCTATTATTTCGAGAACACCTAAAGCCTTGCTTGGCACCTCGATCTATTGTTTCGAGAACACCTGAGCCTTGCCTGGTACCTCTATCTATTCTTGCGACATCACCTAAATCATGGCATGGCATCTTGATATATTATTTCGAGAACACCTAAAGCCTTGCTTGGCACCTCGATCTATTGTTTCGAGAACACCTGAAGCCTTGCCTGGTACCTCTATCTATTCTTGCGACATCACCTAAATCATGGCATGGCATCTTGATCTATTATTTCGAAAACACCTAAAGCCTTGCTTGGCACCTCGATCTATTGTTTCGAGAACACCTAAAGCCTTGCCTGGTACCTCTATCTATTCTTGCGACATCACCTAAATCATGGCATGGCATCTTGATCTATTATTTCGAGAACACCTAAAGCCTTGCTTGGCACCTCGATCTATTGTTTCGAGAACACCTAAAGCCTTGCCTGGTACCTCTATATATTCTTGCGACATCACCTAAATCATGGCATGGCATCTTGATCTATTATTTCGAGAACACCTAAAGCCTTGCTTGGCACCTCGATCTATTGTTTCGAGAACACCTAAAGCCTTGCCTGGCACCTCTATCTATTCTTGCGACATCACCTAAATCATGGCATGGCATCTTGATATATTATTTCGAGAACACCTAAAGCCTTGCTTGGCACCTCGATCTATTGTTTCGAGAACACCTGAAGCCTTGCCTGGTACCTCTATCTATTCTTGCGACATCACCTAAATCATGGCATGGCATCTTTATCTATTATTTCGAGAACACCTAAAGCCTTGCTTGGCACCTCGATCTATTGTTTCGAGAACACCTGAGCCTTGCCTGGTACCTCTATCTATTCTTGCGACATCACCTAAATCATGGCATGGCATCTTGATATATTATTTCGAGAACACCTAAAGCCTTGCTTGGCACCTCGATCTATTGTTTCGAGAACACCTGAAGCCTTGCCTGGTACCTCTATCTATTCTTGCGACATCACCTAAATCATGGCATGGCATCTTGATCTATTATTTCGAAAACACCTAAAGCCTTGCTTGGCACCTCGATCTATTGTTTCGAGAACACCTAAAGCCTTGCCTGGTACCTCTATCTATTCTTGCGACATCACCTAAATCATGGCATGGCATCTTGATCTATTATTTCGAGAACACCTAAAGCCTTGCTTGGCACCTCGATCTATTGTTTCGAGAACACCTAAAGCCTTGCCTGGCACCTCTATCTATTCTTGCGACATCACCTAAATCATGGCATGGCATCTTGATATATTATTTCGAGAACACCTAAAGCCTTGCTTGGCACCTCGATCTATTGTTTCGAGAACACCTGAAGCCTTGCCTGGTACCTCTATCTATTTTTGCGACATCACCTAAATCATGGCATGGCATCTTGATCTATTATTTCGAAAACACCTAAAGCCTTGCTTGGCACCTCGATCTATTGTTTCGAGAACACCTAAAGCCTTGCCTGGTACCTCTATCTATTCTTGCGACATCACCTAAATCATGGCATGGCATCTTGATCTATTATTTCGAGAACACCTAAAGCCTTGCTTGGCACCTCGATCTATTGTTTCGAGAACACCTAAAGCCTTCCTTGCCTATCTATCTTGCAAAATACTAAATTTTGTCGTGGGAGTTTGACTTATTCTTTGAAAACTTTTCACAGTAAAGTATTGCGTTTCGGTCCACGTTTCAAGATGTTTCTCCCTCTCCCCCCTCCTCTCTCCCTCTCCCCCCACCTCTCTCTGAAGTCACATAATTCAAGAAATTGATTTTTTTAGTCAAAGTTTCTTTAAAAATCACCATCAAGATGTATTTTTATTGTGTATCTTCATTCAGTACTTTTGGCTTGCAAGCAAGAATTATTTATTACTCGGGAAGTCCATGAGGAGTAGATTGTGGCCAAGTACCGGGTATTTCCCTTGGCACTGGTGCCAATAATCTGTTACACTTTTATTATCTTAGTTGGCGTGATTTTATTTATGCAAAATCTTATATTTTTTTATAATAAATTATATTATTATTAAGTTATGTCTGGGCCGAACATAAAATCTCCTAAACGAAACATTTAAAGGATTTTTATATCTAAAGTAGCCATCTTAGTCCCTCTGGGTATTATTTGAAGGCCTGGCAAGGCGGAGAAGTTTCCCACCCCGTTTCCCTTTGGTACCAGCATTGATGTCATGTTTACTTCTTAGCAGACACATAAATGACATCCCCACTCAGGTTTAAGTGCTTCCCCACACCCACCTCTTTCTTTTTACAGGAATGACCAAAACTCAGACTGATGATGTAACCTCTATCATTGACCTACGCCACATGTGTTCCCCGTACTTCCCCCCTTCCCCTTCTACAAGCTACCTTTCTGGGCGACATTATTGAGGGTGGGTTCGTGGGAATGATAAATTCGACGACTTCCTTCGTCTTTTCATTCGGAAGAAAGCGTTCGAGAAGATCAGAGCCAAAGAAATGCGCTGTTGCGTCCTTAATTAGCATCGCCGAGTAGTACCTTGTGATGTGATTGTATGATAGAAACTATTGCGGTGGATGTGAAATGGATTGATTTCGGCTCGTTCTTCAACCACGCTGTTTCTGGACCCTTAAAGTGTTCGTTAATCTTGTGACCATTGAGGTATGCTCATTAAGAGAAAGACCTTGACATTGGATTGCGGGGTCAAATTAAAAATTGTGCATCGCAAGTGTGATTTAGAGAGTAACCTCGCGTTCTGCCTTTCAAACCAACGCGTGGAGTGTCGAAGTGATTGGAAGGGCAAAGGAACTGGAGGGCGATCGAATAAAGGGGAGGATCTCCACCAGACCGAGCCATCCTCTATTACCATAAACTCAATAATGAACTCCTTTCGAAGAATTTATGGACGTTTTGTAAGTGAATATTTCCTAGAATCAGAAACGGGTTTATGTTTGGTTTTAGGCTTCGGTCCATTTTACAATGGAAGATCCCCTGGGGGGGGGGGTCTGTCATCATGGATGCACAGGAGTATACTTGTGGTAATATCGGTGTATGGTTACCCACAGGGATGAAGTGCAACAAGGGTAATCGTAATACCCATGCTACCTTATACCTCGAGGATTGGCACAGCCTCCTGATCCTAGGGCCCTAAACAGTCCTTTTTGACCCGGTTAGGTTAGGTTAGGCGCGTATAGACCAATAAAGGGGGAAAGAGGGCGTTGAAATAAATTGGTGTACGATAATGACAGTATGGTCTGGAAGGAGGATGGGTGTGGAAGAGTTGGCGAAATAAGGAACGAATGTGTGACTTTTTTATGTTTTGAAGAAAAGTTGTGCAGAATGTGAAGGGTTCTGAGGTGGTGTGGAGATGTAAGAATGAAGATGGAATTGTTTAGGGAGTGATGGTGTGAAGGAGTGTGTGAGAGAGAAAGGACTGAGTGAGGATGAAGTGGATTATATTGTGTAGGAGAGGGTGAGCACGGAGGGAGTCTTCTGCCCCGGGCGAACCGGGGTTGGGGTGTGTGAGGGGCTGTAGTAGCTTTGTGCTTGATAGACTCAGGGGGGGGGGGCCCTCCCGGTCCCGTTATTTACTCCCAAGGGTGTGTTCAGTATATGATGCTACAGTTGTCATCTCAATGACTGCGTGCCATCTCGGTCCTAACGTATGTGGCTGTATCCCCCCCCCTTCTCCTTTCTGGCGGAGATGCCCTCGTTGGTTTTCGCTCCTTAGTTGCCATTCCTAAATAGGGTTTTGTCTGGAATGCGACAGTTTTATTATCTGGCAGTCTTTGTTTATGCATGCGTGCTTAGATATCTCTCGTAGTAGCAGCAATGAATTCAACCTTTTAGGGGTATTGTACCTCTTAACAGGGTTGTGTGGATGCATTTTAACTGTCTACTGTTTTGGCCACTTAATTCTGTTCATTAAAAATTTACACCTGGTGTAGGGAATGGATGTGATGAAGGGACAAAGTCATACCGTTTGAAATTGCAATGAAAAATAATCGCCCATTGCGAGGAACAAATTAAAAATATACGTCCAATGATTAGTATTGAAGTGGTAAGTCATGTAGAGGTCTTTACCAATGGCGTATACCGTGGTAACTCCTTTGATAACAAGAATATAAAAGGTGGAGACGTATTAATGGTTTATGATTTGCTACACCCCATTACCACGACATACATAAAATGTCAAATAAAGTTATTTCAGGATTTTTGACCTTCTAATTAAGGTTCAGAGGTGGGTAGTCTAATCCCCCCTTCCAGTATTTAAGGCAATGTATGTCCAGCCTCCTGTTCATTCCTTGAAAAGGTCTTTAAGAATAAAGACGAAAGCGCTCGGAATCTTTTTTCACTTTTCCTTTGTCGGTGTATCTGCATGTGTGTAAGATATGAATTAATCGGATTAATGCTTAGGCTTGCAGTGAAAACCCTCTCTCGAATAATACCTAATTAACACTGGATATATATGATAACCCAACTCGTTGGTATTATCGCGGAGGAGTATGTGCTACGAGGAAGACATGTAGGGGGAGGGGGGGGGCGCTCGCTACTATTTAACAAAGGCAGATAATTATGATTTATTCTGCTATGGAGAGGTCGACGGGGACTGTCTCAATGAGGCGTTGCTGAGTAAAAGGGGGTAGAAAATAGCCATGGAGAGATCTTCCAGAAGGAGGTAGGTGTTTCGTGGAGGCTGCCAACGGCAGAATAGATGTCATCTTGTTTTGTTGTTGTTTTTCGAGCCATAGCGTAAGTGGATGGTCTTCCAGTACAGGGAGAGTGCAGAATCAACCACGCAGTATGTGTTGTTCTCTTCTGTAGCGGAGTACCTGTGGAAAGCTGAGTTAATTAAGAATTGATGCTACTCGCTGGGATGTGTTTATTACTATTCTCATGTACCATGGAGAGGTTACTGGGCTTAGATTATCTTAACACAGTGGCACCGACGGCCCACGTTCACGAGAGGGGACCATAATAAATTAATGGCACAGACCACGAGAGGAGAAAAGGTCTGCTGACCAAAGGTAGCGTGCTTTCACTTATTCTGATTTATGGCCTTACGACCTTCAAAACATTCAATAATTCCCGGACTAACCTTGGGAGGACATTGGCAATTATATAATTGGGAAGAAAATGTGAAACAGCATAAGGGTTTCAAATTTCGTTAGAATCGGCCGAATAGTTATGATCATATTGCTAAAACAAAATAATTCTCGGGTTAACCTTGGGGGGGACCCTGGCAATTATATCATTCGAAAGAGAATGTAAAACAACATAAAGGTTTCAAATTTCGTTAGAATCGAACGAATAGTTATGATGTTATTACAAAATAAAAAGCAAAATGGGCACTGACCCACCGACCGACATATTGAGATGTAAGATTCGCCCGCGACTAGAATCGCACGCGACTAAAAATTTTCACAATTGAATGCAATGACTCGAGTTGGTTACGGAAGTGGAAACGCGAACGCCATAGTCGATGGTGCTGGATTGGATGTTACTTCTCAATTTACCTCCAACTCACTTCATAATAATTTTACCACTCCCTTCAGGGAAAAAATGCGTCACAATTTGCACGAAAGAAATGGACGAAAGACGTAAGCAATTACTTGTATAATATTTCATCATAATCTTCCGATTGTGTGTTTCAGTTGTGCGCTGTTGGTAAGCTGCGGTTGCCATGGCAATGATACGCGAGAGCGAATCACACACCCCGTGAACTTTGATGGATAAATATCCAAATTAAACTTTTTGTGTGTGTATGTTGGATACATCTTGTAGATGCATCTTTTAAGACTTAGTGGATGCATCTTTTTTAGTTTTGGGGGGATACATCCTTTAAGATTTGTTAGCTGTATATTTTTATTTTTAGACTTGTTGGATACATATTGTAGGCTTCGTGGATATATCTTTTAGGCTTCTTGGATACATCTTTTTAGACTTGTTGCTTACATCTTTTAGGCTTCTTGGATACGTTTTTAGGTTTGTTAGATACATTTTTTATGCATCTTTATAGGCTTCTTGGATACATCTTTTTAGGTTTGTTGGATACATCTACTTGCTTAGCGTGGGTAGATTGCTGTTGTTTTCTACTTAAAATTAAGAAACCTTTTCCAACGAAGGTATCGTCGTCCAAAATTGGTGAGAAAAGATTAGAAAGAAGTGAAAATGAGTGAAAGCTATTTAACCGAGTAATCTCGAGAGGCGACTACTTGTACTTATCGGAAATGCGCACGACTATTTAAGTCCCCTTCTAACTACACAATCAAGGCATACCCCCCCCCCCCATCATTGGGGCCGGGAAAGCTCGTAATCTGATGGGCTGAATGATGGGGGTTAACCATGTTTGTACTCATCAAGTCTGTGATGGTAGAGTATGGGGAAGAAGGGAACCCCCTGGGGTGGGTGGGGTCTGACTCAGTGTGATGACGCAGCGAAGTAACAATTTAGTACGGGTCTCACCCCCCGCCCCTTTATCACTCGTTTGGTAACCCCTTTCTCAGTGGGGACCTCCTGGTTAACGTGGCACCTGAACCGCGGGTATCAAGTCCTGTAGTCCATCTGGGCAGTTATCGCACCCGATGTGGCTTAACTTCGACTGTAATGAGGAGCGGCGGCGTTTCCACTCGGCAAAACCCATGGGAACTTCCCACTCTTGTGGTAATAAATGGTTCGAATCTTCAGTGACTGTGGGGACAGGCGGCTACAAGTGTCTCGGATGAGTCGTGTGTTGTCGAAACTAGAAAATTGGCCTATTAACGGCGTGTTTAAGTAGGCTTTTGACTCGCTTGTGCAGAGCCTATGTCCTTGACGTTATTAATCATTGATTTCCAAAGAAAATTGAAGTCATCCATTGTAAGATTGTTCTGGTTGTTTTTGCCTGCACTACCCACATTGTGTGGGTGCCCATTCGAGGTTATTTAGATTAGAAACGCGTAATGCCCACCCGTTTTGGATGGAAGCGCTGATGTGTGGTGGCGCGTTCCGCCCTCTTGCGTTATCCCGGCGTCGAAGACCTTTATAAGGAAGACGACGCCAAATACGAGGCCTTATTAGGCCTCGTACAATCTCGGTGTGTTTAGTCATCCGATTCCAGGGGTTCGGACTCCTTCAAGATGAGAAATAACCCCCCCCCCCCCCCTCCTCAGCCTTCTCATGGTTATCCCAAACTATAACTTCAGAATTTGTATCTCCGAAACCACTCGGTACCAGTTGCAAATGTCAGGGTCACAGTGTGAAACTGGGGGAGAACCAACATATATGATAGTCCCTCGTGACATAAGTAAATGGTTAATGGTCTCTCTATGGTTAATGGTCGCTGGATTTGGTTATTTTTCGGACTAGTAGATCATAATCGTGTCGGAACAGTAGTAGTAGCAGCAGGAGTAGCAGTGGTGGTAGTAGTAGTAGAAGAAGAAGAAGATGATGATAATGATGATGATGATGATAATGATGATGAGGATGATCTACTCCTCCAATCGCATCAGCGCTGTGCAGGAAAGGACGGGCGGCGAACTATGGACTCTGCCTTTTAGTGAGAGTCACCCCTGAAGTGTGTCAAATGCAACAATGCGGGGCGGAGGGGGGGGGGGATTGAGTATTTATTCTAAAAAAGCGGAAACCAGTGAGGGCATCATGCAAGAGATTAAAAGAAAGTAGTGAAGTTACGAGAAGGGAAAATGCCTGGAAGTATACTCTGCCATCGGGGATTCGAGTAATTCCCGTGACGGAGGAAGATCCCATGAAGGTCAGCATATAGGGGAGGGGGGCACTATAAACACCCCCTCTACAGATGGTTTCGCCTTCGAAAGACTAAATATTGAAATAAGGCGGCAACTGCCCGCTGTAGTCCAGGAACAGGCATGATCGAGTGAGGAACACATAATTACTCACCGTCCCCTCCCCCCTCCCCCCGTGGGCGGGATTCAAGAACGTGAGCCGAATATTCACCGAAATTAATTCGTCCCAGTTGAGAGCCTAAATGAGTGACGTGTCAGTGACATCATTCAGAAAACTTTCAGCAATGTCGTGACGTCACCACTGCGTCTTCAAGTAGTGACGTCACAAATTCCGGGAAAGTCGATGCCATCATCCCCCTGAAGTGGCAACTCCTTTCCTCGGAACTTTTGCCCTTCCGGTCCATTGCCACCCTACAACCTTCCGTTATCCTTGAATTCCGAGCCACTTACTTCTATGTTGACTGGTCTCTCCATGCCTACGCATTCCCCCAGTGTGGGTTTCGGAAACCCCCGCCTGTCCCCCCCATCACACTGGACACATCGTCTGTGAAAGCAATTGATGGTAATCGTCGTTCACTCCTTTGCATTATCCGTAGGACTCTAGGAAGGTTACCACTGAGAAATTGCCACTGAGAAAATTCCCTATCAAGTAAACGGCACAGCTCGGAAATTTGCCACTGGGAATAATTCCTAGTGAGGGAACTGCTACGTAGTCCCACAATGGGAATTATCCTTTGGTGGCAATTTTCCTTTTCCGTTGGCAATTTTGTCTTTGTTAATGGAAAGCGAATATTTTTCGTGACTCATCTCCAGTACCCAACATTTGGTACCCGCGGCCTTTAAAAGGATTCATTAAGGAGGTCCAGATACCTTCTATTGATTGCCAATCTCTGTGCGAATTTGCCTTATTAAAGTTATTAAAACCTTCAAGAAATCAAGAATTCAGTGAATGTACATCGTGGTGGGAGTTACAAGGAGTTACAAGGAAAGAAAGTACCCTAGGAGACCTTACGGTCCATTCAAAGAGGGTACCATTGGACTTGCAATCGAGCGGGCACAAGGCTGCTCAATTGTTTTGCGTCCCTAAACGGCCACTTTTCAAGACCTTGTCTAGTCTTGACTTGAACTGGTCAACAGATTCACTGTTGACAACTTCCACTTACCCAAGATACTGTAGGTGAAAGAATTTGCACACAGATTTCGGTTGTAACGCTTCAGTTCAAGTTTGAAGCCGTGATTGCGCGTTCTGTTCTCACTCAGTGTGAAAAAAACCCGGTAGTCAACATTGTCGGACCCACGAAGTATTTTGAGAGCTTCGATGAGCTGACCACGCAGTCTACGGGTTTCCAGCGAGAACAGATCTAATTCCCTTAGTCTATGGTGGAAAATGCTATTGGTCTCAGTGAATGCAGGCTGTTTCATTATCAGTTACCAGGCGTCCTTTGTTTGTGCAAATATGCCTGGCTTATCGAAACTTGGTAGGAACTGGTGAACTCCACACTGGGTTTTGGATTTTCATTACCTTGTTGTATTTCCTTCATTTTCATTGACTGTGTAGCTTGTAAGGTTCGATTTTGTAGTTAATTTGATAGCTATATCATTTTTACCACGGTCGAGATCAATTTCATTCGTAATTCAAATTGCATAGCTGCTGGGGGACAACGCATTTGTTTTAACTATTTCGGTTCGTCGAATTTAATAGTCATCCATTACTATTGTATTCATTTTGTTCCTCGCAGCGGGGTGGTTTTATTGACTGCATCTTAAACTTTGCGCTAATTAAATTAATTTCTTTTTCCCTTAATATTTTGTTGGTAACCAGCCATAAAAACGCCAAATTATCAACTTCACCTTCTAGAATAATCATACCCTCTTTGTTGACATTTTTTTTATTCTCCATTTGCTCTCAAATCCTGTAATCTTGGGTACACAATCTTTTCCATACTCGTACCCCTGTAAATCATCGGGTAGGTCTCAGATTCCTGTTCTCACTCATAACTAATGGATCTCAATAACATTCAACGTGGTTTAAATTCGTATTCATTTTTTACACATTCATAGATTCGGTAAGTCATTTATATTGGGGCATTTTATTTAGAATCATAGAATTCTATCATTAAAGTCAATAAACAACTATAATTTCGTGTAAAATCCGAAAACATCCTCCATCTTTAAGTGCCCATCGCGCATTCATGGTAGACCTGTTGCCCAGGGGTACGAGCATCCCAGACTTCGACACCAGGAATTATTACAAATTCACTTACTGGACACCAAATGAGAGAAGATTGATGTTACCCAGATTGCAAGTAGGCCAAATGCCCGGATCAACTAAAGACTTGAAAATCACGAGTTCGAACCCAGCTAAAAGTGTTCAGATGTACTCATAAAATAATATGGGAAGGAAGACACCATTAAAAGAGTTATCATCGATGATTCGTGAAATTTATCTAAGCTGCTCGAAGTCCAAAAATAATAATCCCGAGTCGAGGAAGGAGATCAATGAACGCAGTTGAGAGAAAATCGATCACAGAGGGGAGGGATAGCAATTAATGCTAATGTCTTACAATGACCAGGAAATGAAGACTAATGTCTTACAATGACCAGGAAATTAATGCTAATGTCTTACAATGACCAGGAAATTAATGCTAATGTCTTACAATGATCAGGAAATTAATGCTAATGTCTTACAATGACTAGGAAATTAATGCTAATGTCTTACAATGACCAGGAAATTAATGCTAATGTCTTACAATGACCAGGAAATTAATGCTAATGTCTTACAATGACCAGGAAATTAATGCTAATGTCTTACAATGACCAGGAAATGAAGGCTAATGTCTTACAATGACCAGGAAATTAATGCTAATGTCTTACAATGACCAGGAAATTAATGGTAATGTCCTACAATGACCAGGAAATTAATGCTAATGTCTTACAATGACCAGGAAATTAATGCTAATGTCTTACAATGACCAGGAAATTAATGCTAATGTCTTACAATGATCAGGAAATTAATGCTAATGTCTTACAATGACTAGGAAATTAATGCTAATGTCTTACAATGACCAGGAAATTAATGCTAATGTCTTACAATGACCAGGAAATTAATGCTAATGTCTTACAATGACCAGGAAATTAATGCTAATGTCTTACAATGACCAGGAAATGAAGGCTAATGTCTTACAATGACCAGGAAATTAATGCTAATGTCTTACAATGACCAGGAAATTAATGGTAATGTCTTACAATGACCAGGAAATTAATGCTAATGTCTTACAATGACCAGGAAATTAATTATCGGCATGAACGCTATCGCTCGTATGGGGAAGTGAAAAAGCGGCGTTTTATAAACCCTGTATGAACTGAGTCTATTTTTGCCATTGAAATGGTCGAGAGTATTAAGCTTACCCGTCAACTGATCTCAGCAGTGGAGTCAGTGGCACGAGTTTGGCCGCCATCTCATTCTTCTTACTTTTCCCACAAGCCATTTAGCATTACTCCTTTCCGCTTTAATTCTATTATTTTCTAATTTAAATTCTTCGAAAACTGTAAAAAATAAGATCTCTCCGTCATATATATATATATATATATATATATATATATATATATATATATATATATATATATAAATATATATATATATATATATATATATATATATATATATATATATATATATATATATATATATATATATATATATATATATATATATATTGTTCGCAGCGTGAGGTCAGAAGAGAGAATGAAACAAGGGGAAAGATAGTAAAAGTTACAGATTGGCCCCACCCTCGCACTCATCAAAGTTGGTAGAAAGGGGGAGGGGCAGCGAGGGCTCTGTACTCACCGGAAAATTGTGGGGAGAGGGGAAGAAGAAAGTTTCAGGATAGTACAGCAAGAAATAAAGTAGGAGTCTAAAAAAGGTGGACCAACAGTTTATCGTGGAATCCGAACCGCGTAGTTTCTCCTTTCATCTACTATCTATTCCTTTTTTTTTCTGTCTCTGTGCCTAGTGTTTTCTTTCGGCCCAATTTGTGCTAGATGCAGAGGCTTCAAGATTCTTCTGAACTCATTCTAATCTCTGGCAGTTTGATTCAGTGTTACATTAGAAATTAATACGTAGGTGCATCTGCTTTAAGCGTCTTAGTTATTTGTTTTGTGTTTGTTAGTGTTGTAATTTTGTGGGTTCAACCACTTTTTAGTTAGTATTAGTAACTTACTGCTGCTTGGTATGATATTCGTGTATTTTTTTCGTAACTTTTTCAGTAAAGTATTTTTCTAGTTTATCACTTTTTAATTTAATGAATAAATTAGATTTTACCATTGAAAATCATATTCGATAGTTTCCTTTATTCATTTGAGTTGTCTTTTATGAGTGTAAATCGAGGGTTTCTTTAGTTTCTGCCAATCCCAGATCTTTGCACTCGTTAGTACGAGTATCCCTGTATTTTTCGACTTCTGCGTCGACGTCCGAAATGTTATTCCCGTAAACTGGCATAATCCTAAATTTGTTCTTATTTTTCCATTTATATTCGTGATTATTTATTCATATCTGGCATTCTTGCTTTCATTGGTCCATTTCTATAGGGATAGATCACTCACTATCTAGGTGACATGATCTGTGAACTATATATTGAGGTACCCCTCGTTTTTGCGGTGAAGGGATATAGGCGTGGGTTTCGCCATAAATTCCGTCATAATTAGATGTACTCTTAGGGGAAGGAAGCCCCCATTACCCCTTCCAAAAAGGGGGTTTAGCTTTGTTCGAAGGGGTTATGTTATATATCTTTAGATGTCTCAACGGCTTATCACTCGGTCACCATTTCATTTGCAGTATATATTGAATATAATGTGGGGCTTAAACATGCACCTTGCAGTAGTCCAGCTTCTAATTTAAAGGTTCTTTCTTTGTGATTTCCCATCTCTATATAAGCCCGACCATTTATTAAAGGAACATAAAATATACAGGAATAAAAATTCAAACCTAAGAGAGAAACAAAAATCCAAGGCGACTGGAGATTCAAGCAGTTTACATTCCTAGATAATCTAGATTGCATGTTTCTCCAATTAAAATATTTTTCTATAATTTACTTTCTTATATTACATCTTTATTTTTGCATCTTAATTATAAATTTAGTATATTTTGTGATAGTAATTCTTTACTTTTACTTTCACTATATCAAAGTTTTTACTATAGTATTGTAAGTTGTCCAATTTTGCGGAATTTTAATTTAAAGATATCTACTTTAGTACTCACGTTGAATTATGCCTAATATCTTGTTTTATGCACTGAATTTGCATTATTATTATAAGTTTTATATTCACTTATATTTTATATTTGAAGAATTTCATTCTATGTAGATAGTTTTTTACCTTTTTATGACGGTTCACTGATATTCCTATTATCCTAATTATCACTTTGTATATCTATTCTTATTCACTTTCTATTACAGTAAACCCTCGATATAACAAACCTCAATATAAGAATTTCGGATATAACGAACCAAATTTCCTGGCCGAACTCCATGCTGCGACTCACTGGCTCACAGCTCAGTCGGCTGTGAACATCGTGCGGCGGCGGTTGTTCTGGCATTCTCTTCCTCCTCCACCTTCCTCTCTTCACGAGTGCTACTTACTAATCCATAGAACGAACGAACCATCGGATATAATGAACTTAGTTTGTTATTTCCATCACTTTTAACGACTATCGGGTTTAACGAACGACCCCGCGCCTCATATAGTTAGTTATATCGAGGGTTTACTGTATAACATATTTATTCACACTAGATTTTTGTTACTTTTCTATCGTTGGCACTTGTTTTGTTCCCCTATATTGCATGTATGGTTGACGCTTTTAATTGAGTTAAACTTGGCCTCATTCACTACGTATACTTCTTACTTGATGTAATGAGCGTCTAAGGTCCATTTTGAATTTATTTTTTTATTAGAGCAGCGGTTATTTTGAGGGCGTTCTTGTGGGATGGACATTTTATATGGGAGAGATGAATAAACTCATTCAAATTATAAAGACATCAAATGTGAAACATTTTTCTAGTAGGGCTGTGTTCGTGATGGTCAGTAGGAGGTCGTCCTCTTAGGAGATGGAAGCCGTTTCTTGGTCGACTCATGATTTTCCGACCAGTTTTCCGCCTGTTTTTTTTTTCCTTGCGTTAATTCAGGTTCTCTTTTTTTTGTTATTTACTTTTTCTTTTCTCTGTCCTCTGCGGGGACTCGGGATTCGTCTTTCATGGGTGGGGTTTGGTCTATCTTCAGGTTTATCTATCATCTCTTCTCCGGTTTCGTGTTCTTCGTTGAATTGTAGTTGTACAATATCTTTGGACGATAGATTGGAGAGAACACATATATCTTTGTGCCATTCTTTTCTAGGAGAAGGTTCAGCATATCCACGAACGGTCCAGATCTTGCGATGTTTGCAAGGTGAGCGTACATGATTTAAGTTATGCTCTCCTTGCCTCCTTTACCCACTAGGAGTGTTAGACCGATTTCTTGGGGGCTATACTCTTTCCGTGATTTTTGCGTATGTCGGTTTTTTTTGTCATTTTCGTTTTACAGTTGAGGTTTCTCTTCATTTAATGCTTCCATTCTTGTGGGGCATCTTATTGTCAATCCCTCAATTGCTCGCTTTTGCAATTCAGGCATTTCTTGGAGGTGCTGCGGCATTCGTTGCAAGAAGGACCAACCGTTGCACATTCCGAACATACTTTTTCTGCTCGGGGCATGCGATGGTTTTGAGGCTCTCGACATCCTAGCATTTCTAGAACAGACAAAGAGGCACATAGTCTTGTTTCTATCCGGTCCGAGGCGGATGGGGGGGGGGGGTCTTAAGTAGAAATTAAGAAGGCCTTGTGTTTTTGTTTTCACAGCCATTTCGGTAGATACTGAAGTTACTTTGACATGGGTTTGTTTTGTTGCCGAATTTATCTATCGTCGAGACGTTTGTTCAAGTTTGTTTCTACTCGCGTCCGGAGCTTCTTTGACATTTGTACGTGTACCCAGCACACTAAAGTTCATATACTTTATCCGAGACTTTTCCATTTTGCGCTAATAGATATACAGTTAAAAACACCCATTTCGTTCAGGAATTAATTCACATTAATAATCCAGACAGTCTCTATATGGTTAGTTTAGATCTCGAAAGTCTCTTCACCATCATTCTTTTAAAGGAAACTAGTAATATTTGCTTAAATGTACTTTTCCGAAACTGATTCCTTTCTAGGCTTTACAAAATAACCATTTTCAATCATTTTAGAGTTAGTTGTTTGTGAATCATCATCATCATTAACTCTATAATTTAAGAAGGGGATTTTTTTGAGTATTTGAATAATAATTTCATCTGAGTTTGGTTATGACTTATGTTTTTTTATCAAAGTTATTTCTAATAATTCTTTTATAATATCAAAAAACAAAATGGTGAAGTTTAGAAATAAATATAAGTATCGAAATTTTGTGAATTTTTTAAAACCCGAAGAATTACAAATGAATTTAAAAATTTTTAACCATGGCTGCTTTTTTTTAGATTTTAAACTTTAATCTTAGTAGCGAAACGCAGCCATTGCCTGTTTTTTTATATTTTATATTTAATTATTATATATATATATATAATAATTTGTTGAGGTGTTATTTTGAGAATCAGTATCTTGAGGAGTGTAATAATGATTTCAAGCCTGTATTCTATCGCAGATATTTCAATGACACGTTTGTACTATTTCATTGTAAGAAGACTATTAAATTCCCAAACTATTTCTATTCCTGCCATTCTATTATAAAATTTACAATAGACCGTGAGAAGGCTAATTCTATTTCATTTTTTAGCATAACCGTTAAAAGATGAGGTCATTAATTTGTCACCCCATCGTAAACCAACCTTTTCTGATATGTCTCTAATCTACATAGTTCAGTTTTTGTACCCATAAATTCAAAGTCAACACCATTTTCACATTAGTGAATCGTCCTTATAAATTATGTTTAATTACTCGTACATTTTGAATTTAGTTACCTTAAACATTTTTTTCTAAATGTTAATCTACCTCGTTTTTTTTTTCAATCTCTAAATAGATTTCTTAACAGAAAATACAATGAATCCTGTATATAATGTTCCTAAAGAATTCCTCGTATGTTTTCCTTATTTTGAACACGAGGGCACTTCAAATTTTCATAAATATTAATTTTCCCCCAGGTAAAAGCTAAAATTACTTTGATCCATCCATTCAAAATAAGGGCATTGTTCCACTTCAAAGATCGCTTTCCTCAAGAGTCGATTTGCAGTTGTATATACATTTACGGGTGGGTCGCCTGCGGTAACCTCAGTTGCTCTCTCGGTGAAACTAAAGGCTCACTTCATAGTCGTTTCTCGCATCCCGCTGGTACCTCGGTCTCGTACAGGGTTTCCTTTAATTTAATGTGATCTTCACCATACTCTGTGTAACCCCCGTTGATTTTGACAATTTTATATTTTCATTGCAATCTTCCCCCCAAAATGTTTGACTCGATAGTTTGTACAAGCTTGTTCCTGGAGGTTTATACAAGTCTTTCCCAGCCCCAGGAGTGAATGTTGGTGGGTATCGCTTTTTGCACACAAGCGAAAATCAACGAGGGCACATCCGCAAGAAAATTTATAATGGTGAAGTTAGCTGAAGTGAAAATAGGTGGAAAAATTAAAGCCCCAGATCTTCCTGCAGGTATTGGGGCCAGGATGGCACATAACCCAGATGTCAGCGGCAGCAAGTTGCCCATGCTACGCATGGCGTACCCTTGCGGGTAAAGAAAGGGGGAAGGGAGAAAATGTGGAAGATAACCGCAGATACACCTTGTGTTGGGGCTGGTAGGGCACACAGCCATCCAGATGTCAGCCGCAGGGGAGTTCCCCACTTGTAATTGACCCCCAGCCCCCGGGTTGCCGTCGTGTTGACCCCTCTCTGATCTTTTGGCTACTCACCCTGTATGTTTATTCGCCATTGTCCTCTCACCCCCTCATTCTCTCGCAGAAACTGGAGGGGGGGGGGTCTTCTTCACCGAGGGGAGACTTGAGCTCCTGGATGCGCGATAAGAAAATGTATAAAATTATGGACAATTTAACAAATTGCATTTTTTTTTTAATTAAATTATTTTTTGTCAAATTGAAAATTTTGGTAAAATGTTTTTCTTAAAATTTTTAAAATATAAATTTTATTTATTTCATTTTTAAAAATTTATTATTTGTTATTTTGACTTTTGTAAAATAAATCCAAACTGTTGAAAATCTGCTAAATTAAATTACATTCGCCTTTTATGATACCTGTATGTTGAATGCCTTTTATGATACCCGTACGTTGTACGCCTTTTATGATACCCGTATGGTGTTCGCCTTTTATGATACCTGTATGTTGTATGCCTTTTATGATACCTGTATGTTGTACGCCTTTTATGATACCCGTACGTTGTACGCCTTTTATGATACCCGTATGGTGTTCGCCTTTTATGATACCTGTATGTTGTATGCCTTTTATGATACCTGTATGTTGTACGCCTTTTATGATACCCGTATATTGTACGCCTTTTATGATACCTGTATGTTGTATGCTTTGTATGATACCTGTATGCTGTAAGCCTTGTATGATACCTGTATGTTGTACGCCTTTTATGATACCTGTATGTTGTACGCCTGTTATGATGCCTGTATGTTGTACGCCTTTTATGACACGCGTATGTTGTACGCTTTTTATGATACCTGTATGTTCTACGCCTTTTATGATACCCGTATGCTGTACGCCTTTTATGATAGCTCTATGTTGTACGTCTTTTATGATACCCGTATGTTGTACGCCCTTTATGCCTGTATGTTGTACGCCTTTTATGACACGCATATGTTGTACGCTTTTTATGATACCTGTATGTTCTACGCCTTTTATGATACTCGTATGTTGTATACCTTTTATGATAACTATGTTGTACGCCTTTTATTATACCCGTATGTTGTACGCTTTTTATGATACTTGTATTTTGTACGCCTTTATGATACCCGTATGTTGTACGCCTTTATGATACCTGTATGTTGTGCACCTTTTATGATACCTGTATGTTGTACACCTTTTATGATACCTGTATGTTGTACGCCATTTATGATACCTGTTTGTTGTACGCCTTTTATGATGCCTGTATGTTGTGCGCCTTTTATGATACCCGTATGTTGTACGCCTTTTATGATGCCTGTATGTTGTACGCCTTTTATGATACCCGTATGTTGTACGCCTTTTATGATACCCGTACGTTGTACGCCTGTTATGATACCCGTATGTTGTACGCCTTTTATGATACCCGTTCGTTGTACGCCTTTTATGATACCCGTATGTTGTTCGCCTTTTAGGATACCTGTATGTTTTATGCCTTTTATGATACCTGTATCTTTTACGCCTTTTATGATACCTGGATGTTGTGCGCCTTCTAAGATACCTGTATGTTGTACGGCTTTTATGATACATGTATGTTGTACGCACTTTATTATACCTGTATGTTGTATGCCTTTTATGATACCTGTATGTTTTACGCCTTTCATGATACCTGGATATTGTGCGACTTTTAAGATACCTGTATGTTGTACGCCTTTTATGATACCTGTATGTTGTACGCCTTTTATGATACCCGTATGTTATACGCCTTTATGATACCTGTATGTTGTATGCTTTTATGATACCTGTGTGTTTTACCCCCTGTATGATACCTGTATGTTTTACCCCCTGTATGATACATGTATGTTGTATGCCTTTATGATACCTGTATGTTGTACGCCTTTTATGATACATGTATGTTGTATGCCTTTTATGATACCTGTATATTTTACGCCTTTGATGATACCTGGATGTTGTACGCCTTTTATGATACCCGTATGTTGTACGCCTTTTATGATACCTATATGTTGTACGCCTTTTAAGATACCTGTATGTTGTACCATTTTTATGATTCCTGTATGTTGTACGCCTTTTATGATACCCGTATGTTATACCCCTTATTGATACCTGTATGTTGTATGCTTTTTATGATACCTGTATGTTGTACGCCTGTTATGATACATGTATGGTGTACGCCTTTTATGATACATATAGGTTGTACGCCTTTTATGATACCTGTATGTTGTACGCCTTTTATGATACCTGTATGTTGCACGCCTTTATGATACCTGTATGTTGTACGTCTTTTATGATGCCTGTATGTTGTACGTCTTTTATGACACGTATATGTTGTACGCCTTTTATGATACCTGTATGTTCTACGCCTTTTTATGATACTCGTATGTTGTATACCTTTTATGATTGCTCTATGTTGTACACCTTTTATGATACCCGTATGTTGTACGCCTTTTATTATACCCCTATGTTGTATGCTTTTTATGATACCTGTATTTTGTACGCATTTATGATACCCGTATGTTGTATGCCTTTATGATACTTGTATGTTGTGCACCTTTTATGATACCTGTATGTTGTACGCCATTTATGATACCTGTATGTTTTACACCTTTTATGATACCTGTATGTTGGACGCCTTTTATGATACATGTTTGTTGTACGGCTTTTATGATACCTGTATGTTGTGCGTCTTTTATGATACCTGTATGTTGAATGCCTTTTATGATACCTGTATGTTGTACGCCTTTTATGATATCCGTATGTTGTACGCCTTTTATGATACCAGTACGTTTTACGCCTTTTATGATACCCCTATGTTGTTTGCCTTTTATGATACCTGTATGATGTACGTCTTTTATGATACCTGTATGTTGTACGGCTTTTATGATACCTGTATGTTGTACGCCTTTTATGATACCTCTATGTTGTACTCCTTTTATGATCCCTGTATGATACCTGTATGTTGTACGCCTTGTATGATACCTGTATGCTGTACGCCTTTTATGATACCTGTATGCTGTACGCCTTTTATGATACCTGTATGTTGTACGCCTTTTATGACACCTGTATGTTGTACGCCTTTTATGATACCTGTATGTTGTACGCCTTTTATGATACTTGTATGCTGTACTCCTTTTATGATGCCTGTATGCTGTATGCCCCTATGATACCTGTATGTTGTACGCCTTTTAGTATATCTATATGTTGTACGCCTTTTATGATTCCTGTGTGTTGTACGCCTTTTATGATACCTGTATGTTGTACGCCTTTTATTATACCTATATGTTGTACGCCTTTTATGATGCCTGTATGTTTTACGCCTTTTATGATACCTGTATGTTGTACGCCTTTTATGACACCTGTATGTTGTACCATGCATCATTCTTACTATTTGTTATTTTAATTTTTTTGTCAGCGGTTGAGTAATTTAATTGACATAAAAAGGCCATAAAAGGGTTGAAAACGCGCTGGTCTAGACAGACCCAGTTCAGGACGAAGTGAAAAGATAATCCTTTCAAAGAATTATTTTAGGTTGGATATCATTTATTTCTCATCATTATCACTATTATCATCATCATCATCATCACTAACTCTATAATTTAAGAAGGGGATTTTTTTTTGAGTATTTGAATAATAATTTCATCTTAGTTTGGTTATGACTTATGTTTTTTTATCAAAGTTATTTCTAAAAATTGATTTATAATATCAAAAAACAAAATGGTGAAGTTCAGAAATAAATATAAATATCGAAATTTTGTGAATTTTTTAAATAAAAAGAATTACAAATGGTGAAGTTCAGAAAATTTATTTGTATATATCTTCTTCTATAACTATATTTTAGCAACGTGATATTTTGAAAGGGGGGAAATTTATTTTAGAGTTTCTTTTTAAAATTATTATAATTGGCGAAGTTCAGAAAATTTCTAAAAATGTAACCATGGCTGCTTTCTTTTAGATTTTAAATTTTAATCTTAGCAGTGAAGAGCAAGCTCCCCCCGTATGGGGGAATGGCGAAGCCTTTGCCTGGTCTATTTATATTTCTCTCTAACTTGCATTTGAGGATAGGATGGGCAATTTAAGTTATTCAGTATTTTTAGTCCTGTTTATTTTCACTTACTTGTTATTATATATTTCTCTATCGGTCGGGGGCCATTTCCTGTCGATTGTCCCTACTGATGAATCTCTTATTACGATTTGTTGTTTAGGATTTTATTTTACTACCGAAGTAGCTATAAGTAGTACTCGAACACATTGTGGATCGAGCCCCTGCTGTCGCAAAAGTGGTACCCGTAACGTCCTAACCCCCCCCACCCCCACCCACCCCACAAAAAAAACACAAAACAACAACAACAACAACAACAAACCAGCCGTGTCTTGTGACTCCAGCCTTCGAAGTGGCGGATGGGTTATTCTAAGTCGATTTTGGTTCACCATTGACCCATATTGTGGTGAAGATAATGACCACCCTTAGATTTGGGATAGGTGTCCTTCGTGACTTGTGAGCCCCTCGGGGATCGAACGAGGGGGAGTGAGTAATTTGTTGAGATTAGAGGCAGGGATGTTCTTGTCTGGCAGCGGTGACACGATTTCTATTCCTTGTCTTGCAGTCCTGTCACGTTTCCCTTTCTCTTTTCAGGTACGTAATCCCGACTCCCCCGGGGATGGACACCAGGAAAGGAATAACCTACCCACGGTAAATATAATTTGGACAAAAAAAAGTTCACTAATGGCGTCCTAAAACACCATGAGTGAATCTCCCCCCCCCGCCCCCCAGAAAGTTTCGAAGATAGGCAAGTAAAAATGTGTTTCGAAGATAGGCAAGTAAAAATGTGTGGAAAGATTATATATGGGGCCAGGATGGCCCACGGCTGGGGTAAGAAAGTATAAAGTTTGTAATTAGAAAGGTTTATAGTCTCTCCCTTTTGGCAATTCAAAATTAACGTTTTGTTTTTTTTTAAATAATGGCATATTTACGGAGGATGAATCATTGAGTGATATCACTCCGCTTCTGTGCTTGGAATTAAGGTATATCCCAATATGCATTCGTGTGTACTACTCGAGTTCCTCAAATATTTCCTCGCTAAGCGATCCCGAAGGATGATGTCATGAATATAATGACGTAATTAAAGGTTGCCAAAATCCTTTTACTCAGCATTGGTCTCTGAGCTCCAGAATATACTGGAACTGTGTGGAAATTTTATCAGTTTCAATTTCCATAATGTCATGATACCATGATTGCGTTTCTTTTAGCTTGGGGTCGAGTAAAAATCTAAAAAATGCATCAAAGGGTGATAGTGACGGGACCTACTGTTCCCAAAGTCCCCACA
The DNA here is from genome assembly GCA_963969495.1 of Ceratothoa steindachneri. NCBI lineage: Eukaryota > Metazoa > Arthropoda > Malacostraca > Isopoda > Cymothoidae > Ceratothoa > Ceratothoa steindachneri. Next base: position 21,912,165 of record OZ018332.1, read on the forward strand.
AGTAGTGAGTTTTAATTAAAGGATAAAATATCCAATGACTAAGACTGGAATTCTCGATTCTTCGAGTGTGTAAGCCAGTTGGCCAAACTCAGTCCCGCCCGGCCATTCTCGTTGGCTCTCGCCGCGTGCTTCTCGCTGGTGAGTAGGATGGTCCGTTTCGCACTCCACCCTGCCGAACGTACATAATGTCCGGTCTACAATGACTCATACGTGTGAGAAATGTTATGAAGTTCCGAACAAACCGGAACAGTCAGTTTCTTTAACTGTGATGAGGAAATATACTCCTTCATCAACTGGGATCACCAGTATTTACAAAGTGGTGTTAGTGAGGACGTGTAGTTGTTATTGGCGAGATCCCATTGACTAAAGGACACAAGTTAGGATTTGTCATTTGATCTACTAAAATTGAGAATTTGTTGCCAGAAAACAATTTATATCTTTGGAAGTAATTAATCAGAACTCTAAATTCAGTGATTTTGCCGAAAGGACGAACCTTTAGCTTAAATTAAAGAGTCCATACGTTAGTTCGTCCAGGTGAGGCAGTTATTGCGTGGCCCAGTTGCCTTAAAGTCTCATCACTGGAGGAGAGAGGCGCGATTCGCCCGCCTTTTTTTAAAAATGCCTCCCCCGAAACGTACTCCAGGGCTGAACCGACGCTCCGTCTGCCCTCCTGTCAAGGTAAATATTTAGATAAAGTTTTAATAAATATTGTGGCGACTGTTAAGGCTTATGACACGCTACTGCGGCACCTTCCCATTCTCAACAGCCGTAAAGTAGTTAGTTGCCTCTCCAAACTACTCGGGTTATGTAGTTTCTACATACTTTTATTACCCCATCACTTTACAAACTCATTAGGTTCTGGCGTTTTAATGAGAAAAAAAGGTGCGTAAGTTCCAAGTATGTTTCATGTTGATTGTTTCTTTTTTTTTTGTTTCGTTTTGAATGTAGCCAAGTAATAGGCCTCTGCCTTACGTGCCCGTCGCGAGATAGGGTGTTTTAAAGGAAGCTATTTTCTCGTATCCCCGTCCTACTTTTAGCCACTTCTATCTAATGGCACCTCCGCACTTTCGTATTGGTGGTGGATTGACGCTAAACTCTTTCAAGTAGTTATGTTATTTCGCAGTCACACCACACGTGTGTAAATGGTACCTTTAACTGACCACACATTTATAACGAAGCAAAATATATCCTTTGATTCGTAATTAAAATCCCTGTGCACGAAACGCCCCCACCAGGTCAACCTTCTCCGATGTCCTCAATCTTTCTTTCTCCCCTGATCCAAACACGGTGTGATTGGGTTCTAGATCATATACGCACACAACTACACTTGTGTACACTTTCCTTTGCTCTTAAAGCACAAATCTCAGTGGGAATTTAGATCTTTTTCGCAGAATTCGTCCCCTAAGGCGGGGCATCATAAATCAGGGTCGCAGGCACTTAGCTTCGCATATCTCTATTTAGGCTCTTATCAAATAGCCGCTATTATTGGCCCACTTATTTTTTTCCGTTTAGTTTCTATTTGATATATATATATATATATATATATATATATATATATATATATATATATATATATATATATATATATATATATATATATATATATGTATATGTGTGTGTGTGTGTGTATAGAGAGATAGAGAGAGGGAAGTATATAAGAGGTGGTGCGGTTAGTGTAGAGCATGAAGTGACACCGCCCGATAGCAGTCACCCGTGTCCCCACTCCGAAACCCCAGATTCTTCTCACCATTGTAGTGAAAGTGACCTGAAATTTGGGGTTTGGGGGAAAATGAGAAAATGAGTGATTTGCGATGACGACTATGAAAGAAGCCTCGGATAAATTCTAGGGTCAATTCTTGATTTGCGTCGAGCGATGCCGCTCCCCTTGACCCGGAGTGTTGCGCCCTCTCACTGCTCCAATGTCCGCAGGTGCCATCCAGGCCCCAATGGGGGGGGGTCTATCAAGTTAGAGTTTGGTGAATGAGTTAGGAGGGGGTTCTACTGCAGGTGACATCTGTGGGATGCCTTCGTTGGTTTGTGTTTTAATTAGGTAATTACAATAATGCAGCATCCTCTCATGAACATAACCCCGCCGGTCACTGCACGGGGATCGATTCCCCACCTCCCCAGGACCTTTAGAAGGCCCGTCCTACCCCAACACTTTACCAATACGTAAAGTACTTTTTTTATTTGGGCTAACTTGTACATTTTCAGTTCCCCTAACTTCACCACTTTCTTAAAACCTTTCGTCACATTCTAACGAATATGCCCTCGTTATGTTCTTTTTTTTATAATGCTAATCAAACAAATACAAATATCGTCTGGCGAAGGCCGTTCCCGTAAATTCCACACGTTCCTTTCCACCTTCGCGTGACTCACAGCATTCCTTATTAAATGAATTAAATGGCTGGATTTGAGTCGGCGCCGACTCACAATTAGTCCCGATCGCGTCGCCGACTCGCCTTGTCTGGACCTGAGAGGGAAGAACAATAGAGAGTCATTGCAAGGAAATTTCCGCTCTGGCCCAAAAGGTTACATTTGCGCGACACATTGACAAAAATGGCGATGTACCGAGGCTGTTCGTTTTTCCGATCTCTGTTTTTGCTACGTGTATTACTCTCATGCATGAATGTGGAAACGAAACTAAAGCGAAAGATGCGATAATAATTAAGCGAGGCAAAAGAAAGCAATTGTATAATTTACTGAGACTCGAGCCATTGCCCAGGCGGTATACCAACGAAGGTGTATTACGCAAAAATTGTGTAAGGAGAAATCTGTAAATGAAGTGGAATTAAAGAGTTAAAAATGTGTGAGGAGATATAGGACCGCACTCCTCCAGATGTTAGCGGAAGCGAGGTTAGGTTGTGTTGAGGTGTGTTTGTTTTATATGATTATTGAGAGCTGTTTGACACGTGACGAAGGTCAGTTGGTTGGCTTATGGATTTTAATTATTTTATCTTGATTATACCAAGCTTTTTGAATGTGTTGGTTATATTTTATGGTTATGCATGGTTTACTGTGCTAAATACGTTAGGTCAGGCTGTTTTTTTTAATTTGTTGGTTATATTTGATTGTTTTGAAGGGTTTGATGAAGGTTAAATCCGACTTCTTAGGTTTGTTGGTTTTATTCAATAGATACGGGTTTGCTGTTTCGTAGGTAGTTTAGGTCAGGTTGTTTAGGTTTCTTGGTTACACTTGGCTTATTTTCTATTAGCACCAAAGTAAGGAGCAGGACTAACGGACTAATGTGAAAATATGAAGTGTAAAATAAAGTTCAGGCAGGAAATTTATTCGGTCAGACAAATTCATGAAAACTTTGTGCGTTTGTTCTTAAGACTCATCGATAACCTGAATTAGCTTTTGAAGTTTGAATAACGGAGTTGTAAAGTAGTAAAAGGCGTTTGATGATAGAGTTTGAAATTGAGAAAGGAACTGGACTTGGGCAAAGAAACGAACAAATTATTGGCCTCACCTCATCGAAGAGAATTCAAAGAACACTTACCTAAAAAAAAACCCTACACCATATAAATTAACTTTAGATGGGTGAAGTCGTGGATCAAGAAACGAGGAGTTCGGTCGGGAATGATGACGGATAAAAAGATTAGAAAGCGTAGCAGTCTAAAGAGAGGAGTGCATAAGGAAAGAATGGCAGAGGTTTGACTAGTGTCTGCTGAACTCGCTCAGTCGTTCTAATTTGAAGGAGATAAAACCCCCTTTACAAACTGAGGAAAAAGGCCGGGCCTACCCCAAGGGGGCGTTTGTAAACGTTGCCCTAAATGCGCTCAACCCCAAGCTATCGACAAGGGTAATATGTCCGCTCAAGGGGAGGGGGATAACCACACGTACAAGGGGGTAATAAAGAAGTGGAGTCCGCTGCTAAAGTTTGAAAACCGTGTCATAAACCGGGTGTCGACCGGGGGTGCTCGAGATGAAAACTTAAGACGTCAGAATAGGGAGACAAGGGAAGGGAAGAGGGCAAACAATCTATCGGTCTGATAGATAATTATGAGTTTTGTTACGAAATGTAGGTAGGGTTGTTGGCTTATTAGACCATTATGATTTAGTTATGCCATGGTTCTTAAGTTAGAATGTTTAGGTTCACTCACTTTGTATGATGGTTATGAGTGTTGCCATGGTTATTTTTTTTGTTTAATGTTACCTAATTTAACCTGACCTGCATCATTTACTCCACCGGGAAAATAAGTCCATTGTATATCACTCACCGACATAGAAATCAACCCTGGACACATTTAAAAAATACACATGGCCAACATGCTCCAAACATATTACTTCGAGCCGACAGACTAAGGGTCCATTTCAATGCAACTCTTACACTTCATATGTACAACACTACCCTCCCCCCCAAAAGCAAACACATGGACCTGCCTCTCCTGTTCCCACTACCCTCCTCTATACTCAACTCTAATCCCCCTGCACTTACAGTACCATCCTTATCACCAATATCCCCCACCCCTCCTCCACCGTCCACCTATCCCTCCCCCTTCAAATTACCCTAGCGCAGTAGCACAGCACAACACACCGTACACACAAACCTAACTTGCTAAGACTGAATATTGAAGGACTTACAGTACCATCCTTATCACCAATATCCCCCACCCCTCCTCCACCGTCCACCTATCCCTCCCCCTTCAAATTACCCTAGCGCAGTAGCACAGCACAACACACCGTACACACAAACCTAACTTGCTAAGACTGAATATTGAAGGACCAAACACTAAAACCATGAAAGCACAAACTTCTTGAAACAACCAAACGCTCTCTCCCTCCCCCTCTCTCCCACCGCCGCAAGTTACTACTACAGAAGTGCCATCAATCTCTCTGCGCACTAGCAACAAATTCCACCCGAGAATAGCGAGTGCTTACATTCCCCATTCAAACCACCTCACTCACTGCCCCCCTCCCCTTGGGCTCCACCACATCACCACCCAATCCACCTTCATCCCGGATGGCTACTTCACCGCCAAGGAGAAGGCTTCGTATGTCAACAACCCCGAAACAGACGGCAGAGAGAACATGACAGTCAGAGACAAACAACATCCTACTAAGCAACCCTCACCTTCATACAGCCACCATCAAGCCTTCTTCCTCACTTCGCCCCTGGACATCACCCCCCTACAACATCTTGGAAAGTGGTGTACTCCTTAGGATCGAACACCTTCTCGATCATTATCGCAAAAACACGAGAATTTAACCAATCGGCCACAATCGATAGAGAACGGCACTTCGGGATTCTACCCGGGTACCCTAGGTAGAATGCTACACCTGGTACCTAGGAGAAGCAATGCATCTTGGCCCGAGTGCCATTAGTCAAGCGCCCTTTCGCATGTCCACCCATCTCCAATGTTATCAGTTTTGCACCCTCCTTGCCCCACTAGCTGCAACACCCGTGGCTTTATATCTTCACTATACATATTCGATACTGTCTACTTTCACAACTTTCCTTTCAGATCTCTCTTACTGAGTTCCGACCAGTGGGGAGCCGGGGGGTAAAACCCCTGTTGCACCGGAAACCTGAACGACAGGCACGCCCTCCCGCTCTCGGTGCCGGGGTATGATAATGGGTGATTACCCCTAGTGGACACGCCTACGCCCATTCTTCTTTATTAATACCTTTGTGTAGACCCCACCCAACTTTTAGTCTCTCTATCCAGGGAGGTTCTGGTAGTTCGGTGACTTTCAGCCTTTTACCAGAACCTGGACTGGCTGCGTGGTAGGATACCCCTGAGGTAGCTACGGGGGGCTCTTCCTTTATGGGTTAAAGGGCAAGGGTACGCTGGGTCGGGTTGTCAAGGCCCAGTATATATAAATTATCGCATTCTAGATGTTTCTGGTCCTATGGGGACTTTTCTCTATAGATCCCAAGGTCATAATAGTTTTGGGGGTATGGTACTTTTACTTTCAAATCTATACCATGACCAGGAGTGAAGGTAATTAGAAAATGCACTCAAAAACAAAAGGAGAGCCGCCCCCAAGGGCTGCCTCATCCCCTAGGAGCTGGGGATGTATCACGAGGCACCCCTTTGCTATCTTAAGACCGTCCTCTTGCGACTCCATCTACCGAGTGTAGGAAGCTCCCCCTGTGCCTTTTCAAGGGCACCTTCCAAACTTATAGCGGGGAGGGGGTTCCCCTCTCATATGTGTACGGGTGAGGGAGTCTCCCTTATCCCCTTCTTTAGAGTTGCCCCAAGGAGACACTATATGGCCTAGTAGGCCACCCGCCTCTTCTTTCGCAGAGGCCCCCTACTAAACCGCTTGATGGGACAAACCTTCTTAGAGGGCGAAGGGCAGTGGGGCACACTAGACCACGCCCCGTTCTATAGTGAGTCATTGGGGCTCACCTGCCCGCCCAAAAACCTTTCTGATGGACGTCGGCTCGCCGTCCCTCCTGACCGGAGTCTCAACGCTTTGTTACGAGGTGTGTAGGGAAAGGGGGACCCGAAGACGCCCAGGTGGCAGGGCATTTCCAGGAGTGGAAACTGAGTTGGTCTGAAAGACCCGTGAGCATAAGTCTTACCTGGGCAAGATCCTCCTATGGAAGCACGGGGTCTTGGGGTACACAAAAGGACAGGGGGGGGGGGGGCTTTTCGCCCTCCGATGGGGCTCCGCATGTAGCCAATTCTTCCATTTTTGCCAAGGATCTAGCCGAGGTGGTTGCCTCCGGCCTTGCGGCCCCTTCGATCGGTGGAGAGAAAAGGGGGGCACTCCTTGACCTCCTCTCCAAAGAAAAAAAAGGATAAATGCAAAACGAATAGGAGGTTCTCTCCTTCTGGAAAGAGAGGGGGGGCTGGGACGGGCAGGTCCACTGCTAACACAGTAAGTGATCAAGCCAAGGATGGCCCATCCGGTGTCATCGAGAGTGAGAGAATAGACCCCCCCCCCAAAAAAAAAAGTAAATTTGGGGGAGCTTCAGTGACGTCGGAGCTCTTCATTCAGAGGCTGCGTAACGTCTTCAAGCCCGCTGCTTTAAACGGGTTTTACTAGTCTGCTCTACTGATGAGCCTTGTCCAGGTTCTCGATAGGGACGCAAGGGTTACTACCTTCTCAATCGGGAGCTTTCTTGGGAATGCTGCTGACCCTGCCCAGCCTGTCATAGCAATGGCCCTACAAACGCTCCATGGCCCGCCTGTGCAGATGAACCCACATTCTACCATGAACTTCGTCAAAGTGGTAGTCGAACTCGTCGACTACTCCTTGGAGACATCACCGAAGTGCTAGATGACCGGGGGACGGTCAACGTTGAGCGTGAGATGAAGAAGCAAGGACGGGTCTCAAGATCCACCCTTACATTCTTGGTCACCGTCGACCGTGACAGGATCTCTTACTTAGTCCTATATTGTTGCTATCGCAACCATGTGAGAAATTTAGGGTGGCTTATCTTCATTTAACATAGTTAGGGTGACTTATCTTCTGAAAAAAAGTTGGAGTGGGCTTATCTCAAGTGTATGTTTTGAGCATTTAGCCTGGTGCAATACACCGCTCGGTACGGGAGATAACGCGACGTGTCCGGTTCGGAGACCGGATCATGGTCTATAGCGACTCCCAAAACGCCCTGAGCGTGCTCGGGACATTAGAATCTCCGCATCGCTTCGTTCGAGGTCTCCGTGACGCCACACTTACGGCGAGCCGGGCGGATGTCGGGATTATCTTGTGCTGGGTTCCTGAACAGGTAGTGATGGCGGGAAATGAGGGCGCCAAAGAGTCGCGACGACTAGGCGACAAGACCAACGGTTCGCTCTTCCCCACACTGGCTACATGGCAAGGATCAGGTTAGTCCTTCGGGCTGCCTGGCAAATAAGATGGGTGACGGCCGGGGGGAACTTAAAAGTGTGCGCCATCGTGCCGCAACTGTTAGTTTGAATGTTCTCGAGTTAAAATTGGTAAATAAGGGAGTTTTATAAGAATCGAGAGAGTAATGTAGTTCTATATTATATAAATAGACATTAATATACGCCTATAATGCCATTATTAGACTATAATATGTGGACCACAATTTGGATATGATTTGTCAAGCCTTCTTTCGGTGCTGATTTTGTCCGCTTGATTTTGTCAAGAGCTCTTCGGTCTGCTTGATTTCTGGTAGGAGCTCTTTGTCAAATTTTTTCAAGAGCTCTTTGTCTCATTGATTTTGTCAAGAGCTGCTTGTTTGCTTGATTCTGACAAGATCTCTTTGGTCAGCACTTAATTTTGTCAAGATTTATTTGGTCTGCTTTTTTTTCAAGAATTCGCTGTCTGGGTTTGTCAAGACCTTGCTCTGCTTGATTTTCTCAAGTGCCCATTGTCTGCTTGATTTTGTCAAAAGCTCTTTGCTCTGCTTGATGTTGTCAAGTGCCCATTGTCTGCTTGATTCTGTCAAGAGCTCGCTGTCTGGGTTTGTCAAGAACTCTGTGCTCTGTTTGATTTTGTCAAGTGCCCATTGTTTGCTTGATTTTGTGAAGAGCTCTTTGCTCTGCTTGATTTTGACAAGTGACCATTGTCTGCTTGATTTTGTCAAGAGCTCTTCGGTCTGCTTGATTTCTGGTAGGAGCTCTTTGTCAAATTTTTTCAAGAGCTCTTTGTCTCATTGATTTTGTCAAGAGCTGCTTGTTTGCTTGATTCTGACAAGATCTCTTTGGTCAACACTTAATTTTGTCAAGATTTATTTGGTCTGCTTTTTTTTCAAGAGTTCGCTGTCTGGGTTTGTCAAGACCTTGCTCTGCTTGATTTTCTCAAGTGCCCATTGTCTGCTTGATTTTGTCAAAAGCTCTTTGCTCTGCTTGATGTTGTCAAGTGCCCATTGTCTGCTTGATTCTGTCAAGAGCTCGCTGTCTGGGTTTGTCAAGAACTCTGTGCTCTGTTTGATTTTGTCAAGTGCCCATTGTTTGCTTGATTTTGTGAAGAGCTCTTTGCTCTGCTTGATTTTGACAAGTGACCATTGTCTGCTTGATTTTGTCAAGAGCCTTTGCTCTGCTTGATTTTGTCAAGTGCTCATTGTATACTTGATTTTGTCAAAAGCTCTTTGCTCTGCTTGATGCTGTCAACGGTCAAGGGGAACTTAAAGTTGCGTGCCATTGCGCCGCGACTGTTCCCATGGACCTATCCCCCAATGCCGCGGCGGCTTCAGGTTGCTTTCTGTCGTCTTCGAATCGGACACACTCGTGTGACGCATCACTACTTGATGGAGCGCTCGCCTGCGCCCTATTGCAACGACTGCGTCGTCCCCCAGACTGTTCGGCACATTCTTGTCGAATGTCCCAGTCTGGGTGATCTTCGCGCACGATACCTGTCCCGGTACCGGGATGGGCGGGGTCGCTACCGCCTGTCCCTTGTACTCGGGACGAGTGCGTGCACCATGACTAGTGGACTTATTGACTTTTTGGGGGAGGCTGGCCTTCTCCCTTTCATTTAACCCAGTTTGTTGTTGTTGTTGTTATTGTTTTTGTTATTGCTTCTTTATTGTTATTGTTATTTCTTTTTATTGTTTCCTGTTTAATTTTTAAAGTAGCCTAGAACTAGGCTGTTTGTTTACGGCGACTAATGCCTAAGTCGGCAGTCGCCAGATAGCCCCTTAATTAAAAAAAAAAAAAAAAGAGCTCCGGTTGGGGATGGTAGGTTTTTAACAACCTGCTTCATCCCCACCCATACCTTCCTCACATCTCTTTTCCTTCTCACTTCACTATCTATTTTTTTACACCGTGCCTAAGGTCGAGCTGCCATGCCGAAGGGCTGCCAGGTCACCAGGCAAGGGGGTCGCCTTAAATGGTCTCATCTTGCTCTGCCATCCCATACGCACCCTTCGCACCCATACGCACCCTAATCGCCACTGCGAGAGGGCGATTAGCGTTTGCTTCCCGCAGAGAGAATAGGGTCCCCATGCCCGATGATGAAAATTCAACAAAAAAAATCTTCTCCTTTTCCCCTCACGTTCAACGGGGCCGCCTTCGGGAAACTCCACAGAAAAAAATGGAGGTCCCCTTCCCCTGTGCTCTCTTATGGTACCCTCTAAATCTCTCTAACCGGATAGGAGGCTTAATCCTCTCCCTCGCCTACGGGTCTAGGGGACTCCCACTCACTCAATTGTCTGGAAGTGCCTTCGGGCACTTCCCTCTTTCCAGCGGCAGTCCTCCCTTTACTTTCCAAGGGGACTGCCAAGAAAACCAGCAGGCAGCCCATAGCCGACCGATCATGCTAAGAGCAACATGATCTATCAGAGGAGCACTTTAGCTAGTGTGATTGGTAAAGAGCCGAAGGTGACCCGTTTCTAGGGCAGGAGCCCTTTGGCGAATACGTCGAATGCCTCCGAGGCGGCCATGATTAGAACCCTTCGAACACTTGATGGCATACCTGTGAGTGTGACGCCGCACTCTACCATAAGCTTAGTGAAAGGAATAGTTTATGCGAAGGAACTCATGGACTATTCCATAGAGGACATCATCTTAGAGCTGGCCGATCATGGGGCGGTCAAGGTCGAACGTGCGAAGAGAAAAGAGGGAAGTGCCTCGAGACCCACCCCTACACTCTTCGTCACGTTCGACTGCGACAAGCTCTCTGAGTCGGTGCGGGCCGGTTGGTATCGCTACCGCGTGAAGGCATTCGTGCCACTGCCACGGAGGTGCTATTACTGCCACCGCTTCGGCCATACTAATCGCTCCTGTCGACGTGCAAAGTCTGGGTTACCTGAAACCTGTGTAAGTTGCTCCAAGGCCACACACGATAAGTCCAAATAGTGTGTGGCCAAGTATGTCAATTGCGGAGAGCCGCACCCCGCTTCTTCGAAGCAATGTGGCGTGTATCTCCTTGAGAAGGAAATCCTGACCTTTCAGGCTCAGGATCGTCTCTAATTTCGCGAGACTAAGGACTCGGTCCTGGCGCGCCTGACGCTGGCTGGGACGTCTTATACCTCGAAGTTAAAAAAGACACCTTCTGCTCCAGGCCCTTCCATGCTTACGAGTACGATCGTCTCCTCGTCCATTCGGAATCCTTCTGCGGGTTCTACCCACCTCAGGCGCTCCACTGGTAAAGCTGGCGGCACAAAGGGTCCACACCCAGCCCCGGATAAACCCAGGGTTCTCCCCCTTCCCCCCAACGTGACCGTTTCCCGTAAGGCGAAACGGCCACCTGCCTCCACCGAGTCGTTAGACTCAGGAGGCAACACCCCTGAAGCTGGTCGCCAGGCTATCTTTCGGGGTTCCTAAAGCTGCCCCCCGAAAGGAGGACAGCAATAACGGAGCTTCGCCTCCTTCGCCCACGCCCAGTGGGGGGCTGGATGGCTCGGAGACAGTGGATCCTCGAAAAGATCGCCTCCCGCCTCCGAAGCCGCCCCGCCCGCCTAAGCTTTCGAGGCGGAGGGAGGAAAAGACTCGCATGGTGAGCCCAACCTCCCCCAATGAGTCCTCGAAGGCGACAGCGCCTTCAGCGCATTGCCAGGACAACAGCGCCCGTAGTTCTGCCTCCGGGAAGCGTATGGCCATTCCCGTGAGGGTCTTTTGTTTGTAGAAGGCCCCTGCGTCTCTTCCGAGCTAGGCCTGGAGAGCATATTCCTTCAATCTTATTGCCGCGGACTCCAGGCCAACTGGGAGGAGCTGTGGAGACTCGTCTCCTCCCGTTCCCCGTTAGCTATCTTTTTGCAGGAGACCATGCCCCCTTCCCACCCTCCCAGCGTATAAGGGTTTTGCTACCCCACCACCACGGTGTGGGGGCCAGGCACGAGGATGTGCGATTTACACCCGGAATGATGTTCCCACTCTTGTCTTTGTTTTCAGGCAGTACCTGTGCAGCTAAACATTAATACCAGGTATGGTTATTTCCGCGGAATCTTTCGCGACTGCTTTCTCCGTATTCTCTAGCTGGGATGCTGCTCCGCCAGTATTCAATGGACGTCGTGATGACGCGGAAGGCCGCCGATTGGACTTTACCTCCAGAGGCGGAGAACATTTCGACATGTTTACTTTGAGTTAGTTGCGTTGCGCTCTTGCTTCGTGCGCGGGCACTGCCCATGGTCCGGACGATGCCCGGTACACCATGCTTTGACAGCTGGGTTAGCGAGGTATGGCCTTTCTCTTAGATTTGTTCAACAGGATCTGGGTGAAGGGTCTCCTCCCGGATTCCTGGCGAATCGCTACTGTGCTCGCCTTTCGCAAACCGGGAAGAGATCACTCTACTCCGACCGGTTTCCGCCCAATCTCTCTAACCTTTTGCCTGTGCAATTTGATGGAGAAGTTAGTAAATGTTAGATTAGCCTTTTTCCTGGACAGCGGAGGCCATCTGTCTTCCGCACAGTGCGGCTTCCGCAAGTTCCACTCTACGTCGGATGCTCTGCTCCGACTGGAAAATGCCGCCTGCGAGGCCTTCCTTCGTACACAGTACTACGCGACGGTGTTTTTCGATCTGGAGAAGGCCTATGATACCGCATGGCGATACGATATCATAGAGACTCTCCACAGGATGGGGGCGAGGGGACGTCTCTCAATCTTTATATCTGAATTTTTTACGAGATCGTCGATTCCGCGTACGGGTGGAGGGAGCAATCTCCGGCCCAATGGAGCAGGGAGAGGGTGTCCTTCAGGAAAGTGTCCTCAGTGTCACACTCTTTGCACTGAGCATTAAAGGCATCACCTTGGTTCTACCAGAAGATGTTCTCGCTACGCTCTACGTGGACGACCTTTCGATCTCTTTTGGCGCGGCCCAGATGCCAACTCTGGAGCGTCGACTCCAACAGGCAATATCCGTGGCGCCACGGTTTTGGCGAGCTGGACGGATGTCGAGATTATCTTCTGCTGGGTTCCTGGACATGTACCCCGTAAAGGGCGCGGCGATTTGCCATCCTGGCCGCCGTGCTGACGGGACTCAGCGCCCCGTCCGGCCCCAGTTGTCATCCTTTTTCTCCTTCTGTAACCCCTACCTCGTCTTCCCGTAAGGGGCGCGGCGATTTGCCATCCTAGCCGCCGTGCTGACGGGATTTAGTGCCCCATCCGGCCCCAGCTTAGACTCTCCTCCTTCCTTCTGACGGGCGACAATAACTCTTCATTGAAGTTGCGTAGCCCTTAAACAATCAATCAACCAATCAGTCTTGGACATGTAGGAATTGCGGGAATGAGCGCGCCGATGAGGTCGCCAAAGAGTCCGCGAGGACTCGGCGACCGGACCAGCGTTTCGCTCTTCCTCACACCGAAGTCATAGCAGGAATACGGGCAGCTCTTCGGGCTGTTTGGCAAATAAGATGGGAGACGGTCGAAGAGAACTTAAAGTTGCGTGGAATTACGCCGCGACTGTTCCCATGGACCTATCCCCCAATGCCGCGAAGGCTTCAGGTTGCCTTCTGTCGTCTCCGAATTGGACACACTCGCGGGACGCACCACCATTTGATGGCGCGCTCACCAGCGCCCTGCTGTGAAGACTGCGTTATCCCCCAAACTGTTCGACACATTCTTGTTGAATGTTCCAGTCTGTGCGATCTCAGCGCACATTACCTGTCCCGGTACCGGGATGGGCGGGGTAGCTACCGCCTCTCCCTCATACTCGGGACGAGTTAGTGCACAATGACTGGTGGACTTAGACTTTTGGGAGGGAGGCCGGCTTTCTCCCCTTTATTTAACTAGTTTTTGTTTTTTTTGTTGTTTTCTTTGTAGGTCGCACGCTCCTGCGCCGGCGGGGGGGGAGGGGGACCTCCACCCGACGCTGGAGCTTGCTTTCTCCTTGTTGCCATTTTCCCTTTTTATTGTTATTGTTTTTCATGTTCTTATTTTAAAGTAGCCTAGTGCTAGGCTGTCGTGAGTGCTGCGACTTGTGCCCAAGTGGGTAGTCGCCAGATAGGCTCCTAAAATTAGAATAAAAAAAATTGTGTCGGATTGTGAGCAACTTTGTGGTTCTCGTTGATAAGTACTAATGGTTTTTGCGAACTAAATTTTGATCACTTTGACTTATCATTTCCGAGGTCCTCTGGCAAGAAATACGTGTCAAAATAACCTAACATAGGTTCGAATACATGTCACAGTGTATGTTACCTTGATGTAAAATGAGAAGTAGTATGTAAAAATGTTTTAAAATTGGAAGAAAAATATTCAAGTATTGTTTTGGGAGGCAATAAGTTTAAACATCCCTGATTTTTTTCTTATTTTCTGTTCATTTTTTTCTCAAGTTTGCTCCTCTGAAACCACCATTTAAAAAAGGATCTAATCCTCTGTAAATTGTACGGGTTTGAAAAGGTAACAGGTAGTACCTCGTATTCACCTTATGCTGTGGCTAGAAAGTTGGAAGGCTTCGTTAATCCAGTGAGTTGTGGTTACTATAGCAACGGATAGCTTCCACGTCTGCCTCGGACAGCCTGACGGACACTCCTCATCCACGGTAAACAAATGGCTATACGCAATAGACCGATCTAACACTCCTACAAAGTTGTGTGTCCTTTGGTTATTTGACCAGTTACATTTTCCGTTGTAGATAGAGGGGTGTAGGAAAAGGTGTGAAGAAAACAGGAAGAACGAAAGTAGCCCAGGCGAGTTGTGAAGAGCTTCCTGCGTCGCTAGATCACTGTTAGCGAGTGGCGTATCCACTGCGTCATCTTGAAGTCTTAAATAAGATTTATTTAAGTGAAGTTTATAAACTGCCTGGTTGCACTTCTCGACACACTACACTGTTACAAGATATCGGATCGTTTTTATTCGCCCATGGCGAAATGCTATATAAAATTAATAGGATTGTTTTTAAATATTGTTGGGTGGTTGGACAGTGGGAGAAGTGAGTTAATCCAGGGGTTTATTAGATATTCCATTTAAGGTCTTCCCAATTATTTGGATGCATCCTGGACGTGCAAAGGGTTAATCTTTGATCTTTAGAATGAAAATCATTCCAAAAGATGACCCTAGGAGATTAAGAAAGAAGGCAGATTGTGTAATGTTATAAAAGCCATACATTGTCCTAGCTGTTGCGTGGACCACTAGCGTAGGGGAGGGGTTATAGAATTCCCATAGCATGCTACAACCTCTCTCCACTCTAACCTGGTTCCTCAGGACAGTCTTAGAGAAGGTGGGTCCCCACTTAACTGTGGTAACGTTGATGGGAGCCTAAGCACAGGCTGTGGGATTAAAGTCAATGAACAACAGCAACAGGAATGGTATTGAGAGGTTTAGTAAGGAAGGAAAATGACGGGAGTAATTGATTGTCAACATTTGAAACATTCACAAGAAACGTGGATGTCACTTTTGCTCTAAATGTTGTTATAGTGGACTCCAACCAGGGTTGAATCCGAGAGTGGCAAAAACATTGAAGCGTTGAGCCAACATTCGAGTTTCTTAATCAAGATGACCGAAGAAACAAGAATAAAGAAGTCGCAATGTTTTGATTGTATTTTTTTGTGGGGAAAGTGGAATGTTGGATTTGGTCAAACATTTCAAAACTATTAGAAAATACACATCCGCCTAAATTCCCCAGAACACTGGTGGCAATTCGGATACGGAACCGCGAGGAGAAATTTAAGACTTGGAAAAATCATGAAGTCCCGGAATATGACGAGAGGAGGAATTTGGAGTCGTTCCTTGCATTTTTCACCGTTGAATTGGGCGGAAATTAAGGCGATATTTAGGCTCGATGTTTGTAAACAAACCCTCAGATAGAATTATTCGTAGACGTTCAGGAAATAGCCGGGTAATCCCCATAGCTTCTGAAAATAGTCTTCTGGAGGTCGCTTATGGAACTGACCGAATGATAAAAAATGGTGTCACAATAGGGCATGTTTTTAAAGACTAGGTGTTGCGCAAAATGATTTTGGCGCCAATTGCCGCCATTTGTGACGGCCTGAAGGGCAGGCGCCGCCTGATAATTATCTCGATAAGGTTAATAATACTCTCGAAACGTCAACATTTCCCTTCGCCCCTCTTCTCCTTCTTAGGATCTCGTTTTGCCATCAGCCTTCGCGAAAACAGAAAGGCGCCAGCTGGTCGAATCCTTTCTTCTGCGACGTGACAAAACTGACCGGAGGTACCAACTCTTATTCAGGCCGTAATAAAATGAAGGGTACTTAATTAATAAATAATAAAGAAGATACTCGAAAAATATGGGTTGCTATAGATCTTTCGGGGTTTTGGAAGTGGCATGCCCTTACGAAAGGGCGAACGAACGCGTGCTTTGACGTCTCGATGATGCAACGAAGCGGCGTTGATTTCCTTCTGAGGGGAAGGAAATGTTGCCGTTCTTTGTCCCAGAAAGGTTTCAAGGACTCGTCCCATCAGTGATGAAGTCTCTGGAATTGAGTGATAGGGCCAGTTATTCCAAGCCCTGCTAACAGGGAGTGAGCCCTCTCCCCCGATCTCTAATGCCGCATTTGTCTATTATGGTCACTTAGGACATGTTCTACACGTTCCACTTAGCCTAACCGCAATATTCGATTAACGGACCATGCCCCGGGGTCGTTACTGGGGCATCGAAGTGTGTTAAAAAATGTCGACAAGGTTCATTGTCAAGGGCGACCCGCATTCTTCCATAAAGCCACCTCGCGATGTGGCTAGCATCTCTGGTCCCATTGGATGCACTGGATCAGACGGAGAGGAGAGGAGAGGAGAACGGCAAGATTCTGCTACTCTCTTCCTCTAACTTCCCGATCCCCACCCATTTATCACGGAGGCCCGAAGAACGGGGGCAGAAATTGGTTTCACTGTCGCCCGACGAAGCCGCGCCTTTGACCTGCAAAATGGTCGCCCTACTCCGACCCCTTAATGACCTATTTATAGCCTGTTTTTACCGCCAACGCCAATTCGCGACTTCTATGAACTGATGTGCAATCAAGAAATCTTGCGAAGAATTCTTCCGATGTTCAGACGGGCTACAGTAGTTCTAGTATTGTTATCCTTTTCCCTCAAATGGTTCTCCTAGTACGTAGCTTTGAATTAGTTGTTGCGCCACTCAAAACCAATCAATCAATCAACGTACTCGTAGCTTTGAGTTTGATATACGAATTATACCTGCCGATGATCATTGTTCATGTTCTTTCCATTCCCACTTTTCATTTCCCCATTCCGTGCCCGGTGAAGGAAAAATACCCTCGATAGTTAGTTATGTCTAATTTCCGCTCCAATTTAAAAGAACTTTCCCTACCGGCCATATTGCTGATTGTACACAAGCGCATTTTCTTCCTCTACGAACGGAAGGAAACCGAACATTTTAGACGGTGTCATAACAAACTTGAAATGCAAATTCAGACCGCATTAAAAACAGTCATACGATCTAGGAATCTCTAACATAGTTTGGCCTTCCTGCCCCTCCCACATTCGTTACTCTATCGGAGCCTTTTTCTTCCGGTAAGCCTCAATTAACATTTCCACCGTGATGACGTAAACAGTGTCAGTATCAACTCTCTTAAAGGTTTGGAACTAGACACACCGATCCATATGGTCTTAATGACAATTGTGACGACTACAGCACTGGCGACGTAGTAATTTAGAAACCTTCTTCACCCTCAATTGGTAGTCGTTAATTTAAATCAGTGGAATTGCATTTAATTCACACGATGGAAATTACAGTATGGTGGTATCTGGCATTTTATTGTTTTGTTATGACGTCAGATGTGTGTCATTACTGACTGAAAATGAGTAGCCTACTTAAAGGCAATGAAGTTCACGCAGAGAAAAGTTCATAGCTGATCCTTGAGTCGTAACTTTGACGCTCCTCACAGTTGATTATTTGTTATCTTGTATTTTAAAGTTGCAAACGACAATGATGCTAATTCAGACAAGCAGTGAGTACAATCCACTGCGGAGACACAAACATCGGGCATGGGTAAGATTTTTTCAATTTTAATTATCTTTTTGCAATATTTCACCCCATTAAGCGAAGCCCCTCCCCCTCCTAAAAAATTCCACCATTTGAGTTTGCAACGCTACTCATGTTGTTGAGCCATTTAACTCTTCCTATCTTCTGCAAGATCGCCTCCTGGATCGTTTATTCTGGGCCCAGCTCATCTCCATTCAAGAACTGTACTTTATTCATCGGCCGTTTGTATCCTGTATTTATATTCTGCGGATCATTTTGACGAATCCTTTTAGGGTTCTCTTGAACTGCGTTCAGTTTCTGCGTGTTTGTTGTATTCATTATCCAAATTTCACTCGCTAAAACTAGAAAAATGCATCAGTTAAATATTTGTGTTTTAAGCATAAAGTCGTTTCGGGAGATTATGCAGCTAATGTTTCCCATCGCTCTCCCACTTAATCTCTCTTCTTCTGTTGTTCTTTTTCTATGTTACCACCATCCTCCCAACCACCCTGACCTGAAAAGCGAAGGTAGTTTAAATAATCTCCCAATGATTTTAATCCACTTTTAACTTTAATTCTTTGTCCCAAATCGCGACAATTGACCACAAACACTATAAATAAACGCAATAGCAGCGAGGAAGAATCACGCACCAAATTTGTAATGAGATGTGTAAAAAAAAGAGTGAAATGTGTTAACGACTAGCCTACGATATTTGCCTCCAGCCAAGAAAATAGGTAAGAAGCTTGTAAAGAAAGTGACGAAAGGGGGTACAGTAGGAATGCTGAGAATGAATAAAACGCAGGCAATCTCAATCTAGTTTGAAATTGTCCGGGGGTCACTGCAGCTGCGAAGTCTTAAGAACTAAATGACTGGTTCAAAGGCTTTTTCTTACTCTCTGACCATGGTTCGTTGAACCATGTTCATCAGTCAGAAAAAATATATAATTCCAAGTTCTTTCGTTTTTATTTATGGTTTGATTAATGGATTCAACAGCGAATTGGAATAAGCATAGGGAAGAAAGAGCAAGAAGCAAGCCTATATTTTGTTTCCTCTTTGAAGATTATCGATAATAAATAAATAGGTCGATGGTGAACAATCCAGCCGAGCACAAAATAGTACTCGGGGTAGGCCCGTGCACATAGACTTGTGGATTATTTTACTTCTTTGAGGAGCCTGGCCTATTCCACTTGCTTTTTTGCCTTTTTTTTGTTAGCCTTAGCCTTTGGTTTTGTTTTTTTCTTTGTTTAGCCTAGCATTAGGCTATAAGGAATAAGGCGACTTATGCCTTTGTAGGTAGTCGCCAAATGGACGCTTAAAAAAACAAACAAAAGCAAGTAGGCCAGATTATTGTTCCATATGATCCGAAAGCGAAGCGTGCATTTGTATAATTTTTAACCTAACCTGAATCTAGTAGCTAAGAGAGTTTCGCCTACAATGGATTAACCTAACAACCTGAATATATTGGCTTGGCCTCCTCGAGGCAAAAAAAATGTGGTGGTAAAACAGAAATAGATTCACGTTAAGTTACAAGTGATATAAATGTCCGATTCGCTTTTGTAACTTATGGCCTTAGTTGCTTTTAAAAAAATTGAAAAGACGTTCCAGCGTCTCCGAAAAATGTGATCGTAAAATAAGTACCCAACGTTTTGTCTGATGTAATTTTTATTCATGAAAATCAAAATTCACCTTCAGAGGTAGAAAGTCCATATATGTATGCAGTGCTTAGCCTACTCGTCGCCTCAAATGAATTAACCCAATCTCCGTTGCCATAGAGACCACAGCCTACGCCTAGCCCTAACCCAATCTCCGTAGCCATTATATATGTTTATTTCTCGAGCAAAACTTTCTGTAATCTTGTATATTTACTGGAATGAACTAGTACCCTAGCACTCAAGGTTCACTCTAACGGCGTACTGTAAATTTGTTGGGCTCTTGCTAGCCGAGTGGATACGGCGTTGGCCCCCCAACGAGTTCGATCCCTGCAAGAGCGGAGACAAACGTTAGCGCACGGAGAGATCTGACTACCAATTGGTTGACGCGCTTTCTTTCCTCTCCCATCTTCCCAGCACAACACACACACACACACACACACACACACACACACACACACTGTTCCAAGGAAACCTGCAGATGGGTATCTATATCCACATATCTCCGGGCCCCTTGTGCCCGCTCATCAGCAATTGTCATACTAACCTTTATGTCTATTTCATTATCTGGTCGGAATCAACCTGGAAAAGGCAGGTTAGCGAACCACCACACTACTACTACTGTAAATTTGTTGTATTGTTGGACAGGGTTCCCCCTACGTTCTCCCACTAGCCGACTACTGTTGGGGGCCAACAGTCGGCTAGTGGTTAACTCTTACTTAAATCGAAAGGATTCTCTCAAACGCGACTCCCCCGTATGTGTCCATCAGGAAGACAGAAAAAGAATGGAATGTTCTAATGAAATCGTATCAATCTAATGTACGTTAAAGCAGTGTATTGAACGTATCTTGATTGACTGAGCCTTTTAACGCCGTTCTTCGCTGGTAAGAAGGAATAACATGATGCGGGACACATTTAGTTGTAGTGCCAAATGTAAGAGAGCGACGAAATCGAAAATGAAATGCTCTCTAAATATTGCCAGCATGGAAATATCCACTTGGATCCTCCTTGGTCGTCATTTAAAGTTATTTCTATGATACATTTCGGGCTTGCCAGCTTTTGTCCTTCTAATCTTTATACGCATTTCTTCCGGTCGTGGATTCATGCCCACGAAGAGAGGAACGGATGAATTATTCGTGGTTTACATAGTTGACGTACATGTAGGTAACATCTTTATTAGCGTATTCTTAGGGTTCCCCGTCTGTACTGTCAGGTTAGGAGAAAAGGACAAAAGCGTGATGCTTTTCATTCTTTCCGCGGGTCAATTGCTGCGCAATATCATTTCCACGATATTTTTTTGTTTGTTTGTTTGAATGCGTGTTTCTATTCACTTTTTTTCCAGCCCCTGGGGGTAGCTCATCTTATTATAGGGGCTTTAACAGCCAACCTCTGCCCCGGAATTTGCCGTATGGCTTTTTATGTCCACACTTCCCAGACGCGGAACGGGCGATCCTCACTGGGCCCCTCGTGGCCCCAGTACCAGCAGTTGAACATCCCCTTTACCCGATGCTTGCAGAAGGAACTTCCGCACATTTTCGCTTCTTCCAGGACTGTTTGGCAAAGTGGATGGGAGACGGTCGAGGGGAATTTAAAGTTGCGTGCCATTGCGCTGCGACTGTTCCCATGGACCTATCCCCCAAAGCTGCGACGGCTTTAGGTCGCTTTCTGTCGTCTCCGAATCGGACACACTCGCGGAACGCACCCCCATTTGATGGAACGCTCGCCAGCGCCCTACTGTGAATACCGCGTTGTCCCCCAGACTGTTCGGCACATTCTTGTTGAATGTCTCAGTCTGGGCGATCTCCGCGCACGCTACCTGTCCCGGTACCGTGACGCGCGGGGTCGCTACCGTTTGTCCCTTGTACTCGGGACGGGTTCGTACACACGGACTTAGGGTCTATACGACTTATTGGAGGAGGAGGTGGCCTCCTCTCTTTTATTTTACGCTTTGTTGTTGGTCGCATGCTCTCTCACTAGGGGGGAGGCGGGCCTCCATCCCACGCTGGAACATGCCTTCCTTTTCTTTGTGACCTGGGGGCAGTCTCGAGATAGTTCTTTTAAAAAAGGGGGGGAGGACACCTCCTGACTGGGTAAGGGAGCGCCCCCCTCTGGTGAGTCTCCCCCAAATGGCTCCCCCCCTACAAAATTTCATCCCACTAACTTTTTGAGATTGTACCCCCAAACAGACAGACGAACACACGGGCGATCGCTTAACATCCGCCAAACTGTTGTCGGAAGGAATTCATTTCGTAACGAATCGGAACTCTGTATTGCACCAAACTTGGTTTCATTCTTTTGGTATTAGCTCCTCCGTCCTCTCACCTTTTTTTTCACGACTATAGTTTTATTTGGCCGAGTGTATGAATTTTAGTTGGTCACGAGAACTGGTTTTATTTGTTCAATAGCACTAGTTTTATTTGGTCAACAGTAGTAGTTTTATTTGGTCACAAGTACCTACTAGTTTATTGGGTCACGAATACGAGTTTTTTTATTTGGGCGCGAATACGTTTTATTTGTTACGCTTGCTAGTTTTATTTACTTACGAGTACTAGTTTTATTACTCGCGGCTATTAGTTTATTTTGTCGCTAGTACTGGTTTTATTTTGGCCACAGGTGCATCACAAGTCACCACCCTGTACAACAGAGAATGTGTTAAGGTACTCTTCCGTCAGTCGTCGTACAGCTGAATGATGGAGCGTCATGCCCTAAAACTAGTCATTTCCTTCTTGACCAAATAGAAAGAGGTTCTTTAAAAAAAAAAATGAGCTCCCACCTCACAGCCACCCCAAAAAGAATGCCCCCCACCTCTCATTTAGTCATTCTCTTCCTAAAGAGCTTCTCTTATTTGCCTGAGTTTCATTCCCCCATTATTGTGTTAATCTTGAAAAACTACATCTGAAGAAACTAGTGTCCCCATTCCCAGGCTATGTAATTGTTTTGGTACTTTAAGCGAAAACGAAAACTTTACGGAGGTTTAAAGATTTTAAACCATATTGTTCGTCGGGGTATCTCCCTTATTCCCTTCACTAACCATACATTGAAAAACATCGATCCAATTATTGGTATGTTGGCATTTTATAAGGGGTTGCAGTTTACACCTTGCTTTATTGGGGCACTCTTCATGCTGTTTCTACTCCAGCAACATTCTGGAGATAAGTAATGGTCTAGTACAGTAGTTTTCAACTATGGGGCCGCGGGAGCGACCAAAAAATCATTTTTTAAAATGCCTAAATTGCCCCAAAATATATATTTCAAACATTTCTAAATATCTAACGATATTTGAAAGTATTTTGAAAACTAGCTTCTCTGCATTGTGCAGCACAAAAGAAACAAAAACAGAAAGATTGCAGACAGTGAGTGAAGAAATGAGTTACCTTGTCAACTCTACGTTCCAATATTAAATATTATGTGAAACTTATCAAGCTCAAATTTCCCATTAAACTTTTAAAGGTAACATTTTTTTTACATTATGTTTTATTTCGATTAATTTAGGTTAAATGTCAATCGGGGTTAATTTTGAAGTGCTTTCCACGTGATTATGTATTTATACTTAAATTATATTTGTGGGCCGCGGCTTCTTCTAGATAGTAAATAATGTGCCACTAAACTCAAAAGGTTGAGAACCACTGGTCTAGTAAGAAACGAGGCTAACGCAAATGTGATTTAGAATGGTGGTTGTGGTCGCTTTATTTCGCGAGGAATTGGAGAGTGGAAGACCCGATTGAAAATGCCGAAATAACCGAATCGTAAATGGAGAGGACAAAACCAAGAATTGGAAATCTGCAAATATTGGGCGTTTGAAAGATCCGACTGAGCTCAAGAATCGGGTTGCAAGAAGATTATAAATTGCGCCACCAGCCTTTGTCTCAATCGCGGATACTGAAATTTGCATAAAGAACAGAATGACAATAGCTGTGAAGACCGGGGGTCGGTCTTCGCGTTGGAGTAGGAGGTACAGACAGCGGCAAGAGTGTTTTGTCAATGTCAACTGAGAGACACCCGTTCCGTGTGAGGTGGGGGGTAGGTTGGAAACCCCTTCAGCAGGTTCAGGGACGGAAGAGTGATGTGTGTGAGAAGCGAAATGGTACGAAGAGAGCGGTTTTTGCGATTGGCTATTTGTGTGTGTATGAGTGAACTTAGCTGGGGCGGCCTGTGCGCTGCCGATAGGCGACTAGCTCCCTTTGAGCGCCCATATTTTTGGTCCCAGGCTGGGGGGTGGGGGATTATCCAATGGGCTAATGAAAGCTCCTTCGGATTAGAATAAGTTGAAATGTCACCGCCAAAGGCGATTTTGAAATCCGGTTTTTGGCGAATGTTTCTCTTTAGAAAAATGAAAACAAACGAGACCGACACATTCTCTTCTTTGCGGCCGTCTACTTCGGAAGGTAGACTCGACGCATCAACCCGATCGACCTTCCCTTGAGACTTCAGGGCTAGGAACCTTCGAGAATTTGCCCTAAGTCTCAGACCAGCGACATCGATGGTTCGGCCCAGTCTCCCAAGGCCGTCCTGCCACTCGGAGTTCTTACTCTGTCCGGATTTGTGTCGGATCGTCTAAGTCCGAAGTTTCAAAAGTTTCGGTCCATCGATCAGCCCACTCTTTCCTTGGGCCGCCCTCCCCCCCTTTTCCCCCAATGCCTGGACGGAGTAGTCATTTTCTGCCGTTTCCGAATCGGACACACTAGCGAGACGCAGCGCCATCTGATGGAACATTACACCGAACCTTCCTCTGAATACTGCTTGGTCCCCTGGACTACGCCCCCTTTTTTGGTTGAATCTCCTACTGGGTGGGGGGGCGTAGCTTCGTCAATGGTACTTGTCTCAATACCGTGACAGGCTGGGTTGCGACCGCTTCTCTCTTGTGTTGGGGGGGGGGGGGTCCCTCGCACCGATCTCTGGTGTGGTGTAGTTTTGGGACAAGGCGGAGGGGGGGGGGCTCTTCCATACTATTTTTGAAAAATATTTTATGCTTATTATGGGTTTCTGAGGGGAGGTATCCCCTAGGGAAGATGTGTATGTTTTTTTTCCGTTGTTTTCTGTATAGTTTATTGTATTGTTGTTGTTTTTTTAATATTTTGAGTCTAAAGTAGCCTAAAAATAGGCTATCTTTGTAATTTCAGTGGCTGCGCCCTTGTTGGTGGCTGCCATGAGGTCTTGAAATTAAATGAAAAATATAACGATTCCGAAGGTTGGCTGGGGGTTTTCGCTCTCTCCCCTTCTGGACGCCGCCTCCGTTTTGGGGGCCGAACTAGCGTCCACTTACCGCACGGTTCAGAGCTTCACTCTCTCCCGAGAATCGCCGAAGATTCGCGAATCGGAATTGGTGCGTCCTTGAGCATCTCCTGCTTGGTCTCTGGATGCGGAGGAATAACTGGGCAACACACACCAGCGGATTCCCCAATGCTTGGACGGTTTTAGGGTGTATTTGGTCGCCATTGGATCGGACACCATGACATGAGGATCCATCCCCTGAATCACTGCTTCTCCAGACTGCCATTTGGGGGTTCAATTTTTCCAGGCCTAGGGCTGCGTGCGCGGTGCCCGGTGGGGGGGGGGGGGGGAGGGTTGCCTTGGTTTGTTGATTGCACTATCTTCTAGTTGGAGGGTTCAGGTCACCAAGATATTTAGTAGTTCTAAGTATGACTTGGCTGCTGAATATGTGTGCCACTTTCATACTCGACACCAGCGTGGAACAGAAAAGTTAAACGATTCAATCTGAAGAATAAATATACTCAAAGTTGAAAGAAAGTGAAGATCAGAATAGTCAATTTCGTCTCTCCAAAGTGCCATAGACTCAATTTCGTCTCTCCGAAGTGCCATGGACTGGGTATCGCCTGGACCCAACTAGATTCCATTTAGAACCCCACCTGCACCCGAATTTGAACCCTCGTATGAACATTCGAATTTGATATCCCTCGCCACTCCCTGGTTCTTTACCACTACTAGTAACCCATTGTTTTCTTTCCGTCCAGGTACTTTGACCATTGCGTCTCTGTGCCCTCGCTCGATGACGTCTTTCTTCTCCCTTCTCAGAACTAAATCCGAAGGTTTAGATTGCCGTTTATCTGAGTCGGAAATTCATTCGCTCCTTGGTTAAGCTGTACTAAATTTATTGAAGATAAAACTTAAGTTTATTGAAGATAAAGGAGATAAACGTATGTAGTCGTGTGTGGGTGTAGACACGAGCCTACATATTCTCCCTAGAAAAGCCTCGTTTGATTTTTTTATTTAAAGTCTTTCTTAGTCGAGGTCAATTCTTGGATCTCTGCCTCTCTCCAACTTTGACTTTCATTGCTTCTTTGTTTATCTGTTCCTGTGTCTGTTTCCATGCCATCTGACAGGAACCATTTCTGCATATATAGGGCGCATCGTTTCCTCTACATATCTTCCCCTCTGCGGGGGGGGAGGGGGTAGGAGGGGCAATACGTTAGGAGTAGCACGCCCTAACGATCCCAATATTCCAAGAGAAACTGGCAGTCTCTCTCTCGGGTCATCTGCACCTCTTTTAAATCTTTTTCCGCGCCTATTTAGACCCAGCAAAGTGGGCAAGAGGGTGTTAAACCTTTAAAATAGATGCCCATCTTCGAGAGACCATTTTCGGGAGAGCCATTGCCCAAGAATTGGATTTCTGACGAAAGCTAACGAAGGGACGAAGGAGTGGGCTAAGATGAAAGGAGGGGGGGGCAGAGTAAGAATGAATCGAGTAATAGGAGTGAATAAATGTGACTATGTGAATAACGAGGTCAAGGGGAGATGGACCGGTTACCTCAAGGTTAATGTCTCGTCAAGATTAGGAAGGGCCGTAGCACATCCGCTGTCACGGAAACCACTCATTCACGTTTGTCCTTCGTCGCGAGTGCCTTTTGACGCGATCGAACTCGTTATTGGTATCACTTTTCCCGGATACGAGGTCATGAAACCTACGCCAAGCGTAAAACACCCCACATTTACCCCCACGCAGCGAGGTACAGTTTGTGTAACCGAGGCGAACGGAGGTTGTAGGTCTTGCGTAACCTCATCTGTTTCCTTCCGCTGAGACTTGAAATGGCGCTGTCAATAAAGCACCGGTAGACGGTATAAGGACGTAATATCAACGGGACTTCGACTTTGAGAGGCACAAATGGTCTCTTAAGTAAGTTGGTGGGCAAATTGGTCCAATTGCCATTTGATTTTAAATTGTTTTGGTAGCAAAATCAAGTTATAAAACCTTTGGTGGATGAAATCTCGTGGAGGAAAGAGAAATTTGACACACGAGTTATTGGACCTAAAGTACCGTGTAAGTAAACAGAGCAAGTTGCTTCAGAAACGGTACTCTTCTCTGCCATGCCCCGGGGGAAAAGACTAGAGCAAGAAGCATGTTAATATGTTTGAGGGTGAAAAGTTTGGGCAACACATCAGAGGAATTGACCATGGGTATTTTCCGTAGCAGATTAGACGTTCTCAAGAAAAGCCCCTTGAATTAACGGAATATTTGTAGAAATATGAGGAAGGACAGCGATGAATTAGGGTAGATTTTAGGGACAACAGGTTTCACAAACTTAGTCCATGAGGAAAATATTGAATTGTAGAAACGTTTCGCAAGGCGGCAAGCTTAACCACACTTCCTCAAGTCCTCAAATCCTTGATCAGTTTCCAGTAGCCTCTCGCGGACAGTGCAAATTCTTGAATGAGCAGATCTTAAGTCTTTTGTTTTTTCTCAAAATCAATCAACATTTCGATAAAGTTGACTGCGGTAGGCTTTGGAAAGGAGCGGGTCTTTGTTTTGAATTTGAAGTCAAGCTGGATTTTGGCTTATTCCATTGTTCTTATTATACCTAGCAATGAGGTTCATGGTCGTACTTTTGACCATGTACCAAATTGTTCCTGCGAGTTTATAATAGGAGCTTCCTGTCTCAGTATTAACAAAATGTGCCCATTTAATCTGACCTCTTTAACCCATTCCACTATTCTCTCTTATATAACTTTCTTTCCCTCGTTCTAGACGGTTGGTTTTCCATTGGTTTCCTGTTTCCCTTTTCTAAATTGAAAAATGTACGCGCGGTGTGTAATTTTGCGATATAAAATGGAGTTAATAATAATTAGCAATAACGTACCGACCCTTTGGTGTTGTGTCCATTTGACGCAGATCCATTAATGTAAACGAATCCGATAATGAAAGATAAGACAGAGTAGTATTACCTCTGTGCATTATTTGCCATTCGAGGGGATGATGTAATACGCCTATTTCCTGATGTGTGAGTGTGCATAAGCGGAATTCGGGGCACGCCTGGCCGAGACATTCTCCTGAGAAGATTCAGTCTACCCTGTTCCTGTGTTTATGGGGGTCAAGGCATTTGAAGGCAACAGCGAGTAATCGGTCCATCCTTCCACTGGACGCCACCGTACCTGCCATTCTGGCACGCTCCTACGTTCAAAGGTTCCGTCCGGGTCGTCTCCAAAAGCCACAATCTACGGCGACAGCAAATTCGGTGTACACGTTTTCGTGCGCAGAAGGAATGGCGCGATGATAAAGGCCGTTGCAGAAATCTTTTCTAATCAGTTACTTAGTGTCCATTATTGCGAAATGACTCGTTAACACCTTGAGTGACGGTTGTGTTCTTTGAGGTGTTTACCTGCCAACTTCGAGGGTTTTTTCTTTGGAATCCTTCCGACCGTAACTTGAATATTCTCCGACGTAATGAGTAAGGAATTCTTGTTTTTGTTTTGCGGTCTCTGACGATAATCCTCGAAAGTGGGGGAATTTTGTCATACTGCTTTTTAAATTTTGCTGTCATGTTTTGGTCACATTACCTTGAGACCGGAAGTTGTGATTTATTGACATTTTTTAAGACGCCCGGTATTTATAGAGGTACGACGTGGCAATGATCTCATTACTCGACTGCGATATCCTCAATCACTTTCCGCAGGTTCGTTTCTAAGAGACAGGAAAGCCATTTCATGCGAGGATGTCTTTTCCCCGACCGAACCCCAGGCTTTTACTTTCGAGACCTATAATCTTCTCCATCAGTACTGGAAGCCTTTGGAGAGAAAAAAGGAGATGTACGCCCCCTCAGCCGGGCTCCGAGGCTCTAAGACCACAACGGACATCGTAGTTAGTAGTACCACGACATTGTATAGTCACAGCAATTCTTCGAGTTACCAGAATGTCCATGAAATCGTCAAGGTAATTGCGGCCAACCGTGGGTTAGGGAAAGAGGGCCTAACTCTCTAAGAAGCTTGTGGGCCTTCCAAATAAATTTCACTTTCATAACTTCTTCAACCTTTACATTTCCACGCAACGATCATGTTGCAACTGACATCTGGAGGATTAAGTGCTCTCCAAGTCCCAACGCAAGTTGTATGCATCTTCCATATCTTCACCATCCCTTGGGATTTCTCTTTACAAACTAGCGGAGATACCCTCCTTAGTGTTCGCTCCCTAGTATTAAGTAACACCCTTCAGCGTAAAGCTGGGACCAACTTTGAATGGCACCGGGCCTGCCTGCATGCAGACCGTCCTCTTTTCATATCGTGCCGTAAGATGGACTTTTGTGGTTGAAATGAGTGGCATCCGCGCTGTGAAGTTGATCCTTGAAACGTTCCCATCCTAATTGCAGTTCCTGCTTTGCACGGTTGATAAATAATGGACGCTCCCTCGTCGCTGTTTTCTGTACGCGTGATATTAAGTTTCTCTGTAAGGTCTGGCGGTAGGAGATGAACGGTTGTATCTTTTGGGGGTCGGGAGGAGAGTTTAAGCATCTTTTACTGAAGTTTTGATATTGCAAACTAAATTTGGTTTGGTTTCCCGTCGCAATCTTGTAGTGTGTCCCAGCGTTGCCCCTTGTACTGGAGGGGGGGGGGGGGTCGCGCACTCCTGACTGGATTTTCTTTTTTAGTTTTGGGAAAGTCTGGTCTCCTCCTGAATATACCTTATCTTTTATTTGTATGCTCTGACGCCGGAGCGTGCTTTGCCTTCTCTATTTGGTTTGGTTGTTTTGTATATTCTTTTTATTTTGATATGGCCTAGAAATAGGCTATTATTTCGGCGGCTATGCCCTTGTTGGGTTGCGCCAGCCAGATGAGTGAAATAAAAAAGTTTGGGTCCAAATCTTCTGTTTGTTCGTTTGTGTTTTTTGAAGGAAGACATTCGGCCAATATGGGATTAGGGCGGGATCAAGGTCGAACAAATTAATTCCTGGTCACGATTGAGGGGTTGCATATTAAAGATCCTGGCTACGCCCCACTGCCTGGCCTTCTCTCTTTCTCTCTTTTAGCCCCATTTCATCCACGGCTTGTCTCACGATAGCGTGTCTCTTCCTCAGCGGAGGTCCGCGAGCTGGCGGAAGCGCAGTGCAGGTTGTGTTCTCGTTAACGCGAGGTCGTTTTATTCCTTAGTTTTTCGTTCCAAGAGTGCCCCCTTTTGAAAGAGAGGGGGCCCTCCGTTGTTTGACATCCAGCCGGATTGCTGACCACGCAGGACCCAAACGACAGAGCCCGGGGACAGAAAACGCAGGTGCCTCACAATTGCAATTAACGTGACGGATCTTTTAATTGCGTAACCTGACCCAAGTGTACATTGCAGTGAAGGCTATGGATGAAACCCGACAGAGCCCCCCCGCCATCCCCCATCGTAATGCACACACTCCCAGCGTGGTATATATTTCACCCGTGATATTCATAAATGTTGCGTTAAAAAGTGACGTTTGCAATGTTCAGCAGTGATAATTTCCCTCCTCGATGAAGGAAACTGGTTAACCAAAACAGCGTGACCTTAAAGGAAGGTCATTTGCCCCCCCCCCTCCCTATCTACCTGCAAGACCGAACACGCTGTGCTAAATTAAGGCAAAAATATCTCGCCTGCCGGGCGTACGATGGAGGTAATACTGCCGCATTCTCACTGCACCGAGTGTAATTGCATGATCCCTTTCACTCTTACTATGATCCTCCCCACCTAAATGACACCTCTACTTAATCGTTGCCATAATCCCTTCCCAACCTTTTAATGTGCTTTTCTTTTTTGTAATAACATTACACAACATTTCAGTTCCTCGCTACTTTCTTAGAAGATATTATATAATCGGGGTGGGAAGATGACGGTTGCAAACTTGCACCATCTCATTCTGCTTGTATCGGAGACCTCTTTTTAGTTTCTCTCGTTCGGCTACTTGCATGAGTTGGATAGGAAGGATGGGGGGCGTGTGCAGACCAGTACCACCACTGGTCTGCACACGCCCCATTTTGGATTGGTGCTATATACGCCCTCATCTTTTTAATGTTTCTCTCTCTCTCATATATATATATATATATATATATATATATATATATATATATATATATATATATATATATATATATATATATATATACCATGCAGTGGCTTCGCCACTCCCCCCACTGAGGGAGCTTGCACTTCGCTACTAAGATTAAAATTTAAAATCTAAAAAAAGCAGCCATGGTTAAACTTTTATAAATGATCACGTTGCTAAAATATAGAGTTATAGAAGAAAAAGATATATAAAAATAAATTTTCTGAACTTCACCATTTTGTTTTTTGATATTATAAAAGAATTATTAGAAATAACTTTGATAAAAAAACATAAGTCATAACCAAACTAAGATGAAATTATTATTCAAATACTAAAAAAAAATCCCCTTCTATTATAGTTAGTGATATATATATATATATATATATATATATATATATATATATATTATTTATAAATAAATGAAAGAGAGAGAGAGAGAGAGGAATGTTTTGGCCAGATTCTAAGAATAAATTTCCGAATATAGATGGCGGCGGTTATTGATTGGTGGTCACTGAGCAAAGAGAATTTATGTATATATTTGCCTGATCTAATTATACACAATACGATAAAAAATATAGCAAAATTATTTTTAGTATACATAAAAATAAATTTCTTCAGCCAAGCAGTGGATATCTTTGTTGAAAATATATTCGTTTTTTAATTATATATATATATATATATATATATATATATATATATATATATATATATATATATATATATATATATATATATATATATATATATATATATATATATATATTAGAAGCTCTCTAATAAAAGAAAAACAGCCCAAATTAAATACACAAAAAAAAACCATACAGTTCACCCTGCCTTCCTCACGTCCTCGTGCGCCATTTTAAACTAGCCTCTTTAAGCGGTCTTGATCCTTTGTTTTTAAGAATTTCCATTCCCTATAAATATGTTCGTATAATTGTTAACCTTCAAACCCCGATATATATAGCCATGTTTTTATTTCCTTATATTATTTCTACCTTCCTTTGATAATGATACAGGAGTGTATCGAAACGCGTTAGGCCAATAAATGTTTCGTTTTATCCAGTGAATTATTTTACTGCCCTCGTTCATCAGTGCTTTTGTATTGAATTTTGGCGAGCTTATACACGGGTTAACCAACGACCAAAAGCAGAATATTAGAGAAATCGAGAGACTCGAAAAGAAAATTATTAACGCTGAATTCGCAGTCGCCTTTAATAAAATATGTCACCAAGAGAATCTTCTGCCCAAATATACGAATATATATATATATATATATATATATATATATATATATATATATATATATATATATATATATATATATATATATATATATATATATAAATATATATATATATATATATATATATATATATATATATATATATATATATATATAAACTTTACACCATTTTTTTTATGCTGTAATCACTTTAATGGTGCATTATTCGGTGAATTTGGGTTAACTGTGACAAGTCTGGGCGTGAATCGTCACGGAGGGGGGAGACCATTTCTGTTAACCTTGCGAAGTTCTGCTTTTTCTTGTTTAACATGTTCATTTGAACGTTGCAATTGTTAAACATTTAAACGCTGCAATTGTTGAACATTTAAACGTTGCAATTGTTGAAGTTTTAAACGTTGCAATTGTTGAACATTTAAACGCTGCAATTGTTGAACATTTAAACGTTGCAATTGTTGGACTTTTAAACGTTGCAATTGTTGGACTTTTAAACGTTGCAATTGTTGAACATTTCGACGTTGCAATTGTTAAACATTTAAACGCTGTAATTGTTGGACTTTTAAACGTTGCAATTGTTGGACTTTTAAACGTTGCAATTGTTGAACATTTAAACGTTGCAATTGTTAAACATTTAAACGCTGTAATTGTTGGACTTTTAAACGTTGCAATTATTGAACATTTAAACGTTGCAATTGTCAAACATTTAGACATTGCATCTGTTGAACATTTAAACGTTGCAATTGTTGAGCATTTAGACGTTGCAATTTGAACATTTAGACGTTGCAATTTTGAACATTTAAACGTTGCATTTGTTGAACATTTAAACGTTGCATTTGTTGAACATTTAAACGTTGCAATTATTGAACATTTAAACGTTGCAATTGTTGAACATTAAAACGTTGCAACTGTTGAACATTTAGACGTTGCAACTGTTTAACATTTAAACGTTGCAACTGTTGAACATTTAAACGTTTCAATTGTTGAACATATACGAGGGCGGTCAATAAGTTTTGCGAATCGGTAGGGCAAATCAGATGAAGGGGGATGGCTGTTTGTGGGGGTTTTAGAACAAGTTATGACAAGTCAGGACCTGCAGCCGCATGCTCCTGTCTCGTCTATTTAAGAAGCAGTAGCTGATCGCAGATCGTCAGTCACAAATTTTTCAACAATGGAGAAGGTTGAGCACCGCGCAGGGATCAAATTTTTGACCAAGGAAGGCAAGAATGCAAAAGAGATCTATGAACGCATGGTTGCAGTGTACACCGACACCGCCCCTTCCTATGCAACGATTGCTCGCTGGAATAGGAAGTTACGCCATGGTCGTGAGTCCCTTTAAGATGGCCCCCGTCCAGGACGCCGGTCAAACGTGACCAACGAGGACAATGTGGCTCGTGTGGAGAGGATGATCCTCGAAAATTGACGGGTGAAGGTCAAAGAAATCGGGCGAGATCTTGGAATATCACATGGAAGTGTTATCAACATCATCCACGACCATTTGGCCATGACCAAGGTCTGCCTGTTGGGTCCCTAGAAACCTCACGCCCCATGATTGACTTCAACGTCGTCAAAGTTTGCAGGAGCTTGCTGCTCCTGTACAACCAAGACCTGGCGGGATTCGAGTCACGCATAGTGACAGGTGATGAAACGTGGGTCCATCACTGGGATCCCGAGACCAAGCTCGAAAGCATGGCCAGGGGCTCTCCGACCCCCATCAAGTTCCGGACCCAACCCTTAGCCGGGAAGATCATGGCCACCATCTTCTGGGATTCTGAGACAGTGTTGATGGTGGACTATGCGTCTCATGGAAGGACCATCACAGGCCAATATTACGCCAAGGAACTGGCTGGGTTGAAGAAGTGCATCCGTCAGAAGCGGCGCGGCAAGTTGACACGCGGTGTCCTGCTCCTCCACGACAATGCCCCTGTCCACAAGGCCAGAGTTGCACAAGCTACCCTACAGGAGTGCGGATTCGAGGAGCTCAACCATCCCCCCTACAGTCCAGATCTGGCCCCTAGCGACTACTTTTTATTCCGCCAGCTCAAGGCTGCACTGCGTGGACGCCGGTTAGGGGACGATGAAGATGTCCAGCTCGCCGTCCAGGAGTGGATTGAACAGCAGTCGGGAGATTTGTGGTTGTCGGGAATTCGAAGCCTCAGGGACAAGTGGCGCAAGTGCATTGAAGTCGAGGGTAGTTATATTGAAAAATAATAAAACACTTTTCCTCATATCTCGTTTCCTTATATCCGAATTTTAATACTTATTGACTGCCCCTCGTAGGTTGGGTTAGAGTTGAAGCAAAATTCATTCGATATAATTGTTGCCTTTCAAACAGTTTGTGCCCCCCTTAAACACCATTTGTATTCGTTTTCCTGTTTATAACATGTTTGCGCACTGTTCCACGAGTGACATTAAAATAAATTTGCCTTTTAACGAATCTCCTCTCAAACCTTAGACTCCAAGGACCGTGAGAGCATCAAAATCAACTGTGATCTGGCGTCCTCTACTGTCGTAATCTTGAACCAATCCTTGACATTTAGGAATATTCAATCTCGCTTGTCTTTTCTTTTCTCTTGCTTGCTTCTTTGTTTGTTTTTCGCTTGCTGTGTTTATTGTTTTTTATTTCAATTTTAATTAAAGAAGCCTGGTAGTAGGCTGACATTTTGCGGTGGCTTATGCCGTTTTGGCAGTTACCAGAAGGCCGCTATTAATGACCCCCCCCCCCCGAATATTCTGTACATGTTTGTAATGTTTCTTACTGCTAATGTGGCACTCTTTCCCTTGTCTTGTATCCATAAGGCATGATGCCCTTTGGGCATATTTCATTTGCCGCCATCGCTATTTAAGAGTCATAACAAATTGGATCTTTAAAAAGGACACGGCATTACAAATTGGAGGTTAAAAAAAGGACAAAGCATTTCAAAATAGAGCTTAAAAAAGGACAAGGCATTTCAAAGTGGAGCTTAAAAAGGACAATACATTATAAAGGACAAGGCATTTCAAAATGGAGCCTAAAAAAAGGACAAGGCATTTCAAAGTGGAGCTTAAAAAGGACAAAGCATTTTAAAATGGAGCTTAAAAAAAGATGACATTACAAAATGGAGCTTAAAAAAGGACGCATTACAAAATGGAACTTTAAAAAGGACGAAGCATTACAGAATGGATCTTAAATTATAAATTAGGATGTAGCATTTCAAACTAGAGCTTAAAAAAGGACAATGCATCTTTGAACAGTGAGTTTGGAAGTGTTATAAAAGAGTCTTTGTTTTGTTACAACATTAATTTCTTGACAAATCTACGCTACCTGAACCTTCTCAATCATAGGCTAGATCCTCAAACCGGTTAATGAAATTCGTATAAAAATCAGAATGACAGTAGATACCAAGCCCGAGGGTAGCAAGGTTAATTTGTTGGAGGTGAAGGTACAGCTTAGTAGTGTTTTGATACAATCAGCGCCAGGGAACCTCCCTTCGTGGTTGGAGCTGCCGGCTCATCCTGTCCGCTAATCGACGGCTAGCTCCCTAAGTTTATATAGTTTTTGGTCCGAATATACAAGCTTGTTTATTCGGAAGATCTTTGTCTTCCGCGTAGCCGAGTGGTCTAAGGGACGGTTTAATTGAGATCAAAGCGGTTGCTCGCTGCCTCAGTGTGCACGGTTCGAATCCCACCACTGTACCGAATTTTTGCGAATTAGGAAATAACATTTCCGAAGAAAAATTATTATCCTGTTTTTCTGTTTCTTGCGGTTTGCTGGATTCATTCATATATATATATATATATATATATATATATATATATATATATATATATATATATATATATATATATATATAATCTTAAGAGAGCAGAGGGGTTGCGCGTTGCCAGGCGTATACGTATTTTTAGGATAAATAAGCAGACTAAAATTAGGAATCCACTCCCCCCCCTAACCCCCACCCCTAATTTTCAAATATTTCTATTATCTCCCCTTTTTGCAATAAAGACACCCAAAATTAATTAATCTCAGTTTTATTTTAAGAACAAAAACATTTCCCATTCCTTAATAGTTAAAAGCCCTGCATTTTTATAATTTGAGTATTACCACCTCTGCTGCTTCCCATTTCCAATATAATTAATTTATAAATATCTGATAACTTCGCTAAAAAATTCTTATGTTTGTATATATTTATAATCTCATATCCTTGAGAATGGGTTCCTACCCGAAACGTCGGTACAAAGAAGTTAATATATAATAATGAGCTTCCTAAATTTAGCACGTGAGCAAATTATTATGGATTTCTTGAAAATTCGTAATTTTTCTGGTAAAAGGTAACTTAAAACATTAATGAGTCAATAATGAGGTTATTTTTATTATATTAGTTGTCAAATAACTATTCTACATTTTTGAAGACTAAATATTGTGTTTTACTTCATTTTCTGGCAAACTTGTTGAAATAAAAGAAGGCAACACCGATTCGGTTTTGCCCGCTGCGGTAACTGTTAGTCTCTTGCCTCGGTTCCAATTCAGACTTCGCAGGGTGATAGTGTGCGAGCTATTCTCTTGCTGTTACTGACCCAGTAATTCAACTAATGTAGTGTGCATTTTGCCTGCCTGTGGATAATAGTAACGTTTTTTTCTTGCAGTGTAATGGATAAAAAGAAAGTGAACAGCTATGGGTAAAGTCAGTGACCTGAGTCCTCGGAAAATTGGACAGATCAAAGTTTTATTAAGTGATAGAACACTAAAACAGAAAGATATTGCAAATAAATTGGGAGTCTCCTCTCAACAGTAAGCAATATAAGGGGGGAAAATTGAAAACGGACTTAATTTGGATTCAACGAGGGCTGGGAAAGGTGGTCGCAAGAAGAAAACAACACAAAGAACAGCCAGGAAAATAAAACAAATGGCTATTAAGGACAAAAGCAAATCTTGTAAGAAGATTGCAAGCGAACTGTTAGCAGATGGCATTAGTCCTTTTCGATTAACAGTAAATAGGAGGTTACTAGACAGTGAATTTCGAGGCTGCCGTCCAAGAAAGAACCATAGGTTATCAAAACCATGATACAGGCACGTCAAGTCTGGGCTAATGCTCACGCTGATTGGACTTCTGAGCAATGGAAACAGGTAAGAGTGGTACATTTACCAATTATTTTCTTTATTGAGAATAAGAGAACATACTATAGTAGGTACATTTTGATTTACCTACTAGCTACGCATTCATGCTGAATGAAATAATTTCAAGTCATAATTTGTCTGGCTGCTTAACTGCTGTCACTAGCATCACAGGTCGTTTCAGTACTGCTATAGTGTTTTATATAGTTGCAGGTTATGTTTTCGGACTAGTCAACTATTGAAGTACTTGCTGACCGTATGCAGACAGTAAGGAGGCGGTTAGGTGGGGAGTTTATGCCAGTGTCTTAAAAAGACTGTAAAACATTCTGCACATGGGACAAATCGCTCGAAGATTGTTGAAGGTAGAATGAATCAGTATAAGTATATTGAAGTACTCAAAAACCGTTTGGTACCTCAAATGAGGGAATGGTTCGGTGATAGATCATGCATATTTCAGCAAGATTCGGCTCCTTGTCACACGGCGCGATCAGTGAAGACATGGTGTGCACAAAATGGCATTGAACTGCTATCATGGCCTGGAAATTCCCCAAACATGAACCCTATTGAGAGTTTGTGGTATATTTTAAAAAATGAAACAGACAAAGTTCCCATAACAACCAAAGCAAAGCTCATAGAACGTCCTATCTACGTTTGGGGTGTCACTCTGACAGAATCAAGCAATTATGCAAAACTTTAATCACTGGCATGCTAGAGCGTGTTACAGCGACTAAAGGAGGTCAAACCAAGTATTAATCAATGTAAGAACGGAAACTTTTGCTATATGTATGAAAATAAATTGAGTACTTGTCAATTAAATAACTTTATATAACCTTTTCCCAGAAAAATTAAGAATTTTCAAGAAATCCATAATAATTTGATCACTAATATATATA
This sequence comes from Ceratothoa steindachneri, assembly GCA_963969495.1. Taxonomy (NCBI): domain Eukaryota; kingdom Metazoa; phylum Arthropoda; class Malacostraca; order Isopoda; family Cymothoidae; genus Ceratothoa; species Ceratothoa steindachneri. The sequence goes on from OZ018332.1 coordinate 21,950,060, forward strand.
TATATATATATATATGCAGGTTCTATTGAAGTCCACAGCTGTGGCAGCGTTATTAATTTTAACTTGTATTTTCTTAATATTTCTTACACTTTTTTAACGGGGTCTTCGAGGCGAGAAAAAAACATCCACGAATGACATTCTTTATTCGTAGACGTCTTTCGACCATGTTAGGTCATCTTCAGGAAATGAACAGAAATGGAATTATTCACAAATTGCTACATTATAAAGAGTATTTCTACGCGAACATAAGTATTACAAAAATTGGCCAATCATGGCGCGGGAAAATTTTAAGGGGAAACTAAGCGCTATAAGAAACATAAAATTGGAAGGATCTTCACTCAATTAAGATGCCTTTTTTTTCTATTTAGGGGACCTACTGCTTAACGAGTGATCCGAACCGCGGTTATCTACAGCGAAATGCAGATAGACTGTGTGTGCATGTTAACCACCAATCAATAAACCTCAGTTAAAAATAAAAATCCTGGAATTAGGGAAAATTCCATCTTCAAAACGAGATGCTCGACCATTTTGTAAAATAAAAAACAACGGAGGAATTTCCCACACAAAGTTTGCATGGTATAAAAAAAGTGTAGAAGATGGGGGGGGGATGTATAGCGGATCATCCTGCGCGATTTGGTACCGAGAGGGCACGCAATTCTCCGGATGACACCTGTAGCAGGATTGCCCTTACGGAGGCCCGACCATGATAAGGTGTTCCAATATTAATGATCTTCAATAGTTATGATTCTTCTACACTCAAGGAGGGGGGGTAGTACCTGAAATTCGGTGCCTCCGAGAGCGGGTTCGTGCTCTCTCTGTACGGTTTGATTTTGGTCTTTTGTGTTTTTTCGGTGGCAATGCCCTTGTTGATCTCCAGTGGGGTCTCCTTGTTTTCTTTTTTTAATTATGAACGCGCGCACCTACAGGCACAAAGCCCTCACCAAGGGAGGGCGATCGAACCTTTGTTACTCTTAACCTTTTAAATTCCTATTCTATATCCGTCTTTTGCTTTACCGAATATCTACATCCCTTCTCCACTTATTGGGATTCTCTCGTTATTCGAGCCAGGAACATCTTTTTCTTAAAAAAAATAGCATTAACTCGCTGCTGACCCCGATCAGTGGCGCTCTCTCTAAGGAAAGACAAATACTTGTTTTTATTCTACTAAAATGCGAGAATTCATAGAAGCTCCTTTCGCCGAAGTGGCATCAATCGTACACGCCTCGAGCGTACTTGGCACTGGCTCTGTAAACCTTAAGACGGATTAGTGGGGTACTAAAATAGGGGGAAGTGCAGGGGTGGCAGATGAGGTGGGAGGAACCAGTAGTTTTCTCATCGATCGGGTCTTTGGGGCCGTTGGGAGTCCGCCGGTCCTCCTTCCAGGGTCGCTTCCCCAATTGACGTTCGCCCTCCTACTGAACTCTGAAAACCGGGCTCCTGTGTCTCATGGGTGTCTCTAAATAGCTCTATTCTGACTTGTGAATTAGTTGGGGTGTTCTATCGCATTTACTGGTCATTATTTTCATGTTCATGTAAGTTCATAAGTTATTTCCGCCCCTCTTTGTGCAAGTTGTTAATTTTTTGCGTTTTTGTATCGGGTTCAGATGTCTGGAGGCGGTGGAGACGCGGAGAGCGCTGGAGAAGTCCTTGACTTCCAGAATCGGATGAAGAGGTTCCAGCAGCAAGAAGCCCAGGTCGGTTCCCGCTTGTCTTCGTTCTCGCTTGCGCGCTGACACGCAATCAGCAAATGCCTATAGACCCACCAGCCCTCTGTTCCCCCACCCCGTCTCTCTTCCATCACGGCAGTGACGCATCTTTCCTGTAAATCCCCACCTACTACCACAAATTCCTATCTTGGTTTGAATGAATGATCTATTGATCATCATTCGACTTTTGTAGTGACCGGACGCGAGCAGGTTTTGATCTCTTCATTTGATTCCCCATGAATCCAAATTCTCTCCCTCCCTCGTGGTTGCCACAGCAACGGGTTTGTTTATTTCCTCCGATGAAATTGAATTCTTCGAGGAATCGCCTGCCAAAAGGACGCATCCTGAGTACTTCGTTCGTATCCATGCTTTTCAAGGACAGGAGGTATGGATATGGCCCTTTGTGAAAACATCTCCCCTCACAATTGAGATAGAAATATCTTCAAGAGGAGGAGGGGGTAGTATCAAACCCCATGACGTGTTACGGGAGCTGTCACTACCTTCGCTTGTAGTGGCGAAGGGATCCATCTCATACTCTCAGACCTGGCAAACGCTCAAGTTCGCACTTCTGAATCCGATTATCTATTGTATGAACTTATTCATGTAGATGTAGAACGCCCCACTCGGGTGCAATAGTTATGGCTAACAAGTATCAACCGTTAATTCCTTATTTTTGACACTTCTGTCGTGTCCATGAAATATAACACCCAAAAGAAAATTCCCCAATTTGCAAAGATTTAACTTGAAACGAAAAAATAGCTATGCCATTAGAAAGAACGAAACTAAGTTAGATATGATTACTAGTTTTTTTTCACAAATACCTTTTATATGTTCCTCGCACAATTAGAACAATCGCGACATCTCGCTACCAAACGTCGGTGCCTGCAATCCTTCTCCGCTTTTCTCTTGTAACAAACACCTCAAGATTTATTTTTTTCTGATTCATTTATTTATTCTTGATTATCGGTTGATAATTTTGACGTTTACTCCTTCCTGTTATCGGTTTTATTCTGGGGCGGTGCCAGGATGTCGAGAGGATCTTCTGCTGGGTTCCTGGACATGTGGGGTTGCGGGGAATGAGGGCGCCGAGGAATGGGCGACCGAACCAGTTTCGCTCCTCCTTTCACTTGTTACATGGCTTGAATCACGTCAGCCCTTTGAGCTGCTTGGCAAAGGAGATGTGAGACGGTTGAGGGGAAATTAAAGTTGCATGCCTTCACGCGGCGGCTGTTTCCTTAGACCTACCCCTAATGCCGACGGCTTTCAGGTGGCTATCTGTCGTCTCCGAATCGGATACACTCGCGGGACACTTGATGGAGTGCCCACCCGGGCCTTGTTGTGACCACTGCGTTGTCCCCCAGACTGTTCGGCACATTCTTGTTGAATGTCCCAGTCTGGGCGATATTATAACGCACACTACCTGTCCCGGTACCGGGACGAGCGGGGTCGCTATCGCTTGTCCCTTGTACTCGGGATGGGTTTGTACAAACAGACTTGTGGACATACGACTTTTTGGAGGAGGCTGGCCTCAACCATTTTGACTTACTTTGGTGTTGGGCGCATGCTCATGCCCCGAGGGGAGGTGGGCCTCCCTCTGGCGCCGGGGTGGTTTTTCTTTCTTTTAGGGGATTTTTTTATGTATTAGGATGGTTTTACGTTTGTCTTTTGTTTTTTTATGTAGCCTAATTTGATTGCGGCGACTATGCCCATGTCGGGAGTCTCCCTGGGTGTATCCAGTTCTGGTTCTTCCATATTTGCCCCTCCCGGGCACTTGGGCTGGGGACCTTAGCAACTTTGCCGGGGATGAACACTATCAACGCAATTCTGCTGAAGACCCACCCTCCTAGAACTTTGCTGGGGGACTCATCAACAGTTCTAGTGGAGAGCCGCCCCCTGCACCCGCATGGGGTTATCCTGAAAAGTCGCAGCGTCCTGGTAGAGTACTCATAGTATGGCTCCACTGACTTGAACCTTTTAACAGGACCTTGGGGAAACTGGTGCGTTCCGCCTCTTCCTCAACGCACCGCCGTTCTCGGCTGCATCAGGCTGTACTGCCTATGGGAGGCGGCTTTACCGCCTTGTCTGGTGCCAGTCTAACTAAAAGTCTCGGTTTCTGTTTCTGGGTCTGTCGCATGACGGATCTGCCGATTCTGGCTGTCTCGTTGGTGACTAGTATGTCCTAGTAAGGTATTTTACCCTGTGGCCTTTGGTGTGCAACCGTCCACTGTGCGTTGCCCCACAGGCGCGTGCACCACCCTCTAACGCGCCCAGAGTTGGAGCCCCTGAAAGTACCGAATAACCGAGACGGGATCGGCTGGGCGCGAGGTACAACCCACCAACCTCTTCTCTCCTTCATATGGTCTCAATCTTCCAGAATTTCGTGTGCGTTGGCACTTTAGGGGACTACATCCCGATCAGTAAAATCTCGCCCAACCTTGGTGTTGGGCTGGACGAGGAGGAAGACAACAACGCATCTAATTAGTGTAGGGGGTTCCTCTTCCTACCACATTCATTTGGTAAAGGGTTTTCCCCTTTACCACTTCCTAAGCCGCTCCTGGGACCCTTACAAGTTTCTTCTAGCCTATCCGGGGCTCCCCCTCTACTATCTCTATAGGTGAGGAGGGTCGAAAGATTTTCTCGCTACGGTCTACGTAGACAACCTTTCGATATCTTTTGGTGTGGCCCAGACGGCTACCCTGGAGCGCCGACCCCAACCCCTCTCTCGCCATCCACGACTTCACCACGACCCTGACTTGTTCCTGAGTGTGTCTCCTCTGGGTGTGATTCGTCGAATCCTCTGCATTATGCTCTTGCACGCCCGAACCCATCGCTTCTATTGGTCGCCAACGGCTCCTATTTCTCCCGCGGCCCCGCGACTTTTCCCGTGGACCTACCCTTAATACCTAGACATCTTCAGGTCATTTTCAGCCTCCCCCGAACCGGTCACACTCGGACACAAGAACTGAGCGACCGGGTCAGCCTTTCGATCTTCCCCACTCTGACTACATGGCAAGGAAGATGGGAGACGGCTGACGGGAATTTAAAATTCATCGCTATTTTGCCATGTTTTTCCCGTGGATCTACCCCTACCCCCACACCCTGCACCGACGGCTTCAGGTCGTTTTCAGTCCTGTCCGAATCGGGCAAAATCGGGGCGCAGCGCAATTTGATGGAGCGCTTTCCTTAGCCTTACTGTGGCGAATGCTTGGGGGACCTTGCGCGCGTTACTGCCTCGGTACTTGTACGAGAGGGGGCGCTACCGCTTGCCATTTGTAATCGGGACGTGTTCGTGCACTCCGACTGTAGATTGTGTTTGTGGATGAGGCAGACTACCACAGCATTTAGTAGCTATGTGTTGGTTGCCCGCCCATGCCCCTGATGGGGCGCGCTACATTTCGGTGCCTGTGTCCCTTTTCCCTCTTTTTCCGGTTTTGTCTTATTTATTTTTTGTGTGTGTTCAATTAGCTTAAAGATTAAGCTGTTTGTTTTCCTCTGCCATGTCCTTGTTTGGCGGTCGCCAGAGTCGACTTCTAAAATTAAAAAACAAAACAAAAAAAAACACCGAGTTATCTCGGGGACTCGCGTCGTTGTCTTCGCCATCACTTTTGAGAGTTCGCAGAGATCTGTCCTCATTCTCTTCACATTATTTTTATTTTTCATCTCCACCAACCTCACCACTTTATGAATCTCTTTTCAAAAGTGCCCGACACAGATGCTCACATTGGTATTCTCATTATTATTTTTTTTTAATACACCCAATACAGATCTCCTTTGGATTACACCCAATTCTTAATATTCAGTACTTCAGAATTCCCGTGAAGAGACTCGGCAGCCATTTTTGTCGCCATTGCTTGTGGTGTTTCCTTATGGAGCTGACACCGACCCCATTACCGAGCACACGGAGTTGCATACGTTGCTAAAGGAGCACCTAGTACTCAGGACGCAGGCTAAAGGGTCACCTAACAATTATAAACCAGGACTGAAGCAACATTTAGTATTGAGAACCCAGTTAGTAAATAAGTACATAGTACTTAGAACCCATTAGTTAAGGAGCACCTGCTACTTAGAACCCAGGACTAAAGGGTCACCTAGTCATTATAACCCGGACTAAAGCTCCACCTAGTACTTAAAACCGAGGACAAAAGCAGCACCTTGTACTTAGAACCCAGTAATAAAGGAGCACCAGGTTGCCTAGAACTCGCTCAGCTTCTGAGTGATGTTGTGACAAAAGTAGCTCGCCGCTGGCTAATGGCGGGAGGCGGGGGGGGGGGAGTTAGAGAGCTCTGTTATTGTTGTTGTTTAACTTAGAAGCGAAAACCAACGGGGGGGGGGGGTCCGTCTTGGAGGAAAGGCCTCGAATGCTCTGATTAGCAGTCACTTGATGCATCCAATAGGAAGGGGGGCGTGAAGTGGGAGAACGAATGCAAGGCAGTGCAATTAATCCCCTTTCAGGTGAAGGGGCACCGCCCCCTCTCCCTTGAACCCTGAGGCTACACGGTTGTCTCAAATATGGAACTTTGGGTTCGAATTCCTTGGGGGCTCATTTATGAAGTATGCGTCTTGGATGAATTTTCTGTCTTCATCTCTACCTTGGATGTCCGGAGACGGAGAAGCGATATATTTCCCTATTTTACTGAATGTGCCTCCTTGCTATGAATCGCAAGATCTTTTAGGGTACTTCTCTCTCTCTCTTCCTTTTTGTCACTTTGGATTGTGAAAGACTTAAGTCATCCACCTCCAGCCATAAAATCATGATACATTGTATTCTTTTAGGCTTTTAAAATAGCCCCGATTTGCTGCTTGTGTTTTGCGCGTGGGCGATTTTTAGGAGTCATTGGGATCGCATCGATATTTCTTCCTAGAATGCTCTATTTTTTTCCGTAGCCGCCGTCTCTCTCTTCGCGGGAAATTTGTTTAATGTACATAATTTTTAAGGGGGGGGAGAGGGAATTGGACATTCTAATGCACCGTGAGTAATGTTTACAGTTCTCGGTAGGAACTGGTTTTAGCGCCTCCACCTGTCGGAGATGTGCTTTTTGAAACGATGCGTCACTTTCGCAGTTGCCAGATGTAGCAATAGTTCTTGGACCCCATTCCCCTGGCAAGTTCCTTTGAATGCCCCTCATTCAGTTGATATAAAGTCGCCATGTCTGTGGTTGTGTTTAATCTCAGATGTAGGTCTTTGCTGACCGGTTCTTATATTTCGCTCCTGTGTTTGGTACAATTCGATTGCGTTTTAGAAAGACTGAAATTTTTAGTGTGCCATAGTTCGTTTGAATTTGGTCCCTTTGAACGTTTCTATTGAAGATAGTTCGTGTCTATAAAATCAATATTCACTCAATTGTGATATTTGTCAATTGTTTTTTCCCACCATGACTTTCGGAAAACCTAAAAAGGTATGTTTATTGAAGTTAACTAGTTTTTAGTGGGTCTTGAGGGCACGCGCGAGGGAGAGGCTACAGGCAGATAATTCCACATCCTCGGAGCAAATAAAGATATATTCTGATCAACCCTGCAGCTCAGCCGATTACGAGGGTCAAACAATAAAGAGTCAGAGAACGAAGGGATACTAGGGGCAGGGGTAGGTTTAAAGAGGGTCTGGGAGAGAAATACTATGAGGATGTAAAATGAGTGTAGGGTAGTCCCATTGCAATCTAAATTACTACATAAAAACCACTGTGTGTATTATTATGATCGCCATTGAATTGTTGGAGGGGTATCGACTATTTTACCTATAACGCGACATCTTTTGGATCCATTGTTTGGGGGGATTTTAGTATTAAAATTGACCTTCTTTGGATGTTTGGTGGTCGAAAATATCTTGGTAGGTGGTTCACCGTAAGCCCCATTGCCTTTTAGTGAACCGGACATTCATGTATCAAGGGAAAATCTACTCCTGCTCGCCTCCTTTCTTTTGCTACCGTCTAAACTATTTTTTAGTACGATTATCTACAGGAGTGGAAGCGTGGGGTCTTCGCCATATCTTTTGATCGTTGTCCGGGCGTGAGACAAAACTTGCAGAGTAGAAATCAACCCTTAGCTTTCATTGCCCTGATCCACTTTGAACATCTTAAAGAAGTCCGTTTAAACGTAACATTTAACGGAAAAGCCATTTATCGACCAATAGAAAAGCCTAATTTCGACCCGCCAGTCGGGCCAAGCTGAGCCTCTCACAACCAAATTAGTTTTGCTAAACGTACATAGATAGGAAGCTTATGGGAACGTAAGTGTTTGCTGAATTTATCTAGATTTTTTTTGTACTCAAATTTATGTCCTAGTTGTCAAATAGCAATAAAATGAAAAGCATTAATTGTGTGATTATTTTCGCTTTTTTCTTATTAATCATTACAATTTGCTTAAAAACTTAACATCGATCTAATTGTGGCTTGTTTACATATGTTTTATATGTAGTCTGCTCGTTCTCCTGTATGTATATATGCAAAATCACAAACATCCAGGCACAACGTTGGAGTTTTTTCACACTTTTCATGTCAATGCCGATATTTAATCTTGCCGCTCTCGACGTAATCACTACTCTGGGTATTTCGCTCAGTAACTTAAGACTTTAGCTAGTTTGCCGTTTTGCTAAACATAGAAATTTGTTTATTTATTTATTCTTTGTAAGAAGAGGAGGCCAGATATCGCTTTCAAAAAATTAATTCTACCTAATGATATTTGCCCACGTAATCAATCACATGCATAAAATGGCTAAGTGGCAACTAGAGTGGTGACGTAGCTGATGAATCAGCCAATGAGAACGCATTCATAAATGTGATTCATACCTGTTTTCAGATTTTCTGATCCAAGTTAAAAAATACCTTTGGTTTCTCACGCTTTTTTGTGATTCATACTCGGTTATGGGGGTTGGAAGATGGTATATCATACAAATGGGGATAAGCAGTTATTAATCTGGCCTTCCTGTGACTCGGGAGGTTTCTTTCCGCTGGGAAACTTTTGACATGACTTTCTCCCACGGGATCCCACGTACACATACTCGGTCTGCCCCTCTCAAATGATGGATTTTCTATGGTGTTATTGGGTATACCAACCTTAAGAAGTGTCTGTTCCCTTCTTAAAATGCTGAATCCACCTACTTGCCGCCCACGAATCATTCCAGTCCCTTTTTGTTTTGGCCTCGGCTTCGCATGCTGAGAGTTGTCGGTGAGGTTAGTCCATCGCCCCCGTAAATAGATTGAGCCTAGAATTTTGGATTTAACATCCACATTAAAAGGACCTTAAGTGAGTTCTTAGTCATTTTATTAAACCGAAATTTCGTGTAGAGTAATAAAATTTCAATTGTATAATGCGAAGCAGTTCTCCACCCTTCTACGAGACACGTATTTTGTTCGTAACTCCTCCTCTTCTTCCCACACAGCATTCTTCACAAGTGGGGACTGGGTCTTCCGTGGCTCGCAATGCGACTGCAACCACTTCCAGTCAGGTGAAGCGAGCGCAGCATTCTGCCGCACATTCTCTCTCTTCTTCCAACCTCTCCGAACTGAAGTCCGCGTCCTCGTTGGCTACTGCCACCAAGTCCTCTTCCAACCTTAGTGAACTTAAGTCCTCCATTTCCGAAGTGAAGTCCAATATCAGCGAGATGACTGCAGTAAGTGATGTCCTTGACGTTATGGTGGTATAGGTGTGTGTTTTGCCGTTTCGATCAAATTTGTTCTCTCTTGTCAGTTTCTTACCACCATTCCCCCCCACCTCATTTTGCTGTTTAATAGTGATTCCCATATGGGTGAATGATGTCTCTTCCTCACATACCGCTTCGTTCTGCAGCAAAGCAACAGCTTCAGTCGGTCTATGTCGAAATCGTCATCTTCGGCGATGCAACAATCATCTTCCAGCACTGCAACCACAGCATCATCCTCAGCGGCGGGGTTCGGCAAATTGGCAGCTTCTAAATTCAAGTCCATGGGGTCCCTGGATGCGCTGACGATGGGCTCCACTGAAGAACTTGCCATCCCCGACGTCAGCGAAGACCTGGCCGTCCTCTCTGACGGAGGCTCTGGCATCAGTGCGTCCTCACCACATTCTAGTCAAAAAGAACTCAAATTTGAAGAGAAGAAAGTGACGTCATCCTCTAAAACCAAGGTAAACAATACCACTTCATCTTCGAAGGAGATGTACACAACCGGTGTCTATAGATTTTAAAATGTCCTTTTTAAAGTTCAAAATTGATTGGTCTTTTTTCCTTCTTAAATTAGGTTGTGTCTAATAATAACAGCTACGAATCTGCTTCTGGACACAAGTCCGAGTCCCGCAAAGTGCAGTCCGGGGATGTTTCCTACGAAGAGAGCTCCCGAAAAGCGGCGACCAAATCTAAGCTCGAAATGGATGGCATCACGGCTCAAAAGGCAGCGGCCGTCGAGGAGGTAACGTGTGACATCCTTGTTGCTGTTTGTGGCTCTCCAGGAGGCAGATGACATCTCTGCTCCCCAGGGAGATTAAGAGACAAAGCCTTTGATCCTACAGCCGGGGCTGTAGGCTCCGTCAACGTTACTACAATTTAGTGGGGCTGAAGTTTTTGTGAGGCTATCCTGAGGAACCAGGTTAGAGTGGAGGGGAGGCTGTTGCATGCTGTGGGAATTTTATAACACCCACTCCTGGTAGTGGTCCATGCAACTGCTAGGAAATGGAAGTTCTGTGCCATTTTCGATTCCCCTTGGCAGCGTTTATGAAGCTGGTTTTGCGGGGGGAGGGGAGTTAGGGTGTAGAATAAATTTGGTTTTGAAGTGCAATGACGCCATTCCGAAGGGAAGGATTTGTGCCCTTTTATTGCAGTTGGATGGATAAAATATATTCCATGTCATTACTAAAGTCTGGAAGTTTGGGGAAAAGTTTGATTGTTCATCGGAATAGAAACTTTTAAGCCAAATTTTAAAAGAGCAATTTAATTTTTTAGAAAAGGAGACTAAAAAATTCACAATGGGTGAGATTAAAATTTATACAAAGGGAGAGAATAAAAATTATACCAAGGGGAGAGAATAAAAATTATACAAGGGGAGAGAATAAAAAATTATACCAAGGGGAGAGAATAAAAAATATACCAAGGGGAGAGAATAAAAAATATACCAAGGGGAGAGAATAAAAAATATACCAAGGGGAGAGAATAAAAATTATACCAAGAGGAGAGAATAAAAATTATACAAGGGGAGAAAATAAAAATTATAAAAGGGGAGACAATAAAAATTATCCAAGGGGAGAGAATAAAAATTATACAAGGGGAGAGAATAAAAATTATACAAGGGGGAGAATAAAAATTATACCAAGGGGAGAGAATAAAAATTATACCAAGGGGAGAGAATAAAAATTATACCAAGGGGAGAAAATAAAAATTATACCAAGGGGAGAAAATAAAAATTATCCAAGGGGAGAGAATAAAAATTATACCAAGGGGAGAGAATAAAAATTATACGAGGGGAGATATTTAAAATGATTGTATTTATTTTTGTAACATTATTTATGACCTTTTGAAGTAAACTTTGTCCCTTGTGATAATCGCCAGCCATATTTTGGGAAATCTGTCATTATTCCTTGAAGCCAAGAAATGAAAACAACCAAAGAGAGCATCTCAGCCACAAAGTTTGAGAGAGAGAGAGATTTCTGAAGGGGGCGGGGGCTTATGGAAGATATTTAGCCCCAAGATTCACCGGGTCCTATAGATGTCAACTGTAGCATGGTTGCCTATGCTACACCTGACACCGCTACACGCTCCCTCCCCCCCCGGCCCCATTTTGTACCCCCGTATAGGGATGTCGGGTATAGTATGAACCAGCAGGCTGCAGATAACATCTGCAGGATTGCGTGCCCTCCTTACCCCAATGCCTGCGGAAGGATCTGCGGGTACATATTTTCTTTTCCTTCGTCACTTTATAGATCTCTCATTTCAACAAACTCTCTGGTAGAGATGCCCTCGTTGGTTATTGCTTGTACCCAACACGCCCACAGTTAATAGGTAGTGGCACGGTATGTGTATGAGGGTGGGCGGATTTTCTTCTGTCTGTCTGGACTTTGATGTTTTCATTTGAAATGGGCATCGGCCTTGATTTCATTTGCAACGATGGGCATTGAATGACCTTGGTGTTGCACCTTAAATTTATCAATGGGAAAAAAAATCCAGAGAAAATCTGCTTCAAATCGATCGATTGCAATGCAATGGAAAAAATCTCTCGTCTCGACGGTACTCGTCCCTCCGCGAGCACAGAAAATGTGCCCCGCAATTCTTTGATAATGAAATTTATAATATTCAGGGCATCTGTTTATTCCCTCTCATACCCTGCATTTGGAAGCCAAGAATAAAACATTTTATTGTAACTTAAAGACTAGAAATGATGAAATAGAGACCGGCCCCATCCCCTTAACAGGAATGCCCGCCCTTCAATCTAAGACCGTTGTTCTTAAGACTCCTTCCTTAAACGTATTAATAGTCATTTAAGAAAAGTCTAATCTTAGATAGTCTTTAGCTTTCCAAATTCGCTCACAAAGGGACTAATCCTGAATAAGCCCCCCCCCTCCCCCTCCCCCAATGAATTGTCTATAAAATTATATGCAAAAATTGCGACGCAATGTACACACATCAAAGAGGACGCAGCCTATATCCTAAGGAGTGCGAACACGCATTTTGTACGAATAGGCAGAGAGTAATACTTTAATTAAACACAGAGTCTTTCCATTAATCATAGTGATTTAGGATAACAATATTTATACATTGAATGAATGGCTCAAGGGACAGGTAGTTGAGGCGGCTTAATTGATCCCATCCCAAGTTTGAATCTCTCGAAAGGGAACGTTCGGTTTGACCGGGACGTCATTGTAAATATTCCACCCCATGTGTCTGTCGCGTTGTCTTGTTTTTATTTATGTTTTTGCCTCATTTCATATATAAGAAATGTCTGTCGCGCTGTTTTGTTTTTATTTATATTTTTTTTCTCATTTCATATATAAGAAATGTTGAGGTTCAAATTTTGTCAGTCGTACAGCTATAGGATGAGGGGTGATGCTTCCAAACTAGTTCTGTATGTGCGATCAAAAATATATAATAGTCGTTCTCTTAACAGAGTTCATTTGCACCGAACTGCCAACATGTACACTACCCTAATACTACGGAAAGTCATTGTTAATCAACTAAGGAAAATTAGAGTCGTCTCCCCCCCCCCCTCGCCTGATTATTAGGCCGGAAATGATCACAGGAAAACATTCCGAATTAATCAGCTACTTGAGACCAATCAATTTCACTCTCAAAGGCGGTCTCGGGACTGATTATTTATAAAAAAAAAATCAAATAATGACTAATTCCTCGTCTAGTTTGGTGGGAATTGTGCGATTAAAAAAAGTCATATAAATACATAATTTATTACGTCACTTCGTTCAAAGATGATTAACTTGGAAGGATTCGCGCGCTTCGAATACATCCTTAGTAGGAAGAGGTCGGTTTGAAAGAGTATGTCTATTATAGCTACCTCGTAAGAATCGGGTTTGAGCCAAAACGATTCTAATCTTGTACCTGACATTAGTTAGGCCTCATCTTGACTATGCGGTGAAATTTTGGTCACCATATTATAGGATGGTTCTTGGTTTGCTAGAGCCTGTGCAAAGAAGGATGACTTAAGATGATTCATGGGTTAAGGAGCTTACCTTAAGGCGAAAGGTGTAGGAGACTAAATCTTCATACCTTAGAAAGGAGAAGAGTTCGAGGGGGACTCGATTGAAGTCTTCACGTGGCTAAACAAAGGTCCTAATAGGAGAGACATGGGCAAGGTTCTTATTTTTAGTGAACAGGATAGGACACCTAGCGATAGGTTTGAGCTGGATAAGTTTAGGTTTAGGAAAGAGAGTGGTAGAAATTGGTTTACAGATCGAGAGGTAGATGAATGAAATAGGCTCACTAGTCACGGGATAGAAGCGTCCTCTCTGGGGAGTTTTAAGAAAAATTTATGGATGAGGATACCTGGTGGAACTTTGGGGTGGGAACAAGGGCTGCCTCGTATAGGATATTGATTAACCTTTTGCTGAATTTATTATTATGTTCTTAAGGTAAAAGAGTAATTAAGGAACCGTCCATCTAAGCAACGCCTCGAAGAGGAGTGCTTAAGGATTTCATCTAAGGAGCGTGGAGAAAACGCAATTCGGGAAAGGATCCTTTCATCTGCCCTCCCCCCTTAATTTTGTGTTAGACTATCGGCATGATTTTATAAAATGTTCTAAATATACTAGGTCAGGTTGGGTTAACATAACATATAACCCCCCCCCCAAACAAAAGATGCAAGCAATCGCTACGGCCTATCAAATTCATCTCAGTCAGACTACCGAAAAAACTTCAAACGACCACCATGACAGAAACTGCATCTATTGGATTAGCCATCCACTAGTAGGCTCGTCATTTTTATCCATACAAGCTCCAAAACATACAGGTCCTCCCCATACATATAAGGCTTGGGAAATCAGCTTTTTTATATATGTATCCTTTTTCCCCATATGCTAGTTTAGCTTTCGTTTGAACGGTGGCAAACCATCTATGTACAACATTCCCGGGCAACCGTAATCCTAGAATCCACGACTGAAATCAAATTTCCCCAATTCACCCTGCATCCAGATTTAAAAAAAAATATCCTTGCCCTAGTATCAGTCTCCACCTCCAAAAACTTCTCTTTCTAATTTATAAATCCCTTAAACATTTAAAAAAAAAAAAGCTTGACCATGTCGCTCCTTAAGCACCTTTCGAGTGTCCTTAACCTATCCATATAATCAAGGTGTCTAAAGGGAGGTATTTTTGTCGCTTTTCTCTGTACTGCTTCCAGAATGTTCGTATCCTCCCGTCATGTGGCTAACATGACCAAATACAATATTCGAGGTGTAGTCAAACGTGGGAGTTTTATAGCTTGAGAATAACTTCCTTGCTTTTGTAACTAACATTTCTATAGATAAAGTCTAATTCCCTATGTGTCCTATTTCTATCCTCTAAATACTGCTTAGAGAACCTCGATGAAAGATCTATTACTCCTTAATCCCTCTCATGTTCAGCAGTTTAATCAGCAACCTTTTATTTCATAACTAAAATCCCTATTTTGGTTGCCCATGTGAACAACTTTGCATTTCGGCTGGTTGGATGTCATCGGCCACTTGTATCCTCATGCAACTAGTCTATTTAAATCACTTTAAATTGTTAAATTTACCTCTATTTCCCCCCCACTCTGTCTGCTAACTTTGTCTCATCACCTAACATTGACACTGCTTTTAGCACCTATGTACCCTTAGGTTAGGTTAATGTAAACCAAGAATGTTAATGTGACAAGAATAGATCCCTTAGGTACCCCGCTAATAACGTCCACCCATTACGATTTCTCTCCAATTGGTACTACCGGCTGCTTCCTATTCTTTAACCACTTTAAAAGTGTTACCAGAAAATACTCATTTTATGCATCTGTCCCCTATCAGGGAACTAATCAAAGGCTTTACTAAAATCTAAATAAATTATTTAGGTTAGGTTGGTTTACCAGCAGTGACGTTAAGCGACTCCTAAAGGAATACTTTGTGACTTGCAAAATATACTGAAACGTGACTCACAACGGAGTACTGAAGTATCCGAACGCAGTAGCTCCTGCCAAGTCCTCTTTTTTTTTACTCTGACCCGGTCTTTAGTTTTCGTCTAGCAGTCCATTATCTAAAGGCTTTTCATGTGTCAAAGTGTTCGCACACCTTCACAAAAATAAATAACCCCAAATCCGTATACACACACACATAATTTATTATGTGTGTGACGCAATCTTAACGTTTATCGAGAGTTGTCCTTGAACGAAAACAACTGCAGGAAAACTGCAACAGGTGCTTGGATAATTTCCGTATTTACTCGCACGAAATAAAATGGAAAGTCACAGACAACCTTTGATCCCTTATTGAACTCCCACCCCCGCGTGTTTGCAGACCACGGTGCAAACTTAAACCCGAGATAAGTGCTTCTTTCATGCGCTCATTTCATACTATTTCAAACTTCTTTCCCATTTTGTTTCGCTCATATCAACCCCTTTTATGGGGTATCAGCCGTGCTTGAACGTTATTACCTTACCTTACCGAAATGCCTGTCATGTGACGTTAGCTACCTTGGAGCGCCATCCTTCTCTATCTTATGCCTTCCTCACTAGATCTGTCACAGTCCATCTTCTGTTCATGTTTTCCATTACGGTCTCTACGACGGGTCATGTGACCTCCATTTCTACGGTGACCTCACCCTAATACTTAAGCTCGAAATAAGACGAGCCCATCAGTTCGCTTCCTGTAAAGTAAACATAACCCAAGGCGTAAATTACAATGGGCATTTAAGGCCAGGTGTCCGTATGCTTGGCACAAACTGCACTATTTTATTCTGCGGAAGTTGGGCATAAAAATTTGAGTGGCTCTCATTGGTTGAGTCGTTCCGTGCCTCGAAGTAAAACTTCTTTTCATTGGTGGATGATTTGGGAGTGAATGAAACTGAAGTTAGCATTGGCTGGATCAAACCTCTGCTGGCACTTCCATAATACAATGCTGAATTCTTATCCAGTTTGCTTCTAAAAATCTTCCAGTACGTTAAGGCTTGTAAAAAAAATAAAAACACCCAAAGAAATGGGTCAGTTTGCCTGTTGCGTGCTTCCAGAATAGTACGAATTTTTGCTTTCTTGGAGCAAAGTTACAGATCTGCGTTGTGGAAGTACTTCCGCGAATTCTTTAGATCTTTCCAGTGTTAGAAGGAAAATCACTACTTATCGCTCGTGCAAATCTAACTACAGAAGTAAAGAAAATAAAGATTGTAAGCTATTTTTAGGTCAAGAACAGTCATCACCAATTCTAGAGATGCTCTGCTTGCTTACTATGTCCATGTTGCTTCGTCAGACGGCGGTGGATGTGTGGCGGTGTTTGGAAATCGTTTGTGTACTTAAATTAGGAAATTAAGTGCTATACTTTTACCGGAGGAAAAGTTGTGGTGTATTTATGGGCTGGTAAAGATCTTTCTGGATAAATTTTTATATTTTGAAATTCGGTTAATCGGGAAATAGTAATGGCGAATGCAGTCAAAAGGGAGTGAAGTTTGTTGAAATATTAACATTACATCCTTACAATGAGTGTGTTTTGATAGATATAGTTCATCTCATCTGTTTAAGTGTGAAATCATATGTGGATAACGGATTTATTGACCAAGTGTGTCACCTGGAATTGTACTAAATTGTGTGAGTGAGAAGCCAGTCTCGCCTCGAACCCTGAACCTTGAGTTAAGATGCTGGAATTGGTTAAACCAGCGAGGAAGATGCGACGCGCCAGTGAAAGTGTGGTTGGAAGCCTCAGCCCAAACGTTATCAACGCTAAGAAGGGCGTCGGGCTCTCTACGGGGGGCCATGTAGCCTCCATTTCTACGGTGACCTCGCCCAACCCGTGGGCGGTCCTCAATCTGGATATTTTCCTGGTGGTGCTGAACCCGCGGGGCCCCGCTGATCGGAGGAAGGTCGGGGCGCGACGGAGGTCATTCGTGGCCTCCGGAGGCCCTCGAGGCCAGGTCCTCTTCGCCGAGGGGGTCGAGGACGAAGAGGATAGTGAAGAACCCGATTCGTCTCAGACAGACGATGAAATGGAAGCCGCTGGATCCCCCCAGAGGGGTGAAGGCTTCGCCCCCGAGGGGGCGAATGATCTCGAAGAGAAGATGCGAGGGGGGAGGAGGATTAAGGGGTCATCTGCGGATGGGCGCCGTCGCCGCCGCCGCTGCTACAGGGGGCACGCCACCCCTTCGGACCTCTTCGGTGAGCCCTACTCGAGCCCCATGAAGAGCACTGTCCTCATTCGAGGTCGCAACAATGACTCCATCGAAATGAAGATTCAGAGAGTCCGTGAGGTTTGTCCCCCCCCCTCCCCCAATTATTAAAAACAATAATATAAAATGAACCTATGACGTAACAATCATTTATATTAATTATTATTACAAAATGCTCTCAAAATGATCACAGAATACTGACAAACCACTCCCATACCACACATACAAGCAGAAACCAAAATATTACCATTGGAGTACACCTAAACATAATAAGAACCCAACAGTTCAGTAGAACACCCAACCAATCACACCCAAACCTCCACCATACAATAAAAACCACCTCGATCCACACTCAAAAAAGTATCCCCAGTACACTAGTACCAACATCAGTACAATACCCCCTCCTTGGTCCAAACCATAACCCGATAAGACGCATCTGCACTATCCTCAATCACACATACTTAAACAACCTCACAAATGAACTACCTCTCCAAATTGACAAGTCAGATAAATCACTACTATTACTACACACACACACATTCACTCTCCACTGCAATTTAAGACCAAGCCACTCTCCTTTCCTCCAAGAGTACATGCTTACCATGGACCTTGCCTCCCTTGTCCCAACAAAAACATGCATCCGACGAAATGGAAGCCGCTGGATCCCACTAGGGGAGAGAAGCACGCCCTTCCCGGGGGGAGGGAGTGATGGGGGAGGCTTCACCCCTGAAATGGGGAATGATCTCGAAACGCACTTCTTCCCTTCACTGAGGGACCTCTGTACCCACCCGGGGTGTGTGGTGGCATTTCTGGGGTCCTCCCCCTCACGGAACAATAAACGAACTCGCTTGGTGGGTTGGAGGGTTACCCACTCCCTCGTATTGTAATCCAATGAAGGCTTTAGATGACCTTGGCTCCCGTTGTGAGAATTGGCGGTCGGGATATGCCCGGTGAGAGGTGTTTGGGTGTGACCAAAAAGTGAATGGAAATGGTGTCGGTCTTTCAGCCCAAACATATACACAAGTACACATGGGAGTATGTCTGTAAATCATGAATGTGTTTTTATTAGATACAGATTCGCTTAGGAGTAGTGTATGATTGAAAGCTTTGAGGGCTTGATGAGGGGATATCAGATCACATGATATTGTTGGCTTTGCGCTGGGAGAATCGAAACGCAAGGCAGAGATTCTCAACCAAGACGGGTAGTGGTGGTTCGTCAACCTGCCTTTATCCAGCCTGGTCCCGACCGGATAATGAAATACAAACAAAAGTCAGTATGACAATCGCTGGTGAGTCCGCGGTTCGGTCCTTAACAAGAGTGGTGCTAAGTACCACTAATCGGAATGGGGGGTGATCAGAGCGGAGGTAATTCGCGGTATTGAAGGCAAAAGATTATTTGAGTTGGACCTCGTTAACGCAATGACGCGCGATGAAGGCAAAGTTCGCGTGCCAACCCCCGAAATAGATATAGCGGAAAATTCTGTTTAAATAAATCTTATTTTTCCATTTAAGTGAAAAAAAGTTTATAATTAAAGGTTCATAAAACCGTTTGGATAAACATCTCAAAAATGTTTACGCAAAATCGGGCTGGTCGTAGTCTTCCTGTCTTTGTTGGAGCTAATTTGTATATTAATCCTGATCATTGTTAAGCTCGAAATCCAATGGCAATTCACCCAGCTCTACCTCTCATTGCCATAATATTTTTATGGCGGGAAAAGAGAACTCCCTTAAAAATCAGTGGTTCGATTCCCATGTTCGATTTGATAAGTAATTCAACCACTAATCCCCAACAGACTTGGAATTTTGGTTTGGTTGTCGATCTTAGTGTTCTTCATCTTCAACACCTACCAGTTCCCCCCCAGATAGGGTTAACGACCCCCCCCCCCTCCCTCTCCGTTCTAACGGTGGCCTGATTCACCGGGTTCTGACGGTATGTCGTATCCATGTGAACACATCAGAGTAAATTGGTTCTCTCTCGACGTCATGCTAGTATTAATGGTCCATTCGAGTGACGTCTTCCTTCTGAATATGGCACTTGGCAATGGGCCTAACTCAACGTGCGGGGGAAGTAAAAGTGAAAAGGAAGTGAAAATAGTGCATTGGTAGTGGAGTTTTCGCGCGTGATGGAACTTCTTCCCGAGCACTACCGCTCCTCCATCTCCTGGTATGGCCCCGATTGGAGGCGTGGGTGACGCGAACGAGCCATAATTATGTAGGTGTTGTGTCAGTTTCATCTCTCGATTGTGATCCACTAACGATGTTTGCTCTAAAGGTGAGGAAAGACGTTTGGGGGCGTGTTTTGATTATGTGGAGTTGGTATTACGCATAGTGTCAAGTTTTTGAATTGGCACTACGTCTTTGACACCCCTACCTCTCTCCTGCGAGGTGGGGATCCCTTGAGAATGTCACCACGTGTGTGTAGTGCGAGGTTTGGGCGGTGTGAGTAGGTGTTTGATGTTGGCTGGGCTTTGGTTGCATCTGAGACCCTCGCTGGCAAGCCCGAGGGGACATTTAAAATAGACACTCATCTGGGGAGTCCGAACAGGGACCGGTCCTTTGGAGGGAAGGGGTGAGGTGCTGGATAATGTTTTTTGATACCAACCAGCGAACGTTTCTTGACCCAGTGGTCACCCGTTCGCATCAGGGGTGTATGGAAATATTATGTGAAGACGAGGGAAGAAAAGAAAGCGGTGTTGTTATTTTATATATGTGCGGGACACCTTGTGTAGGGAGTTATTTGTTACCACGGGTATGGGTCCAGCGCGTCTGCCAATAAGGCGCCAAGTGCCTCACGTACCTTGGGGTTTGGTGTCCCCTCTCGTTAAGATTGAATCCGATACCTAGGTGTTAGAGGTCCAGTGAGGCCGTTCCATGTTTTCACGGCCTAGCCCCTCCCCCCTCTACCCCCCAAAGGCGAGTCGAGTATTTTAAGGTTTTGATCGAGTCGAATATTCGCTATAGAGCGTCATTTATGGGATATTTCAAAGCCAGAATAGAGGTTCCTTGAACAGTACCATTGACTTTAGGTTTCTACTTAAAACCATAGGGTTACACCCGAGAAGAAAGATGGTGCATCCAGTAATAAACTTGAATTTCCGCTCGTTATTGAGCTGCGTCTTCCTTGGAGAGTTTTAAAAATAGATGAGGGTGCTAGGTGGGGAGGGGGACAGGAGACGCCTATTATAGGCTATTGACTAGTCTTCTGTAGAGGCCTTTTCCTATGATCTTAAGTTTAGGTTTAGGAAAGAAATCGGTTGACAAACCGAGTGGTAGATGAATGGAATAGGCTCACTTGTCATGTGATAGAAGCCTCCTCTCTGCGGAGTTTTAAGAATAGATTGGATAGATTTATGGATGACGATGCCGGGTGGGACTCAACTGGGTGATGGAAAGATGAGCTGTTTCCTATAGTCCATTGATTAACTTTTGCAGACTCCTTCTTTTCTTAAGTCGAGACGATTGTTTTTCGTGTAATTTATTTTGACATCAGCTTGAATTCTCGAGTGTTCTCGTAATTTGAAACCAACTTTGCATTTTAGGAAGCTCGACAACTTCGGGCAGGTGATGTTACCGTTCGAGAGGGGTCGCAGAAAAAAGGAGCCGCCATGAAAATCGCTGGAGAAGGGTTTTCGGCCCACAAAGCAGCTGCTAGTGAAAATCAACAGAGACAGACCGTCACCCCATCAGGAACAATTAGTCAAGAAAGTTCTCGCAAATCTTCCAAGTCGGGATTAACGATTAAAACAAAGGGTGTCTGTACTAAACAGAGTTCAGAAGCATCATCAACAGAGGTACTTGGCTTCTTATTTTAGTGTATTTTATACTTGTATGCCAAATATCAATTAGAAATTGTGTTTATTAAGGTTTGTATGTCACATTCTACAATATTTATAATGTTTGGCTTTATATTTCAGAATAATATTAGTATAAGCGGTTTCGACGATATAAACCTGAACAATACTATAATGGAATTCTCCGCTACTTTGTCAAGTTTCGTGGATCAGCTGAAGGGGTTGCGCCCTGAGGAAGGAGTCGATCCTCCCTCCCTGCTAGAAAACATAAACGCCATGATCAGAAAAGCCTGGTCATTCCCAGAATATGGACACGAACTAGGATCATCCTTGTGTAATGTTCTCCGCCATAATGGAGGTCTCGACATTTTGCTCGAAAACTGCCGCTCAGTGGACGAGGATCTAAAGTTTTCGAGTGCCAAGGTAATCGAACAGTGTCTAACAACTGAGAATCGAGGGTATGTCGTGGACAAAGACCTTCAGACCGTTGTTGAAGTGGCGTGTGACTGCGCAAAGAATCCCGATTCTGACCAATTTAGGGTTGGTACTGGTATTCTGGAACATCTATTTAAACACAGTGAAGGAACTTGTTCTGATATAATTAAAATGGGGGGTTTAGAAGCGGTGTTAAACAAATGTAAAAAAAATGATAAAATTACGCTACGACATTGCGCTGGCGCTTTAGCGAACCTCTCTCTTTATGGTGGGGAAGAGAATCATCGAGCTATGATGAAGCACAAAGCGCAACTATGGCTCTTCCCACTGGCGTTTCACGAAGATGACAATATCAAATATTACGCGTGCTTGGCCATTGCTGCTCTGGTCGCTAACAAAGAGATCGAAGCCACCGTTATGGAATCTGGAACGCTGAGATTGGTAGAGCCTTTTGTCACCAGTCATCTTCCAGAGGAGTTCGCCAACTACACAGATGCTCAACGCCATGGCCAGTCCAAAAGCTGGCTTAAGAGACTCGTTCCAGTTTTGAGTAGCAAGCGGGAGGAAGCGCGGAGTCTAGCCGCCTTCCATTTCTGCATGGAAGCCGGGATCAAGAAAAAGCAGAGGAATCTTGAGATCTTTCGGGAAATTGGTGCTATACAACCTCTAAAAGATGTTGCAAGTTCTCCCAATGCAATCGCAAGTAGATACGCCATACAAGCGCTCAGTTTGATGGGTGAGGATGTTCCACATAAATTATCCCAACAAGTTCCCTTATGGTCTGTTGAAGACGTCACTGAATGGGTCCGGCAGATTGGTTTCGATGTTTACGCCGATGTATTCCAGAAATCTCAGGTGGATGGAGATCTCCTTCTCCAAATTACGGATCAGAACTTAAAAGAGGATATTGGACTCAACAATGGCATTATGAGGCAAAGGTTTGTGAGATCGCTTCGCAAACTGAAACAAATCGCCGACTACTCCTCTTGCGATGGGACTAAAATCTACGACTTCTTGTGTCAACTAGGGATTGAATTTACCGAATATACCTATTCCCTAATTCAAGCTGGTGTCACCAGGGATTACCTCAGGTAATTATTTATTCTTTTGTACGTTTTACGCCCTCTTTCAACCGTTAGGGAATTATGTAAGTATGGCAGAGATTATCCCGATGATAAGTCTATTAAAGCCACCCACGTGTGGGCAAACATCTTGATAATTCTCATTTGTTATCAGGTTTATCAAAGAAGAGCAGCTCTCTGAAGAATGTTTGATCTTTAATTCGATTCATAGACAGAAAATATTCAATGCCATTATGAGTAAGTTCACTTAATAGTTTTTGTCGTTATTCTTAAAATTAATTATGCACATTTGATTGCATTTCATCTTTTACTTCCATGCTTCCTTTTGAAGTACTTAGAAGCAAGTACAACAGTGAGTATAGTTAAAATCACGGTAGTCTTTTTTTTCAATAATATGTATATATTATTTAAGCTCGTGTGATGACTATTTTTTTAAGCTCATGGGATTATTATTTGAGCTCGTGGGATTATTTTTGTAAGCTCGTGAGATTATTATTTGAGCTCGTGGGATTATTTTAAAAGCTAATGAAATTATTTTTTGAGCTCATGGGATTATTATATGTGGAACTATCTAATTATGTTCATCCTTTCAGCCGAAGAACAGAGCACTCTCTCCAAAGACCTGGACATCTTCATCAGTTATCGAAGATCGAATGGATCCCAATTAGCAAGGTATTTTTAACTGCTATACATTTGTCTCGCTTCACCTTCACCAATTTGCCCATAAAATGTGGTCGCTGTGCATCAACACTACCCCAATTGTGTATTGTACTCGCACGAACAAAACTGTCGGTTCCGCGCGTTCCCGTGAAATTGGCCCATATACGGGGTTAGTTCTCTTTTATTATGGGTCTTCCTGCTCATTTGATGGCAATGCCGAGCGAGACACTGTAAATAAATTAATAAAATCCTCTAGACATTCTAAGCATTGCCATTCGTCCTCGTCCTTATATATGCCATTTTCGGTCCTAATTTATTAATCGCGTGATTTGTGTTCAGTTTATTGAAGGTCCACATGACTCTGCGAGGCTTTTCCGTGTTCATCGACGTGGAGCGCCTCGAAGCGGGCAAATTCGATAACAACCTCCTCAACTCGATTCAACAGGCCAAGACCTTCCTTTTGGTGCTCACCCCAAACGCCCTCGACCGGTGCATCGGCGATCACGAGTGTAAAGATTGGGTTCACAGGGTAAGTTGACACTGGTGGGGGGGGGGGAGGATTTGGGAAAATTGGCATAGATTTTTCTTTTCGGTATTGTCATAAATGACAACCTAACCTTTTGTACCCAGTTGTCATTTAAGGGATCGTGATTCGCGGGGATTTTTTTTAAACGGTTTAACGCTCTCTTGCACGTTGGTTGGGGGGGAGTGGGGGTCTATCCAAGCCATGGAAAAAAATCCAGAGGAGGTCGGAGGGACTTTCAACTGTACCCGAATTCCCCACAAGGCTGGCTCTGCCCCTTCCCATTTAGCAAGCACAAGGGCACCCATCACCTTTTTTCCTAGCGATGGGGTGCGCTGGGCCGTAGCATCTCATTCATTGAAGTTCCATCCTGGATGGAAGATCCTAAGCAACCCCCCATTATC
This sequence comes from Ceratothoa steindachneri, assembly GCA_963969495.1. Lineage (NCBI taxonomy): Eukaryota > Metazoa > Arthropoda > Malacostraca > Isopoda > Cymothoidae > Ceratothoa > Ceratothoa steindachneri. Next base: position 21,974,442 of record OZ018332.1, read on the forward strand.
GACTTGCCCCTCCTTCAACCCTCATTATTAAATTTATAATTTATTTTGCCAGGAAATTGTTGCAGCTTTGCGCTCTGACTGCACCATCATTCCAATCATCGACAATTTCACGTGGCCAGATCCCGAACAACTCCCTGAAGATATGAGGCCAATTTGTAAATTTAATGGCGTCAGGTGAGTCTCTCTTGACAAGGATTTCTCCAACACGCCATCGCGACTTATGTCCTGGAATGTTTATGCACTATGCACTCCACCGTTCCACCCACACTCCTCGTGGGATTCAGTCATTCGACCCATTATTGTATGGAGTTAGACTCGAAGCCCAGTGTGTCGGCCCCTTTATAATCAATTTCAGTCATATTTAATGGTCTAAGACAGGGTATGAAAGAGGAATACTTTGGTTTAATGGCAAGCTGGTCCCTTCCCTTATTGCTTGTTTATTTTTCCATTGTAAATCGTTAAAACTCAGACTCATACCAAGCGCTCTCGATTTAGACCAAGTTTTCACTAATTTGTTTTATAAAGTTAATATAAATAATCGATTCTAGAAGATTTCAAGTGTATCTTTCTCCTCTTTTACTAGATAAATCTTTAGCCTGTTTTTAACCTTTCTTCTGTCTGTCCTATTCCTTTTCTTGGCCATTTGACCGACTGTTAATCCACACCATTGGGAAAACGTGGCACCTGTTTTCGGTTATATTTTGCTACTCTCATTTCCTGCAGACAGATAAAAGATATGGATAGGTGTGGAAGATATATGTATATCCTCTGCGGCTATTGGAATCAGGGGTGCCATGCTAGACTTTACTCTCTCCTGGAGGGTACACAGGGTGGCGGGCTAGATCCTGCCAGGTTTTCGGGTGTACCGGGGGGCTTTACCCTTTGAACCACCCCCTTTTGGGGGCCATTATACCGAGACAAACTACAGGGTTGTTTCACTAACGCACCGCCCCCCTCCTTTTATAGATGGATCCACGATTACCAAGAAGCGTGTGTAGAAAAGCTAGAGCGATTCATGAGGGGTGAAGGCGGTATGCTAAGGGACGCATTGTCTCGTCAGGCATTCGGAAGCACCACGTACTTGGGTGGGGTGGGAACTCCCGGAACCCCCTCCGCTTTGCCGAGGGCGCCCCCCTCTTTCCAGCGAACGACGAGCATCGAGAGTGGAAAGGGTTCGTCTTGTTCCGATAAAGACCTTTCCAAAGACTGACGGGGCGACCCTACACTGGCCAGGCACAGAAGGTTAGTCCCCTCTCCCGCCCCGTTTATGACCCGACATTCAAATAAAAGCTGCCCCTGTTTACCCCTCCCTCCCTTCCTGCGTCACCCTCCAAATTAAATAAAATTTCCTTTCGTAGAATGTTGGCAACCAATAGTCCACGGGCCGGTTCACCCCTTCGTTCGGGGACCGGTGGTCTGGTGAGATCTCCACGACGTGGCTCCCCCTCTATGATGAGGGCCGGACGTCCGCCCCCATATCGATCGAAGAGTCTGGACACTGGACTGGACTCCGGGCCGGTAGAGAGTCCCACCGAGACCTCCGAAGGGGAGCAAGAACAGCAAGAAACACCGAAGAGCCACTCCCATACCTCTGCTTCGCATATGGACGTGTTCTCGTCCTGCGAGAACTACCTCCAGCAGCAGACGAAGAAGGGAGAGGAAAACGAGTCCCGGCTTTCGCGTCGACGGGTGAGCAGCATCCCTTGCGAAGAGGAAGGCGTCATAACCGAGGAAGACGATGACGGAGAGACGTCATCCTCCCTTCATCGCTGCGGATCAGACTTATCTAACTTGAGTCGGAAGTCGTCTTTCGTGAGCAAATGCGTTAACAAAGTTCGGACCCTCATGAAGAAATGAGGGTTTAGGCCAGTGTAGGGAAACTCAATCATTTTTTTTTGTTGTTCATTCGAACAAACCTATTTACCATAGCAGCTGCATTTCTGAGATGTAACTACTGCCTCTGTTGGAGGCGGGCGTATGCCCCAACTGCTCGGTTCGTTCAGACACAGGAACTATAATGCCAAGGTCTTGGAAAGACCTTTCCAATTAGGAATCTCAGGATTGAACGAATAGGTCTATTTTATTGACTGAGAAAAATAATCAAATTGATCAAATGTTTACTAATTCAGTAATGTAAACTAAACAATTTTATGACGCTTAAATATAAAATAAGTCTTAAGCTTTTTATCCTTAGTAAGCCATATTGGCTAACCGCATCTAAAACTATTTAACTGCATTGTTAAATTCTTTGAGTCATTGCTTCGTGCAAATATCTTTTAAATCCTAACTTTTTGTCAATTACATTTTGCATTTTTCCTATTTGGCAAATACAAATAAGGCATTTATTAAAATGCTATGCGTATTTGTACTATTGTAAATATTTATATTTATTTCAGGTAAAAGTTTATTTTATTCCAGGGCAGACTATGTAATTACTGTATTAAATGCTGTGAAATATTTTATTATATTCTTTGTTTTTTTTTTTAGATCTGCTTTTACAGTAGACATGAAGTAAACATCAAATGAAAATGGGTGAATAAAAAAAAAGGACCGAATTTTGAGAATTCGGTCCTTTTATGAGGATGGGGAAGGATAATTTTTTTAGAATAGACGGCCAAGCCCATTTCCGTTTTACTTTTGAAACTACCCCACTCTACCAATGGTCCCCTTCCTCATAAATGGACCGAGTGTAGCGAATCCGGTCGGTTTTTCGAACTACCCCGCCCACCATTGCATCTATGGAGATACGAGTATGGTTTTCGAGCCATGTGAAAAATTCACTCTAATTATTTTTGCACATATTTAGATCAGCGATCTTTAATAAAATGAGAAAACTTCGGTCATATTTGTCTGCCTTTGGGTAGGGAGGGGGGGGGTCATTGCGGAGACTTCCATTCAGAGGTGTCCGGGGGGGGGGGGCCTGGCGAGATTTGAAGTGAAGCCTCGCATTTGTGTATCACACAGATGCGATTTTTTTTTACGAAGGGCATTTTCCCTCAAATTGTGGTCGGCCCGGGTCAACTCCACTAAAACTACCTCCCCTTCCCACACTTTTTATTATGTCCTGCCCAACAAAAGCCCCTTAACATAACATACATAATTTAACGGATGACAAAAGCCACAAGGGCCTATCAAAGGTCATCCGTATCCATCAAATCCCACCCATATAATGCATCCATAGGATTTTGTCAGGTCATGCAGCTACAATATACAATTTAACAATCCATAGGAATGTCCAACCATGCATCTACAATATATAATTTAAAGCCTCCATAGGAGTCTGTCAAAAACAAAATCAAAATCCCCCAAAATATACAATAAAAAGAAACTGCATCCACAGGAATGAGTCAAGAAACATATCCACATACTAAAAAGTAAGAAATTAACCCTCCATCCCCATATAATCATCCAATCTGCGCTTGAAAACATTCAAGTTTGGGCTGTCTACAGTCTCAGGTGGCAAACTATTCCAATAATCCACCACTCTGTTAGTGAAAAAATATTTTCTAACATCCAGTCTGCACCTCTGTTTTTTAATCTTTAAGTGGTGGCCTCTAGTTCTATTACTACCTTCTAACTCAAATAACTTGCTGAAATCTAATTTATCCATCCCAGAAAAGATTTTAAAAAGCTCAATCATATCTCCCCTCACACACCTTCTTTCAAATGAAAACATATTTAATACCCTCAGTCTATCTTCATATTGAAGGTGCTTCAGGGATGGTATTATTTTTGTTGCCCTCCTTTGTACTGACTCTAATAAGTTTATATCATGTCTAAAATGTGGTGACCATGCCTGTATACAGTACTCTAAATGTGGCCTGACATAAGAGTTGTATAGTTTAAGGATGACCTCCTTACTCTTGTAGCTAACATTTCTTTTAATGTAACCTTCCTAGTGATGGGGTCCTTAAGTGCTGTAGCTTCCAGTGAGGATTTCATCCCTGGACAGAAGGTCCCAAGCAAGCGCTTTCTCTCTCACACACACTCCTTTGTATATTCTCTTCCTAAGTCTCACAGCTCCCCCCCCCCGCCCACACACACACACACACACATACCAGCACCTTACTTCCAAGCTAACTTAATATGGATCCCCCACATCCCCCCAAACATACCTTAATATAACATGTCCACACTCACGAAGACACACACTACCCCGCATAACCACATCATCTCCACAGAAAGAGCACTACTCTTCCAATTACGATCGGAGCACTCACCCATACATACTACAACAATACAAACACCAACATGCACTAGGTGTAATAGAGCCCCAGAACGCACAAAACACCTCGATTGCCCTAACCTCACACCCAACGCACACTACAGCACATCACTAAGGGACCTGTGCACCCGCGCGGAGGACATTGTGTGGTTCCTGATGGGCGGGGGGGGGGGGCTCATGGAAGAGAGGTAAACAAGTAAAACCAAGTATTTCGCTCGAGATCTTTGCTTCCATATCATAGTCTCCCATACACCAACGTTGCCACAAACTCTCATGCAGCTTCCTAGCACATTCCACATTCAAACCATTACCATTGCGAAAACGTGGACACCAGGAAGATCTTCACCTTGAACACAAATCCGACTCGTAACCATGGTTACAGAATGGATTTAACCCTCATTCTATACTAGTATTTGCGGGAACTATTTCTATAAGATCTGTGGTACATGAAATCGTCTTCTGCCGAGGTGGTGAAGATGTTCATCTATAGAGCCGTTCAAATCTAGACGGGATGATGTCCATTAATTTGTATAGAACCTAGTGTCGAGTAGAGTATTAAATACCTGTTTTGTGTCATTTTTCACATCACAATTGGGGGGTATCTTTTCCGCTTTCTGTGCCCGCAAAAGCGGGTGGGGAGGGCCTTCATCTGTGCTGCTTTTCTCATGCTCCATAACGTAATTTCACGGAGGACAAAAGCCGCAAGGGCCTATCCATGTTGGGGCTTTCTTAAAATACTACCTCCTCGGTATGGTCAACAATGTCCTTTGAGGTGCTACTATTCCTTGTGTCTCCTTATAACACACACTTTCCTACCACTTAAAACCTTCTGGTTACAATTCCTGTACCATTATCGTTGACACTTCGCACTTGTTCAGGGGTAACACCACAAGCTCTAATACTCCACCCTATTTTCGGCCCCAAATGCCATACTCTTTTTGGCATTCACTTTTAGTCTCCTTCCTCACTCTCTCAAATGCTTCGATCACTTTGTCCAAATCACTCTCACGCGACCACCCAGCCGGCGATCATAAAACCCTTAGTTCTGCTTCAGGTCTATGTCGATATGAGCTCTCATATAAGGTAGCGTGAAGCAGTTGTGAGTTGGCAGATGGTCTCATTTTGTTTTCTTGATTTTAAAGCGCAATAGCAACGAGAACGTCTCACGCAGAAAGTTTAGGAGGAAACATTTGTAAGTGCTGAAGAGGAAGTGCAAATGTGTGAAAGATATATAACTGCAATGGGGCTGGAAGGGCAAATATGTTATTGGGTGTTTAGACAGTGTTACATAGATGAACAGGCCACAACAGACCTTGCGGTCCAAACTAGGTTGGGGCAAGAGTCATTTGTGTAAGCGATTAATAAAAGTGGGAGAGAGAGGTCAGGGTCTTTATAAAATTCAGTGGAGTTCGAAGATATCTGGAAGGGGAGACCAAGACGGTAATCGGGTGTCCAAAAGGAAGCTAAGCGTGTGCTGGAGATGGCTGGTAAGGCCGTCTCCTCCAGCCACAGGACCATGCGACCAACACCAAAGAGACGAGGGAGGCTAGCATCCTCTAAAAAGTGAATTGCCCCGAAAGCACTCGGGAGGCGGGGGGGAGGGGCGCTTTGTGAATCGCTAAAGATCACTATCCGGTCTCCGATCCGGACACTACGCTTTATCTCCCGTAACAAGCGGTGTATTGTAACCAGCTCCGCCGTGAAGGCAGAAGCACTACCTGGTAGAGCCCCGCTGACTTCAAACCGAAGGCATAAGGCGTGAAAGCTGACACCCTTATAAGACCAGGATCATCCCTTTACACTGGTACGGATCTAGAGTGACACGAAATGTACTCTAAAATGATCGAAGGCAGTACTCCCGGAAGGGTGGAAGCTTTGAGAGCAGAGGTGTGGCGACAAAAAGTTAAAGATGGTACCCTCCAGGGTGGCGTCCTAGGCAGAACCAAAGGCGCTACCGTGCCGAAAGATATATCGACCTCTCGAAGGAGTTTCCTTGCCCTAAACCTAAAGGGATTAGGGCGTGACTGGCGTGTCTCAGCGGCATTGGCTCCGCTGAAATGTACCACGGATGCAGTGAGAGACATTGGCGACTGAGGGAGACGACAGGATCCGCGCGTATAAGCGCATAATGAACTGTGCACGGCAAAGAGCAAGTGGCCTCTTCTCGGGATAGAGAAGTAGGCTCAATTGGGGACGTGCGGAAGGCACCAGTCACGAAACGGAGCTCGGTGCGGTGGATCGATTCCACTTTCCGCAATACCCGCTCGTCTGTGGGTGCATAAAACTCGCATCCGTAGTCGAGATTCGAACGAGCACGGAATCGATAAAAAATTAAGGCAGTAGCCCTATCAGCACATGGGGCTGAACGTCATGGAACGAAAAATGTCCATAGTGCCAGTAAAAGAGACCCTAAGACTGAGAATATGAGCCTATGAAGTGAGGCGTCGTTCAAAGCCAAGCTCAAGGAAACTGGCCGAATCCGCCAGTTCGAAGCGAACCCGTTTAGGAACAAGCCCAAGTAGGGGAATGAAATCTATCACCTTAGTATTGGATGAAGAAAACCAAAACCTGTGCGGGTCGACATATCAAGAAATGCGGTTCAATGACAGTTGGAGTCTACGCTCCCATTGTGTGGAGAGTCTTCATGATACCGTATCATAGGCCTTCTCCAGATCGAAAAACACCGTGGCGTAGTGCTGTCTACGAAAGAAGGCCTCGCAGACGGCATTTTCCAGTCGGAGCAGAGCATCCGACGTGGAGTGGAACTTGCGGAAGCCGCACTGTGAAGAAGGCAGGTGGCTTCCGCTGTCCAGGAAAAAGGCTAATCTAACATTTACCAATTTCTCCATCAACGAGCACACGCAGCAGGTTAGAGAGATTGGGCGGAAAACGGCCAGGGCAGAGTAACCTCTTCTTGGTTTGCAAAAGGGGTAGCACAGTAGTGATTCGCCAGGAGTCTGGGAGGATACCCTCTACCCAGATCTTGTTGAACAGATCTAACAGAAAGACCATACCTCGCTCACCCAGGTGTAAATGCATGTCGTCCGGGACATCATCTGGACCAGGGGCGGTGTCTGTTCATGAAACGAGAGCGAAACGCAACTTAATCAAAGTAAACCTGTCGTTGAACGGTTCTCCGTCTCTGAAGGTAAAGTCCAATCGGCGGGCTTCCGCGACATGACGACGCGCATTGAATGCTGGCGGAGCAGCACGAATCCTTTTGACTCCCTTCCACAGCTCTGCTAGAGGGGTCTTCCTGTTAAGTGAAGACACATATGCCCGCCAAGAGCGGCGGGCGTGATTCGAAAAAATATCTTAACTAAGGCCTAGCTCAACGAAATTCACCGACGGTTTAATCTTCCTGCCGGCATTATAGGCCTATCACTTCTGACTGAGGGCCGTGAAAAACGGCCAGACGTTCTAAGAATAATAGTCCCTTAGCGATACGGTTGCCGGATAAGAACACAAAGGCCTCCTACAACGACATAAACTCCTCGACTGGGAGAGAGAAATCAGTCATTTCCAGCTCGTCGATTAGGTCAGCAAGTACCTGACCCCTACGAATGATTGAGTAGTCTCCCCAAAGGGGTGTCTACCATTCAAATCCCAGTGCAAGAGAAAGGGCCTCGGTAACAGTGTCACTGCTGAGGTTCACTGAGTTGAACTCGACTGATAGTGGAATATACGCTGCATTGGCCCTACCTGAAAGGTATTTATAGCAAAATGATGAACAGAGACATGCCGAGTGTAAATCGCGCATCTTCCTGCCTGGCACCCATGACGTGGGTGTGTGTGTTGCAAAACCCTTATACTCTTTGGTCACCCTTTTCTTTGGTGATGTCTTCTAAGAAGTAGACTACGAGTTCCCTCACATATACCAATCCCTTCACGAAATTTATGATAGAATTCAGCGTTGCAGTAACCGACGTGCCATTGAGTGCCCGAAAGGCACTAATCTTTTCCTATTCGGAAGGCTCCTGTCTGAGAAAGGGGCCACCTTCGGTCCTCTACCAGTCAATCTAGCTAAAGCTCTCTTTTTATCGAGCATGTGGCCTTTAGCCAACATACCGCCATCAGTAGATCGAATAGCTAAATATGCATTTGAAACCAGAAGGCTTAGACACAGCAGATAACCTTTGAATGAGGCCCCGACGTAATCAAGGCTTCGTTCACCCCATTTGCGACTTTGGTATTCGCCTGCGCCTTCCTACCTCATGTCACATCGGGGCCGTACGTACCAGTCTTGGCCTTATCGCTGGCCAAAACGGCACCGGACCCATCCGTCCCCGGAGTTTACATAGAAGGAGGAACCCCTTGTACTCTTGGATTTCTTCTTACTTTTCTTCCTCTATGGAGAGGAGGACGCCGGATAAAACCGCTTCAACCTCCACTGGATGGACCAACCTCGGCCAAATGTTTCTGCGAGTTAGAGAAGATAGATCTTAGCTGTCAAGGGTGCACTAGCCGGGGGAGGCACTCCTTCCAACTGCCCCCTCCCCCACTTCCAAGTATCGGGTATTCTGACCAGGGAGTCATAGGGCACGGCATGCCGACGCGCATTGAGAAGGGTGAGCAGGCATGTCAGCTTTTATCAACGCCACAAACCTCGTGTCTAGGCAAGGCATATGGGGACGATGCAGCCTCTTACCCCTCTAAGGGAGGTTGTGGTAGGTCACCTGACTCCAACGGGGGACTGAAACCAGGGACCGAGGCGACGCGTCCTTTGACTTGCCGTGTTCTAGGTGGGCCCCTGAGAAAGCAAAATTGACCCGCCCGGAGACAACTCTACAAAAAAAGTGTAAGGTGGGACAACCTTCGACCCCATCAAAAATGGAGGGAGAACCGCCCTTTTCCCTATAAGTCTTGAAGGGTCACTGATAAAGCATAGGGGGGAAGAGGGCACCTCCGTCACAGAGATGGAGCTGTCCGTGGGTGGCACCGAATATACTAAAGGGAAAAACATCGTTGCCGTAGTCATGTTGGATGGAAGCCATACACCAGTCGCTTTTACCTGCGCGTTTCCTCATCCGCCTCAACACCAAGGTTGGGCGAGGATTTAGAAAGAGGGACGTAATCATAAATTTTGGCGAAAGCTTATAAACACGTACTAACACTCGAAAATTCCTGAACTTATGACCAATAAGATAAAAAAGGTAAGTTGGAGGGCTACATCCAACGTCGGGTTTTCAGACTTTCAGGGGTCCACCCTGGGTGGGTTAGCGGTGTTGTTCGCAACCTGAAGTTGCCCAGTCATTCATTAAAGATCGCAGCTACCGACTAGGAACAAGAGGCAGGAGGAGAGGGAGATATCTACATACTGATCTACAGGACTCGCAAGATATGAAGATATGTTGTGGCAGATCCAGCAACGCCCCCCTCCCTAAGAAGTTTTAGCTGGCCTGGCAGCCTGCATGGCAGTAAAGCCCGCCGGTCACAAGCAGTACCGCCACAGAGAAGTGGTAACCAAGTTACACCTTTGAGGGCTAAGGATGCAAATATGCGCCTCCTTGGTGAAAGAAGCTTCGTTAAACAGGACCATTTAGGAGCGAGTCTAGGTCAGGGTGAAACCGCTGACGGTGTCAGAAGTACACCAACTTAGTCTTGGTCCAAGAACATCAAAACCCCACCTCTAAGCGAAGCGAGAGATGCGGTTTGAGGCCTGTTGGACTCTACGCTCCAGGTGGGGCATCCGGGCGTCCCCAAAAGAGATTGCAAGGTCTAGGTCAGGGGTGGGCAACCTTTTCAGAGTGAGGGACTTTTGGGAGCAGGCCGGAGTGACAAACGAAATCCCCAAATTGACACACATACACACACTCTCTCTCTCTCTCACACACACACACTCTCTCTCTCTCTCGCATTTCATCCCTTTAAAATGCCCCCGTCGGTCTTCTGTTCAACCAAAGTGGTTTAATCGAGAAATAGGCCAACTGCTTAAGTAGAAGAGAATTGTGTACCGGCATTCAAAGATCTCGGGTGACTATGACGAATACGGGAGGCTAGCCAGGAGAGTGAAGTCCAGCATAAGGGCGGCTAAGCGGTCTGAGGAACTCCGAGTGGCGAGACTCTGTAAAGAGAATCCCAAGGAGTTTTTTGGATATGTGAACAGCCGTAAACCAATCCGTCGAACGATTGGCCCTTTGGGGAATGAGGAGGGGACATTAAAGCACTCAGATGCAGAAAATGCTAACCACCTCAACGAATACTACTCTTCAGTGTTTACTGAAGAGTGTGGTTCCATCCCCCAGCCAACGAGTTCCTACTCGGTGGAAAAGCTGGAGGATATGGACTTCACCGAATGAGAAATAAAAAAGAAGATCACTGACCTAATGACAAATAAGTCACCTGGCCCGGATGGGTTTCTACCTAAAGTGTTGAAAGAAGTGCGCGATCAAGTGTCACGACACCTGAGCGCAATCTTCAACATGTCAATCCGGACCGAATGCGTTCCTAGAGACAGGCGTGAAGTGAAGGTGACTCCTATCTTCAAGAAAGGAGACCGTAGCCAACCGTCGAACTACCGACCTATCAGTCTGATTTCGATAGTGGGTAAACTCATGGAAAGCATGATGGTGGACAAAATTACTTCGCATTTAGAGTCAAAGCTGCTACTGAGGAGTTCCCAGCACGGCTTCCGAAGGCCTGACGAACCTTGCGGAATTCTTCCACTTCGTATTCAGTGAGCACGATCGGGACAAGGCGGTGGATGTGGTCTACTTATACTTTCAGAAAGCCTTTGATAAGGTACCACACCGCCGCCTTCTCCGGAAAGTGCGAGCGCTGGGAATAAACGGAAAAGTAGCCGGCCGGATAGAGAACTGCCTAAGTGGCAGACGGCAACGGGTAGTAGTGAATGGACAGGGTTCTGAGTGGGTACCCGTTAGTAGCGGAGTGCCTCAAGGTTATGCCCTGGGATCACTTCTATTAATCATCTACGTCAACGACATGGACGGTGACATGGTTGCCAAGATTTCCAAATTTGCCGACGATACCAAGCTTGGTATGAACGTTGCAAAGAATGGAAATACTGCCCACCTTCAAGAAGATCTGAGGAAAATTAGGGAGTGGTCGAACACGTGGAAAATGCCTTTTAACGTGAGCAAATGCAAAGTGATGCATATCGGCCACCGAAATCCCCAATATCAGTATATCCTTAAGGGCACTGCTATTGAATCCACCGACACTGAGAAGGAATTGGGTGTAACAATCACTAGTGACCTCAAGTTCTCGAAACAGTGTATTGAGTCGAAGAAGAAAGCCCAAAGGATGTTAGGGTATATAAAGCGCCAGTTTGGATACCGTAACAAGGAGATAGTACTTTGTCTGTACAACTCACTTGTCCTACCGCACCTGGAGTATGCCGTACAATTTTGGAGTCCTTCATTTAGAAAGGACATCGCGAGATTGGAACGCGTGCAAGCCAGGGCAACCAAACTGATTCCTTCCATCAGACATAAAAGTTATGAAGATAGATTAAGGAAATTAGATCTGTTCTCGTTGGAAACCTGTAGACTGCGTGGTCAGCTCATTGAAGTTTTCAAAATACTTCGAGGGTTCGACAATGTTGACTACGGGGATATTTTTACACTTGTTGAGAGCAGAACAAGTAATCATCGCTTTAAACTTGAACTGAAGCGTTACAACCGCGATCTGTGTGGAAAACTTTTCACCTACACTATCTGCGGTAAGTGGAACGCACTTCCAGTGGAAGTTGTCAACAGTGAATCTGTTGACCAGTTCAAGTCAAGACTAGACAGGGTCTTGAAAAGTGGCCGTTTAAGGACGTAAACCATTTGAGCAGAGATGTGCCCGCTCGTCTCCTAGTCCAAAGATACCCTCATTGAATGGACCGTAAGATCTTCTAGAGTACTTTCTTTCCTTGTTACTCTCTCTCACTCACTATCACACACTCACTCACTCTCACTTTCTCTCAACACTCACTCACTCTCACACACTCACTCTCACTCAGACACTCACTCACTCTCTCACACACACACTCACTCTCTCTCACACACTCTCTCTCTTTCTCGCAATAAAGAAACAAATGAGTCTCATACTAACCAGGGTTTTCAGAAAGTTAGAAATAATTAAAAAAAAAGTAAGGAGAGTGGAAAACCCAACCATCACTCTGACGAACAGGTTCGCTGCTGTAGGTGAGACAAGCTCCTTAAGGGTAAAGTCGCATAACGGAGAAAAGCAGGTTAGGAAATCCAGCAGCAATGAAGGTAACACCTATGTCTTGTCTGACTCACTTTTAAGGGGTCAGGGTGTAGCATTTGCCATGGAAAGGAAGAACAGAATGGTCAAGGTAATACCAGGTGGTACTTTAGACATAATTACTGAAGACCTTAAGAAAGCAAAAGTCCCCAGGAGTTCATGCCTACTAGTTAACGTGGGTAGTAACGATGCATATGGCGGAGGTAAAGCCACAAGTAGGGAAATACTAGCCAAGTTTAACAAGCTAATAAAAAAAATGAGATCCAAGACAAATAAATGCATAGTTAATGGAATACTGCCACGTATGGCAGTCAACAATCACTACAGTAACATCAGAGCTCTAGGAATCAATGAATCTCTAAAAGAAATGTGTGAGAAAGAACATGTGATATATAACGACACATGGAGTAGCTTCCATAATGAGCCTTGGCTAATAAACAGAGATGGTATTCATTTGTCACAAGCAGGAGTACAGTTAATGAGGAAATCACTAAACAATGCTGTATATAATATACATCAGAGATGCCAGAGTCAAACAAATAACCCTCCCACACCTGCCACAGAACGGGTTTCCCCTGCCTCACCTGACCAAAGGCACAGGGTAGGGACCCCCTCAACCCAAGCTAACCCAACGCAGATGTCCAATACGCCCTCCCAAGCCACACCTCCAACCCATATAATTTCCATGTAACTCCTCGCCCTACCGACAACCCATTTAATTTTCATGTCACTCCTCGCCCTGTTGCAATCCTCTTAATCCTCGTGGCTACGCTCAAGCAGCTGCCTCCCCTCCCCAATCCCTCCGGCCCTGACCCCCACCCCCACCCACAGACAGGGAAACTAATGAATAGTCTCACCTCCTCACCTCCAAAAGAAATTAGTAAAATCAAAATAATAACTTTTAATGCACGTAGCCTTAGAAAACATATTACAGAACTTAAATGTCTAATAGCAACGGAAGAGGTTGACATCATGACCATAACTGAGACTCATCTACAAATTGGTATAAAAGACTTAATATGTGAATACATGCTAGATGGCTATAGATTATTTTACAAAAACAGGGCCAATCGAAGGCTTGGAGGAGGAGTGGGACTATATATAAGATCAGAATTGAAAGTAACTGAGGTAGAACTTACAAATTATGAAGTGGAGCTGATCTGTGTTAAACTACATTTACGAGATTTTAAAATAAACAAAAGCACTGTCCCCCTGCCTCTCTGGGATCTTTTCTTCAAGGGTTGTTCCCGGAGAGGCTCTGGCCTTCTCGTGGCGAGGGGGGTCAGCCATGGGCCCCTTAGGGGACCCCTGGTGCTGTCAACAAGACTTTTAACACGCCCCTCTTTCTTTCCTCCTATATTACGCTCTACCACTGCCCTTTATTTCCCCCTCTTCCTTCACCTATCTAGTGGTCCTTATCGATACCCGACCTCTGCTCTTTTAATGGATTGATTCCGAATTGTTCTTTCATGAAGGCGAAAGAGGCTGGGCATCTCCACCGCCTTCGTCTACCGAATGCCCAAGGAGAAACCTATCGTTGGCCCCTTTTCTCCGTGCGTAGGGGAACTCAAGCTGCCTCTTAGGCTTCTAAAGATGGTGTGGTAGATTCGTATTCATTCTCCAAGAGGACATACCAGACGTAACTGATTGTAGAGTTGCAGTAGTGCCGGGCCCTTGTAGGCCTCCATGGTGGGGAGCCCCGAGGGAGAATGCGAAGTTTTTTCTTTTTACAATGGCTAGCCATAAACCAAAAACCTTCCCTTCTCGTAAGGGTTCTCGTGCCAAACGTTCCTTAGCTTCCCTTTCAGCCTTTCCTCGCTCGTTAGACCCCTATTCCAACGAAGTAGACCCAGATCTTGATTATCCTCGCTTTCTTGTCATGAATTCATCATCCGACATCCCACTTGAAAAAGTCGATGTGTTTGACGTCAATGAATCTTTTGAGTCCCCCTGTGGTGAACCCCACCGGATGTGGTCAAGAGGAAGTGGTGATGTCGTAGACGAGGTGTCATCCCACTCTCAACACAATTTTGTGCGAAATCTATCTTCGATAGCTGAAATTCCAATAACTGTCTCGCCCCACCCGCGTCTGAATTTTGTCAAAAGTGTCGTCCGTTGAAACGAACTAAAGGACTACGACCCCACCCACCTTCAGAGTAAGCTCAGTACCCAACGTGTCACACAGGTACACAGGGTAACTAAAACATTAGGCTCCACTAAAGTCCCAACCGCCACACTGATTTTAACATTTGAACGACAAGAACTGCCGCAGTATATTAAAGCTGGGTACTATAGCAATGCATTCCTATAATAATAACCTCCTGGGAAACTTAAATATGTATATACATCAATTATTATGTAAAATTCATATTATGCATTCCTTTAACTTTGTTGATTTAATCATTCAATTATTTTACTTTAACTTTGCTAATTTAATCTTCCAATTATTTTACTTAACTTGTGTAAATTAAATCATTTTATGTAAAACTTAATAATTAATTAATTCATTTATTTTACTTGTCATTTTATTTAACGGATACTGTTCCAAACAACATCTCCTAAAATTTCCCACACAAACAAACAAATACACGCTTCCAGCTCGACAAAATAGCACACTATTCCTTCTTAGTTGACTCTCAGCATTCTCCGTATAAAGTCCCTAATTCACAGTCCATCATAGTTACTATATTATTTTACCATATTATTCCACCATATTAATTTCGCATCTTGTTACTGTAAATCATATGTTAAAATATCTTACATTGTATACCTAACCTACTTATCTCATTGTACATTCGTTGATTCTATGAATATATCTATATTTGTGTAATTCTTTCTTAAAGCCCAGTTCATTATTCCAAAATTTATTTCGCTGTCATCTTAGGCCTAAAAACTATCCGCCTACAAATTCGATCAAACAAATTTATGGTTATGGTTTTCGAAACGCTATCTAGGCTGATTTATTAACAGAAAATAAATCACATGAATAACCATATACTATAGTATCTACGTGTCCCGGTAAGTCCCTACATCGAACTAACCAGACGCTGCTTCAATTGCAATCAATTTGGACATGTTGGCCGTGCCTGTCGGCACCCTCGCTCCTGCGTGAATTGTAGCTCTGACTACCATGGCTCCGAATGCACCAAAACACCCAGCTGTACCAACTGCGGAGGTACCCACAGTGCTGCGTCAAAACTCTGCTCTATATTTTTATATGAAAAGGAAGTGCTCGCTTTGCGCGACTCCCTACGTCTAGGTATAAGAGACGCCAGCCAGCGTACCGGAGCACAAACCTCGCCACTCGGCCGGCTCTTCTCTGACGTTTTACGTGACGCTGGACGAAACGGACCATCATGCGCGAGTTCTGACCAGCCTGAAACACTTCACCCTAGATATACTCGCAGCGTCGAAAACATTCAGAATATGCAGTCGAAGCATCGCTCTCACACCGAGATAACCGATGTAGCCCCCCCCTCCTCTCTCCAGCAGCTTTAGCTGGGAGAGACGCTCAGGGTGAGACACTTGAAGACATCAGACGCTATTCGAAAGAATCCTCCAGATCGACCAGTGAAGGTTCATCCACTCCGCCCCGAGACCCAAACCCCAGGGGTAAGAGGAAGGATTCCTCACCTGGGTCATCGACCACCAATAAGCGGGCAGCCTCTGGAGCTGAGTCGGCCAAACCCCGAGAATCTTCAATGGACTCCTCCCCTATGGCTGAACATGCTATGCCCTTAAGTCCGTCCCGCCCTTCACAGGACTTAGGCCCCATCCTGATCCAAACGATGGCAGATATACACCCAGCTTCACACACCTCGCTCAGATTACCTGTTCGTTCCGCTCACCCTTCAACCCAAGATCCGATGAAAGCAGTTGATACTCCAACATCACCAATCATGGCGGTTGGACCAACTCCTCAGACACCGAAAATACCCTCGACCCATAAATCCGGATCTACCGGCTGAAAATGCCTTCTTGATCTTCCTTTTCCGTCAGGTTGCGAGCCCGAATTACAATCAAGGGCCTCGGTCGGTTCTCCAAAACCCACGAAAAAAAACCCGTTACTGCTCCATCTAGGATCTCTCCCCCTGCAAAAGCAGGCTCCTCAAAATATGCTCTCCGTCTCCCAAGCTCTTTGGGACGAACCTTAAATACAATATCGGCCTTAAAAGATAAAAAAATATATCCACAGTGGTATCTAATCGTCACACATAATATCTTCCATTTACAATGGAATTGTCAAGGCGTTCTTCCAACGTGGGAAGAACTCAAAATTCTTTCGACGACTATCCAACCCGCAGTTATTTGTCTTTAGGAGAATAAACTGGGTATACGGCCCTTTCCACCGGTACCCGGCTTTCTCACTTCCAACTCTATTGCTCCTGCTGCAAGCCCCTCTCATGGGGAGTGTCAATCATGGTATCTTCGTCCTACCATGTTTCTCCCATCTTCCTACATACTACCCTCCAAGCTGTTGCCGTGAGGGTTTTTCTTACCGAGCTTTTTACCGTTTGCTCTATTTACCTACCCCCTTGTTTATCATTGTCAAGACCCGGCCTTTTAGAACCTATAGACCAGTTGCCCTCCCCATTCTTATTACTAGGAGATTTTAACGCCCGTCACCCATACTGGGGTGACATCACTCGAAATGTCGAAGGCAGTGTTTTAGAGTCTCTTTTATTATCTGACTTTCTTTGTGTCTTAAATACTGGCGATTTTACCTCTTATCATGTCCAGACGGACTCTTTTAGCTGTGTTGACCTATCTGTTTGTTCCCCTGATTGCTTCACGGAATTTCAATGGTTAATTCTCGACGATCTCCATGGGTGTGACCACTTCCCTATTGTCTTGTCGGCCCTTCAAGTTAGCTCTCATGCAACCATGCCCCTTAAGTGGGACTTAGGTCATGCAGATTGGGAAGGTTTCCAAGAGGCGTCCTTCACAAATGCATCCTTGGGAACCTTCAATGGAGTGGACGCGGCAGTAGAATACTTTACATCGACTATCTACAATACAGCAACACAAACCATCCCACGGAGGCGACCTGCCACGGGCTGCTCAACGGTGCCCTGGTGGATCTCGACGTATAAAACAGCTATCAAAAATTACAAGTTAGCCCATGCAAGATTCCGAAAGAACCCAACTTTGTGCAACAAGGTCGACCGAAACCGAGCTCGTGCGCTTCGCCAAAGAACCCTTCGTCAGGCTCGCCGAAATTCATGGCACCGT
This sequence comes from Ceratothoa steindachneri, assembly GCA_963969495.1. NCBI lineage: Eukaryota > Metazoa > Arthropoda > Malacostraca > Isopoda > Cymothoidae > Ceratothoa > Ceratothoa steindachneri. Next base: position 21,992,113 of record OZ018332.1, read on the forward strand.
TACTTTTCATCAATTTCCTCTATGACACCTACTGCTAAGATCTGGAAGAGGATTAATAAGATCCGGGGCCGTTATGCTAATCATCATACCCCCACACTCAACTTAGGCGGTTCCTTGGAGAATGACAGCCTGGTGGTCACAATGCTTTTGCTGACCATTTCCGCGCCGTCAGCAGTGTCAGCCGTTACGATAAGGCTTTTCAATCCTACAAATCAAAGGAAGAATCTCATTCTTTCAACTTCACAACAAAATCTAACCTTCCGTATAACGCTCTATTCAGCATCCATGAGCTGCATAGCGCTTTGTCCTTTTGCAGATCTACTTCCCCTGGCCTTGACGAGATCCATTTCGATATGATTCGGCACCTACATCCACATTCTACTCTCTTCTTACTTGATTTGTACAACCTTATATGGGTGAAGGGTTTTTACCCGTCATCATGGCGCATTGGGATCATCCTTTCCTTTGCCGAACCGGGCAGGGATGGGTTGGATGCAGATCACTACCGCTCTATAGCTCTCACCAGTGTTTGAGTAAGTTGCTGGAAAAAATGATATTGGAGCGCCTAAACTGGTTCCTAGAAACCAATCACCTTCTCTCTCCATTTCAACGTGGCGTCCGCAAAGGTCATAGTACCCTTGACCTACTAGTACGTTTCGAGGGATCGGTCCGGAAAGCTTTCTCATTAAAGCACAGAGTCCTGGCCATATTTTTCGATATTAAGAAAGCCTACGACACAACATGGAGATACGGCATCTTGAAGCAGCTATACGTCTGGGGGATGAGAGGCCTTTTACCTTCACTTATTCAAAGTTTTTTAGCATCTCGATCCTTCAAGGTACGTGTTGGAGACTCATACTCTGACCTGCAACCCCAAGAGGAGGGAGTTCCTCAGGGCAGTGTTTTATGTTTTATAATTGCCATCAATGATATTATTTCGTCTCTCCCAGAGTGTGTATCGGCAACTCTGTTTGTCGATGATTTAGCACTATACTGTTCCTCACCGCGCCTTCCATCAGCAGCGCGTCGGCTACAACTGGTGGTCGATGCTGTATCCAAAAGAGCACAACTTAAGGGATTGCGCTTTTCCACGAACAAAACCAAAGCAATGTATTTCCACCGAGGCAGAGGGGTTCTTGTTCCGCCATCTATCTCCCTACAAGGCGAAGATATAGAGTTTGTCTCCGAGTTTCGGTTCCTTGGCGTAACTCTCGATCCAAAGTTATCCTGGTTACCACACCTACGCCGACTTCGAAAAGGCTGTCTGCAGGCTCTAGACATTTTGAAAGTCCTCTGACATACTTCATGGGGCAGTGACCGACAAACATTGTGGACATTATACAAAGCCCTCGTCCAATCCAAATTGGATTATGGCTGTCAAATTTACTCATCGGCTTCCCCTTCAGCCCTTAAAATGCTGAACCCCATTCAAAATCTCGGAGTTCGCCTTTCTAGTGGAGCCTTCCGTACTACTCCTTTCAACAGCTTTTACTGCCAGAGTGGGTTACTCCCTTTGCGTTACCATAGACTTTAAATCTGCATGTAATACCTCTGCCGAGTACAGCAAGCCCCTGTATCAGAGGTCTACAGATACCTGTATGCTGCCGAATCAACGGCGGCATATGATAAGTTGCTATCTTTACCCCGCCCTTTGAACCTTCGCATAGGAGATCATCTCTCTAACATGGGTGCTCCAAGGGTCCTTACCCTTCCATTCTTACTGACCCCTAGTTGGCGTGCTCCTCTCACCACAGTATGTACCATCATGTGGAGCCTGGAGAAGTCCTCCATGGACCCTCTCATCATTAAGAGCCTGTTCTTAGAGCATTTAACCTTACACAAACAATGCTTCCCACTATACACGGATGGATCTAAGTCGGACAGTGGCGTGGGTGCCGTAGTTATCTACCCAGGAGAAGAATTCCTAACTCTATCTTTGCTGCCAGCAGCATCCATTTTTATCGCTGAACTTTCAGCAAACCTTTTAGCCTTTAGACTCATCCAAATTTTACCTTTTAGTGATTTTGTCATTTTTTTTAGACTCGAGGAGTGTCTTACAGTCAACTAGATCTTTTAATGCTTCCCATCACCTAGTCACAGAAATTTGCAACTGGCTGATCCAAAATGCGTCCCGATATAGAATTATTTTTTGCCTGGCCCCTGGGCATGTGGGGGTCCTGGGCAACGTGAGGGCTGATCGGCTGGCCCGCTCAGCACATTCTTTGTCCCCTGAGAACTCGGATCTGTCTTTAAGGGACTACTTTCCTTCAATAAGAGAGTATATTTTCCAACTGTGGCAGAATGAATGGGATGACTGTTCATCATCCAAACTATACAAGATTCAAAATTCTATTCGCTCTTGGCCCTCGAGTCGTCATAGAATACGGTCATTGGAGGTGGCCAGTTGCCGAGTTCGCATTGGCCACACGAGACTTACTCACGGCCATCTTGTTTCAGGTGATGCTCATATCAGCCCTTGCTGTCGTTTTTGCGGTGGGGACCAATCGGTTGCCCACCTTTCATTGGATTGCAGCCATTTTGCCATTCTCCGGTTGTCCTGTTTCTTAACCCTTTTAACTATTCCTCAACACACCCGTCTTCGATTCATATTGGCAGAAGAATCTTTTAACCCGTCGTTTTTTTAATTTTTGTCACAAAGTGGTTTCCTCCACCTTTTATAGATGATATCTCTCGTTTCACCCTAGCTGCCATATAGAATCCACTTGGATTGGGCAGCAACCCACTGGTAACTTACCTTAAACCCTACTTCCCCATTTAAAAATTGCTTCTATGTAAAATATTGGTAACTTACCTTAAACCCTTAAACCCATATAAGCACTGTTTACCGTCGCCCAAATACTACCGTTAATGAGGACTTGGAATTATATAGAATCTTACAAGAAACATTACACGAGGAACAAACGCTATTACTGGGAGATTTTAATTTACCTAATATCTGCTGGGACTTGAATATAGGGACTAGCCAACAAGAAAAATTAATGACAAATTTCATTGATAATAATTATTAACACTAATGCGTAAGGGAGCCAACCGGAGGAAATGATATACTAGACCTAGTTATTGCATCCCAGAAAAATTTAATATCATCTCTGGCTGTAGCGGAACATATAGGTACATGTGACCATAAACTAATCCGCTTTGATCTAAAGGCCAGGTATTCAACTACCAATAACTATTCAAAAGTACCAGACTACAGTAAAGCTAACTTAGAGGGCCTCAGAGAATCCCTGGGAAATATTCACGAACAGCTGATAGAAATAGAAGATGTAAATCAACTTTGGAATAAATTTAAAGAACTATTTTTTTTGCCCAAGAAAACCATGTTCCTCTTAAGACAAGGAATGGTAACGCGAATAGAGGCAAGCCGCCGTGGTTTAATAATGACATCAAACGAGCAATTAGAGATAGAAACCGTCTCCACACATTATTAAAACACAATAGAAGCTATCAAGTTAACCAACAATATAACACTAGCAGAAGAAAGGTTAAAACACCCATAAGATCAACGAAACGTCAATACGAAATCGAGATAGCGAAAGCAAACACCAATATCCCAAACACTTCTATACTTATATCAATAGAAATAGGCAAATGAGAAGCGGGATTGGCCCTTTGAAAAAACAGTTGGGTGAAATTATTTCAGATGATATGGGTATGGCTAATATCCTAAACGAGTTTTTTAGTTCAGTCTTCACCTTAGGATATACTAATAACGATAACAACGAGGATATACAGGTCAGACACCCATCACTAAGGAGCCTGGAAGTCAATTCGCAACTAGTAATTGATAAATTAAAGAAAATGAACTCGAACAAGACTCCTGGCCCTAATAAATTTTACCCGAAAATCTTAAAACATGCCCATAATGAGTTAGCAGAGTCACTTGCTCTCATTTTTAACAAATCTCTCGAGCATGGGGTCGTCCCTGATGATTGGAGGGAAGCTAACGTCACACCTATCTTTAAGAAGGGATGTAAAAACCAGGCCAGTAATTACAGACCCATTAGCTTAACCTCAATACTTGGGAAGTTGCTTGAAACGATCATTAGAGACAAACTAGTAGAGTTCCTCGAAAGCAATAACTTTATACGAGATAACCAGCATGGTTTTAGGTCTAAGAGATCGTGCTTAACAAACCTAATTGACTTTTACCATAACCTTTTCAACCTATATAACGATACTAAATCATTAGATATAATTTACCTAGATTTCCAAAAGGCATTTGACAAAATTCCCCACCAGAAACTCAGGAACAAAATGCGTACGCTAGGAATTACCGGTAATATATACGGATGGATTAGTAGCTGGTTAAAAAACAGGAAGCAGAGAGTGATAATAAATGGTGTGGAATCGGACTGGGTATCTGTTACCAGCGGTGTTCCTCAGGGATCAGTCCTGGGGCCTATTTTATTTACTATATACATTAATGACATAGACGTTGGAATAAATAATATCATATATAAATTTGCAGATGACACGAAAATAGGTAACTCAGTATTATGCGAAGAGGACAGGGCTAGCCTGCAAACTGATATAAATAAAATTACCGAATAGTCAGAAAAATGGCAAATGTCATTTAATATCGACAAATGCTAATCCTTCAGTGCGGAACAAAAAACAAAAAATACAACTATACAATGCAAGGCAGCTTAATAAACACAACTCCGCAAGTTAAAGATTTAGAAGTAATAATTACAGAAAACTTAAAAATATCAAACCAATGCGCATCTGCTGCAAACAAAGCTAACACAGCTATAGCAATGCCTCTGGGCATTCCTATAATAAAAACCTCCTGGAAAACTTAAATATATATATCATCATTTATTATGTATGTATAAAATTCATTCAATTATTTTACTTTAACTTTGTTAATTTAATCATTCAACTATTTTACTTTAACTTTGTCCATTTAATCTTTCAATTAATTTACTTCAACTTTTGTAAATTAAATTATTTAATGTTAAACTTAATAATTAATTAATTCATTTATTTTACTTGTCAATTCAATTAACGTATACTGTTCCAAACAACATCTCTTAAATTTCACACACAAACAAACAAACACACGTTCCCAGCTCGATCAAAATAGCACGCTATTCCGCCTACTCGACTCACAGCTTTCTTCGTATAAAGGTCGGTAATCATTCCTTCTACAATTATTCATTTACCTCCAAACAAATCATACTTAGTTAATTCCATTTTCTCTCACAATTCTTTGCAAACGACCATACAAAAGTAGATTCTAATTATATTTACTTCTCATTGCAGCCCCAATTCAGTCCATCATAGATACTCTATATTATTGACTCCTTACTACACTATATTATATATTATTCACCTTATTGTTTCACCATATTATTCCACCATATTAATTTCACATACTTCAATTCTCTTCGCATCTTGTTACTGTAAATCATATGTTAAAATATCTTACATTGTATACCTAACCTACTTATCTCATTGTACATGCGTTGTATCCCAATGAAGGCTATTAGGAACAAAAGTAGTAAACCATTATGGTGGAATCAGGAGATAGCTAGAAAAAATTCAGAGAAGAAAAGGGCATATAAAAAATTACAGGTAGAAAATAATATTCAAAATTTAAGTGATTATAGAATGGCTAGGAATGAGTTCAATAAGATTATAAAGAAGAACAAAAGGGTGTCAGAAATTAAATTAGCTCAGGATAGCAACAAAGATCCTAGAAAGTTCTTTAGTTACTATAAGATTAATAACAAGTCTGGCAGAGTTAAAATAGGACCTATCAAATATGAAGGGGTTGTGAGAGAAATTGATGAGGAAATAATTGAGGGACTAAATCGTCATTTTGCATCAGTATTTACAAAGGAGAAACTAAATAGTCTTGTGTATAGTACTCATGGGTCAGGGAAAGAGGTGTTTACTACCTAGAAAGTGGATTGGAGGAAGATAAAAGGACTAATAGGTGAGTTAGATGCTACCAAGGCCTCCGGCCCTGATAATATTCATTCTAGGATACTTAAAGAAGGGGTAGAAAGTATCTCAATAGCTCTGGAGAAGTTATATACTAGGTCACTGGAATATGGAGAAATACCCGATGATTGGAAGAGAGCGAATGTAGTCCCCATTTTCAAGAAGGGTAGTAAAGAGGATCCAAGTAACTTTAGACCGGTTACCCTAACTCCTGTAGTCTGTAAAATTCTTGAGAAAATAGTTAAAAAAGGGATTTGCCAACATCTAGAGAGGGAGGGGTTAATCAGCGATTACTAGACTTTCTGGAGTTTGTAACAGATCAAGTAGATAAGGGAGAGAATGTAGATATAATTTACTTAGATTTTAGTAAAGCATTTGATAAGGTACCACATAGGAGACTAGTTCATAAATTAAAAATGATTGGGATATGTGGGGGTGTTTCAAATTGGATAGCTGAGTGGCTGAAAGACAGGAAGCAAAGGGTAGTTCTAAATGGTGTAAAGTCAGAGTGGAGGGATGTTATCAGTGGGGTTCCTCAGGGATCAGTTCTCGGTCCATTATTATTTGTCATCTATATAAACGATCTTGGGGAGGCAGTTAATAATAAAGTGTCAATTTTTGCGGATGATATCAAATTAGCAGCTGTAGTTAAAGATATTGATGATAATTTTAAAGTGCAGGAGGATTTAAATAAATTGTTATCCTGGGCACATAAGTGGCAAATGACTTTCAACCTTGATAAGTGCAAAGTTATTAACATGGGAAAAGATAATAGAGAATTTAAATATAAAATGGATGGGCATTGGCTGAGCTCAGTAGAGGATGAGAAAGTTCTAGGAGTAGTAATAGATAAGTCATTAAGGTTTTCTAAGCAGTGTATTGAAGCAAGAAATAGGGCAAATAGAGTGCTGGGTTTCATTAAGAGAAATGTCAGTTACAAAAGTAAGGATATAACTCTTATGTTAGGCCACATCTAGAGTACTGTATACAGGCATGGTCCCCACATTTTAGACAAGATATTAACCTTCTTGAGTCAGTGCAACGGAGGGCAACAAAGATTATTCCTTCCCTGAGGCCCCTTGAATATATAGATAGACTGAGGGTATTAAATATGTTCTCGTTCGAAAGGAGGTGTGTGAGAGGGGATATGATTGAGCTCTTTAAAAATTTTTCTGGGATAGATAAATTGGATGTTAGCAAGTTTTTTGAGTTAGATGAAGGAAATCGGACTAGAGGTCACCACTTGAAAATTAAAAAGCAAGGGTGTAGGTTGGATTTAAGAAAATATTTTTTCACCAATAGAGTGGTAGACTTCTGGACCAAATTGCCGCGGAGGGTAGTAGGTAGTCCAAATTTAAATGTATTTAAGAGTAGGTTAGATGAGTTTATGAGGAGGGAAGGTTGTGATGGTTCCTAAGTTTTGTATATATCAATATTGTTTGTATATATCTATAGCTGCATGATTTAGTTCTTGACAAGCCTTGATTCTGGACGCAATCCTCTGGATGTAGTTTTCTTGCGAGTTTGGTGCCTTAAAAAAGAGGCCGTTTGACTTGGATGACCTATGAGGGGCCCTTGTGGCTTTTGTCATCTGTTATATTATATTGCGGGGGACTTTGATTTTGTCTTTCCCTGGCGATGGTGCTTTTTGTGGGTAGGTTTTGACGGATGCGGATGACCTATGATAGGCCCTTGTGGCTTTTGTCATCCGTGAAATTATGTTATGTTATGTTGATTTTATGAATATATTTATATTTGTGTAATTGTCTTTCTTAAAGCCCAAGTCATTATTCCAAAATTTAATTTCCTGTCGCTTTAGGCCTAAAACTAACGGCAGAAAACTTCGATCAAACAAATTTATGGTTATGGTTTTCGAAACGCTATTTAGGCTAATTTATTAACATAGACTAAAACACATAGATAACCATATACTCTACAGCACTAGGATTTATAAAAAAAAACTTTACTTATAAAAGAGAGGAGATAATTATGCCACTATATAAAAGTATTGTCAGGCCCCATCTCGAATACGCTGTACAGTTCTGGGCGCCTTACTTAATAAAAGACATAGATAAATTAGAAGCTGTACAACAAAGAGCGACAAAACTTATCCCGTCAGTACGTAACAAACCTTACCACGAGAGGCTAAAAAAACTCAATCTATTTTCCGTCAGAAAACGAAGACTAAGGGGGCAGCTTATAGAGTGCTTCAAAATACTTAAAGGATTTAACAACGTTAATGCCAATAACTTGTTCACACTGACAGGGGAGTGTCCCACCCGTGGACATGATTCAAAACTTCAGGGTAAAAGAGCCACTATGGATGTAATAAAAAACTTCTTCACTTACTCGATTATTAATGATTGGAATAATTTGCCAAACGAGGTAGTGGACAGCAGAACTATAGACTCATTTAAGATGAGATTAGACAAACACTTAGCAAATATTGGAATTGTTTAGCATAAGCTACAAAATAAAATAATATTACAAAAATATAACTCTTTCAGGTGTATGCAAGTGGTTTTTATATTCATTTTATTTAATTACTATTCAATGCAAATTTCCTTCAGGTACTATCTTCTTACACCTGCAAGGTACTTTTCCCAAGTTATTTCATGTTGGGCTGTTGCCGGAGGGAGTGGAGGGTGGGAAGAGCCTAAAACTTTTCTATCCTTTACTTCTACTATTCTATGTGTAAGTGGCAGTAGATTTAAGGCCAGGTCACCTTAGTCTGGGCCGTAAGGCCCGTCTGATCTGTGTATCTATGTAACTCTCGCTCTCAGAGTTGAGGCAGAGAAAGCTCAGATTTCTGAGAATTTAGTTGTCACTCTGATGGTGAGTGGCAACGACCTCTACCCCAGAGGGGGTAAGGTTGGCCTCAGTGGCAAGACCATCCAAACGGTGATGGGAGCCGTGGATGACATAGGGCTTAAAACTCGCAAACGTGTCGTGGTTGGGATGTTTCCGAGAAGAGGTCCCTCCCGAACCGCTCACGAGAGAAACGTCTCAGTGAACCGACGGTTGGCGGATCTCCGCATGGCAGAAGGTGTCTTCTTTGTAGACCACTACCGCACCTTTTACGGGAGAAACGACCTGTATAAAAGGGACGGAGTGCATCTTTCCTTTAAAGGGAAAGCTGTACTCGCGAACATGATCCAGGATGTTGTGGAGCTTACCCAAAGAAGTGTCAGGCCCCGAGTAAAGAAGAACGTACACCAATACACCCATGTTACTCCAGAAACGACCTTTTCTGAGGTCACAAAGAGGGGAGTGACCCCACTACAGAGAAACAAAGCGGGAAACGGAAGAGCGTAGGGAGTGCTACAGTCGGGGACTCCCTCAAGGTTCTTCTGTTTAATGCGAGGTCTATCAGAAACAAGTTTCATGAACTTCGTGGCCTCGTGGCAACAGAAGAACCTGAGATGGTGGCCATAACGGAGTCGTGGATAAAAACCTCAAGCCGAGATTTTGAAGGTGAATTCACGATTCCCGGTTACCAGCTCTTCCTGAAAGATAGGCCAGACAGAGAGGGTGGCGGTGTGATGTATGTCAAGGATACTCTCAACTCGACGCATTGCAACATCGTATCCGACCATGAACTACTAGGTATAACCTAGAAATAGGTCCTGCTAAATTCAGGACCCTGGTGCTTTATAGACCTCCTGCTCAACTCGTTGAAAAGGACAGAGATCTGTACCAACTACTAGGAGAACTTGTCGAAGACAGTGTGTATCGTCGTGGGGGATTTAAACATACAAGTTGACTGGGAGACGAGAGAACCCTGTGGTGAGAACGCACTACTCCTGGAGTTCGCGAACAACGAGTTCCTGACTCAATGGGTGAGAGAGCCAACGAGAGGAGACAATATCCTCGACTTGGTTTTCACCTCTAAGGATGACATCGTTGAGGACCTCTCTGTGGGTGAAGGCAGGGCTTGCAACTAGTAAATCGAGGAAACTCGATTTGAGAAGAGCAGACTTTGCAGGTCTTCGTGCTGGACTGACTGACGCGAAGCTAGAAGTGCGCGATGCTGTTGAAGACTCTTGGAACAGTTTCAAAACCACATTCATAAGTCTTCAATCACGTTTCAATACCTCTGAAATGCTCCCGTCGGTCTTCTGTTCAACTAAAGTGGTTTAATCGAGAAATCGGCCAACTGCTTAAGGAGAAGAGAATTGTGTACCAGCAATCGAAGATCTCGGGTGACTATGACGAATACCGGAGACTATCCAGGAGTGAAGTCCAGCATAAGGGCGGCTAAGCGGTCTGAGGAACTCCGAGTGGCGAAACTTTGTAAAGAGAATCACAAAGAGTTCTTTGGATATGTAAACAGCCGTAAACCATTCCGTTGAACGATTGGCCCTTTGAGGAATGAGGAGGGGGAATTAAAGCAATTAGATGCAGAAAATGCTAACCATCTCAACTTCTTCTCTTCAGTGTTTACTGAAGAGTGTGGTCCCATCCCCCAGCCAACGAGTTCCTACTCGGTGGAAAAGCTGGAGGATATTGATTTCACCGAATGAGAAATAAAAAAGATCAATGACCTAATGACGAATAAGTCACCTGGCCCGGATGGGTTTCTACCTAAAGTGTTGAAAGAAGTGCGCGATCAAGTGTCACGACACCTGAGCGCAATCTTCAACATGTCAATCCGGACCGAATGCGTTCCTAGTGACAGGTGGGAAGCGAAGGTGACTCCTATCTTCAAGAAAGGAGACCGTAGCCAACCGTCGAAGTACCGACCTATCAGTCTGACTTCGATAGTGGGTAAACTCATGGAAAGCGTGATGGTGGACAAAATGACTTCGCATTTAGAGTCAAAGCTGCTACTGAGGAGTTCCCAGCACGGCTTCGAGGGCCTGACGAACCTTGCGGAATTCTTCCACTTCGTATTCAGTGAGCACGATCGGGACAAGGCGGTGGATGTGGTCTACTTATACTTTCAGAAAGCCTTTGATAAGGTACCACACCGCCGCCTTCTCCGGAAAGTGCGAGCGCTGGGAATAAACGGAAAAGTAGCCGGCTGGATAGAGAACTGCCTAAGTGGCAGACGGCAACGGGTGGTGGCCGTTAGTAGCGGAGTGCCTCAAGGTTCTGTCCTGGGATCACTACTATTCATCATCTACGTCAACGACATGGACGGTGACATGGTTGCCAAGATTTCCAAATTTGCCGACGATACCAAGCTTGGTATGAACGTTGCAAAGGATGGAAATACTGCCCACCTGCAGGAAGATCTTGGGAAGATTGGGGAGTGGTCGGATACGTGGCAAATGCCTTTTAACGTGAACAAATGTAAAGTGATGCATATCGGCCACAGAAACCCCCAATCTCAGTATATCCTTAAGGGCACTGCTCTTGAATCGAGTGACACTGAGAAGGACCTGGGTGTAACTATCACTAGCGACCTCAAGTTCTCGAAACAGTGCATCGAGGCAGAGAAGAAAGCCCAAAGGATGTTAGGCTACATAAAGCGCCAGTTTGGATACCGTAACAAGGAGATAGTACTTTGTCTGTAAAACTCCCTCGTTCGGCCGCACCTGGAGTATGCCGTACAATTTTGGAGTCCTTCGTTTCGAAAGGATATCGCAAGGTTGGAACGCGTGCAAGCCAGGGCAACCAAACTGATTCCTTCCATCAGACATAAAAGTTATGAAGATAGATTAAGGGAATTAGATCTGTTCTCGTTGGAAACCCGTAGACTGCGTGGTCAGCTCATTGAAGTTTTCAAAATACTTGAGGGTTCAACAATGTTGACTACGGGGATATTTTCACACATGTTGAGAGCAGAACGAGAAATCACGGCTTTAAAGTGTAACTGAAGCGTTACAACCACGATCTGTGTGGAAAATTTTTCACCTACAGTATCTGCGGTAGTTGGAACGCACTTCCAGTGGAAGTTGTCAAGTTTAATCTGTTGACCAGAGATGTGCCCGCTCGACTGCTAGTCCAAAGGTACCCATGTTTGAAATGTTTTCTTGATAGACATCCTGGACGGACAATAGCCCAATTCTTGTTTCACAACCCCGGTTCTCTCCCTTTCCAAAGAAGGTGACTTCAACCACTTTGGCACAAGGTGGAGTTGGCATTAATCGGCGCATCTACAGACACGACTGGATCGGTTCAGTCAATAAAGAAAAGTTTTCTTCATCAGTGGTGGTCAAAGCTCGAATGATTTCTAAATTTGAGTTGCCCCCCCTCCCATCGGCTTGAGGTCCCTAGTCCAACAGCCTCGACCCAGTACTCCCTATATCTGCAGGTTTGCCAGGGTGATCGGCATATGACGTGGAAGGGATATTTCTCCTTGGTCGATGTCTGGTAATAAAGACGGCGATAAAAAACGCCGGGCCACAGAGCTTCCCGATCGCAGCCAACATAACGCATTCATAGGCTTATTATACAGGATCGACCTCCAAACTCTGCGTCTACGATGCATCCCTTGAAGAGTAAGCAAAGGTCAATTTCCTTTACTCTCCAACGCTTTGCCAGTGTGGTCGGCGCCTATAGAAGCCATGCTATGAACGGGTCCTCAACACCCCTCCCTCCCTCTCCTTCCAATTGCATAGTACGTCTGGGTAAAACTTTCAGGCGTGTCGCCTCCCACTATCTGGACAAGTCGCCTTTTACGATACGCGTCGGAGGGTGGTATGGGCGATCCTCCCGCACCACCTGCAGGCAAAATGAGAAGGTAATTAAAGAATTGAAAACAACTTTATTAAAAAATAACATTTCAAAGAGTGCGATATGGATCGGTTTGGTTCACTCATTGATAAAGGCACAAATTAGACGGATTGGAATGGGGCAAAATATTATTCTTGAGGCCAATAGAAAAAAGTCTAGGAAATTTAAATCTCTCCGCGAAATTTACCATTATTTGCTAAAGAAAGCAAGGGTGGGTGGTAAAGACTGTGATAGGCGCAAATTTTAACTCGTTTCATTTATAAGTAGGAAGATAAGAGATTTCCAGTCTGTGCCACGCCCTTTGCTACAATGTCACTTTCTGCTTCTCGGGAATACAATTCCCAATATTATTCCGAGCCAAGGATTTTCCTCAAAGCTTTTCCTTCAGAGTCGAGTAACACAAGATGGGGGTTTAATATGCCCATTTTCAGCCCCATACCCCCAAACTTGCGTACAAAGCTACCCTTGTATACATTTGACTTTTATTGCTTTCTCTATCAACTTGTTATAAAGCTTTCTTTTGGAGATGCCCTCGTTGGTCTTCCTTATCATAAAAAAAACATCCAGTATTGGTAATATACTTTCATCCGACAAGTCTGTTGAGGGTAACGGCTGCGAAAAACGAATCTGCCACACAAATTTAGGCTTCGATGGTAGATTCATTTTCTTTGGTACATTTGTCATTTGCCCTTAAGTAAAGAGTAAGAATACCACCGCCATGGTGTCATCTGAACGTCGTAAACATAAACTATAGTGACCTACATACGCAATCCTATGATTACGTTGCGTTAGACCGGGGGGGGGAGGGGGAGGTTGCTTCCTGCGACTCTGCCTCCTTTTTTTTCATTACAGCACCGCCAATGCCAATGCCACGGTGGTGTTCTTCACGGTGCTCGGCAATCGATCCTGGCCACTTCTTAATGACCCATCAAACAATACCCTAAACGAGCCCCCCTTAATAAACCAATAAGAGAAACCATTACAGACTAAATCTTTGCAACGCAGGTCAAGTCAATCCACTTTACTCCAGCAATACAAACACAGAATAAACCTTGACTCGATACCAACATCGAATACTCCCTCACCCTAGGTCGAATTCGCACTTCACAACGATGGGGTGCTGAGCTGTGGTACTTCGGTTAGTCATGGTTCGCCCCTGGGTAGAAAGGCCCCCCTCAAGGATATTTCCTAAAACCCCTCCATGCACACCTATCTATTCCACTATATAATCATCATTAGCATCAATACAACCACCATCTTGTAACCAAACATCAATAATGGTTTTTGAATCTTTCTCATTCGAACATTTTTAAGCATTGACAAAAATCCCCTAAACTTCAACAACGCCCAACGCAACAAATCTCCGGCCATTACTCGCGTGGGTGTAATCACATATAGTCAAGTACGACGTACAACTATCACCAAAATTGCGGTATTCTTCCTCATCCCCTTAAAAATCGCCTAACTTATCATAGCTCAGAAGTTCGTACGCATTTTTTATACACTTGGCTGCGGTACTCAAAAAAGAAACGGGTTATGATGAGTACTGGCAAACCGGATGACATTCACAACCTGCAACGACTCGAAAAGTTCCATCAGCATTACCTTTATGGTATTCTTACCTTTGGCTAAGGGGACAGAACCGACTGTGTTACAAGAAGCAAAACCCACCATCGTCGAGACCATCAGTAAAAGAAATTGGTATGATTTAACAGATTTACACTCGGTTAAGATATTTCTCATTGGAGACCTACAGTTTAACGCGAGATCCAAACCACGGGTAAATATCTAGAGAAAATGGGGGCCACCGTGAGGGAGAAACGAAGTTATGATTCAATCCGGAGACTAACAACCGATGTAGCTCAATTTCGCTAACATGGGAACCGGGGTTTCTGACGAACCCCCTCCCCCCAACCCTCACCGTCATTAAGAACCAACTAAGGTGGACTGGACATGTTCGGAAGCAGGACGAACGACTACCAAAGCGGATCTTCTATTCCCAAATCAGGGATGGCAAGCGAAGAGGCGGGCATCTCGGCTCCCTCCGACCGCTTGGGACACTAAGGAGAAAGCTTTGATCCTACAGCTTCTGTTGTAGGCCCGGTCAACGTTACCCTTCTCTCTCACATTATCATCTTTCCCACAGTTTGAAGAGTGTGGGGCAGGTGAAACATTTTGCAATAAAACCTGTTTCACTTTAATCAGAAAATAAAAATTGGGGTTTAAAAGTTGGCCAAAATGTAGATTTCTACTTAGTTAAACACTAAAAAAAAGAAGAAGTTATTTAGAAAATAGTGGAAATTATATTCTTAATGGAATTCTACAATAAGAAATGCATGACGAACTTCTGGATGATATAAATAACAACCTATAATTAGGTTGTCCCATAGGCAATAGCTTTTAGGACTCCATTTGATTTTTTTTTGGGCAAAATGTCTATTTTGTATGGGACAACCTAATCAAATATTAACTTCATCTATTAAACTTAAAAAATATAATAATGATATGTAAATAATTATAACAAATAACAGTGCATCAAAATCCAGTGATAACTTGAGACAACGTGAATAGAGATGAGGAAACAAGAATTAATGAATTACAAACGACTATAAATTTCATAACACTTAACAACCTATCAAATATGATATCCATTATCCATATTATTTAAAATCCGTAATCCTCAAAGACTTCCACACTTTATCCACCACCTAAATAAACACCTAATTATTGGAGATAATTTCAAAATACAACACTTATCGCCTCACTGCTTCAACACAATTCAAGTTTTCCTGACGAAAAATTGATCCAATTAGAGAGAAGTCCGCGAGAAGCAGTCCAGGTAGCTGCTCAGATAGCGGGTAGAGATTAATGAGATCAGTTCCTCCTGAAGTTCCGTTTTGTGACTTACCTGCTCCATAACTACAGAGAAAGCTTCCATTTAAATAATGTTCTAATCAGTATATAAATAGACTAAAAAATAAAATTTAACAAAGAAATTACAAAAATTGACCCCCAAGTCTTTTATCCCTTTAAATTAATTCTCGTAAGCACACGCGACCAGCGGAGGGCAAGAACCACAGGACTATGAAGAACGGGGGCGGTGGGCAGGTAGAAAGAAGCAACCTATCTTTGTTCTCGGCGGAAGATGATTCTGATTATATTTAGAATTTTTTCGATTTTGTTAATTCTTAATCTCTCACCGTTTCCTATTTTCCCCTTCTTGATTATGTTAATCCATTAACTTGTATTATGGAATAAGTTTTCGTTCGTCAGGTATTTTCAATATAAAAACATAGATACTAACGAAAGCTAAAAAAATAATTTTCAAGATAAAACTAGAGAAAATGATAAAGAGATTGATAAAAAGTCGGGTAAGGCACGTAGAACTGGTTCTATGCCTTGAGGGCAATTTAAGATTATTCTTGGGAGACCTTTAGAAGAGAGCACATACCGTGTCATTCCGAGAACTACCAGAAAAGTACTGAAGAGAACTTGGGGAAACAAAGTCTCCAGCAAGTGATGTCCAAATGGGATTAGAGGAACAGGAGAATGGTCACGGCACAACAGCAGTTGTCATGGACTCGTTTCATTTAGTTGTCTACATAGATGTAAACTTCCTGGACCAATATATTTTCCAGATGCCACGGGGAATGGTTTCTCTGGAATAGCCATACAATGCACTATTAAAATATCTTTCATCTTCAGTTCATGTGACTTATGATGGCTCTTCTCGATATCCTCTCCTGTCCAACATTTTCATGTTTGGAATTTGGTATAAGTTGGTAAAAGCTGACGGTAAACAATCTTTCGTGAAGCCAGACTTGGATTGGCCCTTCACCGTTCTCCCGACGTGCATTCGCTTGACATAACAACATCAGAAATTTGTGACCATTTCGAGGTTTCTATCCATCGTCCAGTGTAGTTTATTTACCGCGTCCACAGAATACTACGTACTCTGCATGGAAGAATCAGATACACCGAAACAATTTCCAGAATTATGCAACAAAATTCCAATTCCCCTGGCCATATATATATATATATATTAACTGAGAAATTAAGTAGTTAAGAGGAGTAGAGGAACAACAATACACAACCTCCCTAGAGTGAAATGCCAGGTGGTATAGAATAAAACTTAGCACGGTCGGAAATTCCAGTCGCCTTTCTTCACAATGTGTGGGCCCCGCAACTAAACCGGGTTGTAATGATCAAAATGCCACACTTGAGCGGGGGATTTGGAGCACGTGGCCACAAACACGTCTTCCATGGCATGACGATCGCCACGATCCAGGCAAAGCCCAGACGCTTTGTGAATTAAGAAGCCTTCCTGTAGGACAAAAAAAAGAGGGTCCCTCCGTGAGAAAACAATCAGAGGGGGACTTTATTATTAGGGAGGTTTTATAAGACGAGGCGTGATGGAAACTCTTAAGTAAACACCAACGAGGGACTATTAATAAATGGGTAAAGGCGATGGGGACACTCTTTGAGCCATTTTATTTCCCATTGGGGAACTTCAGTTTACCTCGGGATCCCAACCCCTGGGGTCTACAGCGTATGGCGAGCTAGCCGAGTGGATGCGGCGTCGGTCTGCCAACGTCGCGGTACCGGGTTCGATCTCGGAAAGAGCGGACACAAACGTCAGCGCAAGGAGAGGTATCGATTGGCGGGCTCAGCCCTGTACTGAGGGGGGGGGGGGTTACATCTTACGCTTCCCATCTCACACACAGCCAATTACAACACTGCTTTCTTTCCCCTCCCGTCTTCGCAACACAACACACACTCTCTCTGTTCCAAAGAATCCTGCCGATGGCTATCTATATCCACATACATCTGACGCGGAACAGCTCCCTCTGCCCCGAGGCAACGAAGGCTTCCACCTGAACACAATACTTCCTGGCACCTCCCCCCAAAAGAGGACCAGCCTCTGTTGCCCTCGGGCTCACCAGCCATTGTCATACTGACCATTATGTCTATTTCATTACCCAGTCGGGATCCGCCTGGATAAAGGCAGGTTGGCGAACAACCACAACTACTACTCCACGGTATGGAAATGAGTGGTATGAGACCCGAGTAGACTCCATCCGGCAACTCACCACACTCGATGTTGCTCAACTTCACTAAAATCGAAAGCGGCATTTTCACTCGCATAGAGCGTAGCCCCCAAATGGGGGGGAAATATAAAGAAAATAGGAAGTAGCGTCGGTATAAATAAACCCATTGAATTAAAATAAAAAAAGGGGCAATAAATAAAAAGGAGACATCACCACTAAAAAATTAACCACCTCTCTGCGACCGATCCTCTTTTTTAGGGTGCCCATTTAACTACTGCCATCAAGGGCATAGGGGTTGAAATTAGTGACTAGCCTACAATTAACACAAAAGAGAAGCCAATAAACTAAAAAAATAAACAAAACCAGAAAAGAGTAATAAAGAAAAGTTACATTTAGTGGCAGGAGGGAAGCCCGATACCTCCGGGACGAGTATTAGCACTCCATTGCCCTCTCAACTATATAAGGAGGCCAACCTCCTCCAAAAAGTTAAAAAGTCCCCACTAAAACAGACAAGCGGCAGTGAGCCCTCTCGTCCGGTACCGGGTCAGGTAACGTGTGCGCCCCCCCCCCCGAATGTGCCAAACAGTCTGGGGGGACCATCCAGTCGCCGCCGCAAGGTGAAGGGGAGCGCCACGTCCCGCGAGTGTAGCCGGTTCAGAGACTACAAAAAACGACCTAGAGCCGTTGGGGCATTTGGGCGGAGGTATACATGAATAGTGGGGCGCAAAAGCGCGCAACTTTATGTTCCCGTCGACCATCTCTCACCTTCTTTGCCAAGCAGCACGAAGGGCCGACATGATTCCGCAGTGTAGTCAATGTGGGGCAGAACAAAAGAATAATCTGAAGGCGTTTCTTAGCCCTAAACCCAAAGAACTCAGTGTAGAACTGACATCCCTCAACAGCATAGGTACCGTCTAGGTTGGTCGCAGATGCAATGAGGGCCCTTGGCGACCGAGGGAGACGCCGGGCGCGCTCCTACAAGTGCATAATGCACTGTGCCCGGCGCAGGGCAAATGTCATATCCCCGGCATCGACAAGCTGTCAATGGGGACGCGCGGGAGGCAACGGTCACGAGAAGGAGACCGATGTGGTGAATCGAGTCCACCTTCCGCAAATAACGCTTTGCTGCGGATCCAAAAAACTTGCAAATGTAGTCGAGCTTCGAGCCCACAAAGGATCGGTAGAAAAACAAGGCAGTAGCCCTATCAGCACTGCAGGTGCTGAACGTCACGGAACGAAGGATATCCATGGCGGGGGTACAAGAGACCGTAATCTGTGAATATGGGCCTTTCAGGAGTAGTGTTAGTCAAAAACAAGACCAAGGAAACAGTGCGAATCTACCACTTCCAGGTGAACCCCATTTAGAAACAGGTCTGGGTCAGAGTGGAGCCGTGGATGGCGGCAGAAGTGCACCACCTTAGTCTTGGCTAAGGAAAACCCAAACCTATGTGCTTCGGCATAGGGAGAGAGGCGTTTCGATGCCTTTAGCAGTCGACGCTCCAAGGTTGGTATCATGTCCGGCTAGAGAATGTGGAGAAAGCGGTCGCGAATGACTCGACACGGACGTGGTATCCAAGATTGCGGTCTCGTTCTCTTGGAAAATGGGAGATCGGTCCTGCGAGAACTTGCCCAGAATCCTTTTGACTCACTTCCATACCTCTGCAAGATAGGTCTTCCCGTTAAGTCAAGACACATATGCCCGCCAAGAGGAGCAGCGGGCGTGATTCGAAACATATCTTAACTAAGGTTTAGCTCGACGAAATTCACCGACGGTTAAATCTTTCTGCCGGTGCTTATAGTGATATCGTTTCTGTCTGAGGGCCGTCTCACATTCGACCGACCACTAAAGAAGGGAAAGGCGTGCAAAACGGACAGACGTTCTAGGAATATTAGTTAGGCCCACGGCGACGAGTTCTCCGGAGAACAACTAAACGGCCTCATCAACCGAATTTAACTGCTCGACTGGGACAGGCAAATCAGTCATTTCCTAGAAATGACGTCACCGCTCACGCTCCAATCACCAATGGTTTCTCAGGCGGCAGCGTCCCAGAAAATGATAGTTGAATGGGAAAATGGTACCTACCATGAAGTTGATTGACTAAAATTAACTTCAGGTTGTGCATTAGGACAGTTCGAGACAGGAAAATGAAGCGGTTCTCGGGAAGTGATACGTAAATTCAGACATTTATGACAGATATCCAGCTCGTCGAGGACCTGACCCCTGGGATTGATCGAGTAGTCTCCCCAGAGGCAGAGTCTACCGTTCAAATCTCCGAGGATGAAAAAGGGCCTCGGTAACCGTGCTACGACCTGAATGAAGTCCACCGCGTCCAAGTTAGCTGACGGTGGAATGAATGCAGAAATAACATTATACCTCCTATCCAGGTGTAATTGCATTGCTCCTGTCTGAAACCCTTAAACAACGGGAGGGGGGACCGGGAGGGACGCGCCCAGCATGGTTTCCTGCAAGAAGATGGCTAACAGGGAACGGGATGAGACGAGCCTTGGCAGATCTTGCCAGTTGGCCCGAAGAAGTCCACGGTAATTCTAAAGACGGAATATGCGCTCGAGGCCTAGCTCGGAGGAGATGCGGGGGTCACCTTCGAAGAGAACACCCTCATGGGAATGGGGGTACGCTTCTCAGAGGCAGAATTCCGGGGGTTGTTGACCGTGCAAGGAGCTGTCTTTTTTATTTTAGGAGCCTATCTGGCGACTACCCACTTGGGCATAAGTCGCCGCAATCACGACAGCCTAGCACTAAGGTACTTTAAAATAAGAAAATGAAAAAACAACAACAATAAAAAGGGAAAATGGCAACAATTAGGAAGCAAGCTCCAGCGTCGGGGGCAGGTCCGCCTCTCACTCGACACAGGAGCGTGCGACCTACAAAGAAAACAAAAACATAACCTAGTTAAATAAAGGGGAGAAGGCCGGCCTTCCCTAAAAAGTCTTAAGTCGAACCATACCGAGTGGTGTATTGCCACCAGCTCGGCCGTGAAGACAGACGCAGTGCCTGGCAGAGCCCCGCTGACTTCAAACAGAGAGGATACGGCGTGGAAGCCAACCCCCTCTTCGGACTTGGAGCCATCTGTATACACTGGCACCGTTCCAGCGTGACACGAGGTGTGCTCCAAAAAGGTCGAACGCAATACTCCAGGCGCCGTACAAACTTTGGGAGCAGAGGCGTGGCGACAAATAGCCAAATTTGGTACCCTCCAGGGTGGCGTCCTGGGCAGAACCAGGGGCGCCACCAGCCCGAGAGCTATACCTAGCTCTCGAAGGAGTTTCTAGGCCCTAAACCCAAAGGGCTTAGGGTATGACTGGCGTCTCTCGGCGGCATAGGCACCGTCGAGATCAGCTGCGGATGCAGTGAGAGCTGTTGGCGACCGATGGAGGCGCCGGGCTCGCGCGTACAGGCGAGTGATGCACTGCACGCGGCGCAGAGCGAGTGGCATCTCCCCAGCATCGACCAACAGGCTCTCAATGGGGGAAGTGCGGAAGGCACCGGTCGCAAGAGGCGAAGGCCGGTGTGGTGGATCGAATCCACCTTCCGCAATAAACGCTCGGCTCCGGATGCATAAAACTAGCATCCGTAATCGAGCTTAGAACGAACAAAGGATCGATAAAAGAGTAAGGCAGTAATCCTATCAGCGCCCTAAGCGCTGAACCTCACGGAACGGAGAATATCCGTGGCGTGGGTACAACAGACCCTATGGCTGCGAATATGAGCCTCGCAGGTGAGGCGTCGGTCAAATACAAGACCAAGGAAACGGTGCAATTCAACCACTTCCAGGCGTACCCTATTAAGAAACAAATCTGTGTCGGGGTGGAGCCGTAGATGGCGGCAGAAGTGCACCACCTTAGTCTTGGCCAAAGAAAACCGAAACCTGTGCGCTTCGGCATAGCGAGAGACGCAGTTCAATGCCTGTTGGAGTCGACGCTCTAGAGTTGGCATCTGGGCAGCGCCAAAAGAGATCGAAAGGTCGTCCACGTAGAGCGTTTCGAGAACATCTTCCGGCAGCACCGAGGTGATGGCGTTGATGCTCAGGGCAAAGAGTGTGACACTTTCCTGCGGGACAGCCCCTTCCTGCTTCATTGGGCCGGAGAGGGCTCCCCCCAGCCGTACGCGGAATCGACGATCTCGCCAAAATTCAGATATGAACATTGGGAGGCGTCCCCTCGCCCCCATCGTGTGGAGAGTCTCCATGATACCGTATCGCCATGCGGTATCATAGGCCTTCTCCAGATCAAAAAACACCGTGGCGTAGTGCTGTCTACGAAGGAAAGCCTCGCAGACGGCATTTTCCAGTCGGAGCAGAGCATCCGACGTGGAGTGGAACTTGCGGAAGCCGCACTGTGCAGAAGACAGATGGCCTCCGCTGTCCAGGTAAAAAAGGCTAATCTAACATTTACCAATTTCTCCTTCAACTTGCACAGGCAAGAGGTAGAGAGATTGGGCAGAGCTGTCGCTTTCGAGGAATTATTGGGGATGTTGGGCTGGACATGCGTGTCTCACTTCTTCGCGTGGCCCGGAGCAGGCTTGAGTGGAAGCGTTAGGGAGCCGTAGCTTCCTTGGTGCTGTCCTCCTTCCGAGAATGGCCATTGGGGTATAGTGGAATGGCGATTGGGGTATAGTGGAGTGGCGATTAGGGGAAGGGTGGAGTGGCGATTGGGGTATAGTGGAGTGGCGATTGGGGTATAGTGGAATGGCGATTGGGGTATAGTGGAGTGGCGATTGGGGTATAGTGGAGTGGCGATTGGGGTATAGTGGAGTGGCGATTGGGGTATAGTGGAATGGCCATTGGGGTATAGTGGAGTGGCGATTGGGGTATAGTGGAATGGCCATTGGGGTATAGTGGAGTGGCGATTGGGGTATAGTGGAGTGGCGATTGGGGTATAGTGGAGTGGCGATTGGGGTATAGTGGAGTGGCGATTGGGGTATAGTGGAATGGCCATTGGGGTATAGTGGAGTGGCCATTGGGGTATAGTGGAGTGGCCATTGGGGTATAGTGGAATGGCCATTGGGGTATAGTGGAGTGGCCAGTTTGGTATAGTGGAGTGGCCAGTTTGGTATAGTGGATTGGCCAGTGGGGTATAGTAGAGTGGCCAGTGGGGTAGAGTGGCCAGTGGGGTATAGTAGAGTGGCCAGTGGGGTATAGTGGAGTGGCCAGTGGGGTATAGTGGAGTGGCCAGTGGGGTATAGTGGAGTGGCCAGTGGGGTATAGTGGAGTGGCCAGTGGGGTATAGTGGAGTGGCCAGTGGGGTATAGTGGAATGGCCATTGGGGTATAGTGGAGTGGCCATTGGGGTATAGTGGAGTGGCCATTGGGGTATAGTGGAGTGGCCATTGGGGTATAGTGGAATGGCCATTGGGGTATAGTGGAGTGGCGATTGGGGTATAGTGGAATGGCGATTGGGGTATAGTGGAATGGCCATTGGGGTATAGTGGAGTGGCCAGTGGGGTATAGTGGAGTGGCCAGTGGGGTATAGTGGAGTGGCCAGTGGGGTATAGTGGAGTGGCCAGTGTGGTATAGTGGAGTGGCCAGTGGGGTATAGTGGAGTGGCTAGTAGAGTATAGTGGAATGACCTGACCTGACCTGAGATAGCAGTACTCTGTGTAGTGATTTCTCTCATTGGTTTATTAAAAGGGGAGGCTGGTTTAGGATGTTTGGTAGTAGTGTGTTCAAGTATCTTTGGGTGAAGGTAGTGTGGGTGTGTTTGATTATGTTGGGGTTTGGTGGTGTTGGTGGGGATTCAAATAGTGAGACGCTCTTTATTGGCAATTGCACCTGAATTAGGTTTAACGAGGTGTAGTGAAGAATTAAATGAGCAAGAAAAACCTACATGAAGAAGTAAATAGATTCTGTACTCATCTCTTTCTCTCTTTTACTTACTCGAGTATGATTCCAGACGTGTGTATTGGTAGTGGGCACTTCACACGCCACCATGCTGACGGGAAGTTCTCGAGCGTTGGAGCGATGGTGAACCACGGCACAGCTTTCTTCCCGCCTCAATTCTTGCTTCACGGACAATACCATGAACTGAAAGATCAGGTCGGCGCCTTGGTCACAAAATACCCACAAATTCGGATTCAAGATGGCCATAAAACTGTCCTCCCCCCCTTTCCTAGATTATTTACCCTTATACGCAATTCAACCTTTATCAAAATAAATATTGACTCACCTGACTTACGGTGGTAGTGTCGTGACAGTTGTACAAACCTAAGTTGTAGAAAGCTCGATCGGATTTCTGCAAATTGTCAATGCAAATGTCTGGGTGATGGGCCGTGTTCCTCAACTACACCGAAAAAAAGAGAGCAAACCAAATACCAATAATGAAAGACAAGGAAGACTTGGAACATAATTTGTGGGCAAGATAGGTTATGATTTACCTGGGATAAAGGAGGCAAGAAAAACGGTACGGAGGAAGCCGCGGGCGTCGCGAGAGAATAGAGAGGACCGTACTATTACGAGAAGACCCTGGGCTAGGAACTAGGTCTTTTGTATAATACTCCCATCAATCTTCTCAATGAGAGAGGGGGTGGTGGAGAGGAAAAGAGTGAGAACGAGGGAATTCATGAAACTTTGAAAGAAAGACTAGAGGAAGGAATGGTTCCTTTATTTTGTAGTATTTCAATCAAGTACTTTCATCAGTAAATGCAACCAATTCGATAGGCTTTCAAACCCCACGAGTTAAAGTTTTTCTATGGGATATATCGCACCGAATTTTCCCCACATCACAAATCAATCAAGGTATAAAGTGCGCTTCTAAGTGCCCAGTGTCAAATGTCACAGTCGGTCGCCGAACAAGTGGATAAGATTTACCATGCAGAAGGACAAACTCTCCCTCCACTTCCCCAGCAGAAATCTGTCGGACAGCGGAGAGGAAAAACACCGAAGGAAGAATTCGCTATGTACCAAAAGAGCACGAAGTTCATTGCAAGCACCAAAGCTGCACGGGGAGAATTATTCCCTGGAATACTCGCACTGGATTAATGCCACATACCCCAAGGAAGAGCACCGTTAGACACTTTGTCATTTGCATATAAGTGAGAAATCAGGTTTGCAGGAAATCTGTTGGAATAAATGCTGATAGCGAGAGAAGAAAGAGGATGTGCAACAGAAACTGGTGCGGCCACAGAGAAGGGGCTCAACGCGTGCCAGGCAGAAGAGACCTTAGCCAACGTTCTCCACCTGATTTAGCGCAGTCGACAGCTAAACGTCGGGGGAGGAAGGTAAAAACGAAACGGGAATCCCCCCTACAAACCTCATTAAGGAGGGGGCTGCGAGAACAAGAGTACAATCCCAGATTGTACTCGTCATCATTATCTTGCCTCTCGAGGGTATCCAAACAGAGTGAAGAGACTAAGTTTCGAACCTGTCGGGTCACGAGGGTTAGTACTTTTTTTTGGGGGGGGGGGGGATAGCCCATCTGGCGACTAGCTACTAGGGAAAAAATCGCCGTAACCAGATTACAACATACTACTAGGCTAGATTTAAAAAAAACGAATAGAGAGAGAGAGAAAAAAGGCTAAGCACAGGCTAAAAAACAAAAAAATAAAACAAGAAGCAAAAAGGAAACGAGAAGGAAGCGCGCTCCGGGGTCGTGGGGGCCGGCCTGCCACCGGCGCAGCAAGATGCGACCTACAAAAGAGTCAAATAAAGAGGAGGCGAGGAGCGAGCAATCGCAACCAGCTCGGCCGTGAAGAAAAATGAAGTGCCTCCAGTAGTGTGTCACTGACTTCAAACAGAGAGGACACGGCGGGGAACCCCGACCCCCTCTTCGGACTCGGAGCCATCCGTTTACACTGGCACCGTTCCAGCCTGACACGGAGTGGGCTCCAAAAAGGCCGAACGCGATACTCCCGGCACCGTACAAGCTTTGGGAGCAGAGGCTTGGCAACAAATAGTCAAAGGTGGTACCCTCCAGGGTAGCGTGCTGGGCAGAACCAGGGGCGCCACCGGCCCGAGAGCTATACTGAGCTCTCGAAAGAGTTTCACAGCCCTAAACCCAAAGGGCTTAGGGTATGAGTGGCATCTCTCGGCATAGGCACCGTCGAGATCAGTTACGGATGCAGTGAAAGCCGTCGGAGTGTGAGGGAGATGCTGAGATCGCGCCTACAAGAGCACAATGCATGCTGTACTCCATAAAGCGTCTCCACAAGGGATGCGTGGAAAGCACCAAACGGTGACTAATGTAGTGGATCAACTCCACCTTCTTCCGCAATTGCCGCTCGACTCCGGAAGCCCAGGAAATCTCATCCATGGCGCGGGTACGAGAGACCTAAGGGATGCGAATGTCCGGCACTTGGCATTCTCTAACGCTCTAATTGTCTTCAGAGTGTTCCCTACCATTCAAAACCTTGTGGTCGCAATCTGCTTCATCTGTACCACTAAATGCATCCTAAATTCTTACAACTTCGCACTTGTTAAAGGGTGACACGTCACACACTCGGATATCACACCCACCCACAAATATCATTACCCGATTCTTGTATGCATGTAATTGTTGCCCCCCCCCTACTCTCTCTCTCTCGCTCACACACACACACACACACACACACCGTCAAAATTTCGATCAACAATTCCAAGACTCTCAGAATATATAAACATAGAACCAATCCATCATAAATTTCACACGTTCCCCTCATTCCCATTCGTACTTAGCTCACCACTCCAACCACTCAATCGAGCTATCTTTTACCCTAACGTACTCCTTACCTCAACATACATACTCTTCACACCATCCAATAGCATTCAATCCCTACATTCTTAGTACATACCATAATGCTACACCATGTTTCTCCAGATCTATGAACCCAGCAGAAACTTTAGTTCTTGCATTCAACTTTCTCCCCTTCACACCTATAAAACGGAACTATTAGTGCACTCTTCCACTTTCAAATGCCCTACAACACACTAGACCCATTCCATAACACAATTACCAATGTTTACCAACTATATCATCATCAACCGCTTTACCACAGGGTGCGTTTGGGCACCCATCAACACCAATACCGCCACGACTGGACGAAGGTTGTAGATTCACCTGCATGCATTGAGGCCAGGAGGGCGTGGAGTTCCTCCAGGTCTTAGTTAGAGCCGGGTCATTACCCCTGCTACGCCATCCATCCCCTGCCGGGGACGGGAATATAGACACACCCTTAAAAAATAAACAAAACTTTACCCTGCCGTAGGCGATGGCGTCCTCGTCCAAAATAAACTTCTGGGGATAGATGGTGTCCAAATACCACTTAAAGGATTTGCATTGCAGCCGCTTCCGAAGCTCAATCCTTTCGGATATATCACCGATGTCAGCCTTCTGCAAAGGAGAACGAATGTACCGAGTGTGGGGGAGGATCGTGGTGGGTAGTAGATCACGCGAGTGTGGCTACGAATCGGTGGGTAAGATTGGTGGCAATCCGCAAGAGTAAAACGAGCTAATGAAGTTAACGTCAAGATTTAAGACCACAAGACAGAAACATAATGACTGTCTCACCTTCAATATCCTCTGTTAGCCCTTTCACAACCTACAAGCTCGAGCATAACAAACCCTGCATTATTTTAGCGAACACCCTTCTTCCCTTAAATACAAAACCTACAGTAATCGGGGGGCACACTGGATAGACGACTAAATTCCCGATAATACAGAAGAAACCAACCAAGGAAAAAGTAACACCGACCAGTCACAGAAACCACAAGCAGTAAATCCATCCGTTTTTTATGGTCGGGACCCAACTTCACATCCTCTCACTTCAGTATTCTACACAAGGCACAAAAAGCAGTCAGCCTCACCACATGATGTACCCCCAATAACCACATACGCTGGACCATAGGGCGTGTCATTAAAACAACATTTTGACCTCCATGGAACAGATTTCTCCATTAATACACGAAGCTCCAGACTACCATTTAATACCCCTATCATCCCGCCCCGAAACATTCACAAAACTCCAAGAGACCCCCTACCCAAAACTAAGCCACCTCTACAACAAAACAACCCAAACACAATTGACAATAGGGCATCTAATCTATTGGAGGCCAAGTCCCCAAGTTTCTTCACACTGCATACAACCGGAGACACCTCCCGTGACAATACATGTAGGAGCCGCACCGTCGTCCGAGAAACAAATGCAAGATTCCGTTGGTACACTATACTGCGGTACTTTATGGAATCTCACCGCCCACAAAAAGAGTCTTCTAATCTCTGGGTCCCATACCAACTCTCCTGAAAGCCATTCCACCAGACACTCCAAAAGAAACAACCGTCACGCGGGTCATCCAGACAAGGAGGCTCTGGGCCCAGGCTTAGATTATTAGTTCGCGGATCGGTAAACCAACACGCTTCGCGGGACATCAAAATAATGGGTTATGACTAAACACAATGAATTCAGTACAATAGAATAACGAACCAGCACTGCATTCGTCTCCACAAAAAACCTAAGATATACTCAAAAAACTAGTTAAAAAAAGGGGAAATAGTGCCAGTCAGAGGTGAAGATACAGACAAAGAATGTTTACTCTTATTTTTGCAAGGTCATATTTTAAAGTAAATATTTATAGATTCCTTAAATTAGTGCAGTGTAACTTACTGTAGGTCTTTCAACTGCATTCCGAGTCAAGTTATTCTTAGTTTGGGTAATTTTACAATAAAAGAAATTTTGCGCCATCACAGTTAAAACTTATTTACTAGTTGGCAACTGTTTTTTTTTCTATGGGTCCCTCGGTTACCTAGCACAAATAGTAATAATTTATATTACTAAACCCATTTAATATTTTAAAGACAAGATTGTGGTGCAGATGTGATCTTTCAGTGAAAACACTACCTTTTGTACACCTGGATAGAACTAACAAAGGGTGAAAAAGGAAGTAAAACGTTCGTAAATCGTCATCTAGTGAAAGTCGATTGAAGCGCTTCGGTCTTTCTTCGTCCGGTTGAAGACGCAAAACGCATCATTCAGTCAGTGACGTCACGCCTAGATATGGCGGGCACACAATTCTTCAGCAAACTGCGCAACCCACTACACACCCTCTCCAATCCTGCGCACACCCCTACTTCTCACTACTGAGAAGTCCCTCCCCCCACCCCCACGGAACCAGAACACAAAACCTACACCCGGACGACGGGCAAACGACGCCCTACTTCAGCATGCCCTGTAGTAGTTTGGTTGTCCGCCTCCCCTCCCCTATGTCTAATCTCTTTCTTCTTTTGCAGAAAGTGTGTGTGTGTGTGGATCGTGTGATCACCGTCTTTGCTTTGTGTGGGGGGACTCGATGGGTCTCTATCGTGCTACCCCATTCATCTCCTGTTTTCTTTTTAGGCGGATTCTTTCAGCTAATATTTTTCTTTAGAAATAGTTTGGAAGTCATTAGTTGTGACTGAAGAAGGAAGAGCCGCCTAGACGGAAGATAAGTAAGTGAAGTTTGTGTGAGAGTGGATATGGTTAAATGAGTTAGGAGTAAAGATGTTTGAGTGTGGCAGTGAATAGGTGACAATGTGCCTTCTCTTTTCCAGTTCCGTGGTACCGAGGGTCGCCGACATCTGGCTTTCAGAGACGGCTGAAGCCAATCCTGACCCTCGCAAGGGCGCCTACCTTTTGGGGCAATTTTCTAAGGTGTGGACCTTGGAGAGCACCTCCCAGTCTCCAGGGAGTAATTGGAGTAGCGCCCAACCGACTGTGACCCAGCAGTTGGGACCAACAAGCGTCCCAGCTACCCCAAATCCTCGGCTTTGCCGAGTCCTGGACCCCTCAGAATCCCGCAGAAAGTGATCCATCTCCCACTTTCTCCAACACGTCTCACTCCATTAGTTAGATAAGGGTGCACCCGTCTTTCGCGATATCTTGGTTTTATTATTCGTTTGCATGGCCAAGATCTTATGTAAGGCCAAGTGTATATATATATATATATATATATATGTAATGTATTTTGGTTTAGGTTGAGGGTTATATAATATTTGGGGTTGATTATTTTGCTATAATTACGGTTTCTAAATTAAATTTAGAAAATACTCTCCTCAATATCCTCTTCTTGAACCACCGAGCGGACCTTGTCAGGGCGGCGGGAATCTTTGGCTGGGGACTCGCGATCCCACCCGACATCCGCCCGCTGGAAACCACCCCTTCCGTAAACAAAAACAAAAGCAGACTAGACCCTTGCGCCCCCCCCCCCCCGAGAGACGTCACCACTCATCTGATCCATCCTCACCTCGCCTCCCTCGAACACCTCGGAGCCTACTATCATGCAATCTCATTTGGGAGACGTCTGGAGATCACTCGCTGTGGAGACATTACCGAGTGCGCTGCCGGTTTGAGCGAAGAGCCCCCCCCCCTCCCCCCAAGGGGGCCACGAAGTAAAGTAAAAGGATGCTAAAGACGTCACTGAAGAGGTGGTCACTCACAATGCAAGCATCCCCAGGATGAATAAGGTCCCAAGTTCATCTATTATACAGAACATTCATTTGTCCCTCGTTAATCCATTTTCATTCTGTTCCACTTCAGAACAAGGGAGCCCTCATAGCCAAGTGGGTAAGGTAGCGAGCGAGTTTCCACGCATGGGTACTGATTTCGAATACCAGCGAGACTGGGTATAAATAGCTTCCACTTGTGTAGGGAGCTCCCGCTAATGACGTCGAGGTACTGAATCAGATTCATGCGCGCAGGAGTTCCATCCACATCCCTGCTTTCTAGCTGTTTGCAAACGCAGCAATGCAATTTATTCTGCCCTTTCGTCACGAATGGGGACCAGTCTCAGTGGCTAGAGTGTTGTCAGACTAATCTTTATGTGGATTACACAATCCGGTTGGTGGACCGAGCCAAAGGTACATGCTGGGTCATACTTTCATTCACATCATCTTTTCATTCCTTTATCCGCACTGCTCTCACTCACAATCATCCCTCCTTCCATATTAACCAAATTTCTTTCATACACCTTCTACACTCACACTTTTATTATTCACAAACACTCTGGTCGCCCCTGAGAAATGCCTACCATGCATAACCTTGTCAGTGCAGTCTGCCTCATCCGTACCACCTTATCAGACAAGGTGATATATTGAAGTATAACTCCCCCACACACAGGACATTGCACTCCAATTACAAGCATTGAGTACACCAACAAAAGACACTAAACTGGCACAAATATATCAACACTTGACCACAAAACAAACTCTACAAAACACTAAACAGCATCATACACTCCAATAATAACATTACACAATCATGTACAGCCATCTCCACAACAGACACCATACCATTAAACAAACACCCACATCAATCACTTGGCGCACGTAAGTCACCTCAAACCCTACATTGATGATTTTAAATAAAATTTTAAGAGCTCATCGGGGCAACTGCCTGCTAGGGTAAAAGGCCCCCTAATCACACTATAGCCTAATACTAAGCTAGGGTAAAAGGCCCCCTAATCACACTATAGCCTAATACTAAGCTAGATTAAAAAAGTAAATAACAAATAAAGATAAAAAAAGGAACAAATGCTAAGAAACAAGCTAAAAAACCAACAACAACAAATAAAATAAGATAAGCAAATAATAAACAAGGAAGCGCGCTCCGGCGTCGGGGGTAGGCTCACCTAGGTTGATGATCAAGTCATTCGACGCAGGCAACTCTTCCCCACTGACCTAAAAGAATATGCACCATCACAAACCACCAGACGACAATCATCCACAACCTTTAACACTAACCCGCCTGTGGCCTCGATAATATGGGTAACATAAACCTCAAACCACAAGGCATTCAAGCACTCACCAACATAGCAAACTAGCGGGGTGCCTCAAGGTTCTGTCCTGGGACCACTACTATTCATCATCTACGTCAACGACATGGACGGTGACATGGTTGCCAAGATTTCCAAATTTGCCGACGATACCAAGCTTGGTATGAACGTTGCAAAGGATGGAAATACTGCCCACCTGCAGGAAGATCTTGGGAAGATTGGGGAGTGGTCGGATACGTGGCAAATGCCTTTTAACGTGAACAAATGTAAAGTGATGCATATCGGCCACAGAAACCCCCAATCTCAGTATATCCTTAAGGGCACTGCTCTTGAATCGAGTGACACTGAGAAGGACCTGGGTGTAACTATCACTAGCGACCTCAAGTTCTCGAAACAGTGCATCGAGGCAGAGAAGAAAGCCCAAAGGATGTTAGGCTACATAAAGCGCCAGTTTGGATACCGTAACAAGGAGATAGTACTTTGTCTGTAAAACTCCCTCGTTCGGCCGCACCTGGAGTATGCCGTACAATTTTGGAGTCCTTCGTTTCGAAAGGATATCGCAAGGTTGGAACGCGTACAAGCCAGGGCAACCAAGCTGATCCCCTCTATCTGACATAAAAGTTATGAGGATAGACTAAGGGAATTAAATCTGTTCTCCCAGGAAACCCGTCGACTGCGTGGTCAGCTCATCGAAGTCTTCAAAATACTTCGAGGGTTCGACAATGTTGACTACCGGGATATTTTCACACTGAGTGAGAACAGAACGCGCAATCAAGTCTTCAAACTTGAACTGAAGCGTTACAACCGCAATCTGTGTGGACATTTTTTCACTTACAGTATTTGCGGTAAGTGGAACGCACTTCCAGTGGAAGTTGTCAACAGTGAATCTGTTGACCAGTTCAAGTCAAGACTAGACAGTCTTGAAAAGTGGCCGTTTAGGGACACAAAACAATTGAGCAGCCATGTGCCTGCTCGATTGCTAGTGCAAAGGTACCCTCTTTGAATGGACCGTAAGGTCTCCTAGGGTACTTCCTTTCCTTGTTACTCCTATACCAAGCTTCTCTTCTTCAAGGGAATGCCTCGGTTCACTAGTAATCTTGACACCTCTCTTCACTTATTCCAGGCAATGGCTATTCTTGCGTAAACAGCTCTTTCCACTCCAGCTCCACTGTCTAGTATATCTCCGAGGCAGCAGAAATGGTCCACCACCTCCAGCATTCCATTCATTTGCGACCCCGTTCTCATTTGGTCTTGTGTGGCACCCGGGGCATACAAAATTTCTCACTCTCATGAGTCTCTGAAGTCCAGAGCACCTCTTATGATACCACCTCCCACACTAAGTGCAGAGAATAGAATTGCTTCCCACTCCTCTGCCACACGCTCCATATGGTCACCTCTCATACTCCACTCTTCTTCCTGGCTCTCCTCCTGTCCACCCCCCCAAAAAAAATACTTGGAGTAACATACATCAATGTCATTCAAACAAACAAATGCAAACCAAGACAAAATGCTCTTAGATAGATCTCGTGCAAGTACAACATTAGGACCTAATAAAGAAACCACAACCACAGTATACAAACAATATATACGCCGTGGTGGATTATGCAAGCCATGGCTGAGCCTCTAACCTCTCAGACACACCACAACACAAACTATACAAAACGAAGCCCTAAATTCATCATTGGCTGCAGAGCTACCACACCCAAAGACCACCTACACCACGAAACCAAAGTCCTCAAAGTCACGGATCACATGGATATGAGAGAGACACAAACACTTGCCGCACTTTCAACAAACCCACTACGCTACATGTCAGAACGCCGACACACTCCCAAGGTTCATCAAATCAACACCTAGTACAGGATATCCTGCACAAATGATTTTATCACTCCCACCCTGCCCACCACAAACCAGCCTCCGGAAACATATCCACACACAAGTCACTCAAAAACAATACTCAACCCCCGGAAATGCACCCTCCCCCGTGAAGACAGAGTCCACCTGGCTGGGCTGCATAGTGGACATCACTAGCTCTTCGGAGCTATCAGAAGTGGAAGGATAATTCCATCGTGGATGTTTGTCCAAGCTTCAACACAGAAACCAACACCACCAAACACAATGGAAAACTACATTCCACACCACACGCACCCGGTTCAGGCCATAGCCTTTCTCAGGTGATTGAGGCTGTTCGGCCAGGCCGCCTGAGGAACAACACCCTAGATACTTAAACTATGGCACTTACTCAAACCACATACTAAAGACTAATCTCACCCACCCACCCCATCTTCACATCCAAATACTATCCCCTTACTCTGTCCTGCATTTACTTTTAGCCTCCACCACATATCCTGCCAGATGCATTAATCAACACTTTAAAACTCCCCGCTCTCACCAGGTCATCAGTATACACCAACAGACACCTATCCCTCACTAATCTCGCATCTCTCTCATTCCCACTAACACCTTTCTCAGACTATCTTTAAAGATATCAACATTCACACCCAGTGTGCCATGCTAAGAATCACACCTGATTGAATTATATTCAATCCATACCGTGAAAAACATTATTCACTTTATGTTCGTCTCATATAATGCTAGCATCTGCCATCTTTCATTTACACAAACATTCACTACTGCGTCCCTCTCACCCTTATCGGATATACCCTCAAATTTCATACACCGATTCGATTCAAACCTTTGACGCCGACTAATTAGACGGGGTTTGCGAGAGCCACAAAAAGAAAATCTTTCAAGGGGGCGTCTAGCTAGACCTGCGTCCCATATCAGTGTTTAGTCGCCTTTAACGAGACACCCTGAAGGTGGACCAACCTTGCCAAACGCTGGCAAGTGTAGGGTTCGCAAATAGCAGTCTGGCGCAGTCATAAGGCCATTGCTCATTGCCCCTAGGGGAAAGGGGGGGGCACATGGGACCCCGAGAAAGCTTCTTACCTTTAACTCGGGGCGGTATAGGTAAAAAAGCCGCTTATAACGATCCATCCAGACCTCGACGAGTCGGGCTGTGTTGAGGCCGTGCGTGTCCTTGTTCCCAGGGAAGGTGTAAGGATGGAAGGAGCGAAAGATGTGGCCAACCCGCGAACAAGGGATCGCCTCCAGGGTTCCGCCACACATCCATACCTGAAAATCCATTAGTCTCAGTCAGAACAAGAACGAGACATTGTCTTGCCTCTAGGAACGCATGAAGGGATCAACTAAGGTCCATCCCTTAGGTCGGCAGCTTCGACCGACCTGTCGTGAATGTGTGATTTATTCCTGGGGCCAATGGGAACGGGTTGTCTGTGTAGCTCAGGCCAATTCAATGTGTTTAGTTTTGGTGGTAACCGCACAGGAGCCTTGCCGGGTGACCATTGTGTGACGTGGGAAGGGATCTTTCCTCTAGGTTGATCTCCGGTGGAATGGCGTTAAGGTAATTTGGATTTTCTTCTTCTTTTAAAGGTCTATCTACCGATTGTCACCAAGGATCCAAGTTACTGGTATCATATTACCCTACTATTATGCTAAGTTAAAAAAAACCCTCCCCCCCCCAAAAAAAAAAAATCGAAGAAAAACAAACATGCGTCGGAGAGAGGCCAGCTTCCCTCTGGAATAGGAGAACGCATTCATCAAGAAGGTCAAATAAAAGGGGAGGAGGCCCAGTATCCTCCCAAACGTCCACTGTCAAGAGTAGACGAACCCGTCCATGGTACAAGTGACAAGCGGGAGCGACCCCGCTCGTCACGGTACTGGGACAGGTAACGTGCGAGAAGATCACCCTGACTGGGACGTTCAAACAAGAATGTGCCGAACAGTCTGCGAACCAACGCAATCGTCCCGGTAAGGTGCGGGGAAACGCTCCATCAAAAGGCCGTGTGTCCGATTCGAAGACGACAGAAAGCGATGACACGAAATTTATTTTTCCTTTGGACGTCTCCCACCTTCTGTGTCAGAAAACCCGTAGGGCAGACCTGATTCCTGTGAAGTAGTCATAGTAAGGGAGGGCAAAACGCTGGTCTGATCGCCAAGTCTTCGCGGAATCTTAGGCGCCCTCAATCCCCCACACGTTCAAGAACCAAGCGAAGGATAATCTCTACATCTGCCCAACCTGCAGCAACCGTGGCATCACGCATAGCCTGAATCGGGGGGTGAGGAGATTCCAATGCCCTCAGGGCGCTTTGTGAGTCGCTGAAGATAACAATCCGGTCTCTGAACCGGGCACGACGCGTTAACTCCCGTACCGAGAGGTGTATTGCAACCAGCTCGGCACTGAAGACAGACACAGCTCCTGGTACAACCCCGCTGACTTCAAACAGAGGGGATACGGCGTGGAAGCCGATCCCCTCTTAGGACTTGGAGCCATCTGTGTACACTGGAATGGATCCAGCGTGACAAGGGTGCTCCAAAAAGGTCGAAAAGCAATACGACCGGCGTTGTAGTCCCCCCCTCCAGGGGGAAACCAGAGGCGAAACCGGCCGAGCTCTCTAAGGAGTTTCTTAGACCAAATTTCAAAGGGCTTAGGGTATAACTGGCGTCTCTCGGCGGTATAGGCACAGTCGAGATCGGCTGCAGATACAGCGAGAGCCGTTAGCGACACCGAGACAGGGCATGCGCGTACAAGCGCATAATCCACTATGTGACCGATTCTCGGACAAATCAGGATACAAATTTTGAAATATGGAACCACACCCTCTTTGATTTTGATGAAAATTGGTGCATGGGTAGATTTTTGCCTGAAACCACCAATTCAGAAATCAGTTTTTCAATATCTTAATTAGAAGCAAAGTTATGGACATCCCCATTTGTTTTTTGGGGGATAGCCCCCCCAAATTATAAAGACTCTTATCTCAGCTCCTAATTTACATAGGTTAAACAAAAAGCCATTCAAAAGAGAATTTTTACCTCTTTAAAAATGATTAAGTCAATATTTTACATAGAAGCAATTTTTAAATGGGGAAGTAAGGTTTAAGGTAAGTTACCAGTGGGTTGCTGCCCAATCCAAGTGGATTCTATATGGCCGCTAGGGTGAAACGAGAGATATCATCTATAAAAGGTGGAGGAGACCACTTTGTGACAAAAATGTAAAAAACGACGGGTTAAAAGATTCCTCCGCCAATATGAATCGAAGACGGGTGTGTTGAGGAATAGTTAAAAGGGTTGGGAAACAGGACAACCGGAGAATGCCAAAATGGCTGCGATCCAATAAAAGTTGGGCAACCGATTGGTCCCCGCCGCAAAAACGACAGCAAGGGCTGATATGAGCATCACCCGAAACAAGATGGCCGTGAGTAAGTCTCGTGTGGCCAATGCGAACTCGGCAAAGGGCCACCTCCAAATACCGCACTCTATGACGGCTCGAGGGCCAAGAGCGAATAGAATTTTTAATTTTGTATAGTTTGGATGATGAACAGTCATCCCATTCATTCTGCCACAGTTGAAAAATATACTCTCTTATTGAAGGAAAGTAGTTCCTAAAAGGCAGAGCCGAGTTCTCAGGGGACACAATGTGCTGAGCGGGCCAGCCGATCAGCCCTCTCGTTGCCCAGGACCCCCATATGCCCAGGGACCCAGCAAAAAATAATTCTATATCGGGACTTATTTTGGATCAGCCAGTTGCAATTTCTGTGACCAGGGGATGGGACGCATTAAAAGATCTAATTGACTGTAAGACACTCCTTGAGTCGGAAAAAATGACAAAATCACTAAAAGGTAAAATTTGGATGAGTCGAAAGTCTAAAAGGATTGCTGAAAGTTCAGCGGTAAAAATGGATGCTGCTGGCGGCAAAGATAGAGTTAGGAATTCTCCTCCTGGGTAGATGGCTGCGGCGCCCACGCCACCGTCCGACTTAGAGCCATCCGTGTATAATGGGCAGCATTGTTTGTGGGAGATCGAATGCTCTAAGAACAGGCTCTTAATGATGCGAGGGTCCATGGAGGAATCTCCAGGCTCCACATGTTGGTACATACTGTGGGGAGAGCACGCCAACTAGGGGTCAGTAAGGATGGGAGGGTAAGGACCCTTGGAGCACTCAAGTTAGAGAGATGATCTCCTATGCGAAGGTTCAAAGGGCGGGGTAAAGATAGCAACTTATCATATGCCGCCGTTGATTCGGCAGCATACAGGCATATGTAGACCTCTGAACAGGGGCTTGCTGTACTCGTCAGAGGTATTGCATGCAGATTTGAAGTCTATGGTAGGGCAAAGGGAGTACCCCACTCTAACAGTAAAGCTGTTGACAGGAGAAGTACGGCAGGCTCCACTAGAAAGGCGAACTCCAAGGTTTCGAATGGGGTTCAGCATTTTAAGGGCTGAAGGGGAAGCCGATGAGTAAATTTGACAGCCATAATCCAATTTGGATTGGACGAGGGCTGTGTATAATGTCCACAATGTTTGTCGGTCACTGCCCCACGAAGTGTGTCAGAGGACTTTCAAAATGTCTAGAGCCCGCAGACAGTCTGTTCGAAGTCGGCGTAGGTGTGGTAACCAGGATAACTTTGGATCGAGAGTTACGCCAAGGAACCGAAACTCGGAGGCAAACTCTATATCCTCGCCTTGTAGGGAGATAGATGGCGGAACAAGAACCCCTCTGCCTCGGTAGAAATACATTGCTTTGGTTTTGTTCGTGAAAAAGCGGAATCCCTTAAGTTCGGCTCTTTTGGAGACAGCATCGACGCGCTGCTGATGGAAGGCGAGGTGAGGAACAGTATAGTGCTAAATCATCGACAAACAGAGTTGCCGATACACCCTCTGGGAGAGACGAAATAATATCATTGATGGCAATTATAAAACATAAGACACTTAAAACACTGCGCTGAGGAACTCCCTCCTCTTGGGGTTGCAGGTCAGAGTATGAGTCTCCAACACGTACCTTGAAGGGTCGAGATGCTAAAAAACTTTGAATAAGTGAAGGTAAAAGGCCTCTCATCCTCCAGACGTATAGCTGCTTCAAGATGCCGTATCTCTATGTTGTGTCGTAGGCTTTCTCAATATCGAAAAATATGGCCAGGACTCGGTGCTTTAATGAGAAAGCTTTCCGGACTGATCCCTCGAAACGTACTAGTAGGTCAAGGGTACTATGACCTTTGCGGAAGCCACATTGAAATGGAGAGAGAAGGTGATTGGTTTCTAGGAACCAGTTTAGGCACTCCAATATCATTTTTTCCAGCAACTCACTCAAACAGCTGGTGAGAGCTATAGGGCGGTAGTGATCTGCATCTAACCCGTCCCTGCCCGGTTTCCTGCCCGGTTTGACAAAAGGAAGGATGATCCCAATGCGCCATGATGACGGGTAAAAACCCTTAACCCATATAAGGTTGTACAAATCAAGTAAGAAGAGAGTAGAGTGTGGATGTAGGTGCCGAATCATGTCGAAATGGATCTCATCAAGGCCAGGGGAAGTAGATCTGCAAAGGGACAAAGCGCTTTGGAGCTCATAGATGCTGAATAGAGCGTTATACGGAAGGTTAGATTTTGTTGTGAAGTTGAGAAAATGAGATTCTTCCTTTGATTTGTAGGATTGAAAAGCCTTATCGTAACGGCTGACACTGCTGACGGCGCGGAAATGGTCAGCAAAAGCATTGTGAACACCAGGCTGTCATTCTCCAAGGAACCGCCTAAGTTGAGTGTGGGGGTATGATGATTAGCATAACGGCCCCTGATCTTAGCAGTAGGTGTCATAGAAGAAATTGATGAAACGTAACGGCGCCATGAATTTCGGCGAGCCTGACGAAGGGTTCTTTGGCGAAGCGCACGAGCTCGGTTTTGGTGGACCTTGTTGCACAAAGTTGGGTTCTTTCGGAATCGGGCATGGGCTAACTTGCAATTTTTGATAGCTGTTGCACACGTCGAGGTTCACCAGGGCACGGTTGAGCGGCCCGTGGCAGGTCGCCTCCGTGGGATGGTCTGTGTTGCTGCATTGTAGATAGTCGATGTAAAGTATTCTATTGCCGCGTCCACTCCATTGAAGATCCCCAAGGATGCATTTGTGAAGGACGCCTCTTGGAAACCTTCCCAATCTGCATGACCTAAGTCCCACTTAAGGGGCATGGTTGTATGAGGGATAACTTGAAGGGTCGACAAGACAATAGGGAAGTGGTCACTCCCATGGAGATCGTCAAGAATTGACCATCGAAATTCCGTGAAGCAGTCAGGGCAACAAACAGACAGGTCAACACAACTAAAAGAGTCCGTCTGGACATGATAAGAGGTAAAATCGCCAGTATTTAAGACACAAAGAAAGTCAGATAATAAAAGAGACTCTAAAACACTGCCTTTGGCATTTCGAATGATGTCACCCCAGTATGGGTGAAGGGCGTTAAAATCTCCTAGTAATAAGAATGGGGAGGGCAACTGGTCTAAGTTCTAAAAGGTGGGGCGTTGACAATGATAAACTAGGGGATAGGTAAATATATATTTATTTTAAAATTTTATAGAGCCCATCTGGCAACTGCCCAGTTGGGCATAAGTCGTCGAAAAACACGACAGCCTAGAACTAGGCTACTTTAAAAAAATATATAGGAAAACATAACGATATAAATTGGAAAACTTAACAATCAGGAAGCAATCTCCGGCAACGGGGGGAGGTCCCCCTCACCCCGGTGCAGGAGAGTGCAAACTAGAAACAAAACAGTAACAAAAAAAAAGGAACCTTAAATAAAGGGGAGAAGCCTGGCCTTTCCCCAAAAGTCAATGTGCACGAATCCGTCCCGAGTACAAGGGACAGGCGGTAGCGACCCCGCCCATCCCGGTACCGGGACAGATATCGTGCGCGAAGATCACCCAGACTGGGACATTCGACAAGAATGTGCCGAACAGTCTGGGGGACGACGCAGTCGTTGCAATAGGGCGCAGGCGAGCGCTCCATCAAATAGCGATGCGTCACACGAGTGTGGCCGATTCGGAGACGACAGAAAGCAACCTGAAGCCGCCGCGGCATTGGGGGATAGGTCCATGGGAACAGTCGCGGCGCAATGGCACGCAACTTTAAGTTCCCTTCGACCGTCTCCCATCTTCTTTGCCAAGCAGTCCGAAGAGCTGCCCGTATTCCTGCCATGTAGTCAGTGTGAGGAAGAGCGAAACGCTGGTCCGGTCGCAGAGTCCTCGCGGACTCTTTGGCGCCCTCATTCCCCGCAATTCCTACATGTCCAGGGAACCCAGCAGAAGATAATCTCGACATCTGCCGGGGATAGGTAAATAGAGCAAACGGTAAAAAGCTTGGTAAGAAAAACCCTCACGGCAACAGCTTGGGTTGTAGGGAGATGGGAGAAACATGGTGGGATGAAGATACCATGATTGACACCCCCCCCATGAGAGGGGCTTCCAGCAGGAGCAATATAGTTGAAAGTGAGAAAGCCGGGTACTGGCAGAAAGGGCCGTATACCCAGTTTATTATCCTGAAGACAAATAACAGCGGGTTGGATAGTCGTCGAAAGAATTTTGAGTTCTTCCCACTTTGGAAGAACTCCTTGACAATTCCATTGTAAAATGGAAGATATTATGTGTGACGATTAGATACCACTGGGATATCTTTTTCTCTTTTGAGGCCGATATTGTATTTGAGGTTCGTCCCAAAGAGCTTGGGAGACGGAGAGCAGATTTTGAGGAGCCTGCTTTTGCAGGGGGAGAGATCCTAGATGGAGCAGTAACTGTTTTTTTTTCGTGGGTTTTGGAGAACCGACCGAGGCCCTTGATTGTAATTCGGGCTCGCAACCTGACGGAAAAGGAAGATCAAGAAGGCATTTTCGGCCGGTAGATCCGGATTCATGGATCGAGGGTATTTTCGGTGTCTGAGGAGTTGGTCCAACCGCCGCGATTGGTGATGTTGGAGTATCAACTGCTTTCATCGGATCTTGGGTTGAAGGGTGAGCGGAACGAACAAGTGATCTGAGCGAGGTGTGTGGAGCTGGGTGTATATCTGCTATCGTTTGGATCAGGATGGGGCCTAAGTCCTGTGAAGGGCGGGACGGACTTAAGGGCATAGAATGTTCAGCCATAGGGAAGGAGTCCATTGAAGATTCTCGGGGTTCGGCCGAGTCAGCTCCAGAGGCTGCCCGCTTATTGGTGGTTGATGACCCAGGTGAGGAATCCTTCCTCTTACCACTGGGCTTTGGGTCTCGGGGTCCGGTGGATGAACCTTCACTGGTCGATGTTGATGATTCTTTCAAATAGCGTCTGATGCCTTCAAGTGTCTCACCCTGAGCGTCTCTCACAGCTAGAGCTGCTGGAGAGAGGGGGGCTACATTGGTTATCTTGGTGTGAGAGCGATGCTTCGACTGCATATTCTGAATGTTTTCGACGCTGCGAGTAGATCTAGGGTGAAGTGCTTCAGGCTGGTCGTAACTCGCGCGTGATGGTCGGTTTCGTCCAGCGTCACGTAAAACTTCAGAGAAGAGCCGGCCGAGTGGCGAGGTTTGTGCTCGGGCACGCTGGCGGGCCTCTCTTATATCTAGACGTAGGGAGTCGCGCAAAGCGAGCACTTTCTTTTCATATAAAAATATAGAGCAGAGTTTTGACGCAGCACTGTGGGTACCTCCGCAGTTGGCACAGCGGGGTGTTTTGGTGCATTCGGAGCCATGGTAGTCAGAGCTACAATTCACGCAGGAGCGAGGGTGCCGACAGGCACGGCCAACATGTCCAAATTGATTGCAATTGAAGCAGCGTCTGGGTAGTTCGATGTAGGGACTTACCGGGACACGAAGGTACCCAGCTTTAATATACTGCGGCAGTTCTTGGCGGTTGGGACTTTAGTGGAGCCTAATGTTTTAGTTACCCTGTGTACGTGTGTGGCACGTTGAGTACTGAGCTTACTCTGAAGGCGGGTAGGGTCGTAGTCCTTTAGTTCGTTTGGACGGACGACACCTTTGACAAAATTCAGACGCGGATGAGGCGAGACAGTTATTGGAATTTCAGCTATCGAAGATAGATTTCGCACAAGGTTGTGTTGAGAGTGGGATAACACCTCAACTACGACATCACCACTTCCTCTTCACCACATCCGGCGGGGTTCACCACAGCGGGACTCAAAAGATTCATTGACGTCAAACACATCGACTTTTGCAAGTGGGATGTCGGATGATGAATTCATGACAAGAAAGAGAGGATAATCTAGATCTGGGTCTACTTCGTTGGAATAGGGGTCCAACGAGCGAGGGAAGGCTGAAAGGGAAGCTAAGGAAAGTTTGTCACGAGAACCCTTACGAGAAGGGAAGGTTTTTGGTTTATGGCTAGCCATTGCAAAAAGAAAAAAAACTTCGCATTCTCCCTCGGGGCTCCCCACCATGGAGGCCTACAAGGGCCCGGCACTACTGCAACTATACAATCAGTTACGTCCGGTATGTCCCCTTAGAGAATGGATACGGATCCACTACATCATCTTTTGAAACCTAAGAGGCTGCCCGAGTTCTCGTACGCACGAAGAAAAGGGGCCAACGATGGGTTTCTCCTTGGGCATGCGGTAGACGAAGGCGGTGGAGATGCCCAGCCTCTTTCGCCTTCATGAAAGAACAATTCGGAATCAATCCATTAAACGAGCAGAGGTCGGGTATTGATAAGGACCACTAGATAGGTGAAGGAAGAGGGGGAAATAAAGGGCAGTGGAAGAACGTAATAGGGGGGGAAAGAAAGAGGAGCATGTTAAAAGTCTTGTTGGCAGCACCATGGGTCCCCTAAGGGGCCCAGGGCTGACCCCCTTCGCCACGATAAGGCCAGAGCCTCTCCGGGAACAACCCTTGAAGAAAAGATCCTAGAGAGGGAGGGGAAAATGGGGAAGTAGTACCCTCAAAGTTCATGGAAATAAAAATAATTATTTTCCCCAATATACAAAGTTTAATATATTCAGCTTTTTAGCACTTTAAAAAAAATGCCTATAGCCAATTTCTTAGCATAGGCAACATAGATAGCAACACCTATAGAAAACAGCATAGGATACACATAGTCTATACTGGACTATACCTGTAGAATGCCTATGTTAGAAGGGAATTTTGCTGGTTCTTTTGTATCAAATGAATATGTTATTGTGACCCCTGCATTCAACACTCAAACTGTTCTTCATCAATACCCACCATGTATCCTCAGTGGACAAAAAGGTAATTTTATTTTGCACAAACTGGTGCATGAAGTTAACTTTACAGTCAATGTTCATCTGAGATTTTTTTCAATAAACCCTATGTAAGGAATATTTTCATGGAAGGAAGTGATATATCTGATGAGATTTGACAGTCATTAAACTATTGGGAATAATTTTATTGAATCTTTGTGTCCCGTTAAGTTTTGAGCAGTCTAAAATCTAGATTGCAATTTTTTCTTTAATTTTGATGTCATCAGATGGAATGTAAAAAAAAATTGAATTTCAATAAAATAACAGAAAATTTGAATAAT
Organism: Ceratothoa steindachneri; assembly: GCA_963969495.1. Classification (NCBI taxonomy): domain Eukaryota; kingdom Metazoa; phylum Arthropoda; class Malacostraca; order Isopoda; family Cymothoidae; genus Ceratothoa; species Ceratothoa steindachneri. The sequence continues at coordinate 22,035,914 of OZ018332.1, forward strand.
TCTAATGTGTCATAATTGGTGATTTATAGACCCTCTTAAGAGACTTTGTTACACCTCTTTTAACCAAGCCTCCACAGACATTATTGCCATGACTGGTACCGACAAAATTCCATTCGCAATTCATTCCAGTCCTAAAAGATGATAGTGTAGTAGTTTGGTTGTCCGCCTCCCCTCCCCTATGTCTAATCTTTTTTCTTCTTTTGCAGAATGTGTGTGTGTGTGGATCGTGTGATCACCGTCTTTGCTTTGTGTGGGGGGAACTCGATGGATCTCTATCGTGCTCCCCCATTGATCTCCTGTTTTCTTTTTAGGCGGATTCTTTCAGCAAATATTGTTAGTTTAATAGTTTGGAAGTCATTAGTTGTGACTGAAGAAGGAAGAACCGCCTGGACGGAGGATAGGTGAGTGAAGATTGTGTGAGAGTGGATATGGTTGAATGAGTTAGGAGTAAAGATGTTTGAGTGTGGCAGTGAATAGGTGACTGAATGTGCCTTCTCTTTTCCAGTTCCGTGGTACCGATTGTCGCCGACATCTGGCTTTCAGAGACGGCTGAAGCCAATCCTGACCCTCGCAAGTGTGCCTACCTTTTGGGGCAATTTTCTAACGTGTGGACCTTGGCCAGCACCTTCCAGTCTCCAGGGAGTGGTTGAAGCAGCATCCAACCGACTGTGACCCAGCAGTTGGTACCAACAAGCGTCCCAGCAACCCAAAATCCTCGGCTTTGCCGAGTCCTGGACCCCTCAGAATCCCGCAGAAAGTGATCCACCTCCCACTTTCTCCAATACGTCTCACTCGATTAGATAGTTAAGGGTGCACCCATCTTTCGCGATATCTTGGTTCTAATATTCGTTGCGTGGCCAAGATCTTATTGTAAGGCCTTTTGTGTAAATATACATGTGTTTGTTGGCCAAGGTATTATTGTGAGGCCAACTATATATATTTTTTTTGTGTGTTTAGAAATTGTAAATATTTTGGTGATTGGTTGAATTTGCATTTTTATTATTTACTGGGGTTGTGGTTGATCGCCATTATTCATTGGTTTTTAATAAATTTAGAAAATACTCTCTCTCCTCAATACACTCTCCTTGAACCACCGAGCGGACCTTGTCAGGGCGGCGGGAACTTTTGGCTGGGGACTCGCGATCCCGCCGCTACATATTTTTGGCGCCCGAATAGGGACTGCCCGGTGGTTTGAGGAAGGAGAGGAGTGAGAGCCTGTGTCTTTTGTCCCTAATGGAGGAGGAACAGATTGGGGCCATGGAGTTGGAGATGAGAAGACTAAATGAGTTAGTGCGGCAGAAAGACAGAGAAAATGCGCATTTGAGAGAAGAGAATGATAGTTTGAAAAGGAAAATGAGGGAGATGGAAGTGAGAATGGAAGAGAGGATTAAAGACAGTGAGGTGCGAATGGAGGAAAGATTCATGCGAATGCTGAATGAGAAAATGGGAGAATCAGGTGCAATTGGTGGGGGTGTGGCCTCGACTCCACTTGGAATTGACATGACTGATAAAAAGGGATTGACAGGCATAAAGGAACCCCTGCAAATGACTAGGCATCGAAAAAAGAAGACCCCAAAGACTAGATGCCCAGACCGACAGGAAAGGACCCGACTGGCTAGTATTGACTCCTTATATTTCAGCTCGAATGAAGGCATGAGTGAAAGTGGGAGAGAAGTGAGTGATAGTGAAAGGGATGCTGAGGTTCATCGGAGTATATTGATCAGAGAAGTGCCAAAGTTAAGTAAGTTTAGAGTGGAAGGAGCAAAAGATGTAAAAGTGTTTTTGAAAGAGTATGAAAATTATTGTAAGGAAAAATTTGGAGAGAATAATAGGTTTGGGGTGAAAGAGTTGTGCGAGTTTTGGGATGGGCGTATGAAGGATTTTTACCAGACAATTATGAGTGTGGGTGAGCCTAAGTGGGAGGTTATGAAAGAGAGAATAATAGAGCACTGTAAGAGGATGAAGACAAGTGTGAAATATAAGAAAACAAATGGGTTTGAGGAAGCGAGAATGGGGAAGAATGAAAATGTGAATTCTTATGCGCATTGCTTAGAGTCCTTGGCACGAATGAGATTTGGAAATGATGGAATAAATGGGAATAAGGAGCTGATGAAGAAGTTTTTAAATATGGTTCCGAATGAAGCGAGTGAGTATGTGACGTATAAGAGGAAAGAGAAGATGAAATGGGCTGGTGAAAGATTGCTATGGAAGGATGTACTGGAGATGTTAGAGGACCGTGAATTTGTGGATTATTAAAGGGAGGAGGCCTCGATTCACACTGTGCGCAACTCAAGTATCAGTAAGTTGCCCCAGTTCCGGTCCTATCGGGATGCGCTGATAGAGAACCCGATCGATGTGATGACAAGATTTTTAGAAAATTATTACGGGCAGAATGAACAACAGTGTGTGTATGTTGGCCGCCAACCGAGAGGGAGTAAAAGTAGGAGTGAGAGTCGGAATGGGTGGAGTAGGGTTCAGAATGGTCGGAATGACAGTAGATCTAGAGTAAATGAGCCTAGGTGTCTGAGGTGCAAGAAAGTTGGGCATATGAGGGTTGACTGTCGCTGGTCACAAGGAAGTTGCTTTGGCTGTGGACAAATGGGGCACATGATAAAAGATTGTAGTCGTGCGAGGGAAAGAGCGTGTTATGGATGTGGAAGAATGGGCCACTTGGTACGAGATTGCAGGGAAGGTGGTCGAGTAAATATGAGTGGACCTGGAGTGTGTGGTAATTGTGGGCAGATAGGGCATTATGCCAGGATGTGTGCCAGTCCAAGAGCTACCTGTGGTAAATGCGGAATGGTAGGTCATGCAACAAGGTTGTGTAGGACCGGAGAAAGATGCATGAATGAAAGAATGGATGGGAATGATGCAAGTAATCGAGAGGATACGACTCAGGGAAACTAAGGAATGAGAGGGTTCCTTCTGGGGAATTCTCTAGAGTGCAAGTGATGAATGTGAGAGAAGGATTGTCAAATCGTGGAGTTAATTGGGGTCAGAGAGTGAATAGGTGTATGTGTGTTAAAATTAAGTGTGGAGAACGAGAAGTTAGTGCATTGATTGATACAGGATGTAAGGTGAATGTGGTGTACTATGAAGCATTTGTAGGAATGAAAGTAATTGAAGTTAAGGATCGTGGATATCATTTGACTGGATTAGGTGAACAGGATGTGCCGATTGTTGCAAGGTTTAGAGAAAGTGTTTTGATTGCCGGTGTCCGGATGAATGAAGATGAATTTTGTGTTGTAGAAGGTGCAAACAAGAAGTATGACATGCTATTAGGTTATAAGTTTTTGAAAGCGAATGGTATTGTGATTCACCCTGATTTAGAGATGATTGAATGTAAGAAGGATGGAAGTATGAAATGTCAATGGTATGTGAATCCAGATGGAAGTGTGAGAGTGAATATCATGAAAGGTCTGGAGGTATATGCGACTGAGAGTGTGCCTGTCAAGCAGAATGAAACATTGAGTGTAAGGATTGGATGGAATTCGGATGTCGAGATAAATGAGAATGATGGGAATATTTATGTCTTGGATGGTAGTGCTGCGAACTATCGATTAAGGCGAGTGGTGCATGTGTTTGATGGTATAATTGATATGAAAGATCCGCGTGTCTGCATGCAAGTTTGGCCTGATCTGCGAAGGAAGAGTCTTAGAGGAGTGCAAGTGGGAGATAAATTGGGTGTGTTAAATACAGTGGTGAATATGGAGAATGATATGCATGTGGTGAACGCAAATGTGTTTTCCGTGAGTGTAACGTCGAATGTTTGGAAGTATGAAGATTTGATTGAGCAAGTGAAATTGGAAGAAAAGTTGAGTGAATGTGAGAAGCAAAAAGTTTACAGGATGTTGTGGAATAGGAGAGGTGCTTTGAGTCAAGGGGATGAGGACTTTGGCAACGCTTGCTTGCCTGAGTTCAAAATAATTTTGAGCGACGATATGCCAATATATCAAAGGCCTCGTCATTTCCCTGCCCCTGTGGCTCAAGAGATTGAGGAACAGTGTGAGGAATTAGAGAGAATTGGCGTGATTGAGCCGAGTGTGAGTGCCTGGAATAGTCCGATTGTACCTGTACGAAAGCCAGATGGACGTTTGCGACTGTGTATTGACTATAGAAGAGTGAATGAACGAACGTTGAAAGACAAGTTTCCTATGAGTGTTGCGTCTGAATGTGTGTACAGTATGTATGGAATGAAAGTGTTTTCTAAGATGGATCTGGTACGGGGATACTACCAGATGCCTGTGGCTGAAGAGAGTAGACCTATTACGGCGTTCTCTACCTCAAAGCGCCATTATCAGTTTAGAAACCTGAGCTTTGGGTTGGCGAACGCCCCAGCTGCTTTTCAGCGTGCTATGAATGTAGAGTTGAGTGGTTTTCCGTGTAAGAATGTACGAGTGTTTTTGGATGATATTTTGGTGATGAGTGAGAACATGGAAGAACATATGACCTTGGTGAATGATGTTTTAAGAAAGTTGGAAGAGGTTGGTGTCAAAGTGAAGTTGTCTAAATGTGTATGGTTTGCTAGTGAAGTTGAGTTTTTAGGACATAAGGTGAGTGCAGTTGGATTGCGTAAATCGGAGAAGTTCGTGGAAAAGGTTAGGAATTTTCCTAAGCCTACCACAGTGAGAGAGTTGCGTGGATTTCTTGGTTTAGTTGAGTTTGGAAGAAAGTTTATGAAAGATTGTTCAGGTGTAATGAAACCGTTGAGTGTATGGACTGGGAAAAAGAAGAGTACTGTGATTAAGTGGAATGACTCTATGAATGCAGCGTTTGAAAAGTTAAAAGCGGAAGTTGCAAAAGATGTGGAACTTGCGTATCCAGCATATGGAACAAATGCAGGAATGCTTGAAGTGTATACGGATGCAAGTGGTCATTCGATGGGTGGATGTTTGATGCAAGATCAAGTTGTGAATGGAGTTGAAAGAAAGCGAGTAATTGCGTATGTTTCCAAGGCGTTTAGTGTGGAAGAGCGTGCATATTCAACGATTGAAAGAGAGCTGGCTGCGTTAAGATTCTGTCTCAAGTCGTTACGACCATTTCTGTATGGAGTACGGTTTGTAGTGAGAACAGATCACCAGCCACTAGTGTATTTGCAGCGTATGAGGTTAGTTGATAGTAGGCTTGCAAGGACGATAGAGGATTTGAGTGATTTTGATTTTGTGGTTGAGTATTTGCCAGGTGAAAGGAATGTGATTGCTGATTTGATGTCACGTTTGCCTTGTAGTTTGAATGAGAGCGAGACTGTAAGCATAAATCCTGAGTATTTGCCAGCAGGTGTAGTTGTTGGAAGAAAATGTAAGGGTGGAGGTGATTCTATGTTCGAAAGTGTGTTGTATGGTTTACGAGACTTGGTGAAAGATGGATTGCTTGAAAAGGTGCCAGAAAGTGTGAATGCATTACGGAAGGTGGTTATGGAAGAAGCGTGTAAGAGACCAGAGCAATTGGGAATGGAAAATTCAAGTAGGTTAAGAAGTATGTGTATGCCGGGAGTGATGATGTTTCAGGAAGTGTTAGCGATAGTGAGTAAGCTGTTTGGTGTGAGAGTATATGTGCATTATGGTGTGGAGAAGCCAGTGATGTATCGTGGTAAAGGTGTAGACCGAGTGAATGGGTGTGAATTGCATCTGCAATGTTTGAGTGGTGTGCATTATAATTGGCTGATTGAGAAGAAGAATTATGTAAGAAGAGAGATTGACTACGTTTGCGAAGGAACTGTTCCTGTTAGTGAAGATGAAGGTTTGGATGCTGCAGAAGTGTTTGTAGAACAGACCGAAGTGTTGAATATAATGTGTGAACATGGACTTGAAGAGAGAGTGCAAGTTACCTTGACTATGAATGGGAAGAGCTATTGTGGAATGATTGACACAGGTGCGCAAATTTCCTTGGTGAATGCAAAGGTTGTGCATGATGCTGACAATATGAGTTTGGATGTTTCTAGAAAAGGTGTGACAGTTTCGATAAGTGGACTCGGAAGTGGACGTATTATGGCATGGGAGGAAGTGAGTTTGTCTGTAAGCATGGGGAAGTTGAATGATATATTGCATGAATTTGTTGTGCTAAGCGAGAATGAGTTACCTTATTGTTTTCTGTTTGGGATTGATTTTCTGCGTAAGAATAGGATTTCTGTGGATGTATGTAATGAATGTTTATTGAAAGATGGTGTAACAGTTGGGAAGTTGCAGAGTGAGCTTGTAGGCTCAACTGGATTTGTAGGAGTGGCAGGTGTCGATTTGAGTGAAGAGCTGTTGACTGCTGAAGATATAGAGAGCATGCAAGAGTCATGTCCGATGGTGCGTGAATTGAAAGATAGCGTGATGACCAGTGTTCCTGTGAATGAATGGAGTTGCATATTAAGAGAGTTTAGAAGGTTTGCTGGAAAGTTTGTAGTGTGCAAGGGTTTAGTGTATTTTGTGCAATGTATAGATGATGAGGATGTATATATTCCGGTGTTTTCCGTGTGTGGCACGATTGGAATGGTGAAGATTGTGCATGATAGGTTTGGACATATGGGTAAGAATAAATTGTGGGAATGTATGAAAGGATGTATATTTAGTCCCTTTTTGAGAAAGATTTGCGTGGATGTAGCGACTACGTGTGAAGTGTGCCAGAAGAGAAAGTATCAGAGAGTGTATGTCGCCCCACCTGTATTAAAGTTGAGTGTGAATGAACCCTTTGAAATGGTAGCGATCGATTGCGTGTCTTTTCCGAGGACTGCAAGAGGGTATGTAGGGATGATTGTGATGGTGGATCATAAGAGCAAATTTGCGTATGCTGCACCTGTGACAAATAAATCTTCATTGACTGTTGCTAGAGAAGTGAGTGAGAGAATGCTGCCCATGTGCATGTGTAAGCCTGTGCGAATGTTGAGTGACAATGGACCTGAGTTTGTAGGACGTGCTTTTGAGGAGATGTTGAGTGAATGGGGAATAGATCATGTGCGAACGACGCCGTATATGCCTAGTGCGAATGGTTTGGCTGAAAGGACGATAAGAACTTTGAGTGAGATGTTACGATTGATGGTGAAAGAATGGGATGAATGTTTGGGAAGAGTGCTTTGGGCGTATAACATGACTGCATAAGGCGATTGGAATGTCACCATGTAAGTATTTGATGAACTTTGAACGAATGATTAGGCCACATATGGGACTTAGTGAGAAGGATCGTGAGTTGTGGAGAAAAGGGAATGAAAGGTTTGAGAGTTTTTCTGTGGGTGATAAAGTACTAAAGGAGAATGAGACAAAAGGTAGACTGAATGTGGATAAGTTGAAAGAGAAATTTGAAGGTCCGTTTGTAGTAAGAAAGGTTTGGTCAAATGGGGTAAGTTATGTGATAGTTCGTGAAAGAGAGGATGGAAGTTTGGATGAACGTAGAGCGCATCAAAGTCAGTTGCGAAAGTGGCGTGAACCTCCTCAATATTTGGTGCAACATCCGGTGAATGAATATCTGTCTGAAAGAATGGAAGACTGTGAAATGGTGGATGATATAGCTAGTGCTTTAGAGGGGAAGCAGTTAGTGTTAGTTGAACATCGAAGGGGGAAGCGTAAGAGTAAACGGTTGAGAAAGGATGAATGGATGGAACAGTTTGGTGAGAGTGATGTGAGAGAGTTTTCTGGGTTTGTGCAAGATCGAGATGGAGTATATGATAGAACGTACAGTATTTGTAAGTTTCCGTTGAATGAGTCTGAGTCTATGCTAGAGAGTATAAATGGGATAAGTGCGAAATTGGAACAAGAGTCGATAAATGCTATGAAAGAATGGGAAGGTTTGATGGATGTAGTAGAGAGGTTAGTTGAGGATTTGAGTGGGATTGGTCAGGGAATGTCGGATGTGTGTGTGGATGAAGTACATAGAGAAGGGGCCATGGACAGACATGAGGAGACATTACGACAGATGACAGAGACAGTTGATGGACCTGTGACTAGGAGGAGAGGCAGAGTGAAAGAGTATGACTGGGTGATGTCGAAAGCATTGTGAATGAATCAAGATGGGGATTGAGACATGGTGAGGTGAGGCGAATTTAGCTGGGAGGGATGTAGTAGTTTGGTTGTCCGCCTCCCCTCCCCTATGTCTAATCTTTTTTCTTCTTTTGCAGAATGTGTGTGTGTGTGGATCGTGTGATCACCGTCTTTGCTTTGTGTGGGGGGACTCGATGGATCTCTATCGTGCTCCCCCATTGATCTCCTGTTTTCTTTTTAGGCGGATTCTTTCAGCAAATATTGTTAGTTTAATAGTTTGGAAGTCATTAGTTGTGACTGAAGAAGGAAGAACCGCCTGGACAGAGGATAGGTGAGTGAAGATTGTGTGAGAGTGGATATGGTTGAATGAGTTAGGAGTAAAGATGTTTGAGTGTGGCAGTGAATAGGTGACTGAATGTGCCTTCTCTTTTCCAGTTCCGTGGTACCGATTGTCGCCGACATCTGGCTTTCAGAGACGGCTGAAGCCAATCCTGACCCTCGCAAGTGTGCCTACCTTTTGGGGCAATTTTCTAACGTGTGGACCTTGGCCAGCACCTTCCAGTCTCCAGGGAGTGGTTGAAGCAGCATCCAACCGACTGTGACCCAGCAGTTGGTACCAACAAGCGTCCCAGCAACCCAAAATCCTCGGCTTTGCCGAGTCCTGGACCCCTCAGAATCCCGCAGAAAGTGATCCACCTCCCACTTTCTCCAATACGTCTCACTCGATTAGATAGTTAAGGGTGCACCCATCTTTCGCGATATCTTGGTTCTAATATTCGTTGCGTGGCCAAGATCTTATTGTAAGGCCTTTTGTGTAAATATACATGTGTTTGTTGGCCAAGGTATTATTGTGAGGCCAACTATATATATTTTTTTGTGTGTGTTTAGAAATTGTAAATATTTTGGTGATTGGTTGAATTTGCATTTTTATTATTTACTGGGGTTGTGGTTGATCGCCATTATTCATTGGTTTTTAATAAATTTAGAAAATACTCTTTCTCCTCAATACACTCTCCTTGAACCACCGAGCGGACCTTGTCAGGGCGGCGGGAACTTTTGGCTGGGGACTCGCGATCCCGCCGCTACAATAGCATAGATTTGTACTGAGCAGCACAACCATCTGAGATATAGTAAACTTTGGTGCATTTTGGAAGAATATCATTTATGGCAGGCCAAAGTTTTTTTAGTAAATGCATGAACTGCGGCTACTGAATGGGTCAATGAGTCACTGATAAAGTAAAAAGTTTATGGTTAAGACAATTTGTTTTCTCATTTTTATAATAAACTACGAAAGGGTGTAGAGTAGCTAGAGTGTTTCACCAGTGAAAGCTTTGGCTTGCGACTTGTACAACCAAGGAGTAATTTTCAGGAAAATCACCAGAAATCATGACTGTTTTGTTGTCCAAGTTTTCTTTAATGTCTCTTTCATCTAATTTTGGCAGATTTTTAATTACTCTTCCACTCCAATTTTTCCTCGGCACTTTCTGCATTGCCCTAGTATGCACTTTGCATTGTTAATATCACAAATGCACTTTTTCATCAGTCTTATATGTAATGTCTTTGTCACCAATACTTGCTACCATAAGTTTGGGGTTTTGGTGAAGTGTTCACACAGACATTATCAGTGGCCTGTGGTCCTGCAATCACTCACCACTTTGGTCGTAAATTGGCAAATGTGGAAAATCTAACAGGATCTTTTGAGTTGGATTTGTATTGGAAAAAAGTTCTTTTAAATTTGACGAGAGACATTTCTGACTTCTGTACAAATTCTTTTTTGCCATCAGCCATTCTAGATAGGTAATGATTTTAATGGAAAAGGGTTTATTGAAGAAATCTCAGATGAACATTAAAGACTAAAATTAACTTCATGTACCAGACCTAGTGCATGAAGTTGCGCAAAACAAATTCCCATTTTTGTTCATCGAGGATACTTGTTGGATATTGATGAAGAACATTTTGAGTGGGTTGAGTCCCCCAAATTGAATGCAGGAGTCGCAATCACATTCATTTTACCCAAACGCAACGAAATTCACTCTTAACATAGTGATTCTACATGTTGGCAATTTGTTTAAAAGTGCTAAAAGGTTCAATATATTTAACCTTGTATATTCAACATGCCAAGTAGTGTCCAAAAGAAATTATGTATTTTAAGAAACAAAAGGGATAGTGCTTTTGGGGGGGGGAGGGGGGGCGAATAATTTTTTTCACATTTCCATGTACTTTGGGGGTCCCCCTTCCATTTAAAAATTTAGATGGCTGTAACTTTTTTAATATTATTTGTATGTAAAATATTGACTTAATTTTAAAAAGCTAAAAATTAGGCTTTGAATGGCTTTTTGTTTAGCCTACTAGGTAAATTAGGGGTTGAGATAAGTCTTTATAATTGAGGGGGGGGGGCTGCTGCCAAAACCTCCCAAAGTGGGATGCCTTTGCTTCTAATTAAGATATTGAAAAATGGATTTCAGACTCAGTGGTTTCAGCCAAAAATCTAACCACACACCAATTTTTCATTAAAATCTGAGATGTGGTTCCAGCCGTTGCCTGATCATTCAGTTGTGTTGAAGCATGGCATACCTGACCGTCTGGACCATGGTCGGGCGCAGGGTAAGTGGCATCTCTCCGGCATCGACAAGTAGGTTATCAGTGAGGGACGTGCGGAAGGCACCGGTTTAACAACAGGCCTCGGAGAGGTGGGGGGGAACCACGCCCAACCATTGGCAGTGGAAGAGGGGCCAATGAAAGGATAAGTCGTATTGGATAGGGGGTATAAAGAGACCAGGAAGGGGGGAGGCACCGGCTTCCCGAAGTCTGGAACAAGAGTGGAAGCACACTTAGTGACCCTGACCTTTGTATCAGGCACTCGAGCCGGGAAGATGCGCAGGGCCTTCAGGTACAATGCGTTGGCGGCGAACTACACGATGTACTCCCCTGCGATGAGGAGAGTGGGTACAGAAAGGCTAAAAGTAGGTGTTAGCGGAAGAAGGAGGAGAGGCTAAACTGGGACCGAACGGGGTACCGAGTCCCGTCAGCACGATGGCCAGGAAAACGTATCGCCGCGAACACAAGATGAACAGAGACCGCAGAACTGACACAAAACCAGAGAACTGAGCAGAAAATAAACATACCACAAAACTGATTAGAAGATGAATCAATATCACAGAACTGAGCAGAAGATGAAACGAGACCACAGCACAGAGCTAATAAACCAGTCCGTTTACAAGTCCAGTTGCTAAAACAAGCAGAGAAAGGGTAGGAGGATTTCTTATAGCAGTGGTGGCGTCACCAAGACTCACCCTAAAGGACATCTCCAAGTTTTCGCCGCCCCAAACCTCCATTCCTTCGTCATAGCTGCCGATTTCCCAGAAATAATTGCGGTCAATGGCAAAAAGACCCCCAGCCATTGTCGGAGATCTGGAAAACCAACTAAGATTAGTTTCTGGCACTGATGAGCGCCAACCTCTTTTGGGAAAGCGGTTGCTGATGATGGCTCGATGATTTATGGGGAAGCCGAAATTGCAACACTTAGTAGAAGGCAGAGACCTTAGTGAGCAGGAGAGGAAAGACATAAGGGAAGATGAACGATGGGGGGGTGGGGGGGCATTGCTGTAGCCAAGAGGGAATTTTCACTCAGTAGAGAAGGGGAGATGGAACGAGCATTAGAAAGGGGTGGGGGGGGGGATAGACTATTTGCACCGGGAAAATGGGAGCGTAACTCTCCTTACCTCCCTCCCCTCAAGAAGCTTCACAGGAAACGACCCTAAATGATGGGGCTAGAAAGGCATATTTTAAAAGTCCAGGAACAAGTTCGTGCAATGGAGCAGAAATAAGAAAAAAGTACGAGCCATAAACCCCTTCATTGGGGTCGTGAGGAACCCAAAGAGGAGAATACTTGGTGCGCCGGTGAGGGGAGCGCGCGCAACACCCGACTCTCATCATTTTAAGTCCCCGTGGCGGAAGGTACAGCTAGGGTGTGGTTGACTCGCATCAACCCCAGTGCCCACCAAGAGTATGCCTGGGCTAAGACAACAACCCTTATCATTAGGCTATGTTAAAAAACCTCTCTCAATCCCCTCCCCCCCGAAATAAAAAGCAGAAGACAAACCTTCCCCCAGCGCATGCACCAAACACTAAGAAGAGAGGTCAAATAAAATGGGCCTCCTCCAAAAAGTAAGTCCACAAGTCTGCATGCACGAACTCGTCCCGAGTACAAAGGACAAGAGGTAGCGACCCCGCTCGTCCCGGACAGGTAGCGTGGCCGAAGATGAATAGATTGATTGCCTAGGTCCCTTGGCGCTCACTGCGAGGTGATTGCGCGCCATTATGTTTTGTAACGGTCAAAAACAATTAAAAAAATCAATGGGTGAGTGGTGAGGTGATTGTGCAGGAATGATGGAAGCGATGAGTGGATCAAAAGATGTATGGATAGTAGGGTGATAATGCGGTGCTGAGCGAAATAAGTAAAATTTGTTAAAATGCAAATCAGAATATTGGAGACATCTACAACTTGTGGAGTTGTGTGTCTCCTCTAGTTAGCGGATGATTCCGTGCCGGGGCGGATATTCTCCGGCGTTAATGCTGATCTTAAGATGTCGAGGGGACCTCCGCCAACGATGGATAGGTCGGGCATTTTGCAGCAATGAGATGTGTAATTGTGAGGGGTACAGTGCTGTCTTAGCAGTAAGAGGGGTAGTCCCTTTCCATTAGGAATCTGTGTGCAATTAATGTGGGCCCGATGCGAAGTCGGCGGGTAAGGCCTTGGCGCTTCAATGTCAATAAGCTTGGGAAGATACGTCTCATTTTATTCCGTCCGTAAAGGTCTGCCCATCGATCCGACCAGATCTCTCGTATTGCGACGAAGTAGTCTTTGTCGGCGGGCCTGATTGGTCGAAACGCGTCGGTCGTTGCCGCGGTATCGGCCCTCTCATTCCCAGTGACCCCAAGTGTGCAGGAACCCAGGAGATTTTGTTTCTATCGCAAGCTGCTCTATATACATGACTTCTTATTGCTAGCAGAATTGGATGGATGTCCGTCATCCTCTCTAATGATTGGAGGCTGCTGAAGGGGTCGGTGAAGATCGTATATTCATCTGAACGGTGATTGTTGTATGCCCACTGCATGTTTCAGGGCATAACCCTTGACTGTGAAGATTGATACTGCTTTTGGTATGTTTCAGAGTGGATGCAATTGTCAGATATGACCAGGGATCCTGTTCCATCCCTGAATTTAGATCCATCGGTATATGTGGATTCCCTGGTGCGTTGCAGCTTGGGTAAGGAATTGAATTTTCCTTTTCACGGAGTATTGGGGGACGTTCCACTCGGTTGTCATGACAGATCGTTATAGTTTTTCCAGAATGGTATGTCTGGAAAAGCTACCGGATAGATGAAGTTCATTTTTTTTTTTTAATTAAGGGGCTATCTGGCGACTGCGAACTAAGGCATAAGTCACCGTAAACAAACAGCCTAGTTCTAGGCTACTTTAAAAAATTGAACAGGAAACAATAAAAAGAAATAACAATAAGAATAACTAAGCAATAACAAAAACAACAAAAATTAAACCGGGTTAAATGAAAGGGAGAAGGCCGGCCTCCCCCCAAAAGTCAATAAGTCCACCAGTCAAAGTACACGCACTCGTCCCGAGTACAAGGGACAGGCGGTAGCGACCACGCCCATCCCGGTACCGGGACAGGTGTCGTGCGCGAAGATCACCCAGACTGGGACATTCGACAAGAATGTGCCGAACAGTCTGGGGGACGACGCAGTCGTTGCAATAGGGCGCAGGCGAGCGCTCCATCAAATAGCGATGCGTCACACGAGTGTGGCCGATTCGGAGACGACAGAAAGCAACCTGAAGCCGCCGCGGCATTGGGGGATAGGTCCATGGGAACAGTCGCGGCGCAATGGCACGCAACTTTAAGTTCCCTTCGACCGTCTCCCATCTTCTTTGCCAAGCAGTCCGAAGAGCTGCCCGTATTCCTGCCATGTAGTCGGTGTGAGGAAGAGCGAAACGCTGGTCCGGTCGCAGAATCCTCGCAGACTCTTTGGCGCCCTCATTCCCCGCAATTCCTACATGTCCAGGAACCCAGCAGAAGATAATCTCGACATCTGCCCGGCTCGCCAAAACCGTGGCGTCACGGATTTCGAAAACCAGGGGATGCGGAGATTCCAATGCCCCGAGAGCACTCAGGGCGCTTTGTGAGTTGCTATAGATCACGATCCGGTATCCGAACCGGGCACGTCGCGTAATCTCCCGTACCGAGTGGTGTATTGCCACCAGCTCGGCCGTGAAGACAGACGCAGCGCCTGGTAGAGCCCCGCTGACTTCAAACAGAGGGGATACGGCGTGGAAGCCGACCCCCTCTTGGGACTTGGAGCCATCCGTATACACTGGCACGGTACCAGCGTGACACGATGTGTGCTCCAAAAAGGTCGAACGCAATACTCCCGGCGCAGTACAAGCTTTGGGAGCAGAGGCGTGGCGACAAATAGCCAAATGTGGTACCCTCCAGGTTGGCGTCCTGGGCAGAACCAGGGGCGCCACCGGCCCGAGAGCTATATCTACCTCTTGAAGGAGTTTCCGGGCCCTAAACCCAAAAGGCTTAGGGTATGACTGGCGTCTCTCGACGGCATAGGCACCATCGAGATCAGCTGCAGATGCAGTGAGAGCTGTTGGCGACTGAGGGAGGCGCCGGGCTCGCGCGTACAGTCGAGTGATACACTGCACGCGGCGCAGAGCGAGTGGCATCTCCCCAGCATCGACCAACAGGCTCTCAATGGGGGAAGTGCGGAAGGCACCGGTCGCAAGGCGAAGGCCGGTGTGGTGGATCGAATCCACCTTCCGCAATAAACGCTCGGCTGCGGATGCATAAAACTCGCATCCATAGTCGAGCTTCGAGCGAACATAGGATCGATAAAAAAGTAAGGCAGTAGCCCTATCAGCGCCCCAAGCGCTGAACGTCACGGAACGGAGAATGTCCATGGCGCGGGTACAAGAGACCCTAAGGCTGCGAATATGAGCCTCCCAGGTGAGGCATCGGTCGAATACAAGACCAAGGAAACGGTGCGACACAACCACATCCAGGCGCACCCCATTAAGAAACAAATCTGGGTCGGGGTGAAGCCGTGGATGGCGGCAGAAGTGCACCACCTTAGTCTTGGCCAAAGAAAACCGAAACCTGTGCGCTTCGGCATAGCGAGAGACGCGAGTCAATGCCTGATGGAGTCAACGCTCCAGAGTTGGCATCTGGGCCGCGCCAAAAGAGATCGAAAGGTCGTCCACGTAGAGCGTAGCGAGAACATCTTCCGGCAGCACCGAGGTGATGCCGTTGATGCTCAGGGCAAAGAGTGTGACACTGAGGACACTTTCCTGCGGGACACCCTCTTCCTGCTCCTTTGGGCCGGAGAGGGCTCCCCCCACCCGTACGCGGAATCGACGATCTCGCAAAAATTCAGATATAAACATTGGGAGGCGTCCCCTCGCCCCCATCGTGTGGAGAGTCTCCATGATACCGTATCGCCATGGGGTATCATAGGCCTTCTCCAGATCAAAAAACACCGTGGCGTAGTGCTGTCTACGAAGGAAAGCCTCGCAGACGGCATTTTCCAGTCGGAGCAGAGCATCCGACATTGAGTGGAACTTGCGGAAGCCGCACTGTGCACAAGACAGATGGCCTCCGCTGTCCAGGAAATAGGCTAATCTAACATTTACCAATTTCTCCATCAACTAGCACACGCAAGAGGTTAGAGAGATTGGGCGGAAACCGGTCGGAGTAGAGTTATCTCTTCCCGGCTTTCGAAAGGCGAGCACAGTAGCGATTCGCCAGGAGTCTGGGAGAAGACCTTCCACCCAGATCCTGTTGAACAAATCTAACAGAAAGGCCATGCCTCGCTCACCCAGGTGTCGAAGCATGGCGTACGGGACATCGTCCGGACCATGGGCGTTGTTCGCGCACGAAGCGAGAGCGGAACGCAACTCACTCACATTAAACTTGTCGTTGAAGGGTTCTCCGCCTCTGGAGGTAAAGTCCAGTCGGCGGCCTTCCGCGACATGACGACGTGCATTGAATGCTGGCGGAGCAGCATCACGGCTAGAGAATGCGGAAAAGGCGGGCGCTAAGGATTCCGCCACGGACGCGGGGTCCGAGATTGCGGTCCCATTCTCCTGGAGAACGGGAGGGGGGTCCTGCGAGAACTTGCCCCGAATCCTTTTGACTCGCCTCCACACCTCAGCTAAAGGGGTCTTCCCGTTAAGTGAAGACACGTATGTCCGCCAAGAAGAGCGGCGGGCGTGCTTCGAAATATACCGGAACCTAGCCCTAGCCTGACGAAATTCAGCGACAGTGAAATCGTTCGGGCGGCGCTTATAGCGCATGTAGGCATAACGCTTCTGTTTGAGGGCCGTCTCACACTCGGCCGACCACCATGGGAGTGGTCGGCGTGCAAAACGGCCAGACGTCCTAGGAATAGTAGTCAGGCCCACGGCGATGAGGTTGCCGGAGAAGAACTCAACGGCCTCATCTACCGACCTAAACTCCTCGACTTAGATAGAGAAATCAGTCATTTCCTGAAATGCAGGCCACCGCGCCCGCGCCAAGCACCACCGAGGTGGTCTCTCAGGCGGCAGTTGCCCTGAAAATGATATTTGAATGGGAAAGTGATCACTACCATGGAGGTCATCGACCACCCCCCAATCAAAATCAGGCTGTGCATCCGAAGTGCACAAAGATAGGTCAAGGCAAGAAAATGAAGCGGTTCTCGGACAGTGATGCGTAAACTCATCCACGTTTAGGACACCCATCTCAAGCTCTTCGATCAGATCAGCAAGGAGTTGTCCCCTGGAATTTATGGAGTAATCTCCCCAGAGAGGATGCCTGCCGTTCAGATCTCCAAGCAAGAGATAGGGCCTCGGCAACCGTGCCACGACGCGGCGGAAGTCCCCCTCGTCGAAGTCAGCTGACGGTGGAATGTACGCAGAAATGATAGTATACCTCCTATCCAGGTGCAGCTGCACAGCCACTGCCTGAAGGGAGGTATCTAAAGAGAAAGGAAGAACGGAGACATCATGCCGGGTGTAAACCGCGCATCCCCCAGCTCGGCCATCCCGCGGTGGTGGGGTCGCAAGACCCTTATACCCCGGGAGGGCAGGCAGCGGGCACGCGCCTACATGGTATCCTGCAAAAAAATAGCTAACGGGGAACGGGACGAGACGAGCCTCCGCAGCTCCTCCCAGTTGGCCCGAAGTCGACGGCAATTCCATTGAAGGAATATGCCCTCCAGGCCTAGCTCGGAGGAGACGCGGGGGCCCTCCTCGAATTGAAGACACCTCACGGGAATGGCCGTACGCTTCCCGGGGGCAGAACCCCGGGCGCTGTTGGCCGGACAAAGCGCTGAAGGCGCTGTCGCCTTCGAGGACTTATTGGGGGAGGTTGGGCTCGCCATGCGAGTCTTTTCCTCCCTCCGCCTCGAAACCTTAGGCGGGCGTTGCGGCTTGGGAGGCAGGGGGCCCTCTTTTCGAGGAACCACCGTCTCCGAGCCACTCGCTCCACTTCGGGGCGTGGGCGAAGGGGCCGAAGCTCCTTTGTTGTTGTCCTCCTTTGGGGAACAGCTTTAGGAACCCCGGAAGATGGCCTAGCGACCATCTTCAGGGGTGTTGCCTCCTGTGAGTCTAACGACTCGGTGGAGGCGCGTGGCCGTTTCGCCTTACGGGAAACGGTCACGCTGGGGAAAGAGGGGGGAGCCCTGGTTTTAGCCGGGGCTGGGTGTGAACCCTTTTTGCCGCCAGCTTTACCAGGGGAGCGCCCAGGTGTAGTAGAGCCCGCAGAAGGGCTCCGAATGGGCGCGGAAACAACCGTGCTCGTTGGCCTGGATGGGCCAGGAGCAGAGGGTGCTTTCCTAACTATTGAGGCATATGACGTCCCAGGCAGAGCTGGGCGCGCCAGGACCAAGTCCTTAGCCTCGCGGAATGAGAGTCGATCCTGGGCCTGAACGGCCAGGATTTCTTTCTCAAGGAGATATGCACCACATTGCTTCGAAGAAGCAGGGTGCAGCTCTCCGCAATTGACACACTTGGCCACAGACGATTTGGACTTATCGTGTGCGACCTTGGAGCAATTTACACAGACTTCGGGTGACCCGGATTTTGCACCTACGTCTACATGATCGATTCGTATGGCCGAAGCGGTGACAGTAATAGCACCGCCGCGGCAGTGGCACGAATGCCTTCACGCAGTAGCGGTACCAACCGGCACGCACCGACTCAGGGAGCTTGTCACAGTCGAACGTGACGAAGAGTGTAGGGGTGGGTCTCGAGGCCCCTCCCTGTTTTCTCATCACACGTTCGACCTTGACCGCCCCATGGTCGGCCAGCTCTAGGGTGATGTCCTCAATGGAGTAGTCAACGAGTTCCCTCGCATAAACTACTCCTTTCACAAAGTTCATGGTAGAGTGCGGCGTCACACTCACCGGGGTGCCATGAAGTGTCCGAAGAGCACTTATCTTGGCCGCCTCGGCGGGATTCGCCACATTCGCCAGAAGGCTCCCGTCCGAGAAACGGGTTACCTTCGGCTCTCTACCAATTGCACTAGCTAATCCTCTCCTCTGATGGATCATGTTGCCCTTGGACAACATGGTGCCATCAGTGGAGAGAATAACGAGGAAGCGTTTGAAGCCAGCGGGCTCGAAAACGCCAGGTAACCTCTGAATGAGGGGCCCCGATGTCATCGAAGCTCCGCCCTGTGCATTCTTGGTGTTAGTCTTAGTCAGGGGCTCCGCACACGAGGGGGTAGAGGGGCCGGATGTGCCGATCTTGGCTTGGTCGCCTACCAAAGTGGTAGCAGAACCATCCGTCCCCGCAGCCCCCGCGGATGGAGAGGAGCCCCGAGTCTTCTTCGTCTTTTTCTTTTTTGGAGAGGAGGGCGGGGAATGAACCCGCTTCTCACCTCCGCCGGCAGAAGCCCCCATGCCAGATGGGCCGGCCTCAGCCAGGTCCCTCTCCGAAATGGAGAAGGTCCTGGTAGTCGTAGGGGCACCTGTCGGAGGAGATCCCTCCCCTCCTTTTACTGCCTCGGAGCCCTCGGCCATTTGAGGGGGACCTTGCATAGGGGCGGATTCGGGTTCGGTGCTTGGCGCCGAGCCCGGATTCCCCCCCATGGAAGGCCCTACCGTCTGAGGCTGGGTCTCCTCAAGGACCATGTCTATCACAGGAGGGGCCTCCAGTTGGCCATCCCCTTCCAGGACATCGCAGGTCCCCTTGTCAGTGTCGCCAGTCTTGTGTGGGGAGGCACAGGCCTTGACCCCAGCAAGGTTTAAAATTCTTGCCAGCAGGTCTTTTGAGGAAAGCGACCGAAGGGGCCTGGCTTCCCTCTCCCCCCTAAGGGGGTTTGCCCTACCGAGCCGCTTGCACGAGGGGCGGTCGGCAATGGGCTGCCTGCTGGCTTTCTTGGCAGTCCCCTTAGAAAGCAAAGGAGGGACTGCCGCTGGAGATAGGGAGGTGCCCGAAAGCACCTCCAGAGAAGGGGGTGAGGGGGAGTCCCCTACACCCGTAGGCGTAGCAGAGGAGTAAGCCTCCTCTCCGGTTAAAGAAGTATGGAGGGTCCCCTGCGTAAGCACAAGGGGGCGGACCTCCGTTTTATCGGTGGAGCTGCCCGAGGGCGGCTCCGTAGATGTTTTGGGGGAAGTTGGGGGTTGGGTTTTTTTTTTTTTTTTCATACATGGGCATGGTGACCCTCTTTTTAATACGGGACGCAATAGCTCATCACCTCTTGCAGTTGCCCGCACTGCAAGAGGTGCGTACAGGCCTGGCAGAGCCAGGCGCCGCCATTTAGGACCACCCCTCTCACCTGGTGGCCTGGCAGTCCATCGGCATGGCGGCTCAACCTTGAACACGGCGTAAAAATTAATAGATTTTGGAGAGGAGAGGAAAAGGGATGTGAGGAAGGTATGGGTGGGGATGAAGCAGGTTGTTAAAAGCCAGCCACCCCAGACCGGAGCTCAGGGGTTAGGGAATATTGTCCCCTCCCCCCTCAGCCCCGATCCGGGACGGTTGGCTGAGAAGAAGGTCAGCATCTACCCTGTGAAATTAGAGGCTGACCAGAGAAAGTTGTGCGAGAGGTTGCATGAAAAGAGAGGAAACAAGTGTTTGGAAGGAAGGAAGAGTGGCTAAGCTAGGGCCGGACGGAGCGCTGGATCCCGTCAGCACGGCGGCCAGGATGGCAAATCGCCGCGCCCCTTACGGGGTAGATGAAGTTCATTCTTATCCGTACTCTAACTCCAAATGGTTGCGGGACGGAAGGGTGCGCAGCGAAGAAAGTGTCCATTTAGCCGTTCAGAGCAGCGGTCGTAGTCGGCGATGTTGGAAGTCTGATGGATGCGGGCGAAAAGCGTAGGGCAATTTCCGCCTTACGAGGTCCATTTGTATCTCTCCTGTGTGTCGCATTATAGGCTCGGGATTAGTGAGGATCGAAAGGTCCCGGTAGCCATGCGAAGGATTTCATTGGCCACTGTGTTGATAAGGGCAAGGTCTCTCTCAGGTGCAGAGTAAATTTCGCACCCGTAGTCCAATTTAGGGCGAATTAATGAGCGGTAGAGGAGAAGGGTTTCTCGATCTGCTCCATAGTAGTGTCGGGAAACTGTACGTAGGAGGTTCATCGCCTTTTTGCAAGAGTTTTTAACAGTTCTGATGTGGGGTTCCCATGTTAGCTTCTTATAGGTAGAGATTAGGTTCCCTAATACACCCTCTACAGCGGCAAAAGTGAACCACTTTCCTCTTCTCGGTCGAGAATTGGTAGCCTGTGCAGAGGTCCTCTTGTAATGTTGATGGCGAGCTGGAGGCAACGCTCTACCGTTGCCATTTCGCAACTGACTAAGGAAATTGATAAGTCGTCTACGTAGACGTTGGCTACAATCTCCTGACGAAGGCTTTCAGAGATTCCGTTGGTCCCCCACAACAAACAAGGGCAGGGTCAAGACTGCCCTGGAGAACGTCTTCTTCCTGTGGGAATGAGTTTGATTTGACGCTTCCCAGGTTATGGAGAGTTTCCAAAATGGCGTAGTGACATGACGTTTCTTACGCCTTTTTGAGGTCTAACAAGACAGCTACTAAGTGCGTCCCGGGAGTGTGCCCAACAATTCGAAGAGTACAGAAAGAAACCTGAAGCCGCCAAGGCAGTTGGGGTATGGGCATGGGATTAGTAGCAGCACGATGGCACGCAACTTTTGGTTCCCATCTGCAGTCATCTACCCTCTTTGCCAGGCAGCCTTGATTCTTACCATGCAGTCCGTGTGAAGGAGAGCAAAATGCTTGTCTGGTCGCGTAGTCCTAGCGCCCTCATTCCCCGCAATCTTTGCATGTCCAGGAACCAAACAGAAGATGATCTCGACATTCATCCGGCTCGCGGCAACCGTGGTGTCACGGATACTGCGGATATTCCAATGCCCCGAAACCAGTCAGGGGTCTTTGTGAGTCTCCGAACCGGGCACCACGCGCTTTATCCAATACCGAACAGTGTAGTACAACCAACTCGGTTGTGAAGCCGAGGCGATACGGCGTGGACGCCGACCCGCTCTTCCGAGTACACTGGCACATAACCAGTGGAACAGTGCGCTCCAAAAGGGCCGAGGGCAGTACTCCCGGCGCTATAGAAGCTGTGGGATCAGAGGGGTGGCAACAAATAGTCAATGCTAGTACTCTCCATGGTGGTGTCTTGGGCAGAACCAGAGGTGAACTGGCCAGAGAGCTACACCGAGGTCAGGAAGTAGTTTCCTAGGGTATGACTGGGGTCTCTCAGCGGCAATTGATGGTCGAGACCGGCCGCGGGTGCAGTGAGAGCCGTTGGCGACTGAGGGAGGCGCCGGGCCGGACGGTATAAGCGCATAATGCACTATGCACGGAGCAGAGCGAATGGCATCTCCGCGACATCGACAAGTAGGCTCTGAATGGGAGACGTGAGGAGGGCACCGGTCACCAAACGGATCAACGGAAAGATTTGGGGTGTAATGGCAGGCAACTTTAAATTTCCGAGCGCTGTCACCAATCTTTTTTTTACCATGTACTCATAAGGGTTGAACTGGGTACGAGGAAAAGCGAAACACAGATTCTGTGCAGATAGACTGCGCGCTCGCCGACTCTTTTTAAGCAACCATAGATGTCCTGGAAACCAGTTGACGATAATACCGACGTCCTCCCGACTCGCAGCAGCCATGTCGAACCACGAGATGTGAAGTCCAATTTCTAAAAAAATCCTTAGTGCGCTTTGTGAGTCACTGTGGATTCAAAAATGGTCAGCAAACGTCACGGCACGTAATATCCGTGCCGAGCGGTATATTGTAACCAGTAAGTCCATGAAGAGAAAGGGCGTCCGGAAGAGCCCCGCTAACTTCAAACTAGCAGGATAGGGGGTAGAAGCCAAGGTCCTCTTAAGACTTCGAGGGCCATTTAGGCTCGGCTGGATTTGTTCCTGTGATTTAGTGGGTGTAGTTGTGTTAAGAGTGCTTCACCTCGTTGGTTGTTAGGTTGACTCGAGAGCCAGGTTTTGCAGTACACATTGAAATACACGCAAGATGAGGTTGGGGGTGATTGTAGAGGTTCCTAGGCGGGGTATATAATTACATGGGCACCTTTCTTGATGTGGATTGAGGTATGTATGTTTATTATCGTTCTTTATTTTTATTCGGTGGGAGAGGAGTTCTATGTAGGGATCAGTTAATGAGAAGTGGTATTTGTGAACTAATGGTATAAGGCCTTGGACGTTGGGTTGGGTGTTGTTTGTGAGAGTGTTGTGCAGTTCCTGATATTTCGGGAGGGGATAGATTTCTTGTATGATGGCGAAGTGGATGTTGTGGTTGGTTAAACATAGTCCGAGTTCTCGTGTTTTGTTATAAAAAACGTTCATGTTTATTACCAGGATGTTTAGGGTGTTTGTTCGTGGAGAGGTATTGTTTACACAATGTCATTGCGTAGTGTATTCGTTTGTAATGTTTAGCAAGGTGCAGTGCAGTGTGTCCAGTTTGTGCAAGTGTTGCATCAGACATGAGTATCCGCGTGTAATGTGTCTGTGGAATGTTTGGGGGGGCCGGTGTCGGACTTTTGACCAAACATTAATTTCAACTTGCTCAGGCAAGAAGCTAGACGAATTGGGCGGAACCTGGGTGGGGTAGTGATTTCTCTTCCGTTTGCGAAAAGTAACGGCGGAAGCCATTCGCCAGGAATCTTGAATCATAGCCTGGATCCAGATCCTGTTGAGTAAATATAACGGAAAGGCCATGCCTCAGTCACTTAGATGTCGAAGCAGGGTATACTGGATATCGTCCGGACCAGGGCTCATGAAGCGAGAGCGGAACGCAATTCACTCAGAGTAATCTTGTCGTGTTATTGCCTTCGGCAATATCACAACGTGCATGGAATGCTGGCGGAGCAGAATCCCGGGTGGAGAACGCGGAAGCACGCTACAGACACGGGGTCCGAGATTGCAGTCCCATTCTCCTGGAGAACGGGAGGGGGTTTCTGGGAGAACTTGTAACGAATCGTTTTGATTCGCTTCCACACCTCTGCTAGAGGTGTCTTCCCGTTAGTGAAGAGAGACGCCCACCGGAACCTAGCTCAGGGGCGGTCTCTGTGCATAACGCGAGTGGAACGCAACTCTCTCAACGAAAACACGTCATTGAAGGGTTCCTCGCCTCGAGAGGTGAGGTCCAGTCGGAGGTTTATACACCGCGCAAAAGGAAAGCCCACATAATTCCACTTGGTAGAGTTAGAACGACGCAAAGACCGACTTGAACGTTTGAATTTTTCGCAAACTTTTGTCTTACCCACGTACATGTTATGTCATGTGTACGAAGACTATGCCGTATTTAAGTAACTCTCACGTTTGCTCATATTTTAGTGTACATCTTAAAGATTAGGTAGGGGTGGGGGATGTCTCGAAACTGGTCCTATACTAGAAATAAAAAAAATTCTATAATTTGTATGCATTCATCAGGACAGAGCAGCGATACCTTGCATACTTACTTGCATCCCTCTTAGTTGAAGTTACTGCTTAAAAAAGAGAACTGGTCACAAGGCACGGACATGCATGACTTCAAAGAACCTTTTAAGTACCTGGTCGCTCCAATTGGGTTGTGCCTTCGCTTTTCTTCCTCTGGCGATACGTCTATCCAGGTGAAATGACCACTCCACGTGAATCCTCCAATCTGGGTCATGAATGAACATATAATTAAGTTGCATCTTCAAATACCTACATGTAAAAGTCCATATAGCACCGTCTCACTACACAAACAGACACGCAAATAATAAAAGCACTCAGTGCCTCCAGAGAACTACGAGAGTCAGAGAAAATCGTAAGACAACCAGATGGCATAGGAGCAATAACAAAGAGTGTAGCAAGAATGGCAACAAGTTTTGCTGTGAAAACAGAAGCTGCACTTGATGGGGGAACCAATGCTGCCTGAGATGGGAAGACAGCAGCAGCTCCCACTCCGTCCGATGACTTGGACCCGTCGGTGAACACAAAGGTGCTAGTCCGATGGTGGGAGGAGTGTTGATCATACATGGATCTCAAGGCTACAGGCAAGAACTGATCCTTGGGCCTACCAGCAAGCCCCTTGCATACTACTACAGGTGGTATGAGATATGGGGGGAATCTTTGGTAATGAAAACGGAATAACAGAAAACTCCCTTAGACGGCCTGTGTGCTCGGCCAAGCGCAGAGCAAAGGGGCGAGCCAGAGATTGAAATCTATCATATGAGGCCACTGTTCGCAAATTGAACGTGCACTCGTATACTGGCGACCATGGTAATTGCTCAAGTCTAAAAAGATATTTGAGGTTAGACTTGAGCCTGTGAAAAGGAAGAGGAAGAGCCCCGTTCTCTGAATTTTTTTTTTTTTTTTTTAAGAGCTCATCTGGCGACTGCCTACTTGGGCATTAGTCGCCGTATTAAAACTGGCCTAGTTCTAGGCTACTTTAAAATGAAATTAAAGAGAAAAAAAAACAACAAAAAAACAACACCCCAAAAGGGGGAAAGGAAGCAAGCTGGTGCGTCGGGGAGAGGTCCCCCCGGCGCAGGAGCGTGCAACTAAAGAAAAAAACAAACAAACAAAAAACAAAACAAATGCAAAAAAACAACAAAAAAACAAACAAACCTTGCTTAAATAATAGGGAGAAGGCCGGCCTCCCCCAAGAAGTCAACAAGTCCACAAGTCAGTGTGCACGAATCTGTCCCAAGCACAAGGGACAGGCGGTAGCGACCCCGCCCATCCCGGTACTGGGACAGGTATCGTGCGCGAAGATCACCCAGACTGGGACATTCGACAAGAATGTGCCGAACAGTCTGGGGGACGACGCAGTCGTTGCAATAGGGCGCAGGCGAGCGCTCCATCAGATAGCGATGCGTCACACGAGTGTGTCCGATTCGGAGACGACAGAAAGCAACCTGAAGCCGCCGCGGCATTGGGGGATAGGTCCATGGGAACAGTCGCGGCGCAATGGCACGCAACTTTAAGTTCCCTTCGACCGTCTCCCATCTTCTTTGCCAAGCAGTCCGAAGAGCTGCCCGTTCTCTGAATAGAGACTCCACACAGGGAAGGACTTGAAAGGCTCCAGAAGCCAGGCGAACACCCTGGTGACGTACAGTATTTAACTTTTCAAGAATGGACAGCGAGGCAGAGGAGTAGACCTGTGACCCATAGTAAAGTGGGGGGGGGGGGGAACCATCTGGCGACTGTCTGCTTGGGCATAAGTCACTGTACACAGCCTACTATTAGGCTATATTAAAAAACGAGGAAAAAATAACAAATAATATGTAAATAACAAATAACAACGCTAAAAAAATAATAAAACAAAGTAAGGAGGCGCGCTCCGGCGTCGGGGGTAAGGCCCCCCCCCCGGCGCAGGAACATACAACCTAAAAAAAAAATAAGTCAAATAAAGAGGAGGAAGCTGCCTCCTCCAAAAAGTCGTTAACGCCCACAAGTCGGTGTGCACGAACCCGTCCCGGAAACGGGGCAGGTAACGTACCCGAAGATTGACCAGACTGTGACATTCAACAAGAATGTGCCGAACAGTCTGGGGAACAACGCAGTCAGTCAAGCGCTCCATCAAATGGCGGTGCGTCAAATTCGGAGACGACAGAAAGCAACTTGAAGCCGTAGAGGGATTAGGGGTTGGTCTATGGGAACAGTCGCGGCGCAATGCCACGCAACTTTAGGTTTCCCTCTTCTTTGCCAAGCAGCCCGGAGAACTGCCCGTATTCCTGGCATGTAGTTGGTGTGAGGAAGAGCGAAACACTGGTCTGGTCGCGCAGTCCTCGCGGACTCTTTGGAGCGCTCATTGCCCACACTTCCTACATGTCAAGGAACACAGCCCAAGATAATCTCGATATTCACCAGGCTCGCGGATATCCATGGCGTCACGGATATCTCGAACCGCGGGATGCGGAGATTCAGCGTCCCAAACGCTGAGCGTCACGGAACGAAGAATATCAAGGGCGCGGGTACAATACCAAGGAAACGGTGCGAGTCCACCACTTCTAGGCGCACCCCATTGAGAAATAAGTCTGGGTCAAGATGGAGCCGTGGATGGCGGCAGAAGTGCACCACCTTAGTCTTGGCCAAAAAAACCCGAAGCCAATGCGCTTCGGCATAGCGAGAGATGCGGTTAAATGCCTGTTCGAGTCGACACTCCAGAGTTGGTATCTGGGCCACGCCAAAAGAGATCGAAAGGCAGCACCGAGGTGATGCTGTTGATGTTCAGGGCAAAGTTTTTTTGTTTTTTTTAGGAACTTATCTGGCGACTGCCCACTTGGGCATAAGTCGACGGAATCACGACAGCCTAGCACTAGGCTACTTTAAAATGAGAATATGAAAACACAAGAATGCCAGGGCAAAGAGTGTGACACAGGACACTTCCCTACGGGACATCTTCCTGCTCCATTGGGCCAGAGAGGGCTCCCCCCCCCACCCGTACGCGGAATAGACGATCTTGGAAAAATTCAGATATATAGATTGGGAGGCGTCCCCTCGCCGCCATCGTGTGGAGAGTATCCCTGATACTGTATCGCCATGCGGTTTCATAGGCCTTCTCCAGATCGAAAAACACCGTGGCGTAGTGCTGTCTACGAAAGAAGGCCTGGCAGACGGCATTTTCCAGTCGGAGCAGAGCATCCGACATTGAGTGGAACTTGCGGAAGCCGCACTGTGCACAAGACAGATGGCCTCCGCTGTCCAGAAAAAAGACTAATCTAACATTTACCAATTTCTCCATTAACTTGAAAATGAAGAAGTTAGAGATTGGGCGGAAACCGGTCGAAATAGAGTGATCTCTCTCCGGCTTGAGAAAAGAGATACCAGTAGCGATTCGCCAGGAATCTGGGAGGATAGCCTCTACCCAGATTCTGTTGACAAATCTAACAGAAAGGCCATGCTTAGCTCATCCAGGTGTCGAAGCATGGCGTACAGGACATCGTCCAGACCAGGGGCGGTGTCCGCGCAGGAAGCGAGAGCGGAACACAACTCACTCACAGTAAACCTGTCTTGAAGGGTTCTCCACCTCTGGAGGTAAAGTCCAGTCGGCAGCCTTCCGCGACATCACGACGCGCAGTCCGGCTAGAGAATGCGGAGAAAGCGGTCTCCAAGGATTCCGCCACGGAAGCGGGGTCAGAGATTGCGGTTCCATTCTGCTGGAGAAGGGAAGGGGGTCCTGAGAGAACTTGCCCCGAATCCTTTTGACTCGCTTCCACACCTCTGCTCGAGGGGTCTTCCAGATAAGTGAAGACACGTATGCCCGCCAAGAAGAGCGGCGGGCGTGCTTCGAAATATACCGGAACCTAGCCCAAGCCCGAAGAAATTCAGCGACAGTGAAATCGTTCGGGCGGCGCTTATAGCGCATGTAGGAATAACGATTCTGATTGAGGGCCGTCTCACACTTGGCTGACTACCACGTGAGTGGTCGGCGTGCAAAAAAAGCCAGACCTATGAATAGTAGTTAGGCCCGCAGCGATGAGGTTGCCGGAGAACTCAACGGCCTCATCTACAGACCTAAAGTCCTCGACTTAGATAGAGAAATCAGTCATTTCCTGAAATGCGGACCACCGCGCCCGCGCCAAGCACCATCAGGGCGGGTTCTCGGGCGGCAGCGGCCAAGAAAATGATATTTGAATAGGAAAGTGATCACTACCATGGAGGTCATCGACCCCCTCCCCGGCCCCGAAATCAGGCTGTGCATCTGGAGAGGACAAAGATAGATCGATGCAGGAAAATGAAGCGGTTCTCGGGCAGTGATGCGTAAACTCATCCACATTTATGACACCCATCTCAAGCTCGTCAATCAGGTCGGCAAGGAATTGACCGCTAGGATTAATCGAGTAGTCTCCCCAGAGGGGGGTGTCTACCGTTCAGATCTCCGAGCAAGAGAAAGGGCCTCGGCAACCGTGCCACGACGCGGCGGAAGTCCCCCACATCGAAGTCGGCTGATGGTGGAATGTATGCGGAAATAACAGTATACCTCCTATCAAGGTGCAGCTGCACAGCTACTGCTTGAGAGGAGGTATCTAAAGCGAAGACAAGAACGGAGACATCATGCCGGGTGGAAATCGCGCATCCACCATCCTGTGGATGTGGGGTCGCAAAACTCTCATACACCGGGAGGGTAGGCAGGGGGGACGCGCCCAGCACCGTCTCCTGCAAAAAGATAGCTAACGGGGAACCGGAGGAGACGAGCCTCCGAGGCCCCTCCCAGTTGGACCGGAGTCCGCGGCAATTCCATTGAAGGAATATGCCCTCTAGGCCTAGCTCGGAGGAGACGCGGGGACCCTCTTCGAAGAGAAGACCCTCACGGGAATGGCCGTACGCTTCCCGGAAGCAGAACCACGGGCAATGCGCTGTCGCATTTGAGGTCTTATTGGGGAAGGTTTCCGCCTCGAAACCTTAGGAAAGCGGTCCCTCTTTTGGAGAATCCACCGTCTCCGAGCTACCCAGCATACCAGTGGTTGTGGACGAAGGAGTCGAAGCTTCTTTAGTGCTGTCCTCCTTTCGAGGGAGTGGGGGGGGAGCAGCTTTAGGAACCCCGGAAGATGGCTTCACAACCCTTTTCAGGGGTGTTGTCTCTTGTGAGTCTAACGACTCGGTGGAGGCGCGCGGCCGTTTCGCCTTACGCAAAACGGTCACACTGGGGGAAGGTGGGAGAGCCTTGGTTTTCGCTGGGGCTGGGTGTGAACCCTTTGTGCCGCCAGCTCAACCAGGGGACCGCCCGTTTTGCGTAGAACCCGCAGAATGGTTCTGAATGGGTGCGGAAATGACCGTTCTCGTAGGCTTGGAGGGGCCAGGAGCAGAGGGTATCTTTCTCAACATTGAGGCGTAGGAGGTCCCAGGCGGTGCCGGGCGTGCCAGGACCAAGTCCTTAGCTTCGAGAAACGAGAGACGATCCTGGGCCAGAACGGCCAGGATTTCTTTCTCAAGGAGATACGCACCGCATTGCTGCGAAGGAGCGGGGTGCGGCTCTCTGCAATTTTAACACTTTGACACACACGATTTGGACTAATTGTGTGCGGCCTTGGAGCAACTTAGACTTCGGGTAACCCCGACTTTGTACGTCGACAGGAGCAATTAGTATGGAAAAAGCAGTGACAGTAATAGCACCTCCGCAGCAATGGTACGAATGCCTTCACGCGGTAGCGGTACCAACCAGCGCGCACCGACTCAGGGATCTTGTCACAGTCGAACGTGACGAAGAGTGCAGGGGTTGGTCTCGAGGCCCCTCCCTGTTTTCTCATCACACGTTCGACCTTGACCGCCCCATTGTCGGTGCCATCAAGTGTACGAAGGGTACTAATCATGGCTGCCTCGGAGGGATTCGATGCATTCGCCAAAAGGCTCTGTCCGAGAAACAGGTCACCTTCGGCTCTCTACCAATTACACTAGCTAGAGCTGTCCTCTGATAGATCATGTTGCCCTTAGCCACTATGCTGCTATCAGTGGAGAGAATATCAAGGAAGCGTTTGAAACCAGCGGGCTCGAAAACGCTAGGTAGCCTCTGAATGAGGGGCCCCAACGTAATCGAGGCTCCGCTCTACGCAGTTCTGGTTTTCGTTTGGGATTCCCCACCCGGGGGAGCAACGGGGCCGGACGTGCCGATCTTGGCTTTGTCGCTTAACGAAACGGCAGCTGACCAGTCCGGTCCTGCGGCTCCCGCGGAGGCAGAGGAACACCGAGTCCTTTTCTTGTTAGGAAAGGAGGGCGGGGAATGAACCTGCTTCTCCCGTCCACTGGCAGGAGCCCCCAAGACAGATGGACCAACCGCCTCAGCAAGATCCTTCTCCGAGATGGAGAACGTCTTGGCTGCCACAGGAGCACCAGCCGGAGGAGGTGATCCCTCCTTTCTCTGTCTTGGAGACCCAAGCCGTCTGAGGAGCTTGCACAGGAGAAGACTCCGGTTCAGGCACCGAGCACAGGTCCACTCCCATGGAAGGTCCTACCATCTGGGGCTGGGTTGCCTCAGGGGAGGGGGCTCCATATGGCCATCACAGGTCCTATTCGTCAGAAAGTAAGTCTTTGGTCTGGGAAGAGAGGTGGGCGCGTACGATGATCCCCTCTAAGATCAATATTCGAGCCTGCAGGTCTTTAGAGAGAAGTGGTTGACAGGCTCTCTCTTCCCTCCTCCCCCTAAGGGGTTGGCCCTATCGTGCCGCTCCCACCGGGAGCGATCAATTATGGGCCGCCTTCCCTTTTTGGCAGTCCCCTTAGAACATAAAAGGGGGACTGCCACTAGAGAAAGGGAGTCCCCTACACCCCTGTAGGCAAATGAGAGGAGTAAGCCTCCTCTCCTGTCAAAGAGTTTTGTAGGGTCCCCTGCAAAAGCACAGGGGGAGGGACCTCCATGGTAACCCTATACATTTCACGGGACACATACGACAATCACCCCACGCAGTAGCCCGCTCTGTGAGGGGTGAGTATGGGGCCGGCAGAACCGGTGACCTAGCAGCCCATCAGCATTGTGGATCCATCTTGGGCACGGCATAAAAATTGATATAGATAGAAGGGAGAATGAAAGGGATTTGAGGAAGGTGTGGGTGGGGCTGAAGCAGGTTGTTAAAATCCCACCACCTCAGGCCAGAGCTCAGGGATGAGGGAACGTTGTCCCTCCCCCATCAGCCCCGATCCGGGATGAATGGGCGAGAGGAAGCTGGTCGGCGTCTACCTTATGAAATTAGAGTCCGACCAGAGAAAGTTGTGGGAGAGGTTGTAGGTAGAGTGAGGAAGTAGGGTAAAAACACAGAGCGTCAGAAAGAAGAGGCTAAGCTGGGGCCGTCAACACGGCGGCCAAGAAGGCAAATCGCCGTGCCCCTTACGGGGGCGTATACTAAAAATGAGTAGTTTGTTCTCCCATCACTACAATACCTGAAAGTACTTTCCATTCACCGAAGAGTAAGCGAGGGTTTTGTCATCGATCACCTCAATGATCGGCATCACCACGGCTCTACGGTTCTCCTTGATGCGGTCCAGAAGGGGCTCCATCCTGCAAAGGGGACAGGTGAACCTTATGGCGGTGGAGCTCGGCAAGATCACGCGGAGAAATAAAGGAATCTTAATGAGTACAAATCGTGGCAAAAATCCTACTATAAGAGAACCCCCCCCCCCCCAAAAAAAAAAACCCCGGTCGTTCTCTTGCATTGAAGATTTTGAGTATTGGATTTCTTAGAAGTGAAGAGATTCCAGCCAGTTCTTTTGAGTTAGCGGAGGTGCATGGGATCGAAAGGGGTATGGGATCGATAGGGGTATGGGATCGATAGGGGTATGGGATCGATAGGGGTATGGGATCGATAGGGGTATGGGATCGATAGGGGTATGGGATCGATAGGGGTATGGGATCGATAGGGGTATGCGATCGATAGGGGTATGGGATTGAAATAGATGAAATACCCACTGTTCATTCAAAATCGTGGACATCGCCCTAATTTAAAATACTATAAAATTCTAGATTCTTAATACTCAATTTGGGAGGCTCGGTGTACATACTTAAATAAACTAACTACAATACGTTAGGAAGTAGGAGGTCTTAGTTAAAGAAATTGACCGTGTCCAGCCTCTTGCTAGTGCACTGAAATTCTCAATAGATAAGGACTGAGTTGCTAGGATTCTCTTAGTTTTTTAGGAAGGGGGGGGGGTGCCTATCTGCCGACTGCCTTCAAGGGCATAGGTCACCGTAATTAAGATTCTAGCCTAGTATTAGGCTCTTCTAAAATTTGCAAAAAAACAAAAAAAACAAAGAACATGCAACCTACCACAAATAAAGTCAAATCAAATGGAGGCCAACCTCCTCCAAAAGGTCAGATAGGAGGTTGCCCTCCTACCAGCCGTTCAAACTCCAGAGGCCACAGATAACAATCGACGAATCAGAGAGGCTTGGAGAGGTACCATTACTTACTCTCACATGTTGATAAAGACGTCCAGGATCTCAGATCCGTCATTTGAAGACCAACTGACAGACCCGAGACTCTTTATTTGCCTTCATAACCAAGTTAACATAGGTCACCGGGACAGGTGAGAAGGGGGCGGATTGTAAGAGTCCCTTGGCGCTCACTGTGAGTGTGAGGTAATTGCCCGGGAATAACTAGATTTGCTTAAAGTTAAAAAGAAATCTAAATCCGAGATGAGTGAGGTGATGTAAATGGTAGTATTTATGCAGGGGTGAGCGAAGCGATGAATGGATCGATGGATGTCGTGATGATGTGTGAAAAGGACTGAAGTAGGTAAAACTTGGAAAAAAAAGGGTCCAAATATTGGAGTTGTATCACCTCTAGTTAACAGATGATTCGCTGTGGGGCGGATATTCTCTGGTGTTAAAGCAGGCTTTAGGATGAAGAGGGTTCCTCCAGCATCGTGGAGTAGGTCCCGTTGTCTAAGTTTTCCATGGGAGGGGATTACATGTAAGGGATGAGGAATTTAGACGCAAACTTATCCCATTAATCAAGCGTGGTCGCTGGCAACATGTGCGTTAAAAGACGTTGTTATAAGAGTCCCAATGCCTCTTTTGACCCAGCATAGCATAAGAACAGGTCAGGGCCTATTGCTAGATAGGAAAGGTCAGGATTAATGAGATAAAAGCTGCAAATGAGGATCCGATAGAGGTCACAAGTTTCTCTAGGTAGTGGCTGTAGTGATGAGAGTACCCTTATACCCCAAGCTTTCCTTGCAGGCGTTGTGGTAGCAGGAAGCAGAGAATCGTATTTTATGCTACATCAGTGGAAGCATATGGAATGGCAGGTTCTTGGACCGAGAGGCATTGGGCGAGGAGAGGACGTCGTCTCTTAGCTAGGCTCCGTCTGAGAACACAGTGGGGGGGGGGGATCTCCGTCGTCCGCTGCCGTTTTAAAGAAACGACGGACCTAGCAGTGCTAATCTCGGTTGTAAATGAGGTTAAACCATTGGGGTAGGGGCGGGAGGGGCGGGAGGGGCACGCCAAAAGGGTATCAGGTACGGAAGCTCTCAATACCAAGACCAGGCACAAGGGAATTCTATCTCGCTCCCGCCCATCCGAACGGAGCGCGACTTTCGATACCAGGACGACCCACACATACCAAGTCAACAACTAGTCGAGTGCAATGGTAATTTTGAATGGTTTGATCTACAATCAGAAAAATTGCATCAAGCTTCATTCTTATTTTATTTATTGGGTTGAGGAATAAGTTCTTGCGGTTTTATCAAATTTATTCATTACAATTAACAATTTTAGAAAAACATTTTTAATTGATAACAATATGCAGTTTAATCAATAATGTATTCTCCGTCGTTATTTACTTCTTCCCAACGTTCAACTAGTTTTTCAATGCTTCTGCAATAAAAGTCTCTGGATTTTGACTCGAAGAATTCGTCTAACCAGGTTCTTAATTCCACATCAGTATTGAACGAAACGCCGCGCAAATTGTTAGAGAGCGATCGGATCAGATGAAAATCCGATGGAGCCAAGTCTGGCGAATATGGAGGATGCGGCAGGATTTCCCAATTAGGCGTTTGGATGGCGTCTTTTGTCATATTGGCAACGTGAGGACGAGCATTGTCTCGTTGCAGAAGGACTCCATAACGTTGATAAGGTCGCTTTTTACGAATAGCTTTGGCGAGTAGATACATTTGATGAACGTAGAGTTCTGCATTGACAATCTCGTTGTTCGCAAGGAGCTCATAAAGAATGATGCCTTCACAATCGCACCACACACACAGCATCGTCTTTCGTGGATGAATTCCTTGCTTTAATTGCGGAAGTGGTTTTTTATTGGGGCTAAGCCATTGTTTTCGATGGTTCATGTTGACATAAACACACCACTTTTTGTCGCCAGTGATGATGCGGTGAAGAAATCTGTCCTTATATCCACGAGTAGCCTTGTGACGAGCAACCAAACCTGCGGCAATCGTGGAGCGTTGAAGTTTGTCGCTTTCGCTTAAAGCGTGCGGAACCCATGCACCGAATTTTTGAACTTGACCCATCGAATGAAGGTAATTCACTACAGTTTTCTGATCACACGCCAATTGTCCAGCCAATTTTCTAGTTGATTCACGAGGATTTTCATGAAGAAGGTCGTTCAATCGATTTTCATCCAACTTAATGGGGCCACCAGAACATTCTTCCTCATTAAGATTGAAATGACCGTTTTGAAACGTGAAAACCACCTTTGAGCTGTCCTTTCTGATAGAGCATTTTCTCCGCACACAGCACAAATATCGCGACGAGCTTTGGCTGCGTTTGCATTGTTCCCGTCTCGATTGAAAATGAATAACAACAAGTGTCGAAAATGCGCCTTCCTTTCAACTTGACACTCCATTTTGAGGGTACAGAACAAAAATTAAATTAACCCAACTTTTAAATAAACCGTAATGACTTATTACTCAACTTCAAGACGTAGCCTAAGCAAAAGCCTAATAGTCTAAGCTCTTAAGAGACGTAGCCTAACCTTTGTAAATTTTGCTCTCATTATTTATTATTATTTCTTAATATGTGCACAAATCACGTCAACAAAACTTAAATCAACACAACATTAAAAAAAAACCCGCAAGAAATTATTCCTCAACCTAATATATATGAATTAAAGCGACAACTAACGAGGACATCGCCCGCAAAAAGTTTGTAAAAAGGTCTGTAAAAGAAGTGATGAAGTCAGGAGTTAAAATTTTGTGGAAAATATATATAGACACAGATCATCCTGAAAGCAGTGGGGCCTGGAGGGAACGCACTGGCGGACGTTAGCGCCGGGAGGACACGGGATACTCTCTCGCAAGGAATAGATAAGGAAAATATAACAGTGGGAATGCGGCAGTAGGAGAGAAGGGGTGGTTGCGGAAGTAGGAGAAAAGGGGTGGTTGCGGAAGTAGGAGAAAAGGGGTGGTTGCGGAAGTAGGAGAAAATGGGGAGTGCGGGAGTAGGAGAAAGGGGGGAGTGCGGCAGTAGGAGAAAAAGGGGGGTTGCGGCAGTAGGAGAAAAGGGGTGGTTGCGGCAGTAGGAGAAAAGGGGTGGTTGCGGCAGTAGGAGAAAAGGGGTGGTTGCGGTAGGAGAAAAGGGGGAGTGCGGCAGTAGGAGAAAAGGGGTGGTTGCATCAGTAGGAGAAAAGGGGTGGTTGCGGCAGTAGGAGAAAAGGGGTGGTTGCGGCAGTAGGAGAAAAGGGGTGGTTGCGGCAGTAGGAGAAGGGGGGGAGTGTGGCAGTAGGAGAAAAGGGGGAGTGCGGCAGTAGGAGAAAAGGGGGAGTGCGGCAGTAGGAGAAAGGGGGGAGTGCGGCAGTAGGAGAAAAAGGGGGGGGGGGTGCGGCAGTAAAAGAGAGGGGGGGGGTTGCGGCAGTAGAAGAAAAGGGGGGGTTGCGGCAGTAGGAGAAAAGGGGGGTGGCGGCAGTAGTAGAAAAGGGGTGGTTGCGGCAGGAGAAAAGGGGTGGTTGCGGAAGTAGGAGAAAAGGGGTGGTTGCGGAAGTAGGAGAAAAGGGGTGGTTGCGGCAGTAGGAGAAAAGGGGTGGTTGCGGCAGTAGGAGAAAAGGGGTGGTTGCGGCAGTAGGAGAAAAGGGGGTAGTTGCGGCAGTAGAAGAAAAGGGGGTAGTTGCGGCAGTAGGAGAAAAGGGGTGGTTGCGGCAGTAGGAGAAAAGGGGGAGTGCGGCAGTAGGAGAAAGGGGGTGGTTGCGGCAGTAGGAGAAAGGGGGTGGTTGCGGCAGTAGGAGAAAGGGGGTGGTTGCGGCAGTAGGAGAAAGGGGGTGGTTGCGGCAGTAGGAGGAAAGGGGGAGTGCGACAGTAGGAGAAAAGGGGGGAGTGCGACAGTAGGAGAAAAGGAGGGAGTGCGACAGGAGAAAAGGGGGGAGTGCGACAGTAGGAGAAAGGGGGAGAGTGCGACAGTGGGAGAAAGGGGGAGAGTGCGACAGTAGGAGAAAAGGAGGGAGTGCGACATGAGAAAAGGGGGGAGTGCGACAGTAGGAGAAAGGGGGAGAGTGCGACAGGGGAGAAAGGGGGAGAGTGCGACAGTAGGAGAAAGGGGGGGAGTGCGACAGTAGGAGAAAAGGGGGAGTGCGACAGTAGGAGAAAAAGGGGGAGTGCGACAGTAGGAGAAAAAGGGGGAGTGCGACAGTAGGAGAAAAGAGAAAAGGGGGGAGTCCGACAGTAGGAGAAAAGGGGTGGTTGCGGCAGGAGAAAAGGGGTGGGTGCGGCAGTAGGAGAAAAGGGATGGGTGCGGCAGTAGGAGAAAAGGGGTGGGTGCGGCAATAGGAGAAAAGGGGTGGGTGCGGCAGTAGGAGAAAAGGGGTGGGTGCGGCAGTAGGAGAAAATGGGGAGTGCGGCAGTAGGAGAAAGGGGGGAGTGCGGGAGTAGGAGAAAGGGGGGAGTGCGGCAGTAGGAGAAAAGGGGGGAGTGCGACAGTAGGATAAAAGGGGGGGAGTGCAACAGTAGAGAAAAAGGGAAAGTGCGACAGTAGGAGAAAAAGGGGGAGTGCGACAGTAGGAGAAAAGGAATGGTTGCGGCAGTAGGAGAAAAGGGGTGGTTGCGGCAGTAGGAGAAAAAGGGTGGTTTCGGCAGTAGGAGAAAAGGGGGAGTGCGGCAGTAGGAGAAAAGGGGGTGGTTGCGGCAGTAGGAGAAAAGAGGTAGTTGAGGCAGTAGGAGAAAAGGGGGAGTGCGGCAGTAGGAGAAAAGGGGGTGGTTGCGGCAGTAGGAGAAAAGAGGTGGTTGCGGCAGTAGGAGAAAAGGGGTGGTTGCGGCAGTAGGAGAAAGGGGGTGGTTGCGGCAGTAGGAGAAAGGAGGGAGTGCGGGAGTAGGAGAAAGGGGGGAGTGCGGCAGTAGGAGAAAAGGGGGGTTGCGGCCGTAGGAGAAAAGGGGGGTTGCGGCCGTAGGAGAAAAGGGGGGTTGCGGCCGTAGGAGAAAGGGGGGGGGGTGCGGCAGTAGAAGAGGGGGGGTTGCGGCAGTAGGAGAAAAGCGGGGGTGGCGGCAGTAGGAGAAAAGGGGTGGTTGCGGCAGTAGAAGAAAAAGGGTGGTTTCGGCAGTAGGAGAAAAGGGGTAGTTGAGGCAGTAGGAGAAAAGGGGGAGTGCGGCAGTAGGAGAAAAGGGGGAGTGCGGCAGTAGGAGAAAAGGGGTGGTTGCGGCAGTAGGAGAAAAGGGGGTGGTTGCGGCAGTAGGAGAAAAGGGGTGTTTGCGGCAGTAGGAGAAAAGGGGTGGTTGCGGCAGTAGGAGAAAAGGGGGAGTGCGGCAGTAGGAGAAAAGGGGTGGTTGTGGCAGTAGGAGAAAAGGGGTGGTTGCGGCAGTAGGAGAAAAGCGGTGGTTGCGGCAGTAGGAGAAAAGCGGTGGTTGCGGTAGTAGGAGAAAGGGGGTGGTTGCGGCAGTAGGAGAAAAGGGGGAGTGCGGCAGTAGGAGAAAGGGGGTGGTTGCGGCAGTAGGAGAAAGGGGGTGGTTGCGGCAGTAGGAGAAAAGGGGGGAGTGCGACAGTAGGAGAAAAGGGGGGAGTGCGACAGTAGGAGAAAAGGGGGGGAGTGCGACAGTAGGAGAAAAGGGGGGAGTGCAACAGTAGAGAAAAAGGGGGAGTGCGACAGTAGGAGAAAAAGGGGGAGTGCGACAGTAGGAGAAAAGGAATGGTTGCGGCAGTAGAAGAAAAGGGGTGGTTGCGGCAGTAGGAGAAAAAGGGGTGGTTGCGGCAGTAGGAGAAAAAGGGGGAGTGCGACAGTAGGAGAAAAAGGGGGAGTGCGACAGTAGGAGAAAAAGGGGGAGTGCGACAGTATGAGAAAAAGGGGGAGTGCGACAGTAGGAAAAAAGGGGGAGTGCGACAGTAGGAGAAAAAGGGGGAGTGCGACAGGAGAAAAAGGTGGAGTGCAACAGTAGGAGAAAAAGGGGGAGTGCGGCAGAAGTGGCGGGAGAAAATGGGGGAAAATGCAGAAATGTTACCCCCCACACAATCGGAGCAAGAGTGTTACATGATCTATGGAAGTGAAGATGTGTGTAAAATAATATATAGCTATGTATTGGGGCCAGGAAGGCACACAACCTTTTGCAGTGAGACCTGGAGGGCACGCAATCCTCCAGATACCAGCTGTAACTCGGTTCCACCCGACGCCTCCTTGCAAGAGCGAGAGAGAAAGAGTTTCAAGCATCGAAGAAATATTGGAGACAAAGGAATGGTGTAAATAAGAGAAGCGGGGGAGGGCAAGAATCTTGGTAGCCGCCTGGAGAAAGCGGGCAAAGGACTCACCACGTCACAGTGGCTTCGCAGTGAGAGTCAAGGAAGATGAGGACGTTGCCCTTGGCTACTCGAGCCCCTTCGATCCGTGCTTTGATCAGACCATTGCGCTTGGGGAGACGATAAAGCTTCACACTTGGCGGGAAGCGATATTTAATGTATAACTCCAGTTTCTGGCCAAGTTCCTCTGCGTAAAAAAGGAAGCCAAACTAATTTGAAAGTAAAAGATAGCAACAAAAATGCAGTGAATAGAAATTTAAAAACCCAAAAACTTGAATCCCAGGATGGTTATGAAGATCAGTTATATAAAATGGGGGCAGGTGGAGGGACTACCAACATTATGTATAAAAAGATGGACCAATGATAAATATTGTTGTAACAAATTTTGCCATTTTGAGATATCAGGTGTGATTCCAGCATGCAACACTAAATTTCAGTGGGTGAAGAAGCGAACTACTTATGCCTTAATGAAATTCCATAACTATCTACCAATTACTTTTTCTATTTCCTATGGAATTTGTGCAGGGCAACACACAGTTAAGGGAAAAATGAGGCGGTTTACCCCGATTGGAAAAGTCATCGACAAGGAGGACTTCTTTAAGGAACTGCTGTGGTGACCGGTTCAAGACAGACCATACTGTCCGCAGGAGCGTAGAGAAGGGCTCGTTTGTGAAGATGATGATTACACTTGCTGTTGGAAGTTCCTCATACTTTTGCAATTTGCATCTGAATCAAAGAAAACAAAACTGCACATCACAGCAGCAAATAGAATACATGTCTCCACTATACAAAAAAAAGGGAAGGATGAAGTTCTAAAAGGAAAGAATTCCAAACAGTTGCTTTCTCTTGGGAAAACTAGAAAAATTGTTGGAGTACAGAGTGAAAAAAAAATACTTTACTACCTAATGATGACTTCAACATAAATTCTGAAAAATATTTAATTTAACTCCAATTTATACTCTATTGACAGATTCACTAATTGAATAAAAGGGCCTTAACCTTACAGAATGGGTCAGCAACCTACATATAGCTCATTGGCCAGATCCGGCTTGCAGTTGCTAAAATAAATATTCTAGCAACTCGCCCTGCAGGTGTTTTTTTTTTTAAAGGATTTTTGCCATCTAGAATTCTAGAACAAGCAGTAGTGGGAAGCAACTCACACCTCTTTTGTATCAGCTGTATTCCAAGCCAGTATAAGTCAACATATGTATTTACAAATAGAAAACAAAGAAATATCCAAAACAAAAGAAACATATAGAATACAAATTCTGACCAGTAGGCAGAACAAGGTTGTTGACTCCTGCCAGAGCCTCTTGAATGAAATCTGCTCCAATTGGAAAATACTAAATACCCAAATTCAATTGGAAGTTTATAGTCTACATTAAATTACAAATACTTGGCAATAAATCACCTTAAATGATGGAGTTTAGAATGCTACATTAATATCTTAATTATTTTCTTTAAGTCTTCACTTTCCCATCATTGTGTCCATATCAATGGGGTACTATGCGCTGTAGTATCTCATCCAGTCAGCATTCATTACTGGACAGAAGCCCCCCCCCCCCCTATCCAGGCACATCTCTCATACATATCAAACATTTGCTTCTCTTTCAACCCTCTCTCTCTCAAACACTGAATCCCATAATTAACCACCTTTTGCACAGTCTTTCAACTCTTCACACTTGTATATACTCTACAATAGTTTATTTCCACCCATTCTTCTTAATTGCCCATACCATCTCAAAACAAAGCTTATACTATTGAATGAACAAGCATACCAACAGAAATAGTGCTTATACCATTGAATGAACAGAAATGTTGGTATCATTGAATGAACAAGCCTAACAACCAAAATAATGCTTATACCATTTAGTTTTGAGGTCTAATTTTCACCCCCCTTTTAAAATTTTAATTACAGTGATAAAATAAGTAAGCAATATAGGCCTGGGTAATTGAGTGAATGGAGTAAAAGGCAATTGTAACTTGTAAATCGTGATCAAAACGGCTACATAGATGAAAATGAATGACAAATGATGAATATAGCCTTAAAAGAAAAATATCTATTTAGTTGAAATTCTTTAAATAGAAAAACAAGCCGAACCTAGGGTACTCATTAGAGGAGCAGCTCGCGCTTTGTAAGCAGGCTTGCAAAATACAGAGCCAGCCACAGATGTCAGTCTGTGGCCTATGATCTATTCGGCTCTGGCAAAGGTTTCCAGTATATAGCTCCGAATAATTTACTCTTGGTCTAAGTATTTTCAGATCTATGCTTATTTTCTAGTCAAGAAAAAAAACTTTTAGCAGAATTCTTTGAAAATACAGAAAAAAAAACAACCTGCAGGGTAGGGTTTTTTTTTTTTAGATCTAAATTTGCTCTAATAATTTACCTTGGGTTTGGTGGGTTTTAGGGGCAAGTAGCTATTTCAGTGGGCTCAAGATTAAAATGGAAAAATTTATTTTTGAAAGAACTTCAATAAAACCTTATAATATGAAAAAAACAAAACAGCCCTGCCTTAATTTTAATAAAGTTTCTCAATTTTTTTTTGAACTTCACTATTTGTAATTCTTGTTACTTAAAACAAAAATTCCAAATCATATTAATTTTCAAAAAGTTTCATTTCTTTAAAAAATTGAATAATAACAGTAGCAAACATGGTCATTCTCAAACTTTAAAAAAAGAATATTAGGAAATATCCTGAAATTTTCCCAAGTTAAAAGTGAATCGTATTTATACACTTTCAACTTTGATTCCTCATGCTTGCTCGAGTTTTTGCCACTTAAGCCTGTCCCCCAGACTGTTCGGCACATTCTTGTCGAATGTCCCAGTCTGGGTGATCTTCGCGCACGATACCTGTCTCGGTACCGGGATGGGCGGGGTCGCTACCGCCTGTCCCTTGTACTCGGGACGAGTGCGTGCACCATGACTGGTGGACTTATTGACTTTTGGGGGGAGGCCGGCCTTCTCCCCTTTATTTAAGGTCCTTTTTTTTGTTATTGTTTTGTTTGTAGGTTGCACTCTCCTGCACCGGGGTGAGGGGGACCTCCCCTCGCTGCCGGAGATTGCTTCGATTGTTAAGTTTTTCCAATTTATATCATTGTTAAGTTTTCATATTTTCATTTTAAAGTAGCCTAGTTCTAGGCTGTCGTGTTTTTCGGCGACTTATGCCCAAGTGGGTAGTTGCCAGAAGGGCTCTATAGATTTAAAAAAAAAAGAAAAAAAGCCACTTAAGCTGGTATCATGGCCAACCTGCATCTTGTAGGAAAGCCATTAACCCCATTGGGCCAGACCTACAGGTCACTAACTTATGAAATATGTTTGTAAAGGAAGGAGCTGCAAAGAGTCTCTTTGGATATATTTTTTTCAATTTTAATGGCCTATCTGGCAAACGGCCTACTAGGGCAAAAGTTGCTGTACTCGTACTACAGCCTAATACTAGGCTAGATGAAAAAAAAAAACAAAGTAAAAACAGAGATAGAAAAAAGAACAAGACAAGCTAAAAACAACAAATAAAAACAAAAATGAGAAAAAATCCAACATGAAGGAATTGTGCTCTGGCTTTGGGGTAGGCCAGCCTCCCCCGCAGCGCAGGAACATGCAACCTACAGAGGCAAATAAAGTGGAGGAGACCAGCCTCCTCCAAAAAGTCAGAGTCTGCAAGTCTGGGTACACGAACCCGTCCCAAGTACAAGGGACAAGCACTAGCGGCCCCACTCGTCCCAGTACCAGGACAGGTAACATGAGTGAAGATCACCCAGACTGAGACATTCAACAAGAATGTGCTGAACAGTCTGGGGGACCAACACAGTCATCGCAGTAAGTCGCTCCATCAAATGGTGGTGCGTCCCGCGAGTGGCTCCAATTCGGAGAGGGCAGAAACCAACCTGAAACCATCGCAGCATTGGGGGGGAGGGTAAATGGGAACAGTCACGGCGCAATGGCACACAAATTTAAGTTCCCCTGGACCGTTTCCCATCTCCTTTGCCAAGCAGGCTGGATTCCTGCCATGTAATCGATGTGAGGAAGAGCGAAACGCTGGTCTGGTCGCCCAGTCCTACCAGACACTTCCAATTATGTCTCTGGGAATGTGCTCTTCCTCTTCAGCTATTCAGGGGTCGCATGCGACAAGTTGAATGTGTTTATGTGTAGTCTCTGCTGAGGTGGACATGGAGATAAGGATGAGAGAATGAGTTCTTGTTCATGGATGGCAGTAGGTTTGCTCTGAGGCTGTAGTATGGGTGGTGGTAGTGTCTGTTCTTGTATAGCACTGGACACCAATCAGGCTTAGGGGCATGTCAAAGGGGAGTATTTTTGTTTCCGTAGGAGATTTATTGGGGTAGATTTGAGTGTGTCTGCGATGAAAGGAGGTAGTGTTGAATGCATCACTGGGAAAGTGTAGTCAACCTTAGAATGGATGAATTACTTGTATAGTATGACTATTTTTTGTCCAAAATTGGAGCAAGTGAGTACATTCATGCCAGTTTCAGACAAATGTTGTGGGAAGGTCATGTATGTCAAAAATGAAGCCAAGTGTTGTGGCGGATTGTTGAGTGGGATAAGGATGATAAGTGTGATCGGAGAGAATGTGTGAGTGAATGAGTTACTAGAGGATATTTGAGGTGAACTTGTCATTC
The DNA here is from genome assembly GCA_963969495.1 of Ceratothoa steindachneri. Classification (NCBI taxonomy): domain Eukaryota; kingdom Metazoa; phylum Arthropoda; class Malacostraca; order Isopoda; family Cymothoidae; genus Ceratothoa; species Ceratothoa steindachneri. The sequence goes on from OZ018332.1 coordinate 22,079,169, forward strand.
TGTTTTTGTCTAACCGCTGGTTGAATCTTAAGAGGTAGCTCATAAGGGCTGGGTGGTGCCCATATCTCAGTCTGGCCAGGTGCATCCTGTCCTCAGGATGTAATGTTGGTTCAGATATGTGTATTTGATGGAGGCGGAAGGCGGGGGGGATGTGTTGTTGGCGAGCATACAAATGGAGCAGAAAGTGATTTCAGTGTGTATGTGATTCTGAATCTTGTCATAGCGAGGGGAGGGGATTTTTTTAAAAGCACAAATAGCTCTAATTGCTTTGGGGCCTAATGCTGCAAAATAACCCCCCCCCTCCTACCTAAACAAGCAAGTACTAAATATAATGGAGGCCATCCTCCTCCAGAAAGTTACATAGTCCATAGGCCAGTGTACACGAATCCGTCCCAAGTACAAGAGACAAGCGATAGTGAGCCCACTCATCCATGTACTGGGACATTCAACAAGAATGGGCCAAACAGTGGTTGCAATAAGGTGCAGGTGAGTGCTCCATCAAATGACGGTGCATCCAGCGAGTGTGCCCAATTCAAAGATGACAAAAAGGGACCTAAAGACATGGGGGCAATTAAACTCCCCAAAACAGTCTCAGGGAAAGCGCAACCCAACCTATTTGTGGTAAAGTTAATGGGGTGTACAAGCACAGGGTATAAGATTAAAGGCTCTCTTAATCTCCCAAGCAATCAGAGGGAGCAAAGGTATTTGCTACTTGGGAGCAATTTACAACAATAATAATCCCCCCTCCCCCAATTCTTGGTGAAAGCCAACTATATAATTGAAAAGAGATGGTGGGTTATATCTTGCACCCAGGCGCTACTGCCAATTTCATCTAGACTTTTCAAACCTTTCAGTGGCTACAAAGGGTGATGAATGTGCATGTTTGTGCAACCACACACACTGAATGCAAGTTACTTAAGGGATGGTCACTCTCGAGAAACTGCAGGTACCAACTGAGCAGTTAAAGAGTAGAATCCCTAACCATGTTGTATTAATCATTAATGAGAAATTGGAAATAAATAAATATATATATACCAAGGGGAATCTGAATTCAGCATATGAAAAGATGTCTCAAGGATTAAAAGGCTGTTTTTTTTTATCGCAATGTATGGTAAATGAAGCCAAATTTAATGGAAGTAGAAATGAATGAAATAAATGATTACATTATTTACATTAACCACCAATTTGTTAAAAACAACACCCAATCCAATCAGAACCATACAAAAGAGGATGAGCAAATGGTTGAGTCACTGAGTAAAAATAAAGGTTACTAAAACTCAGGGAGTAAAGATAGGAGCATTTTATAAACCAACAAACCAGTCCATTGATATAGATAAAGGTTATAATTGAAAAAATTAACCCGAGATACAATTGTAAAATGGTTATCCTTGGATATTTCAATTTATCCTCAACTGATTGAGAAAATTTGATAAGTAGAGATAGAATTTATCAAGGATTTATAATGTTTACAAGATAACTTCCTAAAGCAGATGGTAAATCAGCCAACTCATGGAAACAATATATTGTACATAGTCCTAACCAATCAGGAATTTTTAGTTGGGTAAACATTAGGCAGTAGCAACCATCAGATAGTTCAATTTACCACTGGGTAATAAGATACAACACAGGAATAATGTAAAGATTCCAAATTTGCCCAAGGAGAATTATGATAGATTATGTAGCTTTACGAGCAAATTGACCGGAAGTTCATAGATGGGAATACTCGAGATGTGGGGTACTTTTAAGCAGGTTTTCTTCAGAAGAAATATATCCCAGAAACTTGCATAGATAAAAAACAGGAAACAATCATGGTGAGATAAAGATATAAAATTCTTTTCTTTTTACAGATGAAAAAAGCTGCAAGACCATATCAAAGATCATCCACAGCTATCAAAACACCCCCACAAACTGCATCCATAGGATTGCGTCAGATCATCCATCTACAATATAAACCAGAGGGATGTGTCAAAAGTAAAAAAGCACCACTATCAAGGCTCGTCAAAATCACCCATAATATACAGTAATAAAAACTGCAGCCACAGGAATGAGTCCAATATACTCCTCCCCCCCGCAAAAGTTAGCCTTCTCTCCTAATATAATCATTCAATTTGGGGTTGCAAACATTTAAGTTTGAACTGTCTACTGTCTCAGGTGGCAAGCTATTCCAGTAATCTACCACTCTTGGTGAAAAAGTACTACTTTCTCACATCTAACCTGCATCTGTTTTTTAAAAATTTTCAAGTGGTGGCCCCTAGTCCTATTACTACCTTCCAACTCAAATAACTTGCTTAAAATCCAACTTATCCATCCCAGAACAGATTTTAAAAAGATCATATCTTCCTCACACATCATCTTTCAAATGAGAACAGATTTAATACCCTCAGTCTATCTTCATATTCAAGGTTCTTCAGGGAAGGTATTATTTTTGTTGCCCTCCTTTGTACTGACTCTAGCAGGTTGATATCATGTCTAAAATGTGGTGACCATGCTTGTATACAGTACTCTAAATGTGACCTGACATATGAGTTGTAAAGTTTAAGGATAACCTCTTTACTCTTGTAGCTAACATTCCTATTAATGTATCCTAGCACCCTATTTGCTATAATTTTTGCCTAAATACACTGCTTCTAAAAATTCAGTGACCGATCTACTACTACATCTAAACAGAAAAAAAAAGCGGCTATCAAAAAATTACAAGAAAATACCGTGCTTAATCTAGATAGCTATAGAAAAGTTAGAAATAAGTTGGACGTGCTTAATCTAGATAGCTATAGAAAAGTTAGAAATAAGTTGGACAAGATCAAAAATAGCAAAAGGCTATCTGAAATTAAGTTAGCATAATAGTAATAAAGATCAGAGAAAGATTTTAGTTATTATAAAATAAATATGGTCAATCAAGATAGGATAGAGCCTCTTAAAGTGGAGGGGAACATTAAAAAGGAAATGATCAAGGAGTTCAATGAGCATTTTGTGTGTTTACTAAAGATCAGGTCAATTTTAATGATATGACAAAATAAAATGTTTTAGAGTATTAATGAAGAGGAAGGAGTTTCATTCGCTCTTGAGAAGATAATTTGTTCAATGTTTACTGATGATACAAAGTGAGCAGTAAGTGTGGGGGAAATACAGAGAAATTTCACAATTCAAAGTGATTTAAATAGACTAGTTGTATAAGCACACAAGTGGCTGATGACATTCAACCACACAAAATGCAAAGTTGTTCACATGGGCAAACATAATTGAGAATTTAATTATGAAATTAGAAGGTTGCTGGTAGCACTCCTTTCAAGATGAGAGGGATCTAGGAAAAGTAATAAATCAGTCAGTGAAGTTCATAAGCAGCAGTTAGAGGCTAGAAATAAGGCAAATAAGGTATTAGGATTTACCACAAGAAATGTTAAGAGTTATAAAAGTAGGGAAGTTATTCTCACACCTATTGTATTCAGGTATGGTCCACAGTGTATAAAGCAGGATATCAACATTCAGGAGGCAGTAAAGAACAACAACAATGACACCTTGATTATATGGATAGGTTGAGGGCACCTAACATGTCTTCATTTGAAAGGAGGTACTTAAGGGGTGATATGCATCAGCTGTTTAAAATGTTAAATGGATTCAGATATTATAAATAGGGAAGTTTTTCAAGCTGGAAACTGACGATGGGAGAAGTGGTTACTGTTTGAAAATTTTAAATATGGATGCAGGCTGGATTTGAGCAAATATTATTTAAGAACATAAGAAAAGAAGGAGACTGCAAAAGACCATTCATGGCCTACACTTGGCAGCTCCTGTATTTGAGTAATACGAGTTGTGGATTCTTGGAATGCATTGCCAATGGTTTTACTCTAGCTGACATCATTCAAAGGAAAGCTAGAAAAGTACGTTTTTATTAGTACATTCATGTTTGGGGGTTTTATATTAAAAATTCAATATGATGAAACTATCGGTGAGTGGCTGAAGTGCATTTCAATGGATGCAGATTATACCATGGTAGTGGCTTGATGCATTTTTGGATAGTATGACTGGGATGTATTTGATAGGACCTAGTGATGTTTTCATCCTTTAAAGTTAAATTTTATTTAAAAATAACCATACACAACAAAATCAAGTACTCAAAGGATATAATGCTAATAATAGAAAAAAGAAGTTTTTAGATGAGAAATGAATCAGAGTTTGGAGTAGATAACTTTTACAGATTCCTCTAAAAAGCTTTGACTCCTGTTTTTAAGGTTTACAAATGAGAATTCTGATATTCATCTACCATCATACCATTTGAAGGTCTTGACTAGATGCGTATGCACCATTTGGTGTCTCATCTTGACTCCTCCCCTAACTCAATTCAAACTAAACTACTCACTCCAGGTGAACCAAACAAACTTACCCCTGTCAATTGTGTTAGTCACTAATTCAATGGTTCTTGATCATTTTACTATCATACCACCTCTAGGAAGGGGTCCTTCCCTCCACGCCCCCCTTGCATCAAAATAACATTCATAAATTTCTCAACAACAAATACAATTATTCAGAATTTCTGTTTGCACCCCCCCCCCTAAGGGATCGCGCCCCGAGTTAAGAACCACTGTCCTAGATAGACCAATGCACTAACACGACTGCTTAGGGTAAATTATTACTTACAGCGGGTCCCTGGTATCCGGGACGGAGCGATTGAGCGCAATCCGGTCGCTGATGACGAGGTTAAAGGCCTCTTCCTTCATGACCCGCTCGGCCTGGCGCCTCTCATCCCCCGACAGGCGCACCGCCTTCCCTCCTTCTCCAAGCCCCGGCACGAAGCGACGCTCGAATTTGGAGATGAGCTTCTCGGCACGCATGCGCTCGATCATCTCCTCGTTGGAAGGCAGGAACTTGGCACCCTTCTCGCGTCGGGTGGGCTGAGGAAGGGGCTCGGCGAGGGGGTGAGCGTCTTTTGAATCTTCCCATTCGTGGGGTTGGCTCGTGATAGGGGGCCCTTTAAGCCACAGCAAGAGGAACCCTACGATGGCGATCGAGCACACGAGGCGGAGGGCCCATCGCATGCGACGGGGGTGAAGTAGAAACGGCATCCTAGAGCTATCGACGCCGGCGCCGAGATGCTTCAATGATCATGTAACCTCGGAATGAGACCGGGAGACACCTGAAAAAAAAAAATCTCCATCAGAGAACCAAGGCTATACGAGGGGGGTTACAGCCCCATATAAATACGATATAGGTTGACGCTTCACAATCAACACTAACTCGGGTCTGTGAGTCGACCGAGGCTCACCACGAGGGGGAAGGAACGCTGAGCGATGACTGTCTCTCGCTTCCCTCAACGACCAGTCACGCAAACTCACCGAAACGGGAGTGAAGCGATTAGGTCGCGCGCTCGCCCGTGCGTCCTCGTATCACGCAGAGCTTCAGGAAAATAACACTCACGCTTGACGGCAAATTCATAAAACCCAACCAATGAGAGCATGTAGGCTCAAAGTGGTGAGGTTAGGGAAAGTAAAGACCGGTATAAGATGCACTTTTGTGGAAGGGAAAAGAGCGTAATTATAAAGAATGCTAAACACACTTGTTCGGAACCTTACATTAGGGTGAAAGGGAAAGAGGGGGCTGATGTCTGATGGAATGGCCTCCTGGGAAAGGTTCGGACCTAAAGATTGGAAGGCCTACTGCTTTCGTACGAACACAAACACCCAAAACTACGAACTTAATACCTTTCATTACCCCCATTTAAGATCTCTTATTTCTGCGGTGACTGACCTATAGTTTAACGAGAGATCTACAGCATGTAGCAGTAGCCGGAAAATCGCCCGGAATCGGAACTCCATGCGGCTAACTTGTCAAACCCGATGTCACTTAACATTGCTGTAATCGCAAGTAGAGCTTTCACTCAATACTACCTTTGCCTATATATATTAGGTAACTCAAAAAGCACAAACAAATGAAATTAAACTTTATTAAACAAAAAGCAAATATTTTCCAACTCATTCACCCTCTGCTTCAATACACCGTAGGCGGTTCTCATTATTCTAACCTTTCTCAAAGAATGCTGAGCGCGGCAAAACGAACCACGTCAAAAGTGCTGAATTTTGTAAGGGCGAGCGACCGAAATCGGGCTCCTTTGAGATTTTCTTTGATTAGGGAAAGAAATTCGAAGAGGCGAGCAAGGACAGGGGTTTTCGGTGGCTGGGGCAAAATCTTGGCTTTGGGGTGGCTGAATTTTTAAAAATTTTATTCTGGGAGCCCATCAGGCGGTTGCCTACTTGGGCATAATAAGTCGCCGGGCACAACACAGCCTACTACAGGCTATATTAACCCATTAGTCGCCGAGCGAATTTCTTTAAAATCGCCCTCAAACAATTTATCCTTGCTACCTCGTTGTGGAAAATAATAAAATAAAATATTTAAATCCTTTATTATAAATCAAATTATATATAATTTTAATGGCAAAGAATTATTTTAGGTAATTGTGAAGACGATGGCCGGATCCTAGGCCTAGTTTTTTGGGGGGCTACTTTTCGTTGTTACTTTTTTAGAGATGAAATCGAAGAATTTTATTGCGATTTTCGTTTTTATACTGGGGGGCTGTGTCCCCCCCCCCAAATGATTGAAACTCAGGGTCATCGCAGTGTTATCCCCGCGGCGAGCCGTACCCAACAACGAGCCGACGCTCAAAATAATCGCATCCGGCCATCGTCAACACAATTACCTTATTTTATTGATTTAACCTAAAAATTATTAATAGAATTCTACATATTTAGAATTATGATTGGAAATATTTGCTTGTTGCTCAAAGTTATTTCTTGTTAACTGAAAAAATGAATTGTTACATTTTAGTTACCGCTTCTAAGCCAATGCTATTTTATAGAAAACGTTGCTTATTTCTTATGGCTAACTGTTTTATATGAAATCATTTTTAAAATTCGGGGAAAAAATTTAGCACCTATTTTTGGTCTGAATAGGCTTTTACCCTTTAGACCGCTTTGAATAACATGCTGATTTTAATTGGATGATAAACGAAAAACAAGTGTAGTGAACAAATAAAAAAGGAAGTCCTCAAAAAACAGCTGTTTAGACGTGTGTGACCCATAAATCAGCCCTTTTTTTAGCGGGCGCTTTATGGTGTGGCCTTGAACGGAGTCAAGTCACTCTTTCACAAATCTGTTTATAAACGAAGAAGGACTGACCTAAGCGATTTATGTATTTTAATTAGATGATTACTCACTAACATAAGAGTTTGACAAAAAAAAGAAGATGAATTATCATACTAATCAGGACGAATACGAGTCTAAAAGTGAAAGGTCACAAAAGGCCCTCGGGCGATTACGTAGAACTGATTCGAGTACCTTCAGGCGACTAATGAATGGTTAATAAACAAGTAACAATAGGTAAATAACAAATGACGATAAAAAGGACAAAGGCGAAAAAAGTAACAAGAAAACAAAGGAAAAGGCAAGAAGAAAGCGCGCTCCGGCGTCGGGGGTAGGCCCGCCTCCCCGTATCGCAGGGACATGGGACCAAACAAAACACAAAACGGTCAAATAAAGGAAGCCAGGCTCCTCCAAAAAGTCGTATAGTTCAAAATTCTGTGTGTACGAACCCATCCCAAGTAAAAGCGGTAGCGACTGCGCTCGTCCCGGTCAGGTAACGTGCGCGAAGATCACCTAGACTGGGACATCTGGCCCAAACCGTGGCGTCACGGATATCGCGAACCAGGGGATGCCGAGATTCCATTGCCTCGAGAGCAATCAGGGCGTTTTGAGTTGCTATAAATCACAATCGGGTCTCTGAACCGGGCACGTCGCGTTATCTCCCGTACAGAGAATAATGCACTATACACGGCGCAGAGCTAGTGGCGCCTCCCCGGCATCGACAAGTACTCATAATGGGGCACGTGCAGAAGGCACCGGTCGCCAGGCGAAGTAAGGCAGTAGTCCTATCAGCGACCCTGGCGATGAACGTCACGGAGCGAAGAATATCCATGACGCGGGTACAAGAGACCCTAGGCTGCCTATACGAGGCTCCCAGGTGAGGTTTCGGTCAAATACAAGAGCTTCAGCATAGCGAGAGACGCGGTTTAATGCCTGTTGGAATCGACGCTCCAGCGTTGGCATCTGGGCCGCGCCAAAAGAGATCGAAAGGTATTCCACGTAGAGCGTAGCGAGAACATCTTCCGGCAGCACCGAGGTGATGCCGTTAATGATACTCAGGACAAAGAGTGCGACACTGAGGACACTTCGCTGCAGGACACCCTCTTCCTGCTCCATTAACCGGAGAGAGCCACCCCCACCCGTACGCGGAATCGACGATCTCGGGAAAATCCAGAAATAAAGAATGGGAGGCATCCCCTCGCCCCCATCGTGTGGAGTCTCCATGATACCGTATCGCCATGCGCTATCATAGGCTTTCTCCAGATCGTAAAAGACCGTGGCGTAGTGCTGTCTACGAAGGAAGGCCTCGCAGACGGCATTTTCTAGTCGGAGCAGAGCATCCGACGTGCAATGGAACTTGTGGAAGCCGAACTGTGCAGATGACAGATGGACTCCACTAGCCAGAAAAAAGTGCTAATCTAACATTTACCAATTTCTCCATCAACTTGCACACGCATGAGTTTAGAGAGATTGAGCGAAAACCGGCCGGGATAGAGTGATCTCTCCCTAAGCGAGCACAGTAGCAATTCGCCACGAATATGGGAGGATACCCTCTACCCCGATCCTGTTGAACAAATCTAACAGAAAGGCCATGCCTCGCTTACCTAGGTGTCCAAGCATGGGGTACGGGACATCGTATGGACCAGGTGCGGTGCGGTGCGCGCGCACGGAGTGAGAGGAAAACGCAACTCACTCAATGTAAACCTGTCGTTGAAGGGTTCTCCGCCTCTGTAAGTAAAGTCCAGTCGGCGGCCTTCCGCGACATCGCGACGCGAATTGAATGCTGGCGGAGCAGCATCACGGCTTGAGAATACGGAGAAAGCGGCCGCGAAGGATTCCACTACGGGCGCGGGGTCCAAGATTGCGGTCCCATTCTCTTAGATAACGGGAGAGGGGGTCCTGCGAGAACTTGCCCCGAATTCTTTACACTCGATTCCACACCTCTGCTAGAGGGGTATTCCCGTTAAATGAAAACACGTATGCCCGCGGCCGGCGTGCTTCGAAATATACCGGAACCAAGCCCTAGTTCAACGAAATTCACAAACAGTGAAATCGTTCGGGCGGCGCTTATAGCGCATGTAGGCATAACGCTTGTGTTTGAGGGCCGCCTCACACTCGGCTGACCACCAGGGAAGCTGTTGCAAAACGGCCAAACGTTCTAGGAATAGTAGTTACGGCCACGGCGATGAGGTTGCCGGAGAAGAACTAAGCATCATCTAGTGACCTAAACTCCTCGACTGGGACAGATAATTTATGTCTGCATTTCAGGAAATAACTCATTTCTCGAGAAAAATGTCATTTCCTGAAATGCCGACCACCGCGCCAAGTACCACCGGGGAGGGCTCTCAGGCGGCAGCGGCCCAGAAAATGATATTTAAATGGGAAAGTGATCACTATCATGGAGGTCTTCAACTAACCCCACCCAAAATCAGGCTGTACATCTGGAGAGCACAAAGATAGATCGAGGCAGGAAAATTAAGTGGTTTTCGGGCAGTGATGCGTAAACTCAGCCACATCCGGGACACCTATCTCCAGCTCGTCGATCAGGTCGGCAAGGACTTGACCCCCTAGGATTAATTGAGTAGTTTCCCCAGAGGGGGGTCTACCGTTCAGATCTCCGAGCGAGAGAAAGGACCTCGGCAACCGTGCCACGACGCGGCGGAAGTACCCTGCTTCGAAGTAGGCTGACAGTGGAATGTACGCGGAAATAACATCTAGGTGCAGCTGCACAGTTACTGCCTGAAAGGAGATATGTAAAGCAGAGAAGAACGGAGACATCATGCCGCATATAGATCGCGCATCCTCCTACCCGGTCCCCAAAACCCTTATACCGTGGGAGGGTGGGCGGAGAGCACGCGCCCAGCATCGTCTCCTGCTAAAAGATACTAACGAGAACGGGAGGAGACGAGCCTCCGCAGCTCCTCCCAGTTGGCCCGGAGTCCGCGGCAATTCCATTGAAGGAATATGCCCTCCAGGCCTAGCTCGGAAGATGCGGGGACCCTCACGGGAATGGCCGTACGCTTTCCGGAGACAACTGCGGGCGGTGTTGGCAGGACAATGCGCTGAAGGCACTGTCGCCTCCGAGGACTTATAGGGGAAGATTGGTCTCGCCTCCGCCTCGAAACTTTATGCAGGCGAGGAGTCCTTCTATTGGAGGATCCACCCAGCCTATCACTGGGTGTGGACGTACGAGCCGAAGCTCCTTTAGTGCTGTCCTTCATTCGGGGTACAGCTTTAAGAACCCCTGAATGTGGCCTCACAACCAACTTTAGAGGTGTTGCCTCCTGTGAGTATAACGACTCAGTGGAGGCGCGTGGCCGTTTCGCCTTACGGGAAACGGTCACGCTGGGGGAAGAGGGGGGAGCCCTGGTTTTAGCCAGGGCTGGGTGTGAACACTTTCTGCCACCAGCTTTATCAGGGGAGCGCACAGGGTGGGTAGAACCCGCAGAGGGGTTCCGAATGGGTGCAGAAATGACTGGGCTCGTAGGCCTGGAGGGGCCAGGAGCAGAGGGTGTCTTTCTTAACATTAAGGCATAGGATGTCCCACGCAGCAACTCAGTGAGCTTGTCACAGTAGAACATGACGAAGAGTGTAGGGGTGCGTTTAGAGGCCCCTCCCTGTTTTCTCATCACACGCTCGAACTTGACCGCTCCTTGGTCGGCCAGCTCTAAGGTGATGTCATTTATGGAGTAGTCCACGAGTAGATCCCCCTTCTCTTTGCGCAAGGCCTCGGGGGCCCCGAGCCGTTTGAGGACATTGCACAAGGGAGGACTCGGGTTCAGTGCTTGGCACCGAGCCCAGGTTCGACCCTATGGAAGGTCCTACCATCTGGGGATGGGTCACCTCACAAACAAAGTCCATCTCATGGGAGGCCTCCATGTGGCTAATCCGAGGTTCTTTTTTTTACCTTCTAATCCCAGTGAGGAAGAGAAGGGGGCAGATACACCGAACCCCTCCAAACTAGTTGCATATACCTGCAGGACATATGCTGACACGCCCTGCCATCCCTTGCTCCCTTAATGGGGTTAGCCCTATTGAGCAGCCCCCACCGGGAGCAGTCAATTATGGGCTGCCTGCCTGTGTTCTTGGCAGTCCCTCTGGAAAGCAAAGGTGGGAGAGAAGGGGTGAGGGGGAGTCCCTTACACCCGTATGCATAGGAGAGGAGTAAACTTCTTCTCTGTTCTGAGAGGTTTGGAGGATCTCCTGTGAAAGCACAAGTGGGGATACCTCCATTTTTTCAGTGAAGCAGCCTGAGGGGGGCTCTGGTGATGTTACCAGTAAAGTGGATAGGTTGGTTTGTTTTTTAAATTTTCTCATCATCAGGCATGGTGACCCTATAGTTTTTACGGGATGGAAACGCTCCTCACTCCACGCAGCAGCCTGCTCTGCGAGGGGTGAAAATAGGGCCGGCAAAACCAGCTCTCTGCCATTTGAAACCACTCCTCCGGCCTAGTGACCTGGCAGTCCATCGGCATGGTGGCTCCCCCTTAGGCCCTACATAAAAATTGATAGACTGTGAAAGGAGAAAGAAAGGGCATGTGAGGAAAGTGTGGATGGGGATGAAGCAGGTTGTTAAAAACCTACCACCCAAAACCAGAGTTCAGGAGTGAGTCCCTCCTCAGCCCTGATCTGGGTTAGAGTTGGGTGAGAGGAAGCTGGTCGGCATCTGCCCTGTGAAATTAGAGGCAACCAGAGGAAGGGGTGGGAGAGGTTGTATGGAAAGTGAGGAAGCAGGGTAAAGAGACAGGGTGTCAGAAAGAAGGAGAAGAGGCTAAGTTGGTGCCGAGTCCCATCAGCACGGCAGCCAGGAAAGCAACTAGCTGTACCCCTTAAAAGGTTGGGTGGATGGAATAAGATCAAGGCTTTATGGTGGATGAAACAAGATCAAGGCTTTAAGGTGGATAGAACAAGATCAAGGCTTTATGGTGGATAGAACAAGATCAAGGCTTTATAATGGATGGAACAAGATCAAGGCTTTATGGTGGATGGAACAAAATTTAAGGTGGATGGAACAAGATCAAGGCTTTATGGTGGATAGAACAAGATCAAGGCTTTAAGGTGGATGGAACAAGATCAAGGCTTTATGGTGGATGGAACAAGATCAAGGCTTTATGGTGGATGGAACAAGATCAAGGCTTTATGGTGGATGGAACAAGATCAAGGCTTTATGGTGGATGGAACAAGATCAAGGCTTATGGTGGATGGAACAAGATCAAGGCTTTATGGTGGATGGAACAAGATCAAGGCTTTATGGTGGATGGAACAAGATCAAGGCTTATGGTGGATGGAACAAGATCAAGGCTTTATGGTGGATGGAACAAGATCAAGGCTTATGGTGGATGGAACAAGATCAAGGCTTTAAGGTGGATGGAACAAGATCGAGGCTTTATGGTGGATGGAACAAGATCGAGGCTTTATGGTGGATGGAACAAGATCAAGGCTTTATGGTGGATGGAACAAGTTCAAGGCTTTATGGTGGATGGAACAAGTTCAAGGCTTTATGGTGGATGGAACAAGATCAAGGCTTTATGGTGGATGGAACAAGATCAAGGCTTTATGGTGAATGGAACAAGATCAAGGCTTTATGGTGAATGGAACAAGATCAAGGCTTTATGGTGGATGGAACAAGATCAAGGCTTTATGGTGGATGGAACAAGATCAAGGCTTTATGGTGGATGGAACAAGATCAAGGCTTTATGGTGGATGGAACAAGATCAAGGCTTTATGGTGGATAGAACAAGATCAAGGCTTTATGGTGGATGGAACAAGATCAAGGCTTTATGGTGGATGGAACAAGATCAAGGCTTTATGGTGGATGGAACAAGATCAAGGCTTTATGGTGGATAGAACAAGATCAAGGCTTTATAGTGTATAGAACAAGATCAAGGCTTTAAGGTGGATGGAACAAGATCAAGGCTTTATGGTGGATGGAACAAGATCAAGGCTTATGGTGGATGGAACAAGATCAAGGCTTTAAGGTGGATAGAACAAGATCAAGGCTTTATGGTGGATAGAACAAGATCAAGGCTTTATGGTGGATAGAACAAGATCAAGGCTTTAAGGTGGATGGAACAAGATCAAGGCTTTATGGTGGATGGAACAAGATCAAGGCTTTATGGTGGATGGAACAAGATCAAGGCTTTATGGTGGATGGAACAAGATCAAGGCTTTATGGTGGATGGAACAAGATCAAGGCTTTATGGTGGATGGAACAAGATCAAGGCTTTATAATGGATGGAACAAGATCAAGGCTTTATGGTGTATGGAACAAGATCAAGGCTTATGGTGGATGGAACAAGATCAAGGCTTTAAGGTGGATAGAACAAGATCAAGGCTTTATGGTGGATAGAACAAGATCAAGGCTTTATGGTGGATAGAACAAGATCGAGGCTTTAAGGTGGATGGAACAAGATCGAGGCTTTATGGTGGATGGAACAAGATTGAGGCTTTATGGTGGATGGAACAAGATCAAGGCTTTATGGTGGATGGAACAAAATTTAAGGTGGATGGAACAAGATCAAGGCTTTATTTTGGATGGAACAAGATCAAGGCTTTATGGTGGATGGAACAAGATCAAGGCTTTATGGTGGATGGAACAAGATCAAGGCTTTATGGTGGATGGAACAAGATCAAGTCTTATATTGGATGGAACAAGATCAAGGCTTTATGGTGGATGGAACAAGATCACGGCTTATGGTGGATGGAACAAGATCAAAGCTTTATGGTGGATGTAGCAGGATCTGGGCTTTTGGTGCGGATGGGGCAATATCAGGGTGAGATGATGGAATGAGATACATGCGTGTCAGGGTGGGTGGGTGTTAATATAGAAGACTGAAATGTTGGTGTTTTTTCAGTATTGGAATTTAATTACAAAAAACCTAATATACTGTAATATGATCTTATTCTCCTTTACTTTCAATTTATATATATTTAAATATTTAGATAGGCAAGTTAAAGTATTTTAATTAAAGAATTTCATATTTTCAGAGAACAATATATCTATATTTATTTGTCTTCTTTTAACAAACTACTTAAGGGATTCAGAATTAATAAATTTAAAACGTTAAGTTTAGTGAGGAAACCTTTTTTTCTTTTTCCTCAGTATATTTAAAAAAAATAATATCAGAATGTTCACAAGATTTGAACTTATCTGCTTTACATATTTACCTGTTATGAAATTTATATCGATTCAATCTGATGCTAACTCCTAAATTAGTAGATTTTTGCATATCTGTTTCATTACTAAATTTTTCTGTTGTGTTCATGACTTATTGAAAACTTGTTTTGTTATTTAGGTTCCAGTCTTGGGTCTATTTTCGTCTGACAGAAAAACATCTTTGTGCCATTTCTCCATTGTAAATATTCTTTTTGTGTAGTATTTAGTTCTAAATAAATCTATTCTTATAACCTTGTTGTCTATTAGTAACCCAATTGCTCAAATTCTTAAGCATCTGCCTCTTGGTTGCCTTCTATTAAGTCTGTCCTTTGCTCCCTGATTTCTCCAGTTCTGCATAACCTGCAACACTGAACCATTCAAATATTTTTTCGTATTCACTCTTCTACAATCTCTTTTCCTATATCATTTCTGAATAAACCTTTTGAACTTTTCCTATATCATTTCTGAATAAACCTTTTGAACTTTTCACTCTTCTACAATCACTTTTCCTATATCATTTCTGAATAAACCTTTTGAACTTTTCCTATATCATTTCTGAATAAACCTTCCTCGAGTTGTCATTTGGGCTGGATTTATGCCCCAGTGAAGAAACCTTTTGAACAACTCCCTATCACCTTATGTTCCGCTGGCCCAATCTGAGCAGCAACAGTGCGATCACTTCGGTGATGAATATAATCATTCACGGAAAACAAAATATATGCGCAAGTGTTGGAAACTCCAAGACAATGGAAAACTGTTAATTCTGCCTTCGAGGGCACAAGTGGTCGCACTTACTTTGAAGCCCAATGCTAGGATAGATTCAAGACAAACTGTAAACCTAAAACAAAAACAAAAGGAGCCACACTCAAAGGGTCAGGGGAGACCCAACACCTTCGCAGGGGCGCGCAATCAACACCAAAGAAAGTAAAAAAAAAAATGGAGGAGGCGACCTCCTTCTAAGGGGCAAGGGGTATCGCCCCCGCTCCTCCCGGTACCGAGAGACAGGTAATGTACACGAATATGACCCAGATGGATATTCAACAAGAGTGTACCAAACAGTTTGGGAGGCCAACAAGGTCGTCGCATCAAGGATCAGGGAACACTATCAAATGGCGGTGCCTCCCGTGAGTGTACCAAAGTCCAACAACAGAAAACGACCTGAAGGAGTCACAGCATTGGTGTGGGAGGGGGGTGAATGGGAACAGTTGCGGTGCAATGGCACACTCCGTAGAGTTCTCATCGATGGTCTCCCATTTTATTTGCTAGGCAGCCTGGAGGGATGGTCTGATTCCTGTCATGTAGTCGGTGTGAGGAAGAGTGAAACAACACTGTGAAAAAGCGTATAAAGCCCTCAAGGAGTTTACTGGGGAAGGCTTGGCTCGACGTAGAAGCTTTTCTCTCATCCTGCCACAAAACCTTTGGTGGGTGGGAGTGCTTTACTGTTATTGGTCTTTCCAAGGCACCTACTCCACCCTTGGACAGGGGCAAGGGAGTAAAGATCATTTGTTGGTAACTTGCCAAGTGGTCACTTAGAAGGAAGAGGGCCCTGGTTTCACAGAGTGTGGCCTGAGCCAGTATTGTCACCAACTCTACTATGGTGGCACCCTGTGGAAGTAGAAGCCACAGAAGGGTTCTGACTGGGAGCAGGAACTACTGGCCATGTAGGCCTGGAGGGTCCTTTCTTAAGCTGAGAGAGCTTGGAACCCCTGGATTGTGCAGGCCCAATTCCTTGGCACCTGTAAAAAAAATGTTCTCCACAGCCTGGAAAGCCAGGACCTACTCAAGCAGGTATGAGTCACACTGCTTCGAGGAAAGAAGGTGCAGCATGTCGCAATTCCCACGCTTGGCCTTTCACAATACAACTTTATAGTGTAAGGCCTTGGATAATTTTACAAAGATTTTGGGTTGCACTGAAATTGCACACCAAATTGTATTAGTATGGCTAAAGTGTAGCAAAGAGTTCCCTTGCATAGACTACTACTTTTACAAATTTCATAGTTGAATGTGGTGTCCCCTTGTACAAATGTCATCAAGCGGCAAAGAGTACTCAATGGCTATCCAGGTAGGGTCGGGTGCATTCACCAGAAGTCTTGTGTCCGAGAAACGGGCAACCTTTGATTTCCTACTGAGAACCCAGGCTCAGGTGCTGATGGAAGAAGTATTGTCTCGGTTGCATACTCCCATCAATAGAGCAAATAACTAAGAAACATTTGAAGATGGCGGGTTTAAGATGCTGGCAGCCTCTAGATGAAGGGCCCTGATGTCCTGAGACTCCACTCACCCAGTGATTCTGCTTTTTATGGTTTTGTCCACCCCTGCCAGAAGCCACTACAGGGCCAGATTAGCCATCCTTGGCCGGCCACCTGCCAAATTAGCTGGAGACCCCATCTATCCCTGAAACCCTTAGTTTTTATGCTCTGTTTCTTCTTAGGGGAACTAGGGCAGCCTGTGCACCCTCTTTTCTCACCCTTCCAAAGGGGCTCTGAGGAGGGATGATCCAGTCTAGACCTGGTCATTTCACTGAAATGGCAAAGAACCTGACCATCTGCAGAGCCCCAGTGGAAGGAGGAGACCCCTCTCCCTTTGAGAGGATCTTTGTGGTGAGGTGGAACCTGACAGTCACTATTCACCCCCCACCCACTGATGGCATCGGGAAACCCAGTGGATCATGGAAGTTCCCAAGAAAGTCATAATTTGGGGGATGAGAAGGGGGTCTGGGAGCAAACATGTCTAATGCCTATCTTTTTCTTCAAATTGTCTTGAGAGGCCCCTTACTGCCCCCTTCACAAAGAGATTTATTTGGCCCTGATGATTTTACTGTTGCTTAGAGTGGGTCCTGAGAAAGCAAAGAGAGGGGGAGCACCAAAAACTGATTTGCTGAGGGGGACTGAGGGAGGGAGGGTGTAAGAGAGAAGCTGCCTTACCTGGAGAAAAAGGAGAGGGTGCCTCCTTTTTAGAGGTGGAGCTGCCCAAAGGGGGCTCAAAAAGTGGTGAAAGGGCCCCTCCCTCCACCAGACCAGTTTTGAAGGGCCTCAAACCCATTCTAACATCAAAGTGGGGCAAGTTTAACTTTTTTTTTGTTTTGCTTCTATTTTTTTTTACTTGAGCAAAAAGAAAAAAAAAATCAAAGCTTACGACCATAGAGAGGGTGATAGGGTATATTTTGCTTCTCTCTCAGATTTTCAGACCTTTCAAGGGCTCCAACCTTAGGAGTGTTAAAGGGCGATGCCCACACCTTTGAGGCAACAATGACAGGAAGTTGCCCAGTAAACTGTCCCTCCCCAAGGGCTGCAGCTCCCAAATGAGCAGCCAGAGAAGTAGATGTGACTGAGTGGAGTTCTTTACTAGTTTGTGCTAGCAAACAACCAAATGACTGTGATTGGAAGATGCGACAGACAGCCAACAAGGCTGTAAAGAGAGCCTTCCATAAGCAATACAGCCTTATGCACCCCCCAAGAACAGCCACTGGAAGGTGGTGAGTCCATTAGGTACAGGGAAGGGGTTATTGGGGCACAACTGCACTCTGTGATTGATTAACACCCAGGTCCAAGACACCTCAACCCTGCTCTTTTCCACCTGTGGGCGTTATTTATAGAGGTTCCAAAGCCTCATCTGACACAGTATGAGGTAGCTACTCAGGTCCTGAATCTATATAGAAGAAATAAGGAAAGGATAGTCATAGAAAAAAATGAAATGCATAAATGGACCAGGGAAAGGCACCAGCTGCCCCAGGCTCAACTAAAGAGTTGAAGTCAATTCTGAGTGACGCAATATTTACAATCTTTGGCCACGAGATCTTTTACTCTTCTAACTATCAAGGGTACAAAAGATAGCCCCCTGCAGGGAGGTACAGATAAGAGAATACCTCTTATCCAGTTGGAACTGAACTTCTGCTTCCTAAATGGAGGTGCGTAGATGAAGATAAAGAATGCAGATGTCTCATCAGATATAAATTGTACATTGCACACTCGCTATTTTGGCCCCCATTTCATGGTGGGCAGTTCACAAAATTCTTGTATCCCTGGAGAATGGGCACTCTCAACATGGTTTCCTGAGGGCACAGCTAAAAGAGGCAAGTCTTTGCAGGTCTTCCAAGTGAGCCTGGTCCTTCAGCAATTCCACTGAAAATTATTTATTGCCTTTCAGATCTTCAAGTAGATGTGAGGGCACCTTTTAAAGAGGGAGGATCACAGGGATGGATGTAGGTTGTTCAGAGAAAGACCGGAGAGGGCTAAGAGCTGCAGAATGGGCAGGGAAATGTCACCAAGGTTCTAGCAGAGAAAGGATGGTTTGGCACCTAAGTTTTCTGCCTTGAGTTCTTGGGCAAGGAAGGGTACTTTGGTGGTTGGTATGCCATTTTTTTTTTTAAGGGGCCATCTACCATTCGTGTTCCATTCAGCTTTGGGCATTTTATTTTATTTTAGTGTTCTTATCTGGCAGCTGCCAAAAATAAAATGTAATAAATTAACCAAAACAAAAGAAAAACATGTGTTTAGGTACCTTAGGGGAGATGCACACCCACCCTCAAAGACCCAAATGCACTATAAACAATTTAATTAAAAATTACGATAGTATAGAGTAGGAACACCTCCATAAACTATCCCTCCATTCATTGTAAAATAGTCTCTTTTAGTTCAATATGGGTATAATATAGATAGTACCAATTAAACCTAGCCAATCACCTTAGAATAGTTTAGGCTATAATTCTAATCCTAAGATACAAATAACTTTATAGTTTAATTAAAATCCAATGTCATATCAATAATTAGCTTGAGGTCAAAGCAGAGGTGTATAAAAACAACATTAGACAAAAGCAAGAGAATGACTGGCTGATTGACAAGTTCAGTGTTGCTACTTCAACTATAATCTACTGACTGTGCTCTTCCCTTTTGTGTGTATTTATTCATTTTTTTAATATAAGTCAAGGATTTATTATTTATTTTTTAAATATTAATTAGGTAAAAATGGCTGAGTATGATGAGTTGAAAGGTGGATGACTGAGGGTGAGTGTAGGTGCGAAAGTGAGCATGAATCTTGTGGGGTTTGTACTGGATGTGATATGGTAGGAGTAGGGACTGCCTGTATTGTATATGGACTGCAAGAGGGTGTAGTAGAATTAAAGAAGGGAAGAGGGTAGGAAAGAATAGCTATGTGTTGGGGGAATTGGTCACTGAGCTTAGGAGCTCAGCACAAGGCTCAAGGGGAGTTCCGGGGATCATAAGGTTAGCCCATTTACCTTAGCTAGGAATAGGACCAGTGAAGATAGTAGCAAGTGGAAGGTGGTAAAGGGAAGAAGGAAACAGGTAGCTACGGAAGCATCTTCTGTTCCATATGGAAGTGGGATGTCAGTATTGAAGATGTGAGGATAGAAGACAGAGGTAGAGAGATTAGATCTGTAAGTAATCGGTTGTATCTTAACAGACCTAAAAGAAGGGAAGGGGGTTTATAGGTGCATGTGAAGCAAATGAAGTGCCTGATGTGCTTGTGGTGGGCGATTCACATGTTAGGTATTTAGACAGGACTGTGTGAACTTCAGTGCAAGAGGATGATGAGGGTTTGTTTGCCAGGTGCATGTGTAGCAGATGAGTGCAGGAATTGAAAGGATAGTGGATGGAGCTGAAAGGGAGGCAGTTGTTTTACATGTGAGAGTGAATGATATAGGGAAAGCTCAGTCACAGGATCTAGTGTCTAGAAATAGGGATTTGTTAGGAAAGTTTCAGGATAGAAGTAGGTGTGTAATGTCAGGAATTTTACTTAGGCTTAGAGGAGGCAGTGAGTGGATGTCACATGCAGTTGGGATAAATGCAAGATTGAAAATACATATTGTGTGATAGTATCATAAGAAGGTTTAAAATGGAATCACAGAGGCCCCCAGAGCCCTTCGAAGTGATGCCACTGCTGAACATAGTGCTTCCAGCATATTACATCATCTGATGTAGGTCATCATATGGGATGGTGGGGTATCGAGCCTTAGTCGAGAATTTTACAAAGTATTAGCTCAGTTTATTAAACTAATGTAGATTGATCTGGATCTGTGTGAATTAACCTAAAGTAGCACATATGCTAACATGTCAGAATGTTCAGAAGTATAGCCTAGGAATTGGCACTTCTTTGTTCTATGAATAATTATTATCAATACATATAGTATATATCATCAACAAACAAGAATTAACTATAAATCAAAATATTATATATATATATATATATATATGCATAGTATACAATGATAATATGTAGGTGGCTCTGATTACACAAAGCCTTTACTGCCCATATATTTATCCAGCTTCAATTTGAAAGACCTCAAGGTTGCTGAATTTACTATTATTTCTGGCAGCTCATTCCAAAGATTCACAATACGATTTTTGAATGAGTGTTTACCTGTATCACTATTGTAGTTGATTTTCTTCAATTTAAGGTTATGGCCTCTAGTTCTGTTATTATTATAAAAATTAAAAAAAGTCTGCCAATCTTACTCTATCTATACCTGTAATCATTTTGTATACCTCAATCAAATCTCCCCTCAAATACCATCTTCTCACTGAGAACATTCCCAATTTCCTCAATCTTTCAAGATATGGGAGTCTATGCAGACTAGGTATCATTTTAGTTGCTCTATGCTGTACAACCTCCAGCATATCAAGGTCATGCTCATAATCGGGTGACTATGCCTGAACATAATATTCAATATGTGGACGAACATATGAGGTATACAATTTTTTAATCACTTCCTTACTCTTATAAGTAACATTTCTCTTAATCAATCCCCACATTCAATTAGCCTTGTTCTTTGATTCTATGCAATTTGTTTTGCATTTTAGGTCACTTGTTATAATTACTCCCAAATCTCTTTCTCCTTGAACATCTTGCAACCAAATCCCCTCAATTTCATAGAAGTTTCTATTGTTTTTACCAATGTGTAGGGATTTACATTTATTATGGTTTAACTTCATCTCCCATTTATGGGCCCAGGCAACAATTTTATCTAGGTTTCTCTGCTGGAGTGTTAGGTTCCCTTCCACATTACTTACTGGAAAGAACAGATAAACATCATCAGCAAACATTTCAGTTTTGCACCCAAAACCAGAATCAATATCATTAATATAAAGGATAAAATGCAAAGGTCCGATCACAGAATCCATGTGGACTTAGACACATTTAGTATTACTCTGTTTTCTTCCTGATAACCAAAGTTTGCTCCACTTCAGGACTCTTCCAGAGATTCCATACTTCTCTAGCTTATGCCCAAGTCTCTCGTGAGGGACCTTGTCAAAGGCTTTACTAAAATCAATATCTTTATTACCTTTGTCTGTTCAGTAAAAAAATTCATGAACTGAAGTAGGTTAGTGAGACATGACTTCCCATTTTGAAAGCCATGCTGCGAATCATTAATATGATTGTTCTCCTCTAAGGGCTTTTTAATATCAGTGGTAATTAATCTTTCCAATATCTTTCCGGGTAATGATGTAAGGCTTATAGGTCTGTAGTTTTCCACTTTCTTCTTGCAACCCTGCTTATGTACAGGCACAACATTGGCCTCCTTCCAGTCTTCAGGAATCTCAGAATACATAAGTGAATGATAAAAAATAATTTTAAATGCATTTGCAAGACTTTCCTCACCTTCTTTTAAGACTAGCATAAATCTCATCTGGCCCAGGAGATTTATTAGGCAATATTTTATTAATAACAGCTTTTATCTCTCTCTTCGAAAAATTCACATTCTCAAGAACTGGCCTACTTTCCAAATTAACACCTGGGTCCCAATCAATTGCACTTTCCTGGGTGGAAACAGAGGAAGTATAAGTTTAATACATCAGCAATATCTTTAGCCCCTTGATAGCTCTCTCCATTATATTATAATGGCCCATTAGTGAAGCCCTGCTTAGAATTTATTTTATAATAACTAAAGAACTTCTTGATATTTTCCTTACCACTATTTGCAAGGTTGATTTCTGATAGTCTCTTACATTTCCAATTTCTTTTTTAACTCTTTGGTCGTGCATTTCAAGTCTTCCCTATTTAATTCAGTTTTATTATACTTATACCTTTTAGCAGCAATTTTCTGTCTTCAACTTGGACTTTACACTGTCTTTTAACTGTGGGTTTTTTTACTAGCATCTTTTCTCCTTGTCTCTAGGGGTATGCAACTTTTTTGTATTGAATCTAGGATACATTTGAATCTATCCCACATTTCAAGAGCATCCAGACCATGAAATTCCTCCTCCCATGAGATAATACTTAACATTCTTCTAAACTTATCAATGTTAGCTTTGGAGAAGTCTGGGATCAATGATAAATTATCCCTGAGTGAAATGCCATTCATATTAATATCAAACATGATTATGCTATGGTCACTTTCTCCTAGCGGTTCTGTAACTTTCAGGTTATTAATTGTTTCCTTCCGGTTACTGAGAATAAGGTCTAGGATTGCGCTTCCCCTAGTAGGTTCACTCACCAGTTGAGATAAGTAATCATTTTCAAAACAATCAACAAATAGATTACTAGCTTTGGTTGGGCCATACATTTTTCTCCAGTCAACTGTTGGTAAGTTGAAGTCCCCCACTACTAGAATATTATTATTTCCTGAACATACAGTATTGATGTCTTGCATAATCTCTTTATCTATTTCAGAATTGGAATCAGGGGGTCTGTAAAATACCCCTAATCTTAACTTTTCTAGGGGTTTAGTACTGCTATCAACTCAAAGTGATTCCACTTAAGAATACTCATCTTTGATAGAATTTACTGCAGACAATACCAAGCTATTCTTACATAAATTGAAATACCTTCAACGAGTCTTTCCTTTCTGTGATAAAAATAAAGGTTATAACCATTAATAATATATTCAGCTTCATCATCCTTATAGATTTTTGCATTAAACCAGGTCTCAGTGATACAGATTATATCTAAATTCTCTGAATGTATATATGCTAATAGTTCATCCTTTTTATTTCTGAGACTCCTTGTATTGGTATAAAAACATTTAAAGCCTTTCACTTGGATATTTGGCTGTTGTATAATAAGATTCCTATCAGTCTGGCAGTGGTTACAGCTAAGTCATCTTACAAAGGGACTGACAGACTCATTTAATATTTTACTTAATACACCCATCACATTGGAAAATGCGATGGATGACGGAATCAGTGTCGATGTAGCGTACCTCGACTGTCGGAAGGCCTTCAATAAAGTTCCCCACAACTGACTACTGGCAAAACTGAAAGCTCTGGGAGTAAAGGGAAAACTCTACAACTAGATAAAGGGATTTTTGAAAGACAGGCGACAAAGAGTGAATATTAGAAGTAACTATTCAGAATGGCTACGTGTCTGGAATGGTGTCGCGCAGAGTAGTGTTCTTGGCCCAGTTCTTTTCCTATTTCCTAATTTTTGTGAATGACTTGCTGGAGACTACTCAGTCTGAGGGAAAACTGTTTGCGGATGATGCTAAAATTTATCAGAGGATCAGGGGTGCAGAAGATGGTGTTGTGGTGGAGCGAATGTGAGTGTGTGTAAAAGGGCCATTCTCCCACCCCTTTTCTCAGTACCCTATCCCTTCCTCTGTAAAAATGTGTGTGTGTCTGAATGGGAATGGGTTTGTTGTTTTTTGTTTATTTTATGTATAAAAATGATTACCATGTTTTTTTTCTTTTTTTCCAGGCGCCATATTCTGGAAAGATAGGACTTAGTTTCATATATCCTTATATTACAAACAAAGCGCCATATTCTGGAAAGATAGGACTTAGTTTCATATATCCTTATATTACAAACAAAGCGTTATATCCTGGAAAGCTATATATTATTGTTAATAAATAAAGGCCAATAGTATAGCTTAATGAAGGAGGGCTTATAATAGCCACGCAAGCTTTTTAAGGTCATTATCTTCCATCAAGCGCAGAGGCGCCACACTTGTTGTAAGTCCTAGGCATTTTGCTCGCTCGAGTGGCAGGTGGCTGGACATCTCCTCATCCTCTTTGTACCAAGTGAGGCCTTGTTTGTTATTTATATATTGACTGTTGTAGTCAGGATTTTTTTGGTTGTTTGATTTTTTATGTTTCTTAGGATCGATTAATAGTATTCATATATATAGGATTTTCTTTTTGTATTTTTTTGGTGAAAAATAAGGAGATCTCCAATATAATCGCCCCTCTCTATTGTAGATATTTTGTGCATATTTACCCATATTTTTTTGTAAATATTGTATTTTTTTGTTAGTAAAGGACTGTACATACAATCCATTTCATTCTCCTTCGATTTCTCACATCCGGATTAGTGTAGGGAGTGGGTTGGATCGATTGGGGTTAGTCTAAATTTTTTCGGCCTGCTACAGTGTGGCCCTACAACAGGACAAATTGGCAGAGTGGAGCCAGAATTGGTTACTCTCATTCAATGAAGATAAATGCAAGGTCATGCATATTGGCAGAAGTAACCCTGGTTATGAATATTATCTAGGAGAAACAGCACTGGATGAAACTGATGAAGAAAAGGATCTGGGGATCATTATTACTAACAACATAAAACTAGCACAACGGGTAACAAAGGGGGGGCAGCAAGTGCCAACTCGAAACTTGGATTCTTGAAGAAAACCATGACTTGCCTTGACTCAGAGATGATGTCAAGCCTATACAAGTCACTAGTTAGGCCACGCCTTGAGTACTGTATTCAGGCTTGGTCACCATATGCCAGAAGCGACATAAAGAAACTTGAACAAGTTCAACAAAGAGCAGCCAAACTAGTCCCGAATCTGGCGGAATTGCCATATGAAGAGAGACTTGTCCAGCTCGGTCTCACAGCGCTTGAAGAGCGTTGAACCAGAGGGGACATGATTGAAACTTTCAAAATCCTGAAGGGCTTCGACAAGGTTGGTGATGGTAACTACTTACAGCTAGCTCCTCGAGACCAGAAGATCCAGACTAGAGGACACAGCTTGAAACTCATAAAGCCACATCACAGGACATCAAAAAGGAACAAGTTTTTCAGTTCTAGGGTAATAGATAAATGGAAGTCTCAGTGAGAGTGTAGTCACTAGCACAAGTGTTAACATGTTTAAAAATACATATGACCAGTTTGAGACTGAACATAATTTGAGAAGAGACACCCCTTATGAGCTGTGACTCTCTTGCCTCTTTATTTTCACTAAGGTAAGCATTCTTTCATTTAGATGTATACCATCTTTGTTATACAAATCTCTTTCCATAGAAATTATTCCATAGATCAATGAATGTCACCCCAGTATCATTACAGATTTGCTTGAATTCATTATTGATGCCCCAAGCAATTGAGTACCATTTCTTGGTCATGTAATCTTGGAATAATGCCTGTGATAAATGAGGAACTAGTGTTAGATACATGGAGCGAGGTTTTTTCTTGGAAGGGAGGATTGTATGCAATGGCTGGGTTGCACTTGAATCACAAGTATGTGAAAGTGTTAAGTGACTGTCTCAAGGGAAGTATAGGTATAAGCTATCAGGGTAAGATGAGGCAGGCAGGGATGAGGGCATTCAGATAAATGTAGGAAACTGGCGGGAAAATGATCAGAGGACTAGGAAGGTAGAGTGTAGTGATGATAAGACCATAAACAAAAATATATTGAAAATATACTACACAAATAATTAGTTGGAACATAAGGAATAAGATGGATTTGTTAAGAGGGCTTAGTGAATGTAGAGAATTGGGGAAGAGTTCTTATTTTTAGTGAACAGGATAGGACATGTAGCAATAGATTTAAGCTGGACAAGTTTAGGGTGAGGAAAGAGGTTGGTAGAAATTGGTTTACAAATTGAGTGGTAGATGAATGGAATAGGCTCACTAGTCATGGGATAGAAGCGTCTTCCTTGCCAAGGTTTAAGAATAGATTGAATAGATTATGGAGGAGGATGCCAAGGTGGACTAAACTTGGGCATGGGAACAGGAGCTGCCTCGTATAGGCTATTGATTAGCCTTTTGCAGACTCCTTCTGTTCTTATATGGTATTGTCAGTATTGGTTGCATTTGGTGCATGTTGGTGATGAGGTGAGGTTTGTATTATTGGAGCTATGTGAAGTGCCCTGATATTGGTTTCAATAGGATGACTGTGTGCCCAGTGTAATGATCTGTTTTGTTTTTTTATTTAGGACGTTTGGATCTTTGGGTGGTGGTGGTGGTTGGGGTAGGTTGCAGAGCAGGTGTTGGAAGTAATGTGATGGGGCTTCTCTTTTGTTTATGTGTGGGGGTTTCAATGTTAGCTGGTGGTGGTTGTGATGTAATGGGTACAGTGCTTTGACAAGGTATAAGGGTTTCAATAATGCCCAACTGAATGTTGCAACAATACCAACCTCTTTCCCTTTATAATCCCAAGATTCCTCATGGAATGTTAATTCATAAATTGAAGATGTATGGGAGAGTTGCCTTAGTCTAATATAGAGTGTTAAGTTATTAAGAAATTCAAAAATAGTTGTAGTGAAAGAGAAAATCAAAATGAAAGGGATTCTAAATTTATTATATCAATGATCTTGGGTCTGGGATCAAAACCAAAATTTTAAATTTTACTCATGATACAAAAACAGATGAGCACACTTACCCCTGCTCGACACTGATCAATTTTCTACTGAGTTTCAACTTTAGAGGGATCCAACCTCAAACCAAAACAATTAGCAAACAAAAGTAACCAGCTACCTGACAAGGACAATGATGTATGCACAACCTATCACCTCTGAGCTCAACTATCAAAAAAAGTCTGGAACCTTAAATCATAGCCCTCACTGTGCCTTCACTGAACCAACCAAAACTAGGTAGTTTCAGTTGTAAAACAGGTTAGTGCAACTTTTAAATAAAGTTCTTGAATATTTTAGTTACAATGACTCATAGATGGCATTAAACCATAGTGTAAGGACCTGAATATAGGAAAGGATAAGAGGGAGTTTAGTTATGAAAGGGTACTGGGTAGATTTTCAAAACAATGTATATAGTCCAGTAAGTGGGCAAATGATGTAGTGTTCCTTCCGACTGCTTGGAAGATTAAGGGAGAAAGCCTTGGATCCTACACCTTGTGCTGTAGGTGCTGTCAGTTATCCATCTCTCTCACAGTGATTATCATCTTTTCCACACTTTTGAAGTGTTTAAGCAGGTGAAATTTTTCTTGCACTAAAACCCTGTTTCATTTTAAGTGCGGCTGTGCTTCCTGTAAGACTCTCCTAAGGGACTAGGTTAGAGTGAAGGGAGGCTGTTCCATGCTCTGGGGATTTTATAGCACCCCCCCTATGCCAAGGGTCCAGGCAACAGGAAGTGGGAGTTCAATTTTGACAACCTCACATGGTTTACATCCAAGTGGGGTGGGTGGGTGGTCCCATACTGTGAATGTACCGAGGTAGAGATGGTTGTGTTATATTTACTTCATAATGATATGACCACTCTATAGGGTGGCTAGAGTTTTTAAAAATCTAGCCTGGGCGATCAGGCTAATAGAGTATTAGGATTTATAAGTAGGAATATTAGCTATAAGGAGGTTGGGCGTAACCATTTCAGGGCTAAGGTGACATGTGGAAGTACATAATTTCAAGCCACTTTGACTCTTGATATATATTGATTTAAGGGTTATTATACTTTTATATAGGATTTAATTTGGGCCTCAAAGGGTTAAACTTAAATCTTCTCTAAGTCAACACTTCCAATATTGTATTCAGGCATATAATCTCTTAAGAGGCAGAGTAGAGCAGAGCAACCAAAATAACACCTTCTTTCATAGATATACTTTAAAAATTAATAAATATATGGATCTATGCAAATATTTCTTTAGTCAGAGTTGTCTTAGAATAATTAAATTAAGGAAAGCGTTAATAGTGATAGTCTAAATGTCTTTAAAATTGGATAAATATATGAATGGAGAATTATAACTTTTTTCGACTTAGGAATTTTTTTTATAACAATTGGTATTCTAGTTGTATTTGGTTTAGCATGTCTTTATGGGTGAAGAGCTCTAGTCATGGCAAAAAGAATCATAACACATCATCCTCAATAAAAATTGTAAATGGAATTCACGTGTTACAATTTTATTTGCTGTTCCACCATAGATAGAGTGAGCGGAGATTGAGTAGATGCAGAGGCCATGACACATCTGTACTTACATACTGCTACCCAGGCATGTCTCAGGGCATGGCGAGTGCTTGTGTATAAAGGTGGTATAGTACACTGGTCTCTTTCGCGCCAATCCTGACTGTAACCCTATCTTTGCAGTCATATAATTCCATTCAATTTGCACACAATGGGAAGTACTAAGCTCAGCATGGAGTAAAAGTCTTGTGCTATCGCCCTTTTAAATAATGGCATATCTGTGATTCATGTAGCCACCAACCTGAAGGGGTCCAGACAAGCCATTTATTGTGTCCAAGGCACAGCGGTGACATTACCATCAGGCACCCCCACCCCAAAGAAAGCAGGCTCTGGAGCACTAAGAAAGATGACAGCAAGGGCGGATAAGCTGTTAAAAAATGTGATGGTAAACCCTTCAATAGCAGGGTTGGAGCGAATGTGAGTGTGTGTGTGAAGGGCCATTCTCCCACCCCTTTTTCCCAATACCCTATCCCTCCCTCTGTGCAAACGGGTGTGTGTGAATAACTGGAATTTAAATTTTGTTTTTTTTTCAATTTTTATTGATGTTTGTATTCTCTTTTCAGAGATTATATTTTGTTAAAAAATCTTTTAGCAAATATAAATATAAGAAAAAATATTTAAAGAATTGTTAAAGCTGTAAATTAGAATTGGTTGAGTGCCCACTTATTGGTTTCCCTTCCCTCTATAGTAAATGGATTGTAAACGGGGGATATCATCTCTTCTACAGAATGGAAGCTTGGACGGACTACAAAAGGGGTTCTCTAGGCGAGTGCTCTGCCCAGCCCTTAGACAGAGGGCTTTCATACCTCGCTTCGTATTTTTTATTTTGTTGGGTGGACATTGTTTGGTAAAGTACTGATTGATTGGTGGTTTTGGTACAGATTTGTTCTCTGTGCCCATCAGGTTTTTTTGTTTTCGGTTGGGAGAATTGAAATTTGTATAGTTTATTTATTTTGAGTGTGCACCTGTGTTTATTTGTCTTGTAAATATAAATTGTAATTATATTTGTAATTATTATTGTATTTTTATTTTAAAGTAAAGGACTGTATATCAAATCGTATCAATTCTTCCTCGAGGTTCATAAATTCTAGGATAAGTTGGAACGCGGGGTTAGTGTTGCCTTCGACCCGCTACATCTGGTCCCTGAATAGGGACTCAAAGAGATCTCAAAAACGGAGGAATTTGATTTGATTGCAGTCCATCTGTATATTGGTAAAGTAGTTTGGTTGATTTTTCCCGCCTCCTATTCTTTTGTACTAACTGGGGAACAATTGGCTTCAGCTGAAAGTTTGAATGAAGAAGTAGTGCGATTGAGACTGGAGTTGAGGAAGAAAGAAGAGGAGTGCGAAATGTTGTCGGGAATGATTGAGGAAATGAGGAATGAGATGAAAGGGATGAATGAAAAGACTGATAGGATGAAGAAGGAAATGGAAGACCAACAGATGCAAGACATATAATATGATGACAGGGGCTGGACCAGCCCCAGGACCTACGACCCTGACCCCTGCTCCGACTGAAGGGACTCTGCTGAATGGAATGGATGGCAGTGTGATCGAGTCTAGAGAAGATACTGAGAGTGGTAGGAAAGAGGGTGAATGGAAGAGAGTGGAAAGTAATAGAGGAAGGAAGCATGGTTCTAAGGGTAAGGATAGGAAGGTGAGAGGAAAGAGTGTGGATTCGCTATACTCAGATGAGGGAGAGAGTGACGATATGATTGGAATGAGTGAGACCGAGAGTAGCTCTTCGGAGAGTGAAGTCAATGTGGGTAAAGGAATTTTGATTAGGGAAGTGCCTAGGATTGATAAGTTTAGATTGCCTGGGGGAAAGAGTATGGATGAGTTCTTTGGGGATTTTGAGTGGTACTGCAAGCTCAAGTACCCACAGAACAAGGGCACTGGGTGCGTGTTCTGGGAGATTGTTTGGATGGGAAAGTGTCGGAGTTCTTTCGAGTGATAACGAGTGTGGGTGAGCTGAAGTACGATGTAGTGAAGAAGCGGACGATTGGACAGGTAAAACAAATGAAAGAGCGTGAAATATAAGAGAGTGAATGAATTTGAGAAAACGCATATGGGTAAGAGCAAAGGGGTGAATATGTATGCACATTGGCTTGAGAGTATGGCAAGGACGAGGTATGGTGATGATGGAGTGAATGAGTATAAACCACTGATGAGGAAGTTTCTGGACACGATCCCGCAAAAGGTCAGTGAATGGCTGAGTGGAAAGAGAAAGGAGGGAATGAGACTGACAGGTGAACGGTTGATGTGGGAGGATGTATTGGAGCTGTTGGAAGATGGACGATTTGATGGTGAAAGCGATCTAGAAAAGGATGGAAGGTACAATGTGAATGTTGGGTGTAAGAAGCCTAGGCGCTTTCCTCAACCCCAGCAGTTTTTCAGCTACAGGGATGCCCTGAAGGCTGCACCATCTTTAGTGATGTCGAGCTTCCTGGGCCGGCAGAATAGATGTGTAAATGGAGGGTGGTTGAATAGAAGGGGACAGATGAATGTCAAGTGTGGAAATGGGTATATGAGGGAACAACCCAGGTATATCCCATCAAATGAGATGCAGAATGGAGTGAAAAGGAGTGTGGAATATCGTAGGTGTGGATGAAAGGGACATGTGCTGGATGAATGCAAGTGGACTTCTGGTGCATGTTTTGCGTGTGGAAAGAAGGGGCATATGGTTAAAGATTGTCAGGAAAGTGTGAAGGAATGTTTCGAGTGTAAAGAGAAGGGGCATTTGAAGAGAGACTGTCCAAAGTTGAATGGTGGAGTGACTGCTAGAGGGGGTATGAATTATGCTTGTGGTAACTGTGTAAAGGCTGGTCATTATGCGTGAATGTGCCATGATCAGAGAAATGTATGTAGCCATTGTGCAATGGAAGGACATTCAAGTGAAAAGTGTTGGATAAGATTGAGAGCGCAAGGTGTGAATGGAAAGACTGAGTCGGGAAACTGAATCGTGAGAGGGTACCCGATGAAGTATCCTCTGGGGGTGTGAGTGTGAAAGATATGTTGATAGGTCTGTCTAGTGTGAAAGTGCTGTCTGGTAGGAAGTATGAGTGTCTGAGTGTAAAGATTGAAGTGAACGGGATTGAGTGTTTAGCTTTGATAGATTCTGGGTGCAAGGCGAACTTGGTATATAAGGATGTGTATGATGTGAGTGAGAAAGCCCTCCTGTCTGACTTTAAAGGTAGTTTGGTAGGAATTGGTAGTATGAGAGTGCCTGTGATTGGAATGATGAGGTCAGATGTTCGAATGCATGGTATGTTGATGAATGAGTGTGAATTCTCTGTGATTGATACGGTGAGTGAGTATGGTGTGATTTTGGGGTATGATTTTATGAAAGTGAACCATATGGTTGTGCATCCTGCAAGTGATCCGATTAAGAGAAAGATTGGTAAAAATGGGGTGTATAAGTTGTATGTAGGAAAAGATGGTAGTATTTTGATGAGTGTGTTTACTGGTATTGAGGTAACTGCTATGGAGAGTGCAAGGCTTGTGAAGGGTAAAAGGGTGTCTGCTAGAGTGAGTTGGAGTAAGGATGCATGTTACTTGTGTGTTTGATGGCTTGATAAGAATGAATGATCCGTTTGA
Organism: Ceratothoa steindachneri; assembly: GCA_963969495.1. NCBI lineage: Eukaryota > Metazoa > Arthropoda > Malacostraca > Isopoda > Cymothoidae > Ceratothoa > Ceratothoa steindachneri. The sequence continues at coordinate 22,111,133 of OZ018332.1, forward strand.
TGTGCGCAGGCGGACTCCAGTGTGAAAGGACAGGTGAGGGGGATCCAAGTCGGAGATGTACTGGGTCACCTCTCCACTGTCAATGAGGTAGGTATGAATAATAGCACAGATGTCAGGGTGAATGCTGCAAATGAAAAGAGATGTGAATGGACATATAATGAAGTAGAACATGGTGAAATTGGATGGATGTTTGACTGAGTATGAAAGGGAGGATGTGTATTGAATGATATTTGAATGAAAAGGAGCCCTCAGCAAGGGTGATCTTGATTTTGGGGTTGCAAGACTCCCGGAATTCAAGATTGTCCTGAAGGAGGACGCCCCAATCTATCAGCTGCCGAGGCATTTTCCAAGTCCGGTTGCTGATGAGATTGAGGAGCAGTGTTTGGAATTAGAGCAATTGGGGGTGATTGAAGAAAGCGAGAGTGCATGGAATAGTCCAATTGTACCTGTACGTAAGCCGGATGGAAGATTGCGTCTGTGTGTGGATTATCGAAAGGTGAATGAAAGGACTGTGAAAGAAAGGTTTTGATGTGTGTGGTATCTGAGTGTGTGTATAGTATGTATGGGATGGAGTGGTTTATGAAGCTGGATCTGGTACAGGGATATTACCAGATGCCCATTGTTTAGAAGAGCCAGTCGGTGACTGCCTTTTCCTCTACAAAAAGGCATTATCAGTTCCGGAACCTCAGCTTTGGGTTGGCTAATAATCCCTTTTTTTTTCTTTTCTTTTTAATTAAGCGGCTATCTGGCGACTGCCGACTTAGGCATTAGTCGCCGTAAACAAACAGCCTAGTTCTAGGCTACTTTAAAAATTAAACAGGAAACAATAAAACGAAATAACAATAAAAAAGCAATAACAAAAACAATAACAAAAACAACAACAACAATTAAACTGTGTTAAATGAAAGGGAGAAGGCCAGCCTCCCCCAAAAAGTCAATAAGTCCACTAGTCATGGTGCACGCACTCGTCCCGAGTACAAGGGACAGGCGGTAGCGACCCCGCCCATCCCGGTACCGGGACAGGTATCGTGCGCGAAGATCACCCAGACTGGGACATTCAACAAGAATGTGCCGAACAGTCTGGGGGACGACGCAGTCGTTGCAATAGAGCGCAGGCGAGCGCTCCATCAAGTAGCGATGCGTCACACGAGTGTGTCCGATTCGAAGACGACAGAAAGCAACCTGAAGCCGCCGCGGCATTGGGGGATAGGTCCATGGGAACAGTCGCGGCGCAATGGCACGCAACTTTAAGTTCCCCTCGACCGTCTCCCATCTTCTTTGCCAAGCAGTCCGAAGAGCTGCCCGTATTCCTGCCATGTAGTCAGTGTGAGGAAGAGCGAAACGCTGGTCCGGTCGCAGAGTCCTCGCGGACTCTTTGGCGCCCTCATTCCCCGCAATTCCTACATGTCCAGGAACCCAGCAGAAGATAATCTCGACATCTGCCCGGCTCGCCAAAACCGTGGCGTCACGGATTTCGCGAACCAGGGGATGCGGAGATTCCAATGCCCCGAGAGCACTCAGGGCGCTTTGTGAGTCGCTATAGATCACAATCCGGTCTCCGAACCGGGCACGTCGCGTAATCTCCCGTACCGAGTGGTGTATTGCCACCAGCTCGGCCGTGAAGACAGACGCAGCGCCTGGTAGAGCCCCGCTGACTTCAAACAGAGGGGATACAGCGTGGAAGCCGACCCCCTCTTGGGACTTGGAGCCATCCGTATACACTGGCACGGTACCAGCGTGACACGATGTGTGCTCCAAAAAGGTCGAACGCAATACTCCCGGCGCAGTACAAGCTTTGGGAGCAGAGGCGTGGCGACAAATAGCCAAATGTGGTACCCTCCAGGGTGGCGTCCTGGGCAGAACCAGGGGCGCCACCGGCCCGAGAGCTATATCTAGCTCTCGAAGGAGTTTCCTGGCCCTAAACCTAAAGGGCTTAGGGTATGACTGGCGTCTCTCGGCGGCATAGGCACCATCGAGATCAGCTGCGGATGCAGTGCGAGCTGTTGGCGACTGAGGGAGGCGCCGGGCTCGCGCGTACAGGCGAGTGATGCACTGCACGCGGCGCAGAGCGAGTGGCATCTCCCCAGCATCGACCAACAGGCTCTCAATGGGGGAAGTGCGGAAGGCACCGGTCGCAAGGCGAAGGCCGGTGTGGTGGATCGAATCCACCTTCCGCAATAAACGCTCGGCTGCGGATGCATAAAACTCGCATCCATAGTCGAGCTTCGAGCGAACATAGGATCGATAAAAAAGTAAGGCGGTAGCCCTATTAGCGCCCCAAGCGCTGAACGTCACGGAACGGAGAATGTCCATGGCGCGGGTACAAGAGACCCTAAGGCTGCGAATATGAGCCTCCCAGGTGAGGCGTCGGTCGAATACAAGACCAAGGAAACGGTGCGACTCAACCACATCCAGGCGCACCCCATTAAGAAACAAATCTGGGTCGGGGTGAAGCCGTGGATGGCGGCAGAAGTGCACCACCTTAGTCTTGGCCAAAGAAAACCGAAACCTGTGCGCTTCGGCATAGCGAGAGACGCGGTTCAATGCCTGTTGGAGTCGACGCTCCAGAGTTGGCATCTGGGCCGCGCCAAAAGAGATCGAAAGGTCGTCCACGTAGAGCGTAGCGAGAACATCTTCCGGCAGCACCGAGGTGATGCCGTTGATGCTCAGGGCAAAGAGTGTGACACTGAGGACACTTCCCTGCGGGACACCCTCTTCCTGCTCCTTTGGGGCAGAGAGGGCTCCCTCCACCCGTACGCGGAATCGACGATCTCGCAAAAATTCAGATATAAACATTGGGAGGCGTCCCCTCATACCCATCGTGTGGAGAGTCTCCATGATATCGTATCGCCATGCGGTATCATAGGCCTTCTCCAGATCAAAAAACACCGTGGCGTAGTGCTGTCTACGAAGGAAAGCCTCGCAGACGGCATTTTCCAGTCGGAGCAGAGCATCCGACGTGGAGTGAAACTTACGGAAGCCGCACTGTGCAGAAGACAGATGGCCTCCGCTGTCCAGGAAATAGGCTAATCTAACATTTACCAATTTCTCCATCAACTTGCACACGCAAGAGGTTAGAGAGATTGGGCGGAAACCGGTCGGAGTAGAGTGATCTCTCCCCGGCTTGCGAAAGGCGAGCACAGTAGCGATTCGCCAGGAGTCTGGGAGAAGACCTTCCACCCAGATCCTGTTGAACAGATCTAACAGAAAGGCCATGCCTCGCTCACCCAGGTGTCGAAGCATGGCGTACGGGACATCGTCCGGACCATGGGCGGTGTCCGCGCACGAAGCGAGAGCGGAACGCAACTCACTCACAGTAAACTTGTCGTTGAAGGGTTCTCCGCCTCTGGAGGTAAAGTCCAGCCGGCGGCCTTCCGCAACATGACGACGTGCATTGAATGCTGGCGGAGCAGCATCACGGCTAGAGAATGCGGAGAACGCGGTCGCTAAGGATTCCGCCACGGACGCGGGGTCCGAGATTGCGGTCCCATTCTCCTGGAGAACGGGAGGGGGGTCCTGCGAGAACTTGCCCCGAATCCTTTTGACTCGCTTCCACACCTCAGCTAAAGGGGTCTTCCCGTTAAGTGAAGACACGTATGCCCGCCAAGAAGAGGGGCGGGCGTGCTTCGAAATATACCGGAACCTAGCCCTAGCCCGACGAAATTCAGCGACAGTGAAATCGTTCGGGCGGCGCTTATAGCGCATGTAGGCATAACGCTTCTGTTTGAGGGCCGTCTCACACTCGGCCGACCTAAACTCCTCGACTGAGATAGAGAATTCAGTGATTTCCTGAAATGCAGGCCACCGCGCCCGCGCCAAGCACCACCGAGGTGGTCTCTCAGGCGGCAGTTGCCCTGAAAAGGATATTTGAATGGGAAAGTGATCACTACCATGGAGGTCATCGACCACCCCCCAATCAAAATCAGGCTGTGCATCCGAAGAGCACAAAGATAGGTCAAGGCAAGAAAATGAAGCGGTTCTCGGACAGTGATGCGTAAACTCATCCACGTTTAGGACACCCATCTCAAGCTCTTCGATCAGATCGGCAAGGACTTGTCCCCTGGGATTTATGGAGTAATCTCCCCAGAGAGGATGCCTGCCGTTCAGATCTCCAAGCAAGAGATAGGGCCTCGGCAACCGTGCCACGACGCTGCGGAAGTCGCCCGCGTCGAAGTCAGCTGACGGTGGAATGTACGCAGAAATGATAGTATACCTCCTATCCAGGTGCAGCTGCACAGCCACTGCCTGTAAGGAGGTATCTAAAGAGAAAGGAAGAACGGAGACATCATGCCGGGTGTAAACCGCGCATCCCCCAGCCCGGCCATCCCGCGGTGGTGGGGTCGCAAGACCCTTATACCCCGGGAGGGCAGGCAGGGGGCACGCGCCTAGCATGGTCTCTTGCAAAAAAATAGCTAACGGGGAACGGGACGAGACGAGCCTCCGCAGCTCCTCCCAGTTGGCCCGGAGTCCACGGCAATTCCATTGAAGGAATATGCTCTCCAGGCCTAGCTCGGAGGAGACGCGGGGGCCCTCCTCGAATTGAAGTCCCTCACGGGAATGGCCGTACGCTTCCCGGGGGCAGAACCCCGGGCGCTGTTGGCCGGACAAAGCGCTGGAGGCGCTGTCGCCTTCGAGGACTTATTGGGGGAGGTTGACCTCGCCATGCGAGTCTTTTCCTCCCTCCGCCTCGAAACCTTAGGCGGGCGCTGCGGCTTCGGAGGCGGGGGGCCCTCTTTTCGAGGAACCACCGTCTCCGAGCCACTCGCTCCACCTCGGGGCGTGGGCGAAGGAGCCGAAGCTCCTTTGTTGCTGTCCTCCTTTCGGGGGACAGCTTTAGGAATCCCCGAAGATGGCCTAGCGACCATCTTCAGGGGTGTTGCCTCCTGTGAGTCTAACGACTCTGTGGAGGCGCGTGGCCGTTTCGCCTTACGGGAACTGGTCACGCTGGGGGAAGAGGGGGGAGCCCTGGTTTTAGCCGGGGCTGGGTGTGAACCCTTGTGCCGCCAGCTCTACCAGGGGAGCGCCCGGGTTGGGTAGAGCCCGCAGAAGGGCTCCGAATAGGCGCGGAAACAACCGTGCTCGTTGGCCTGGATGGGCCAGGAGCAGAGGGTGCCTTTCGAACTACTGAGGCATATGACGTCCCAGGCAGAGCTGGGCGCACCAGGACCAAGTCCTTAGCCTCGCGGAATGAGAGTCTATCCTGGGCCTGAACGGCCAGGATTTCTTTCTCCAGGAGATATGCACCACATTGCTTCGAAGAAGCAGGGTGCGGCTCTCCGCAATTGACACACTTGGCCACACACGATTTGGAATTATCGTGTGCGACCTTGGAGCAATTTACACAGACTTCGGGTGACCCCGACTTTGCACGTCTACATGAGCGATTCGTATGGCCGAAGCGGTGACAGTAATAGCACCGCCGCGGCAGTGGCACGAATGCCTTCACGCGGTAGCGGTACCAACCGGCACGCACCGACTCAGGGAGCTTGTCACTGTCGAACGTGACGAAGAGTGTAGGGGTGGGTCTCGAAGCCCCTCCCTGTTTTCTCATCACACGTTCGACCTTGACCGCCCCATAGTCGGCCAGCTCTAGGGTGATGTCCTCAATGGAGTAGTCAACGAGTTCCCTCGCATAAACTACTACTTTCACAAAGTTCATGGTAGAGTGCGGCGTCACACTCACCGGGGTGCCATGAAGTGTCCGAAGAGCACTTATCTTGGCCGCCTCAGCGGGATTCGCCACATTCGCCAGAAGGCTGCCGTCCGAGAAACGGGTCACCTTCGGCTCTCTACCAATTGCACTAGCTAATCCTCTCCTCTGATGGATCATGTTGCCCTTGGACAACATGGTGCCATCAGTGGAGCGAATAACGAGGAAGCGTTTGAAGCCAGCGGGCTCGAAAACGCCAGGTAACCTCTGAATGAGGGGCCCCGATGTCATCGAGGCTCCGCCCTGTGCACTTTTGGTGTTAGTCTTGGTCAGGGGCTCCGCACACGAGGGGGTAGAGGGGCCGGATGTGCCGATCTTGGCTTGGTCGCCTACCAAAGTGGCAGCAGACCCATCCGTCCCTGCAGCCCCCGCGGATGGAGAGGAGCCCCAAGTCTTTTTCATCTTTTTAGTCTTCTTTGTCTTTTTCTTTTTTGGAGAGGAGGGCGGGGAATGAACCCGCTTTTCACCTCCGCCGGCAGAAGCCCCCAGGCCAGATGGACCGGCCTCAGCCAGGTCCCTCTCCGAAATGGAGAAGGTCCTGGTTGTCGTAGGGGCACCTGTCGGAGGAGATCCCTCCCCTCCTTTTACTGCCTCGGAGCCCTCAGCCATTTGAGGAGGACCTTGCATAGGGGCGGATTCGGGTTCGGTGCTTGGCGCCGAGCCCGAATTCCCCCCCATGGAAGGCCCTACCGTCTGAGGCTGGGTCTCCTCAAAGACCATGTTTATCACAGGAGGGGCCTCCAGTTGGCCATCCCCTCCCAGGACATCACAGGTCCCCTTGGCAGTGTCTCCAGTCTTGTGTGGGGAGGCACAGGCCTTGACCCCAGCAAGGTTTAAAATTCTGGCCAGCAGGTCTTTTGAGGGAAGCGACCGAAGGGGCCTGGCTTCCCTCTCCCCCCTAAGGGGGTTTGCCCTACCGAGCCGCTTTGATGGGGAGCGGCTGGCTAAGGGCTGCCTGCTGGCTTTCTTGGCAGTCCCCTTGGAAAGAAAAGAGGGGACTGCCGCTGGGAAAAGGGAGGTGCCCGAAAGCACCTCCAGAGAAGGGGGTGAGGGGGAGTCCCCTGCACCCGTAGGCGAAGGAGAGGAGTAAGCCTCCTCTCCGGTTAGAGAAATATGGAGGGTCCCCTGTGCAAGCACAGGAGGGGGGACCTCCATTTTTTTGCTGGAGCTGCCCGAGGGCGGCTCCGTCGATGAGCAAGGGGGAATTAAGGGGAGATGGTTTTTTGTTTCATCATTGGGCATGGTGACCCTCTTTGTTTTACGGCACGCAATCGCTCACCACCTCTTGCAGTAGCCCGCACTGCAAGAGGTGCTTACAGGCCCGGCAGAGCCAGGCGCCGCCATTTGGGACCACCCCTCCCGCCTGGTGGCCTGGCAGTCCTTCGGCATGGCGGCTCCACCTTAGACACGGCATAAAACAGATAGAATGTGAAGAGGAGAGGAAAAGGGATGTGAGGAAGGTATGGGTGGGGATGAAGCAGGTTGTTAAAAAAACCCCATCCCGAACCGGAGCTGAGGGGTTAGGGAACAATGTCCCCTCCCCCCTCAGCCCCCATCAAGGGTGGTTGGCTTGAGAAGAAGGTCAGCATTCTACCCTGTGAAATTAGAGGCTGACCAGAGAAAGTTGTGGGAGAGGTTGTATGAAAAGCGACGAGGTAGGGGAGAAATTGGGCTATCTGAAGGAAGGAAGAGAGGCTAAGCTGGGGCCGGACGGAGCGCTGGATCCCGTCAGCACGGCGGCCAGGATGGCAAATCGCCGCGCCCCTTACGGGGGCTAATAATCCCAGATCCTTCCAGGGAAGAATGAATGTTGTGTTGAGTAAGTTTGTGAGGAGCATATGAGACTGGTGAATGATGTGTTGAGAACATTGGAGAGCGTTGGTGTGAAGGTGAAAGTAGCGAAGTGTGAATGGTTTGCAAAAGAAGTGGAATTCCTTGGAATTTTTTTTTAAGAGCCTATCTGGCAACTGCCCACTTGGGCATAAGTCACCGGAAACATGACAGCCTAGAACTAGGCTACTTTAAAACAAAAAAATATGAAAACATAATGATAAAAATGGGAAAAAATTTAACAATTAGGAAGCAATCTCCGGCATCGGAGGGAGGTCCCACTCCCCCGGGTGCAACCTACAAAGAAAACAATAAAAAAAAAAAAAAAATAGAACCTACTTAAATAAAGGCGAGAAGCCCGGCCTCCCCCCAAAAGTCAACAAGTCAATGTGCACAAACTTGTCCCAAGTACAAGGGACAGGCGGTAGCGACCCTGCCCGGGAATTCCTTGGACATATGGTGAGTCAAAATGGGTTGCGAAAATCACCAAAGTATGTTGAGAAGGTGCAAATGTTTCTGAAACCTGTGACTGAAGCAACTGAAGTCCTTTTTGGTCTGATTGAATTTCAGCGAAAGTTTATATGTGATTGTTCGGGTGTAAGTCTCTGACTGAGTGGATGGGCAAGAAGGGTAGTACGGTCATCAGGTGGAATGATAAGATGAATGAGGCATATGAGAAACTGAAAGAGGCAGCGGCTGAAGATGTTGAATGGTGTATCCAGATTATTGTGTGAATGCTAAAATGCTTGAATTGTATATAGATGCAAGTGGGTATTGTATGGGAGGTTTTCTAATGAAAGAGCAGCGTTTGAATGGAGAGAATGTGAGGCAAATAATTGGGTATGTATCCAAGGTTATGAATGCGGCAGAGCGAAAGTATTTGACTGTGGAACGAGAGTTGGCTGCGATAAGATATTGTTTGAAAGTGTTGCGTTCGTTTTTATATGGTATGAGGTTTGTGATTAAGACTGACCACCAACGTCTTGCGTATTTGCAGCGTATGAAGTGGGCTGATAGTAGGATTGCAAGGACTTTGGAAGATTTGAGTGACTTTGACTATGTGATTTAGTACAGGCCTGGTGAATGAAATGGAGTGACTGATTTGATGTCAAGGTATCCTGGTACGAATGATGAAAATGTGTGTGGAGTGAGTGATCCTGAGTATTTGCTGAAAGGGATTATGAATGGAAAGGAGAGTAAGGGTGGTGGTGATTCCCTGTTTGAGAGTGTATGGAATGGTTTGCAAGATCTGAAGAGTAATGGAGTAGATGTGAGAGTGCCTGATAGTGTGGATGACTTAAGGAAGGAGGTAATGAGTGAAGTATGTATGAAGCCTGAAAGTATTAGTATGGCGAGGGTGCGGAACTATATGAAAGAATTGAGAGTGATGTGTATGCAAGGGGTCCCGCCATTTCAGGAAGTGTTGATTGTAGTGAGTCGTTTGTATGGAGTGATTGTTTATGTGCACTTTGGTGGGGAGAGGCAGATTGTATACAAGGATGAGAAGATGAAGGGTTTGAATTCTAATGTGGTGCATCTGCAATGTTTGAGCGGTGTGCACTACAAATGGGTGATTGAAAAGCGTTCATATATGAGAGAGAAGAATGATTGTCTGGATGAAGAGGAGTGTGTGGTGAGTGATGATACGGGAGTTGATGACGGTGTTGATATCAGTGCCGATGTTGGTCTGCTTGTTCCTTCTGTATATTGCGAACATGGTAGACCTGATATGATGGAAGCTAGAGTGAAAGTTGGTGAAAGGTTCTTCTGTAGTTTGATTGCTACTGGAGCGCAAGTGTCTTTAGTGAATGAGAGGATTCAGAGTATGATTTTAGATGTTGCGAGCATAAACCTGTGAAGTTACGGATAAGTAATGAATAAGTAATGAATGGCCTGAGTGTTTAAGTGATTTTAAAAGGTATGCTAAGGATTTTGTTGTTTGTATGGATGTTGTATATTTTGTGAGGCATGTGAAGGGTGGTGATGATATGTATGTACCTGTGATGTCCTTGGTTGGTATGATTGGTCAGGTGAAGGTTGTGCATGATAATTATGGGCATATGGGTAAGTTTAGGCTGTGGGAGTGTATGAAGGAGCGTGTGTTCCATCCATTTCTGAGAACTGTTGTGAATGATCTTGCAACTACGTGTGAAAGGTATCAGAAGCGAAAGGTGCAAGGTGTGCAAGTGAAACCACCGATGTTGAAAGTTGATGCGAAAGAACTGTTTGAATTGGTAGTGATTGATTGTGTGTCTTTGCCACGTACGAGTGCTGGGAATGTTGGTATGGTTGATCATAAAAGTAAGTTTGTGTATGCAGCGCCTGTGAGAGATAAAAAGGAGTGTGACTGTTGCACGTGTGGTTGAGCAGTTGTTTCTTCCTATGTGTGTATGGAAGCCTAAAAGATGTCTGAGTGATAATGGGCCTGAATTTGTAGAAGTGTTTGAGCAAATGTTGAGAGAGAATGGTGTGGAGCATGTGAGAACAACTCTGTATGTACTGTCTTCAAATGGGTTGGCTGAACGTACTATAAGAACCTTGTGTGAGATGTTGAGAATGATGAATATGCATTGAATGACTGGGATGTATGGTTGTGAAGAGTGTTGTGGGAGTATAATTTGACTGTGCGTAGTGCAACTGGAATGTCCCCATGTCAGTTTGTGATGAATTTTGAACGGCGAGTGAAAGATAGGTTTCATATGAGTGAAAGTGAGCAGAGTGTATGGCGTGAGGCACATGAAAAGTTCCATTTATTTGAATTAGGTGCGAAAGTATTGAAGGTGAAAGAAGTGAAGGATAGGTTGAATGTGTCAAAGATGAGTGAGAAGTTTGATGGACCTTATAGAGTTGTGAGAGTTTGGAAAAATGGGGTGACGTATGTTTTGGAGAGTTCAAATGACTGTATGACTGAGAGAGTGCGGGCTCATCAGAGTCAGTTAAGGAGATGGAGAGAACCTCCTGACTACCTGGTGAGTCATCCAGTGTATGAACTGTGCAGAGAGAGAGGTAAAGTGCATGATGATGAGATTGAATGTGATAGTATGAATCTGTCTGGGAAAGAGCTAGTCTTGGTCTCAAGTAGAAAACGTACAAGGAAGAGTGAAAGGAAGAATGCAAGTATGAATGAAAGTAAGTATGAGCAGAGTCTTTCTGGTATGGGGGAGCTTGAAAGAGAGATTGATTGTTTGCATAAAGAGGTGAGTGATTTGGCTGGTATAAGTAGACGAGTGAGTGAGCTGCCTGTGCCTGATTTTTATGGTTTTGGGAACAGTATGAATGATAGTGTGTTTGGGCAGAATGAACCTAGTGTGGCTGATTTCTCGGGTTTTACGAATGGTAATAGTAGGGGTGATTTTTCAGGTTTCTAGTGGGAACCAGTTGAAGGGGTTTCTGGTATGCCTGTTGAGAATACAGGGGATGTGAGTGACCTGTCTGTTTCGCAAGAGTGTGCTTTGAGCTTGATGAGGGCTGTGAGTGAGATGATGAATGGAGGTATGAAGAGTGAAGGTTCTGAATGAAAAAGTATGAAAGAGTTCTGTCGAAAGATGAGCGAGTTAGTAATGAAAGCGAAGAGTATGGTGGATGACATGATTGATAGTGACGAGGAGGCCAAGACTGACAAACAACTGACGAACAACCCCGACCGATTGCTACGCGTAGCCAGGGACCAGTAGAAGAGCGTGAATGGGTGCAGAAAGATGCGATTGAGCACAAGTGGTACTGTGAAGAGTGATTGAAAAGGTATTGCGTGTGACTGTGGTCGAATGGCTTAAGAAAGGAGGGGTGTGGGGGAGTGGTGTGTGTGTCTGTAGGGCCATTCTCCCAACCCCCTTTACATTTATCTTTCCCTACCCCTGTGTGAGTGCGTTGTTAGACAATTTTGATTAATACGAATAATGTTAACCAATTGTATTCTCTTTTCAGAGATATATGTTGCGGAAATCCTTTATAAATATAAGAGTAAATATTTAGGAAATATAAAAGTTATAAACGGGAATTTGTTGTGCGCACTTGGATGTTCACTTAAAGGTAGAAGTTAACAAAATTTCCTCAGGTCGAGTGCCCACTTATTAGTTTCCCTTCCCTCTATAGTAAATAAATTGTAAATGGGGGATATCATCTCTTCTACAGAGTGGAAGCTTTTACGCACTGCGAGAGGAGTTCTTGAGGCTAGTGCTCCGCCCAGCCCTGAGACAGAGGGCTTTCTTACCTCGCTTGCCACCTGCATTGGCTGACGAGCCTGCCTTCCCTCCCCCACCAGCGCACAAGTGATAGTCCTGTGCCCCTTTCCATCTGATTGTTTTTGTTTTTTTTTTGTTGCATGGACCTTGTTTGGATTTGTACCGATTGTTCTCTGCACCCGTCATATTTTATTTTGTTTTTGGTTGGGAAGATTGAAATTTGTATAGAGTATTTATTTCTAATGCGCACCAGTGTTTATTTTTTTGTAAATATAAACTGTAATTATCACTGTATTTTTTTTTGTAAAGACAAACAATCAATCACTACCAATTCAAACGGTTCTTTCGCATCAACTTTCAACATCGGTGGTTTCACTTGCACACCTTGCACCTTTTGCATCTGATACCTTTCACACGTAGTTGCAACATCATTCACAACAGTTCTCAGAAATGGATGGAACACACGCTCCTTCATACACTCTCACAGCTTAAACTTACCCATATGCCCATAATTATCATGCACAACCTTCACCAGACCAATCATACCAACCAAGGACATCACAGGTACATACATATCATCACCACACTTCATATGCCTCACAAAATATACAACATCCAAACAAATAACAAAATCCTTAGCATACCTTTTAAAATCACTTAAACACTCAGGCCATTCATTCAAATCAACACGCGTCATTACACACCTCTTCAATTTACTAACAAAAGGACACATCTCTAGAATATCGTCATCACTTAAAATCTCATTCTCATCATCCATGACCAACTCAATCATACCGCAAAACTTGACAACATTCTTTGCACACTCATTCAACCTCATCACCTTACATAATACAATCCTTATCAGCATTCAAAGACAAATCATTCAATCTCATAAAGTCTACACCAAGCAAGAAACAACACGGCATTTGCTCATCTTTCAGAATTACAACGTCATGCTTCACATTCACACCACTGCCCAAACTCACTTTCAGACTAACCTGTTCCCATGCCACTATCATGCCATTTCCTAATCCACTTATCCTTAACTTGACAGGTTTATCCTCCCATTCACTAAATACACTTGCGCTCCAGTATCAATCAAACCACAGAAGAACCTTTCACCAACTTTCACTCTCGCTTCCATCATATCAGGTCCACCATGTTCGCAATACAAAGAAGGAACAAGCACACTGACATCCGCACCATCATCAACTCCCATATCATCACTCACCACACACTCATCTTCATCCAGACAATCATTCTTCTCTCTCATATATGAACACTTTTCATTACCTCTTTCCTTAAGTCATCCACACTATCGGGCACTCTCACATCTACTATATCACTTCAAATCTTGCAAACCATTCCATACACACTCAAACAAGGAATCACCACCACCCTTACTCTACTTTCCATTCATAATCCCTTTCAGCAAATACTCAGGATCACTCACTCCACACACATTTTCATCATTCGTACCAGGATACCTTGACATCAAATCAGCCACTTCATTTCGTTCACCAGGCCCGTACTCAATCACAGTCAAAGTCACTCAAATCTTCCAAAATCCTTACAATCCTACTATCAGCCCACTTCATACGCTGCAGATACACAAGAAGTTGATGATCTGTTTTGATCACAAACCTCACACCATATAAAAACGAACGCAACACTTTCAAACAATACCTTATCGCATCCAACTCTCGCTCCACAGTCGAATACCTTCGTTCTGCAACATTCATAGGCTTGGATACATACCCAATTATTCGCCTCACATTCACTCCATTCAAACGCTGCTCTTGCATCAGAAAACCTCCCATACAATACCCACTTGCATCTGTATACAATTCAAGCATTTTAGCATTCACACTATAATCTGGATACACCATTCAACATCTTCAGCCGCTGCCTCTTTCAGTTTCTCATTTGCCTCATTCATCTTATCATTCCACCTGACAACCATACTACCTTTCTTGCCCATCCACTCAGTTAGAGGCTTACTCACACCAGAACAATCATGTATAAACTTTCGTTGGAACTCAATCAAACCCCAAAACGACTTCAGTTGCTTCAGTCACTGGCTTTGGAAACATTCGCACCTTCTCAACATAATTCGGCGACTTTCATAACCCATTCTCACTCACCACATGTCCAAGGAATTCCATTTCTTTCGCAAACCATTCACACTTTGCCACTTTCACCTTCATACCAACACTATCCAACGTTCTCAACACATCATTCACCAATCTCGTATACTCTTCAAAAGTCTCAAGTCATAATCAAAATATCATGTATAAACACAATCACATTCTTACTCACAAACTTACTCAACACAACATTAATTGCCCGCTGGAAGGCTCCGGGAGCATTAGCCAACCCAAAGCTGAGGTTCTGGAACTGATAATGCCTCTTTGTGGAAGAGAAGGCAGTTACCAGCCGGCTCTCCTCAGCAATGGGCATCTGGTAATATCCCTGTACCAGATCCAGCTTCGTAAACCACTCCATCCCATGAATACTATACACACACTCAGTTACCACACACATCGGAAACCTTTCTTTCACAGTCCTTTCATTCAACTTTCGATAATCCACACACAGACGCAATTTTCCATCCGGCTTACGTACAGGCACAATTGGACTATTCTATGCACTCTCGCTTTCTTCAATCACCCCCAATTGCTCTAATTCCAAACACTGCTCCTCAATCTCATCAGCAACCGGACTTGGAAAATGCCTCCAGCTGATAGATTGGGGCATCCTCCTTCAGGACAATCTGGAATTAAGGACGTTTTGCAACTCTGAAATCCAGATCACCCTTACTGAGGGCACCCTTTCATTCAAATATCATTTGATACACATCCTCCCTTTCATACTCGGTCAAACATCAATCCAATTCCATCATGCTCTTCACTTCATTATACGTCCATTCACACGTCTTTTCATTTGCAGCATTAACCCTGACATCTGTGCTATTATTCATACCTACCTCATTGACAGTGGAGAGGTGACCGAGTACATCTCCGACTTAGATCCCCCTCACCTGTCCTTTCACACTGGGGTCCGCCTGCACACATACAAACGGATCATTCATTCTTATCAAGCCATCAAACACACAGGTAACATGCATCCTTTCCATCCAATATCACAGTGTTCTCACCCACATCCAAACTAACATCCTTACTCCAACTCACTCTAACAGATACCATTTCACCCTTCACAAGCCTTACACTCTCCATAGCAGTCACCTCAATACCAGTAAACACACTCCTCAAATCACTACCATCTTTCCCTACATACAACTTATACACCCCATTTTTACCAATCTTTCTCTCAATCTGATCACTCGCAGGATGCACAATCATACGATTCATTTTCATAAAATCATACCCCAAAATCACACCATACTCACTACCTACCTTATCAATCACAGAGAATTCACATTCATTCATCAACATACCATGCATTCGAACAGCTGACCTTATCATTCC
Source organism: Ceratothoa steindachneri (assembly GCA_963969495.1). Taxonomy (NCBI): domain Eukaryota; kingdom Metazoa; phylum Arthropoda; class Malacostraca; order Isopoda; family Cymothoidae; genus Ceratothoa; species Ceratothoa steindachneri. The sequence continues at coordinate 22,126,342 of OZ018332.1, forward strand.
AATCACAGGCACTCTCCTACTACCAATACCTACCAAACTACCCTTACACTAAAACAGGAGGGCTTTCTCGCTCACCTTGTCATACACATCTTTATACACGAAGCTCGCCTTGCATCCAGAATCTATTAAAGTCAAACACTCTATTCCATTCAATTCCACCTTCACACTCATACACTCATACTTCCTACCAGACAGCACTTTCATACTAGACAGACTTACCAAGACATTACTCACACACACATTGTGTCCAGAAACTTCCTTATCAGTGGTTTACACTCATTCACTCCATCATCGCCATCCCTAGTTCTTGCCATACTCTCAAGCCTATGTGCATACATATTCACCCCTTCATTCTTACCCATACACGCCTTCTCAAATTCATTCACTTCACCTGTCCAATCATCCGCTTCTTCACTACATCGTACTTCAGCTCACCCATACTCGTTATCACTCGAAAGAACTCCGACACTTTCCCATCCAAACTATCTCCCAGAACACTCACCCAGTGCCCTTGTTCTGTGGGTACTTGAGCTTGCAGTACCACTCAAAATCCCCAAAGAACTCATCCATACTCTTTCCCCCAGGCAATCTAAACTTATCAATCCTAGGCACTTCCCTAATCAAAATTCCTTTACCCACATTGACTTCACTCTCCGAAGAGCTACTCTCGGTCTCACTCATTCCAATCATATCGTCACTCTCTCCCTCATCTGAGTATAGCGAATCCACACTCTTTCCTCTCACCTTCCTATCCTTACCCTTAGAACCATGCTTCCTTCCTCTATTACTTTCCACTCTCTTCAATTCACCCTCTTTCCTACCGCTCACAGTATCTTCTCTAGACTCAAATCACACTGCCATCCATTCCATTCAGCGGAGTCCCTTCAGGCGGAGCAGGGGTCAGGGTCATAGGTCCTAGGGCTGGTCCAGCCCCTGTCATCATATTATATAAGTCCTGCATCCGTCGGTCAGTCTGATCCTGTCAGTCTCCCATTTCCTTCTTCATCCTATCAGTCTTTTTCATTCATCCCTTTCATCTCATTCCTCATTCCCTCAATCATTCCCGACAACATTTCGCACTCCTCTTCTTTCTTCCTCAACTCCAGTCTCAATCGCACTACTTCTTCATTCAAACTTTCAGCTGAAGCCATTGTTCCCCAGTTAGTACAAGAGGATAGGAGGCGGGAAAAATCAACCAAACTACTTTACCAATATACAGATGGACTGCAATCAAATTAAATTCCTCTGGTTTCGAGATCTCTTTGAGTCCCTATTCAGGTACCAGATCTAGCCGGTGGAAGGCAACACTAACCCCGAGTTGCAACCTTATCCTAGAATTTATGAACCTTGAGAACCCCCTAGGAAGAATTGATACGATTTGATATACAGTCCTTTACTTTACAAAAAATATATAGTGATAATTACAGTTTATATTTACAAAAAAATAAACACGGGTGTGTATTAAAAATAAATACTCTATACAAATTTTGATCTTCCCAACCCAAAACAAAATAAAATATGACGGGTGCAGAGAACAATCGGTACAAACCCAAACAAGGTCCACACAAAAAACCCCACAACCGGATGAAATATATTTACACTTGTGCGCTAGGGGGGGGGGGGTAGTAGGCCAATAAAAAGGGGGAACAGGCTTGTCAGCCAATGCAGGTGGCAAGCGAGGTAAGAAAGCCCTCTGTCTCCGGAGCACTAGCCTCAAGAACTCCTCTCGCAGTGCGTAAAAGCTTCCACTTTGTAGAAGAGATGATATCCCCCATTTACAATTTATTTACTATAGAGGGAAGGGAAACTAATAAGTGGGCACTCGACCTGAGGAAATTCTGTTAACTTCTTACCTCTAAGTGAACATCCAAGTGTGCACAACAAATTCCTGTTTATAACTTTTATATTTCCTAAATATTTACTCTAATATTTATAAAGGATTTCAACAACATATATCTCTGAAAAGAGAATACAATTGGTTAACATTATTCGTATTAATCAAAATTGTCTACCAACGCACTCACACAGGGGTAGGGAAAGATAAATGTAAAGGGGGTTGGGAGAATGGCCCTACAGACACACACACACACCACTCCCCCACAGGGTATACCTTCCTTTGCCTTGCAGCCAAGGTAGGTGTGCAACATGTGTCTTGAGCTTTGGGTGCTACCTCAAACCAGTCCAGCTGGGATTTGCTACTAAGGAAGGAGGTGAGGCAGCTGCCCATTCGGCCCAGGAATATTTTACTAGCGATGCCCCAGGGCGGGTCTTTTTGAAGGTCGACTTAAAGAATGCATTCATAGGGATGTTTTCCTTGGGGCTGCCTATGAACAGATGCCTTCTTTAAGCAAAATATTAAATCAAGCGTACTCCCGGACAACCTCACTCTTGTATGGCAGTGGGATTTTGAATTCTGCTACTGGCATACAACATAAGAACATAAGAAAAGAAGGAGACTGCAAAAGACCATTCATGGCCTACACTTGGCAGCTCCTGTTCCAGTCAACACACAAAAGATTTCTTACCAGAGAAAAGTCATCAACATTGTCACCCTTTACAGGAGTTCGTCAGATCTAATCTACAATATACATAAAATGCATCCAGAGGATTATGTCCATTCATGCAACCGCAAAATATAATCTCCCCACTCCTTAGAAAAATATATACATATGTACATAAAAAAAAAGTCAGTCCCATCTAGCAGCTTCATCCATATATTTATATAATCTATTCTTAAAACTACCCAGAGAGGAGGCTTCTATCACATGTCTAGTGAGCCTATTCCATTCATCTACCACACGATTTGTAAACCAATTCCTCCCAATCTCCTTCCTAAACCTATACTTATCAAGCTTAAACCCATTGCTACGTGTCCTGTCATGTTCACTAAGTATAAGAACCTTACCCAGATCCCCTTTATTATATCCTTTAACCCATTTGAAGACTTCAATCAATTCCCCTCTGACTCTTCTCCTTTCCAATGTATGTAGATTTAATTTTCTGAGCCTTTCACCATAAGGTAAGTTCCTTAGCCCACCAATCATCTTTGTCATCCTTCTCTGCACAGACTCAAGCAAATCAATATCCTTCCTATAATATGGTGACCAAAATTGTACTGCATAGTCTAGATGAGGCCTAACTAGCGCCAGATACAGTTTTAGAATGACTTCAGCACTCTTATTGCTTACACTCCTCCTAATGAATCCCAATATCCTATTAGCTTTATTCTTAGCATTTAGGCATTGCTTTCTAGGACGAAGGTCTGAACTTACCAAAATACCCAAGTCCCTCTCACAATCAGTCCTCCCTAAAATTCTCCCATTTAATTTATAACTATTAAATGGATTATTTCTACCTATACTAAGTACACTACATTTGTCTATGTTAAACTTCATTTGCCATTTCTCGGCCCAATTGGACAGAATGGTCAATTCCTCCTGCATTACAACAGCATCAGAATCAGCCCTAATGGCCCTACCTAGCTTAGTATCATCAGCAAATTTACTCAGGTTACTACTTATACCTATGTCAAGATCATTAATATAAATTAAGAATAGCAAGGGACCCAAAACAGATCCTTGCGGAACTCCACTGCTAACACACCCCCACTCAGATTTAACTCCATCTATACTAACTCTTTGCTGTCTGTCACCAAGCCATGACTGAATCCACCTAAATATACTGCCATCGATCCCGTGTGCTTTAACTTTGCTCAGAAGCCGTAAGTGTGGCACTCGATCAAATGCCTTACTAAAGTCCAAGTATAAAATATCATAGTTTTCATCATTATCTGCTGCTTCATACACCTTACTATAAAAAGACAGCAAATTAGTCAGACAGGATTTACCCTTACTAAAGCCATGCTGTGATTCTTTTATCAACTTATGCTTATCCAAGTGATCTCTAATATTCCTTGCTATAAGAGATTCCATCATTTTCCCTACCACTGATGTCAAACTTACTGGTCTGTAATTAGACATATTTGTTTTATCTCCTTTCTTAAATATAGGTATCACATTGGCTTTCTTCCATGCCACTGGCACAATGCCACTCTCCAATGATTTTCTAAAGATGCATGCTAGGGGCTCACTTAACACATCCTTACATTCTTTCAAAATTCTAGGAAAGACCTCATCAGGACCGGGTGCTTTACTACTTTTGATTTTATCAATTTCCTTTGTCACTATCTCCTTTGTGATCAAGATATCCTTTAATTTCTCTTCATCATCACCCCGAAAGATCATTGACACCTCAGGTATATTTAGAGTATCCTCCTGTGTAAATACTGAGAGAAAAAAGTCATTTAGCATTCCAGCCATTGAGTCCCTATCACTCACTAATTCTCCATTGGAATCTATAAGTGGGCCTATTTTATCTCTAACCTTAGTTTTGTATAATTGATAAAAACTTTTAGGATCTTCCTTTGCCCTATTTGCCACTTTAATTTCATAATTTCTCCTTGCTACTCTAACTAACTTTTTAACATCTCTTGCTAGTTCATTATATCTGTGCCTTAAGTGATCCTCTCCATTTTTTATTTTCCTATAAATGCCCTTTTTAATGCCAATATAATGCTTAATTTTATCTGTCATCCATTTTGGGTCATTATTTTTAGTCCTAATCTCCTTATATGGAATGTTAATCATCTGACCTGTAATTAATTGCTCAATTATTCTTTCATACTCCTCTTCAATTGTAATCTCTTCCTCCTGGTGATTATTGTCTCCACTAACTGATATCATTGAATCTATTCCTGATTTGATTTCATTGCCTGGTTTCTGTACAACTGCCTCCAGGTAAGTCCTTAGCTCATTATAATTTGCTCTTCTAAAGTCAGGAATTTTAACATTGTTCATGCTACTATCAATACCATTCCATTTCATCTTGAATCTAATTTCACAATGGTCACTATTACCCAAATTTCCTCCAATCTCAGTATCCTTAATAACTTCTTCCCTATTTGTCAGAACTAAATCCAGTATATTATTACCTCTAGTGGGTTCATTAATAATCTGCCTCAGAAAATTATCTTGGACAACATTCAAAAATTCCTCAGCCTCCTGATCACCCACAAGAGCTTCCCAGTCTATATTTCTGTAATTAAAATCACCCATTATACACACATGCTTACGTCTACATGCCCGTTCAATCTCCTGCCACAGAAGATTTGAAGCTTCCTTACTAAGATTTGGTGGTCTGTATAATAATCCTATGACAAGCTTGTTTTTACCTTCTTTTACATTTAGCCATAATGACTCTGTGTTATCATCTAATTTAATTGTACTGTTTACACAACACTGGAGATTATCTTTAATATAAATAATAACCCCTCCTCCTCTCTTCCTATTCCTATCTGTATGGAACATGTTAAAGCCCTCAATCTCAACCTCAGGTTTAAAGTGATTACCTGCCAAATCAAGCCATGACTCTGTTATCGCAATTATATCAAAATTCTCTTCACTCGCTAGCGCTCTTAAGAGATCTATCTTATTCCTTATACTCCGACCATTTGTGTAGTATATTTTTAAAGTTTTTTTATTATTCCTATCTTCATTGCATCGTGCTTTTCTATTCCTAGTTATCTGCTCATTCACTTGTGCATTAGTCCCCCTATAACGCATCAGTATGCCCTCTCCCCTAGCTATTCCTCTATCTCTGCATCCCTTCCATTTCCTACACCTGCCCTCTATTCCTGTTATTCCCTTACCTCTAACAGCTTCTAGTTTCCCACCTGTAAGGACCTAATCACACTATCCAGCTCCCCCCATAGAACCTCAACCCCCCGGAGACCCACTGGGACCTGCACTGTTTTCACTGCGTATAGATAAGATCATTAAAAGCCTAAGATCAGAGCCCAATATCTGGTACTTGGACGATAGTTCATTGCTAATACTTCCCTAAAAGTTTTTGATGACCTTCAGTCATCATTTCTGAATTTAACAAAATAGGGTTAGAAATTAATAGCTCCAAATATGAGTTAACTATCATATCAGTGCAACGGAGGGCAATAAAGATTATTCCTTCCCTGAGGCACCTTGAATATATAGATAGACTGAGGGTATTAAATATGTTCTTGTTCGAAAGGTGTGTGAGAGGGGATATGATTGAGCTCTTTAAAAATTTTTCTGGGATAGATAAATTGGATGTTAGCAAGTTTTTTGAGTTAGATGATGGAAATCGGACTAGAGGTCACCACTTGAAAATTAAAAAGCAAGGGTGTAGGTTGGATTTAAGAAAATATTTTTTCACCAATAGACTTTTGGAACAAATTGCTGCGGAGGGTAGTAGGTAGTCCAAATTTAAATGTATTTAAGAGTAGGTTGGATGAGTTTATGGGGGGGGGAAGGTTGTGATGGTTCCTAAGTTTTGTATATATTAATATTGTTTGTATATATCTATAGCTGCATGATTTAGTTCTTGACAAGCCTTGATTGGTGATACCCTTGTTTCTGGACGCAATCCTCTGGATGTAGTTTTCCTGGGAGTTTGGGTGCCTTAAAAAAAGAGGCCATTTGACTCGGATGACCTATGATGAGCCCTTGTGGCTTCTGTCATCTGTTATATTATATTGTGGGGGACTTTGATTGTCTTCCCCTGGTGATGGGGCTTTTTGTGGGTGGGTTTTGATGGATGAGGATGACCTTTGATAGGCCCTTGTGGCTTTTGTCATCCGTGAAATTATGTTATGTTATGATACTCATGCCATTCTTCAAAAAAATAAAACAGTTCTACCCCATGTAAGATTGTGGCTTTGGATGATTTGTCTGTATTGGGATCTCCCATCACTAGGGACGCAATCAGACAGGCTATAAACACAAAACATGAAGCCCTAAAACAAATTATATCCCGCCTCTAATTAATTGATCCACACCCTGGTGATGGTGCTTTTTGTGGGTGGGTTTTGACAGAGGTGGATGACCTTTGATAGGCCCTTGTGGCTTTTGTCATCTGTGAAATTGTTATGTTATGTTTACCTAAGCTGCAGTACATCTTGAGATCCTCTCCCACCAACAAAGAGATGGCATCTTAGGAGTCTTTTGATGACTCTGTGAAAGATCCTGTCTCCAAACTAATCAACATTGATTTTTCAAGGGATTCATGGACCCAGGCAACTCTCCCAATTGGGATGGGTGGCTTAGGAATACGATTGACACAAGATATTGCACTCCCTGGGTACATATCCTCCTTGATTTCAGTGAACACTTTAATGTGAGCTGTTCTTTCACTGGTTACCGGTTTGGTTCAAGTGGATAGGGTGGCTGGACCTATTAGATTCTGGAGGGGAATACTTGGGAAGAATGCCTTTGAGCCTGAAAATGGGAACCGCTAAAGCAGAAATGTTGGGATCTACCTCTCGCTCTCTCCAAACTGAATGGCCTCAAAGAGAGGGCAGATCAGGTTGCAGGACCCTGCCTGCTAGCCGTGGGGCATCCTGATAGTGGCTGTTGGTTATGAGCCATCACAGTCCCATCTTTGGGAACTCACATTGGATCCGGAAACCCTTAAGAGTTGCCATAGCTTTGAGGGTGGGTGCACCAATTTGTGAGCCACATAGGTGTAAATGTGGATCTAGTGTTGATCCTCAAGGTCTGCACCTCTTGTCCTGTCAGCTGGTTTTGGGAAAGATACATAGACACTCTGCCCTCAATGACATATTATGCTGAACCCTGAAAAGAGCGAGATTGACAGCTGTTTTGGAGCCAGTTGGACTTGACTGAGGAGATAGTAAGCATCCAGATGGGATAACAATGTTTCCTTTTAGGAATGGAATGTGTGTGTTGTGATGTGTCATACTTATTCTGAGCATGTTGTTAACAGGTCTATGTAGCTTCAGCTGCACAAAATTAAAAAAGAACAAAGTATTTTGCCCTGACTGAGAGGTTTCTGTTTGAGCCAATAGCCATCGAAATAGGTTCTCTTCTCAGGAAAACTACTGGTGACTTTAGGGAGGGTGGATGGTTCAAACAGACTGTTCAGTGGGGCAATGCAATTAGTATACTGAATGGGATCCGAGTTGCTCATGGTGTTGGCCTGGACTTTGGCCCCTGAGTTTTATCTATACCTTTCTATCTTTTGTAAAAAATAAAGGTCATTTGACCCCATTTTTTGTAGCCAAACCCCATCCAAGGATATGACGCTGGGCTACTTCTATGGTTGTGAGTCAACCTAATATCATCCGGCTATTTCCGGTAAGGGATTATAAAAAAAATAAATATCTAGGACAAATGTGGATACTTTAGCCGCAGACTGACACCTAAATATATAACAGAGCTCTGGGGAACAGCGCCACTGATAAAAGGTTTAAACTCTACCATTTAACATACTATAGTATTTGAAAGCTAGTCACCAACCTAACATACTGAGCATAAAATCAAATGTAGCCCATCTTAAACATTTAAAATGCATCCATCTATACACAATACCTGATATATTGAAGAAAAATAATTCTAGCTTAGTAAGCACATGTGACCTTACACTCCTTTTGTTTCTTATGGTCTTTATGGTAACTTACTTGAATTTACAATGCATACGTGGTTGGTCAATTTGTACTACCTAATATAGTTTTCACTTTATACAAAAGCTTGTTGAGTCGGACTTGAATTTATAGTTTACATGCGTGTCTAGAGATTACAACACCCTTCAGCTCACATTAATAATGTTTAAATAATTGAACTTGTAAGATCACTAGATAACTAAAGATTAAGTGGATATTTATCATAAATACAAGTGTTAGTTTAATAAAAGGCTATAAAATTTTATACTAATACGCTTAAATAACGCAAAGTAGGCTTTTGAGTTAATAGCACTCACTTATCACGATCTGTCTGATCCAAGTAGTTTAAAACTTTTCGGGGGGCGTCACACAGATTAAAGGCTATTTTGATTTTGTTTTAAAGGAATTAACCATCGGGTTTGTTTTTTTACCCATAATAATACCAATGCATGAATGGAGGAAAATAACTATAAGAAGAAACAGAAGATGGAAACCGAATGTAAATGTTCGAATAACGAAAACGACGAAGAAAAAAGTGGTACCATGGCAGAGACCTTAAGGCTTAAGATTAGAAAACGAAACAAACAAACTTAAACACAAGTGATGAGGTGAATAGGTAAATAAAAACTTCAAAGAAACGAACTTATTAATAAAGAAATAAAACAATAGTTTCCACTATGCATGAATTCAAACCTATTCATTTATAATATCATGTTAAATACTATTAATTGCGCCACCGTCCCTATCATTTGGTGGATCCAGTGAACGGGCAATGAAATCTGCCCAAAGATCAGTATAACAATCACTGGAAACCCCTAGAATACCAGGGGCTGGTCCTACTATAGAGGGAAAGGGAAAGTAGTACTTAATTTGGTAATCCTAGAGAATAACGTCTAAATCGAAAGCGCTCTGTTATAAATACTTATATATATATATATATATATATATATATATATATATATATATATATATATATATATATATATATATATATATATATATATATATGATAAATAACACCCACAAGGAAAATGGAAAAACGATTCCGAGCACTTTCGTATTTATTCTAAAAGACCTCTTCATGGAATAACGTAGGTTAGGACAGACAATGTCTTAAATAGTAAGTAGTGGGGGGTTATATTAGCCCTGGATTGTTTAGCCTAGATCCTCTCATATCTAATTATATTAAATCACAAATTAAAGTGTTTAAATAATTTGTGCCCCTATTTAAGACATTGTCTGTCCTGACCTACGTTATTCCATGGAGGTCTTTTAGAATAAAGACGAAAGTGCTCGGAATCTTTTTTCCATTTTCCTTGTGGGTGTTATTTATCATAATTTTGACTCACGTGCAAGTTGTGAGTTTCTTTTCATATATATATATATATATATATATATATATATATATATATATATATATATATATATATATATATATATATATATATATATATATATATATATATATATATATAGCAGGCAATGGCTTCGCTCCTCCCCCCCTTAGGGGGAGATTGCTCTTCGTTGCTAAGATTAAAATCTTTAAAAAAGCAGCCATGGTTAAATTTTTATAAATTTTCTGAACTTCGCCAATTATAATAATTTTAAAAAGGAAATCTAAACTAAATTCCCCCTCCCCCCCCCTTTCAAAATACCACGTTGCTAAAATATAGTTATAGAAGAAGATATATAAAAATAAATTTTCTGAACTTCACCATTTGTAATTCTTTAGGTTTTAAAAAATTCACAAAATTTCGATGCTTATATTTATTTCTGAAGAATATTTTAAAAGAATTATTAGAAATAACTTTGATAAAAAACATAAGTCATAACCAAACTAAGATGAATTTAATATTCAAATACTCAAAAATTCCCCTTCTTAAATTACAGAGTTAGTGATGAAGTGATGATGATTATGATAATGATTATATATATATATATATATATATATATATATATATATATATATATATATATATATATATATATATATATATATATATATATATATATATATATATATATATATATATAGATAGAGAGAGAGAGAGTGTGTGTATGTTACATAGATATCCTGGGGTAAGGATATTTATTCCCTGCAAATTTGGTGAATCTATCACCTGAAAGCAAAGAAGTTATTCTTTAGTCAACGCTGTTAATTTGGGATTAGATTCAAAGTATTTATCTATACGACGTTGAAGATATCTACGGTGCTGCAGTCCATTATTACGTTACGAGGAAGCTTCTATAGGTTGAGTATTTGGTTAAGAAAGAAATTCTTAGATTCGTGGGAGTTAAAATTTTTATCTATATTTGTTTAACCGTTTCCTTTCACGTAATTTGACTGGTTAATCGTGAGATATTTATTGCAATTCATTTTGTCTATGCATTTGATAATTTTAAAAACCTGAATTACGTCCCTTCTTAAACTACGCTGAATTGACGGAAATAGAGATTTAGTTCTCTAAGTCGCTCTTTGTATGTTTTGTTATTTAGACTTGGTATAATTTTAGTAAGCCTACGTTGGATTCGTTCTAATTTCGCTATATATTTCTGCTAGTATGGGCACCAGGCTTGAACCCAGTATTTCATAGGGGGACGGACCAAGGAATTATAGAGAATGATTATGGTATCTTTGGATTTATACTCAAATGATCTACCAATGAATCAATTATTTTATTTGCTTTCTTAATGAATTCTGAACATTGCTGACTGGGTTTTAGGTCGCTCAAGATTGTTACCCCATAGTATACCGGGCATTACAAAAGTACTGTTGCATTCGGTACCTCGCTCTCAACGAAGAACACAGTGATAGTTTTTAATGTGGTTAGACACATTTTTGTTGTTTTAACATATAAACATATGTTGAAATTGTAAGATTAATCAATGCGGCTGACCTCGGCGACGAGCACGCGCTCCAGGAGAGACCTGAAGGCCGCGCACACGTTGCGGACCAAGTCCTTCTTCATGTTGACCCGCACGCGATTGACGGAGGACTTCAGCTCGTCGACGTTGCTGTGCCGGACCGTGAAGGACTTGCCCGCGACATGCGCCCACACGCTGTAGTCTAAGGGAGTGAGGTTGGGTGAATGCGGCGACCAAAAGTACATCGACCAGAAGTTCATTTTGGACCCCAACCACTCTTGTACGGTCTTGACCGTGTGGGCCGGGGCACCGTCCTGCTGAAAAACGTAGTTCGCCTTCTTCTGATCTTTCTCACCCAGGGCAGGACTTTCGTGGCTAAGATGTCCCTGTAATCGGCTGAGGTGAGCCTGTAACCGGCCGCGAATCAAAACTGTAGCATCTTCTCGCCATTCAAAGCTACGACGCCGAGTATCATCACGGAGGTTGGATGCTTGGTCGTGGACACAGCAGACCTTGGAGACGTCTTGGCCGAACCCTAACATCTGGTCTTCCTGCTTGTTGATGACCGGATCGATCATGAAGGTTTTTCATCAGAAAAAAAGGAGAATTCGATTGTCATGACTCTTCAAGTCGTTGAGAAGGCGACGATAGCGCTTCCGACATTGTCCTGGCATACGGTAGGTGAGCTGAGGTCTTGCCAAGCACCGCTTGACGATGTCGGACTTGTGGCCCACCACGCACGAGAAAGCAGAGATCTCGATTCTTTTCACTTCCCTCTCGACACATATGCATATATTGGAAAAGTCGCTTTAATGACACATGCTGGTAAAATATAACTTTAAGTTTGTTTGACGCTATTTTTATATCACACACATAAACTTCTCAAAAGATCACAAAACCGAGTGCAACACAACTTTTGCAAAACCTGGTACTTCATCTTTTAAATATTGTTGTTACGTTAGCGAGTTTCTACTTATCAGTTATTGTTCCGTTTTGTAAGAATAATTAAAGAGTAACGGCAGCGGTTTGGCTAGTTCACTTTAGGCTTCTTTTAATACGCGAGGGGAGATCGAATCCAGCCCAGGTGACTTGTTAACTTAAAGTTTTTTTTAATACATCTTATTACATTTCTTTCTCTACCAATGATACTACTTAACAGCTTGGACAGCTGCCGATTTGGGGCTATCGTTAAGATCTTCTGTAGTGAAGAATGATGCAAAGAATGTGTTTTAGATACAAGACATTCGCTCTTTGTTCGTGGTGAAGTCGCCGTTCTCGTCAGTTGGCGGTCCGATAGTTGAAGGTTTTACTCTCTTTTATTTTATTTAATTATAGAATTCTATCGAGTTGTTTTACGTTGAGAGAGAGAGAAATAAAAAATAGAGAGAGGGGAAGAGAAGAGAAAGAGGAGGAACAGGAGGAGAAAAGAGAAACAGAGATTGTGTGTGTGTGTGTGTGTGTGTGTGTGTGTGTGTGTGCGCGCGCTTATCCACATTTTCGCTTGTTATGTTCTGGAAATCTTTATTTATGTTGTTATAAAGAAAATAGATTCACAGCAGTTATGGCATTTATATCACTCAATAGATATATAAGATTTATATCATTGCTAGTATATATTTCTTTAATTTATAGATATTTATAGCATTCGAGCAAGTATGTAGTATACGCTACTCATCAACATACACTTGATTAGTTTTTAGGCTTCTCACCGCCATTATGCCGGCCTCACATAGGGAGGGAAGGGGATCCTATGCATCTTGCACCAGTACTGGAACAAAAAGTGCGTGTCTAGTCACACGAGCCAAAACGTATTTCCTGGCAGCACTTGTATGGGGTGGTGAGATTACAGAAGGCGCACTTATAGACTCTGCTTAATTCACTATTTTGGGAGCTCTTGATGGCCAAGTCGACTAGGCCACGTGGGCACTTGTCCCAACGATACGTGGAAGGTGTTCACAATTCGCCGCACTGAAGAATGTAAACAAAGATTGCACGAGTAAAACAAACACTCGTGAATAACGGTTTCTCAAACAGCATGATTGGCAAACAACTCCAATCATTTTTAAATAATCATTGCAAAGATACGGATAAAACTGAAAGTAACCAAGGAGAAGTCAACAACATCAAGATGTATTACAGAAACCAGATGTCCACAGCCTATAAAATAGATGAAAAAAATATCAAGGAGATTATTAACCGTAACATCAAGGTTAAAAATCAAATGGATAAAATTCAACTCATCATTTATTATAAAACAACAAAAGCCACAATCTCCTGATGAAAAACAAAAGCTGCCTAAACTCCTCGAATCTCAAGGAAACCAACATAGTTTACGAGTTCACCTGCCCTGATAAAGACTGTAAGCTTTATAACAACCCAAAATATATTGGCATGACAACTACTACACTTTCGAGACGTTTAACTATACATCTACAAAGCGGAGGGCCTAAAAATCATATGGAGAGTGCCCATAATATTAACCTAACGAGAGATATGCTTTGTGATATCACCGTTATTAAAAGAAAAGATGTTAATAAAGCTAGGCTGAACATCTTAGAAGCCATATTAATAAACGAAGATAAGCCGGCTATCAACAGTCAAACGACAAGCTGGAATCGCACATTAAAATTATTTTAAAATCCCACTCACCGAACTGGCCCATTTCCTCTAACGTTATGCTCAACCTAAGCGGAATAAATACCCCTTTAAAATAGTTTTCTTTCATTCTGTCAGATCATCACTCCACTCATTACATCGGTAAAGGAGGCAAGAACATATCAAAACGCTCTGAAGATGATCGAATAAGATTGAAAGCTCAGCACTTTAGTTTGGTTTTTACCAAACACATTCATTTAAAGAGGGAAATACAGGACAAGTGATCCACCATCTACAAGATGGAATAAAAAAGATAGTTAGAAGAAGAGAAAGTTGCCAAAGGAAATTAATTAAGGTGAAATACACAATAGTCTTCAACAAAATTTGCATTCAGGAAAGACTGCTACCCAACTACACTAATACACACACACACACACACACACACACATATATATATATATATATATATATATATATATATATATATATATATATATATATTGTAGCAGAATTGCCCTTTCTGATCACTCCACACACAAACCGCTTTTGTGGTGGTATTCTTTGTGGTAGTGATATACTTCTTTGATGAAGTAGGCTTTGTTCTAAGAGTTCTAATATTGTTATTTTAAAGAAGAGCCGTTAGAAACATGTAAGGATATAGAGAAACGCACAAGAATTCCCAAAATAAACTTATATTTTAACTTTTACAATTTAATACACAGAAATTAACCATTAACCACAGAAATACTCCGAATATTATAATACACAATAATTACTTTAATTAGCTTGCTCCTCTAAAATTGGCTAAATTCGCTACGCACTTCAATATACAATATTTAGGCTTATTGACTCTACTGGAGTTTAAATACCTCAGGAATGTTATTTTCTCCACGACGCGTGCCGACTGGCCAGATGGAGGTGGTCGAGATCACGAGGTATTTTGGCGAGGGTAGCAGATGGGGGTCCACAAGGTATTCAAGGGGGGCAAGGTTTTCAAGGATGAGAACAATCATGGTGCTTTAGGCGGCACCAAGGAAGGCGGGGTCTCTCTGGCGAGAGTAAGACGAACTTGGTTCTTAAACCAAGTTAACTTAGAGTTCGGTGTGATCACCGGGTAACGGGCTCAAGGAGGAGCTTTTCTCCTTCGTTACTTAATTCTTCATGAGCGAGGATTGAGGGGGGTGGGTTTCTCTGACGAGAATAAGTTAAACTTGAATAAGGTAACTTAAAGGTCGGTTTGGTAACCAGGAACTAGCTCGAGGATGAGCTTCTTCTTAGTTCCAGTCTTCCTCAAGGGCGAGGATAACGGAGGAGGGTTTGTCTGACGAGAATAAGATGAACTTGGTTCCTCAACCAAGTTAACTTATGAGTTTGGTGTGGCTACCGGGTAACGGGCTCGAGGGGAAGCTTTTTCCCTCTTCTTTTCTTAATTCCTCAAGGGCGAGGAATTTCCCTGGCTTTTACGATTCACCAGGATAAGAGGAGTCTCTCTGACGAGAGTTTAGTTAACTTAAACAAGTTAACTTAACGTTCGGTTTGATAACCAGGGACTAGCTCGAGGATGAGCTGCTTCTTAGCCCCTTAGGTAGGTAGCCCTGCCTCTCTTGCAGGGTACTTCGTAGTATGGCGACCCAAGTAATCTACCTGTCCAGTCTCGGTAGCCCAATCATAATCCGGGGACTTCGTCACCTGGAGACTGACGTATTCTACCTATCCAGTTTCGGTAGCCCGGGGTCTTAATCCGGGGACTTCGTCACCTGGAAACGGACGTATTCTATCTATCCAGTCTCAGTAGCCCGGGGACTTCGTCACCTGGAGACTGACGTATTCTACCCCGATTTTTCTCTGTGTTTCTTATTTATACATAGTCAACCCACTGGGGGAGGGGTAGGAGGGAGTGGCTCGTGGACAGGTCCAAGAGGGTTCTTATTCCAAACGGTTTTTCTCACACCAAGTCTTACATCGACTCTCGTTAGCCTTCGAGCTTGAGAGAAACGCGTCTCCAATTTCTTACTTGAGGTGAAATTGACTATCACTCTCGTAGGGGAGATCTTGCATTTTAACCTTTAGGCCTTTCATAGCGACGAGTTGCGAGGTGCTGTGGTTACGAGTTTGACCCCACGGTGCCGGGGCCGGATGTTTTTGCAGTAACCATCTCGGGTCTCCACTGAGAGAGAACGGGTGGGTGACGATTCCCATATATATATATATATATATATATATATATATATATATATATATATATATATATATATATATATATATATATATATATATATATATATATATTGCGTTTCTCTCTCTCTTTCTTCAAAGAACAGGCAGAATAGATGCTAGCTCGCAACCTACATACACCAAAACCCTGCTCGATCGTCTTCCGACCCCTAACTTATGTTCGAACTCTGCCAGACGACCCCCAATAGTATGAAATGCAGACATTCTCTTCGTTCACCAGAACGATCAGGTTCCCCATTGGATCACCCACGAAGTTCAATGGGCCGTTGAAGGAAAGATATCATCCTTCTTCGTTCATCTCTGCACTGCGCCCCCATTCGAGAAAGCTCCAAGTTCCGTATCTGAGTACCATTTTTTTTCGAGAAAAATTTCTTGTCCCATTAAATAGAAGCGTCCAGGGACCTTTCTTTATCCTGGTGCGGTAAAGGTCTTGACAACGAGCGGCGATTACAACTCAACGTGTAAGTGATTTAAAGTGTGTAGTGTCGAGACTCCATTTCGCTGGGTAAAAGAGAAAAGCCTCCAGCTCGATCTAAGGCTCATAATCCCAAGAAGACACCGAGAGCTGTTAAAACTTGCGACCGTAAGGTGTCGTTTCACAATCAGAATTGATAATATAGTACCGCTTAGATTTTTAGTAAATTTATGCAGGGTAACTCGACAATATAGCAGGTGATCTGCTATAACTCCACTGATCCCACGCACTTACAAAGCTGACTGGACCTCTTCCCAACTATACTGAACAAAAACTCCAACCTTTCTAATCGTCCAGCTCTGTGGCATAAACAAGGCCTACAACAACAAATGCATCCCTAGCGAAAACATAACGCGATATAGCACAAAGCTCCCCTTCAAACGTAGACAAGTCACAAAAACTAGGGATACTCGAAGAAAACAAAGTCGAACCCCCCAAATCACCGATAATTTTAAAAAAACATAATAAGAAACATGCAATACTGATCCAACAACTATAAAAGCGACACTGGGAACCATTCCCGGACACTTTAAACCACAAAACCGAACAAAACTTCTGAACATTATTTAGAAGACTTACCAACTCAAACAACAGTGTAAAAATACAGATGCAAATCTATTTATCGAAGCGAACACGGTTAAAATAATCAGACAGGCAAGCATCATCATTGAAATTAGCCAAAAATCAGCAACAGAACAATTGAAATCTCACACCGAAGTTCAAACAAACACCTGCACTTACTTTCAATTGACCACAATATACCCAGGCAAAATGCGACATCAATGGCCCGACTCTAGACACAACATATCAAACATTCACCTAAAGCACTTTGATTTAAAAGGCATTAACACCCTCACAAAATCTTCAATCCCCTTATCTCGATATCCATTGTCAAGCCAAACAAACGACCCACTGAGCGTGCATCATAACATCCAATTTCTCTAATCTTACTTCTCAAAAATCAAAGAACTTCTATTACTAACCAAAATAAACCCACTCATCACAACACGGATTTCGCTAACTGTGCTCAATAACCACCGTACTTACCAACATCACTTTATGCATCCAAGAAGTCTTCGACCAACCTATACCCCCAATCAGGAATATAATGGCAATGATCGCCCTCACAAAGCCTCCGGCACGGTGCCGAGACATATCCCCATCAACAAAATACTAAACACCACACTCGACTCCAATTATAACAAATAGCTTTCCAATTTTCTTACACCCGACAAACTCATGTAATAAACCACGGCAAGCTATCATGACAATTATTAAGTATCGAAACGTAGGCTATTATGTCGCTCTTGCAGGTTTTTCGCTCCTGAAGCAATCCGAGGAAACCAATTGAATCGCCTGGTCAGAAAACCCCTAGAGAAGTTCACTCACCTAAACGGCAAAGATGGTTATTTTTCAGTGCATCTAGCGACCAAATTCCACGAAGATAGTGTCGCCGCGCAGCAGCGTTCAAAACGACGATGAAAACTGGAGACATAGAGCAGCAGCTGAACATCGCAGAGGCCAAACAGCCTGACAAAAACCCAGCTGCTTTACAGCGGATACTCTTATCTATATAGTTTCTGGGTAGATTAGGTCTACCGCTTCGGGGTCATCGCGATTTTGGAAACCTGTTGCTCCCTCTCGCAGGAACCGGCGCCGATATAGATTACGGACAAGGCAATCTGAGACGGACTCTAAAGCTGATGGCGGTTTCCAACAATAAAGTGTTACGGAAACATTTAACCTCCACGAGTAGGAATGCAACATATATTTCTCCCCAAACCCAGAATGAACTGATATCAGCCATTAGAACAGTGATTCAAAAATCAATCATTGAAGAAACAAAAGAAGACAGATTCTTCTCTCTTCTAGCGAACGAGATCACAGATGTCTCCGGAAAGGAGCAGTTAACAGTATGTTTACGGTACCTCCGAGGCGGCCAAATATGTGAGCGGTTTCTCGGCTTTGCTGAGTCCCCTGATCTGACTGGTGCAGGGTTGGCTAAACAACTGCTATAAATTCTGAAAGATTCTGGAGTTAACATTAGGAATATGGTTGGACATGGGTACGACGGAGCCGCGTTTATGTCGGGGGGCAAAAGATGGTGTGGAAAAGTACGTGCGTGAAGAATGCCCGTCAGCCAGCTACACGCATTATGTGTCCCATTCGCTCAATCTATGTTTGCTGAAGGCGGGCGAGGTATCAGATATTAGAAAGGAATTGACGTTGTAGTACAAGATTGCGCTTTTTTTCTGTGGTTCAAATAAAAGATTGATCAATCTTGAAGAAGCTATCAAGGAAGAGTGTAATGAAGCCGCCCATTCGCGTCTGGAAGTCCACTGCACGACTAGATGGGTGAAACGCCAGGAAGTAGTTCGCATATTCTAAGAACTACAACCCGCCATCAAAGTGTCACTACGCAAAATTGGCTATGGTCACGCGCAGATTGCGCCGTTAAGGCACTACTATTCTCTTTCGCCATAGACAATGGTGAATTATTGGTCGCTCTAGAGTTTAGAGGTACTCATATCGGTTCTGGAGATCACCAAGCCACTCTCAGTTAACATTCAGGCCGAAGCCCAGGACATAACGCAGTGGACAGTATCTAGGACTGTGAGAAAGTCCTGAGACAAATGCGATTAGACGAACAAATCTTCAGACATTTTCATGCGTGCGCAAGAATTGTTTGGTGAAGAAATCCGCATTCCAAGAACGACTGGCAGGCAGACACTGAGATCCAATCATCCGGCCGAGACACCAGATGTTTACTACAGACGTTCTCTTTTCCCCCCGTACATCGACTTTTGTGTAATCCAACTAGATGAGCGATTTAGATGGCACAGTGCGAAAGCGTATGTGCTCAGTATGCTACTACCCGCATAGTGTCAGGATTCCAAAGATTCTAGTGCCCTCATGGAAGCCGGATAGTTGTACCACCAATTCCTTACAGGAGAACCAGAGTATCTGAATACTGAATTACTGCGCTGGAAAGCGTACTGGACGCGACAGGAGACCACGACATATACACCAGCAAAAAGAGTCGTGGATGCGGTGGTGGTTTCGGCGACTCTCGGAGCTTATCCCATGATTGAAACCCTTTTGCGAATTTTCGCAACTTTGCCGGTGACCATTGCGACACAGGTGAACGCTCATTTAGTGCTCTGAAATTGCTAAAATATAATCTACGGTCCACCATTCACGAAGGGCAACTAAATGGCCTAGACGACCTGTACATCAACAAGAACATTCCACTAGTCCATAGTGACGTTATTGATAAATTCAGCTGAACCAACCGTCGACTGATTTTCAACTGATACAATACAAGTGTAAAATAATAGCGCTCACCCAAGGTAAAATCAAAAGACCGCAAAGAAACTGACCATTGATAAGATTTTATCAATTTCAGATATATTGTATTTGATATATTTGATATGTATTTGGGTGACTAAAATGATACTAAAATCATTCCAACTCCAGGCGAAGGCCTCGCATAAGCTTTGTTTCAGGCCTTCTCCCTTCAACAATCATATTATGTTTGGATATACATTACGATTACTGTATGATTTCTAGATGCATTACCCGAATAGTGCTGCACGATCTATCTCACTAGATTTTAATGGTTCGAAAGCATTTTTGCAATCTGTGCTTTGTTGTAGTTCATGAAAAAGCTTAGTTTGACGATGAAGATTATATTTCATTTCAAAGACTGACCTATATAAGATGTTCTCATTTGTTAACGAACGTTCATAGAGTCTTGTGCTTGTATAGTATTTCCTAATTTAATTTATCATTTTGCTGTGAAATTTCATAACAAAAAACAATTTCAGTATGATTTTGATTCAAAAATGCCTCCAAATCGCTTCTTCTGTAATCTAGTTTTAAAATAAACCCTGGACCCTCCTCTAGTCATGCACTCGCCTTTTTAGTGACTTGGTCAAATATTCCCACCCCCTTTCTACGCGACTGATTGAAAAAGAAACGAAATTGATAATTTGAATGATTTAAATGTAATGATGTGTCATTCTGCAGCCTAAAGAATAAGGATTGTCATTCTGATGTGTGAAAATCTTGCTTGGAAGTTTATAAAATTTAGGATGGATGTTGACTTCCTTTGATGGTCGGGATACGTTCTGAGATATGCCCAGATGCAAGGAAAACGACACTAAATTTCAAAATTTTCTTGGGGAAGGCTTCCCGGGACTCTCCACCGTGGATTCCGCGGTTCACATGCCTTCCCTACTTCAACGGAATCCTAGCTACGCCACTGGCCGTGACACTCCAAGAAATCCCTCCATTCCAAAACTAGGACCCCTCACCTACAAAACTCCACACATACAACACAGTAAAGTATACAATCTTTGAGCCCAAACCATCTCCCCAGCCCCATCCCACCGCACCTCAACCTAGAGGAATGATCCCTCTCACAAAACAAGCGAGTCACGCTGCCAAGACCCCGGGACAGATACCACACAAAACTAAACACCAGCCTGAGTGATTCAGACATCTGCTCTAAAGCCCCTCTCCCACATCGGTGACTTTAGTCAAGATTTACTCACGAACAGCAAATCGTGAAGTGTCGTAACGGTTTTGGTGACAAATCGTGTTAATACGGCGACAAAAAAATTACCTTGAAAAAATAGTGGGAGGCTACGATCTTTTTGGGGGCTAAAAAAAAATCATAGAGTTCCCTGATTTTTTCAACTTCGCAAATGAATCCTCGAATAATCACCGTATCAACCGGCGTATCAAAGCCGGAATATTGCCGAAGTCAGTAAGGCGTCTACGTAAAAAAACAACCGTTAAGATGTCGTACAGCATTACGGCGAATCATTGATGATGTTTCGGCGAGGCATCGACGATGTAGTCTACGTAAGCCGTACGGTTTTAAGGGGCGCGGGGAACTGTAATCATGTATATTTCGAGGATGTATCCGCGTTATATCTGGGATGTATTGGCGATTAATCTACATAAATATGCTGACATCGGCGAGGCGTTTAGGATGGCGCCGCCGATATTACGGCGAGCTTTTTGTCATTTATTCAGCAATTGGCAACTCAACCCACCCGAACGACCCTAAAACTCCGAACCCAGCCGGTGCATCATCCCAGTCAACTCCAAGTGTCGCCGAGTCAATAAGTGCCCCAACTTCGTGTTGTGTGACACTACGCGATGAAGACATGAGCTAGAAGAGGTTCCCACTTGAACCCACACATGAAGAGGAGGAGGAGTCTAAAACGTTGCCTGACGTGCACGTTGTTGATTTGCATGAAGAAGAAAATAGCCCTCAGGAAGAAAGTCAAGTCTTGGAAACAAAGGGGAAGAAGATAAGAGGGACTGGATGCCTGACGTGAAAACAGGAAATTCACGTTGCAGAGTGGTACCCTGTGTATATCGCCGATGTTTCGTAGATTTCTCTTGCGCATACCGGGTATACATCGCAGTCATTACGGCGATGGCAGGCGATTTTTGAGTAAATAATGCGCCGATGCTTTTTGGCGACACATAGACGATACATCGTCGTAATCACACCGGCACCGTAGCATAATCGCCGTTATATCGCCGGTAAAAAAAAAAACCGTTTAAATTTGAATTACCATTCATGCGTGTATATTACGGCGCCGTGTTGTGGATCTATCTGTGGTTATGTCGTAGGCACTGACGATGATTCGCCATTATATCGAAGTGGTGTCTCTGGTATTTCGCCGACGCTACTATTCTTGGTTACTTTCGTCGAATCATCACCGAAATTGGATCTGATTTTTTGTCGTCACTAATTCTTCACTAAAGTCTCCGAAGTGGGAGAGGGGCTTAAATGCACCTAGAAACCAGAGTCAGTTCAACACCGCTCTACAAGATGCCCAACACAAGCACATCGGAGACAACACCTCCAAATAGACGGAGTGCGGATTTCTGTAAGAACTTCGTCTGCTCAGCGGAGATCATCGCAGCTACGGCCCTATGGAGGGATCCTAATCGGGGAGCAACATAAGTAATTATTCTGTGGCACGTTCATAATACTATATGTTCACGGCAAATCATTTATTCTGATTATTGTTTTAGTATAGTTCTACTTACTTTGGCTGGAGTACCATTAACCCCTTCACCAATCATCATTTCTGGAACAAAGTTTCATTTTCAACTATATTTTTTATTTGTTTACTATAGTACTTTTTTTGCTGATTTCATATATGACCTACTGAGAAACAATAGCACATTGGACTACCGAAGTGGTAAACAACGCTCCTGCCAGACGTATGATGTGTCGCGTAAACTCGTCTAAAGCGCAGAATGGCATAAAAACACAGAAAAGGACTTGTAAAGACGTCCGTAGCTGGTTTTTGATATTTAAGAAGTCCAAAAAGTCACATTTAGCGAAAACGTGTGTAAACGTTGTGGTGGAGCAACGAATGTGCGAGTGATTTTAAGGCCATTCTCCACCCCTCCTTTTCCAATACCCTCTCCCTCCCTCTGTAAGAATGTGTGTGAAAATATATATATATATATATATATATATATATATATATATATATATATATATATATATATTTACCCCCCCATATTTTTTGTAAGTAAAGGTCTGTACATACAATCCGTTTCATTTCTCCTTCGATTTCTCACGTCCGAATCAGTGTAGGAAGCGGGTTATATCGATTGGTCGTTTAGGGTAGATTTTCGGCCCACCACAACGTCTCCGCCAGTTAAGGTTTAAGGTATAATAAATTTGTTCAATCAAGCATTCTCCTACCTCTATCTGATTCATGTCACGGAACTTAATAGAAATGTGTAGCAGTTATCCTTCGTTGTGACCAATCGTACTTACCTGTCGCTCCCCGCTCCTAAATATATTCAGAGGCCGAGCTGCAGGCTACCCAGCGCGTCCACGAAAGGAGGATTGTGGAACGTCCAGTAGATACGATGTGTAGCTGTGAAATCAGCAAGTTTCAACTTGACGAATAAACAGTTGCAGACCAAACAGCAGTAGTGGCAGCAGGAAGTAGAGAAGTATGGACTGGTAACCCATACCGCAAACAAAATCCTCATCAGTCCTATGACGACACTATGTTAAGGCGAGATGAGGCTGTCTTTAAATAAGCCTATTTACCACCACTGCCTTGACAGGTCTATCAAGCTACTGGGGTATTTATTTGTGCTCAAGAAACGCATGAGGTACTCGAATGAAATGACCCCCAGTCCCCCGTAGCCCTTAACTGGGCAAGGGGTGCGAAGAATCCCCGGATCCGAATCTAAGATAGGAAGACCTAGCACAATGGAGGTTGTTTCGGACGAGTACGCCAACTGACACTTTCTACCAGGCAGATGATGATGATGAGTTACGAGTGCTCTCAACTACAAGGTAGCCCAAAAGTCTCTCTTCCACATATCCGAAACATTTTAGAATTATTTACTAAGTGAGATTGTTAATTAAAAATAATCTTTTTTTATTTAGTGAATGAATGACCATTTTATTAAAAAATAAAGAACTTTTACAAAATCAATCTCACTGTCGATTAGGCTCGCTCAGCACGCCTGAATTCGGGTTTGAACAGTTATGAAAATCTAGTAGAAAAAGTACATACTGGTGAATCATTGTGAAATCCTGGCCATCGAAGAATTAGTTTCGATATAAATATTTCTCGAATTATTAATGAAAGTTCTCAGTTAATATCAAAATATAATATAAATTTTGTAATTTTGATCATTTTGTCGATCGATTAAAGCAAGCCAATTGGATTCAATTTTCGAACGCTGGTAGATTGACGAAATGTGTGCAGCATTTTAGCAATATTTTGTACTATAAATAATTAACTTGTGTATTATAAATCCACGGTTCCTGATAGATATACACAAACGTCGTGGATAAATAGAGAGATTTTAGAATATTTTTTAATCATTATCGAGCTTTTAAACTTTATTTAGAATGCATACAATTTTAAAGCCGAGTAATACTGCTGAGAACCTAAGCCGAAATATATATTTATTTATATTTTGTAAAATGTAGCAAAAGGGAAGCATAAGAGAAGCAAGGCCTCCTAGGCTATTGCCTTAGAGTGGCCCCAGAGCAAATCGAGGCAGAGGAATACGAAAACATGGACTGCTGTTACAGGTGTTAAGCCACCGAGAAGCACCCGACGCGTGAATGCAAAGAAATAGACGTCACGTGTTCCAACTGTGCCCAGTCTGGTCACGAGTGGAGAAAATGCTTGACTGGGAAGTTAAAATGAATCAACTGCGGAGGGGACCACAGAGCGCTAGCCATGGAGTATCCCATCTGCAAGGAACAGTCCAAAATGGGAAAGGAGGAAAAGGAAAATAAAAAGTCGTTCGCGGAAGCAACGGCTAAGCAACATAATCATGGAATCATGGCGTCGAAGCTGGTGATGCCAAGCGAGGGTAGGGACATAATGGCCATGGTCATTTTTGCTCACTTGGCAAACCTGGCAAATCTCAGCACTTTTGCGGAGGAATTGAACCACCTCCTGCTGAAGAACGGGACTAACAAGAAGCTGTGGTTCCCGCCCAATCCTGCCTCACAAGACGTCCTGAAAATCCAGCTCACCGAAAGTCCCCACGTAGAAGAAAAAACCCCAAAAGAAGAAAAAGCCCAAACGCAAAAACTCGGCTTTTAGTCGAGAGCATATGCGAAAGAAAATAGAAATGGACGTTTGAGGAGCCGTACTCTCCAAAGGAAGTTAAAGATATGTTGTACGATGACGCAATCTTCATTCCTGATACATGTGTCCGCGCCGTCAGCATGTCCGAATACAAGAAAATCAGCAATGGGCATGGATACGCACAAAACTCCTCGACATATATATATATATATATATATATATATATATATATATATATATATATATATATATATATATATATGTGTGTGTGTGTGTGTGTGTGTGTGTGTTAAAGATTAAATTGAAAGCATTGTAAACTAAACTCCTAAAGTTACAAAAGTGTCTTAACAGTGAATATAAGTGTTAAAGTTCAAATAAATAACAAGAAGTCTAACGGTGAATAATAGCATAACTAATTCATTTTAAAGCACGCGTCAAAAGAGTTAATCGTAAGCAGAAAAATTACCATCGGTGGCAAAAGTGGATAAAATAGCAAAAAGACTGATTTTTTTTATAAGGATAATAGTCAATATTTAATTTATACATATTTTTTTAATGTTAATCAACAGTGACAATTAAAAAAAAAACCGACGACTAAATGCGAGAATATATTGTTAACAATACAACTAAGAGATTTGAAATTTATAAAAGCATAGTAATGTAAATTAACATTGTGCAAACAAAATGTAGAAACAGTTTTATAGAAAAAAAACGACGACATAACGTAAATTATCGTTGTAAAAACATAATAATCAATGGCACAACAATAATATGCAATTAGCAATTTAATATTTATTTAAAAAGTAATTGTAATTTTTTGTAAAGTGTTAAAAAATTTTCCTTCCTTCCATCTCTCTTGTACCCCAACCCACGAGAGTGTGTGTGTGTGTGGGGGGGATGGAGGAGCTAACTTTCATCTTTCTAATAATAAAGTTATAGTTAAAGGGGGACTAAGAAGAACCATAATAATGAACTAGCATTGACATCGAAATGTAAACCAGAGATTTTATAGATACATTAATATTCGTTGAAATCCAAAGCCCATACTTGAATCTACCAGCGTTCTAATAACCTCCCCTTCTCGTAGCGTTGACCTGCCAGATGCTGCAGCATCTCGTCCATAAATACAATTATTCTTTTTTGTTTTATATATCTAATCCTTTCCGGAAATCGAGCCCAGGTTATATTAAAATCAACTTGTGTTAAATACATGTGTCCACCCATAGCATATGTAGTTTACTTTAGCCTTGAGGACAGGCTGCGTGCTAGTTTGAAATGATGTAAATGAAATGAACTATGGGGGCAAAATCTTTTTCTTGGAGCTGGAGGAATCTTTTAATAAGACGTTTTCGTGTCGTTTATGAGACGAAAATTGAAATTCAACATAGATAACTGGAATTTTTACTCAAGACAAAAAGGAGATTGGTACAGAGTTCACCGATTGTGTTGGTCTTAAGTGGATCACACGGTGACCTATAAAATAGGTCATCAATTTAAAAAAAAAATTTGAATCTATAATATTAATAATTATATTATAGTATACAAAAGTCGAGACCCGATAAATGTAAATTTATATTTTTAATATAGACATAAAATGCCACTAGTCTATTTAGGATGCTGTTGAATATCTATTGTTGTACACATTATAAATAACAAAAGGAAATAGAAGTATACCCGGCAATTTTATTTTTACTCGTATTTACAAATAGACATGTCAATTCTTCGACTGGTCGGCCACGAGATGGACAACTTTGGTCAAGGATATAATCTTAACTAGAATAATTCAGTCTCCTATTTTAGGAGGAACAAAAAGCGACGTGTACTGTTGTAATAAGTAATACGGCCAGTAGAAGAAATTGAAAACAAAGAACGTTCCGGGAAAAAGTACTCTTGAAATTCTGTCCACAGCACGGGCATATGCGATATAGGTAGCTGGAGGTTTGCCCATACTACTGTCAGACATTTCCTGTGGAATAAACAGTCTTATGTAATTACATTTGAAGGTAACTTTCTTATAATTTTGAAGAACATTCCGCCTGAGGATTCACTCTGTATCCATGAAGGATGTTGAATCTGGTGGAGTGAAAGCGAAAGACATGTTCAACCAATTCTCATTCACTTGAGAAACAATTAAGGGGAGGGGGGTG
Source organism: Ceratothoa steindachneri (assembly GCA_963969495.1). Lineage (NCBI taxonomy): Eukaryota > Metazoa > Arthropoda > Malacostraca > Isopoda > Cymothoidae > Ceratothoa > Ceratothoa steindachneri. Next base: position 22,153,765 of record OZ018332.1, read on the forward strand.
TCCCCAAACTCAGGCATACTCATAAACATGCTCTCAAAGCTGTAATATTCTCTTCTCATTTGTAAATGACCTCTATTCTGCTCTGTCACATACAAGCTTAATACACGTGGGTGTTTCATGCTGTGGAGTCCTTAAAATAGGTTGTGTCAAACACATTTTCAGATCTCTTTTAAATCTTTAGAATTTAATTTCCTAAAGATTTAAAACGTCTGACAGTATCTGAACCCAACTGGGTTCAGAATTCAACTGTGCCATGAAAGGGCTATATTCACGAAACACCATAATGCCATATTCAGCAAAGAAAAACTACCAATCTTGGTCTTGAGTATCATTGCCCCTTCATAGCGACGGGCTGCCATATGATGTAGCATCTCGTCTATCTCGTTACTCATTCATCTTACCTACAAATGCTTTAATGATGCTCTCATATTTGGGCTAATTCATCCTTTCACTCTTTTCCATCTCCTTGTATATATTCATGTCTTGTGTTGATATTTTCATCTGCCGTATTAAACATCTGCAAGTACGCCTCGTACTACCCCACTACGGCAAGATTTGCAGCATCATGCAATGTTCAGCATTCCACTTTCTGTCTACTTGTAGTTCACCCACATACACCCTTTGCACGACTCACTACCGAGGTGGACAGTACCTAAAGTTTCTAAACTTTAAAAAGAGAATAATGGCCTCATGAAACTAAAATGACAAAACAAACTGCGATTATTTTATAAAGCATATTTCACCTAGACAGAAAGAAATTTAGAAAACCCAGAGTCGAATTTCTACAAGAAAATGAATAATAATCTAGGCAAATAAATCTTCGATTTTCATCAATAGAGTTCATCTGCTACAGTGGGACGTAATCAAGTTTTTGTGACTTACTGAACTTGTGTTCGAAACTATGTGAATTTCAGGGTTAAAAAATGTATTTATAAGCTAATAACAAATTCAAGTATGTAAAAATATACAATGAATACTTAGAATACGTAGTTTATGGTCATAGTCAATAGCCACTCAAACATTTATCGGTTTATCCCTATTAAACTCTTTAAGGGGTTTAATTTCGTATCGTTGAGTTATTCTGCTCTTTGTTTTGACTTGTTCTTCGGGGTTTATAATATGCCCTCTTGAATTCAGCATATATGGTTGACTAAAAAGAAATAATTGCATTCTTGCAAGATAAAGTTGAAGATAAGCTACTCGGCGGCCAATTTATAGCTTATTCGTACATGCGTTTGGTTATTCGTATATGTGTTTAGTTACTGGAAGCCGGTTTCGAGCCGGCTATGAACGAAAGCACAATCGCGGCAGAGGAGCTTATCTTCAACTTTACCTCTTGCAAAATATTCTTACGCAGAGTTCATTGTCACATTCGACGCATGGTTTAGATTAAGCCAACAGTAAAGAATATCACGCGCAAAAGAAACAAATAAATATTTCCCCTAGCTTCCACAGGCACAATCTTTGGACAAACAAAAAAATTCGGTTCATTTATATAACGCTATGCGTAAGCTAGGCGCTACCTGGCGTTAAGCCTAGGCAACAGTCAAATATTATTATTTCTCTTCCTTTATTTATTGCGTATTTTTAAACATCAAATTTGATCGGACGAAACTATTCAATTCTGTACACTAGCATGTTCATTTTCACAAACTGACCATGTAAATTAAGTCGGCTTCAATTTATTTACGTTTGTATCTTCCTTGATACTGGATTCTTGTATTCACTTAGGCCGTGTCTCTCTCATCTACTCTCAAATTGGCTTTAATGTGTGCATTGCCTAGAGCGTTTTCATAGTTAAAATTTAATGCAAACAAACCTTATTCTGTTATTCTTTACCACTATATGGTGAAAGTTGAACCATAGCCACAAATATCTTTAAATGAATGTTAATTTAAGCAGTTTACATAATTCGACTTTCTTAAGAGATGATCGATTGAAATGATCATAAATAGCAGTAACATTTTAACTTCTTTGTTAAGCAGGAAACATTTATGGTTTAATGCAAGAAGTACATGGACACCTGAGATTTTTGAGGTAGCAACTTTATTTAGAGTCTGAGATAAATTTATGAACAAATTAAATTAATCTACGGTAAACATGAAGATCGGCGACGCTCCCGAAAAGTGTATTTTTTTGGCGAGTATGTTTCGTTCCCCCGCGCATGCATATTCAGGCGCGTTTGGTTAAATAAAACATTAAAAAAAAACCGTTAGGACATTATTCTATAAACAATTATGATTGAAAACTCAGGATCATCGTAGGGGGGTCCCCCCGCAGTGACCCCCCCCCATGAGCAGTCCCCTTGAATTTACTCCAAAAAGATGAAACATATTGGAACTGGGACGAAATATTTTTCGTCCCATCGTTCGCGCCGCCGATCTTCATGTTTACCTAATCTACTTTTACTTCCGCTGAATCCTTTTAGCTGTTTAAGAAAAAGCAATTCAGCTAGCTAATAAAGTATATTTTTGGATTGCAGGTACTTCCCGTAGGGACAATCCAAGCCCGCCCATAGGTCGATTAAACTCTGCTCTCCTAAAGGAATCAAAATTTCATGTGAAATTTTCGCGTTTGGTTCATTTTCTAACACAAAAATGTGAATGAAGCACCCGGATATTATACATTATAAAGGCCAAAAATTCAGGCGGTTTTATTTTGAAATTTTAGACCCTGCGTTCACTTCAAGTGAGTTAGGTAACAAGTTTAATTAGTATTTTGAAAATACTAATTAACGTGTTATTGACTTTTTTATTATTGTTACCATTCGCTCCCACAACACTTTAGCCATCTTGGATATTTTAACAATGAGTGTTTAATTTTAAAGTAATAAAAGTCCTTCAAAGATTTTAAGGTCACTGATATAATGTATAATTATATATATCCGCATCTGATTGAGATTTCATTTTATTAGTCATCTATAGATTGTGATTCAGCCAACGCCATTTTAGCTCCAACCTCTGTTTAGGTTTCTAGTCAAAATCGCCCGGTGACGGCTGTTTAAAAAGCTAGAATCTCTAAATAATTTTTTGTGTTGATACATTCTAGTAATGTTCAAATATTTTGGCTTAGGTGTAAAACTAAAAAAAATATTGTTTCATTAGTAAGTTGTACCCGTTAAGTTTAATTGGATTGGATTGGAGATGTAATGAATTTGAAAATCGAAAATGTGCTAAATGAATCACTTACAAACTGTGCAATTTTGCGTGAATCTTTTTCAAATTGAATCTTTTTGTTGGCCAACCAGTTGGCCAAAGTAAATTCCAGGAGAGCCCCAAACACCATAATCATGCACATTCCAATCCATAAATCGATGGCCTAAAAAAAGTGAGAAAAAAATTAGTCTGACAAAATACTTAAAAATCCCAAGTAACTCTAAATAATCAGGATAGTTGTAACCCCCCCCCCTGCAATAAAAGTGATTTAACTCAGTACCAAACTCATTGAAGTGAACAATTCCATCTTCTATGTTACTATATTATTTCTCATATTTAAATAATAGCGTCAAATAAATTTACTGTAATTAAGTACATAATCCAATCTCTTTCCTTGCAACCTTTCAGAGAAAAGAATATACACACAAACAACCTTCCCTCCCAACATTTAATTTCCGCGTTACTTTCGAATGTGAATCAAAACAAAGACAACAAAACTCCTGCTAGCATGCATTCTAGTACCAGTATTGGCCGCGATAATTGGTTTTACAGGACCAAGTGAAAGTTGAGGTGCAATGAGACGCAACTTTAAATTCACGCGCAATCTCCCCCACCTTCTTTGCCATGTATCCTGAAGTGTAGTCAGAATAGAGAAGATCGAAACACCAGTTTGGTTGCTCAGTCTAGTAGATAACCTTTTTCCCCTCATCAACTTGCTCATTCACCGCAATCCATACATGCCCGTGAACTTAGCAGAAGACAACATCGACGTTCTTCCGGCATCGCGGATACTGCGAACCAGAGGATGTGAAGATTTTGAGGTCTCGAGGGCAATTGGCGTCTGTAAGTCAATATGGATCAACAAACTGTTTTCGAGACGGGTACGGCACGTAATCTTCCGTACCGAGCGGTTTGTGGCAAATAACTCGACCACGAAGAGAGAAGCAATCTGTGCATACTGGTAAGAATCGAGTATGGCAAGATACATAATCCAAGAAGTGCGAAAGTAACATTTTCCGCTGTCGTGGAAGCTTTAGGAGCAGAGGCGTGGTTCAAACGTTCAAAGGAGATACTCTCCAGGGTGGCGTCTTTGGCCAATTCATTACACCACTGGTCTGAGAGTTAGATAGAATTACCAAAAGAGTTTTCTTTTAGTGAACCCAAATGGTTTAAGGTTTCTCTCGGCAGAATAATCACATTTGATATCAGCCGCTGATTAAATGAAAATCTTTGGTGACTGAGGCAAACGCCAGTCCTCTATGTACAAACGCATCATCCACCAAGCACAACATAAAGCGAATAACCTCTTCAATGGGTTGACAAAGAAGCGTCTCTATTTCTTAAAATTCTATTCTCTCCTCTGTGGCAGTTAGTGAGGGTACAACCGCTGAAACCACACAAAAGCACATGTCTAAGCTAATCAAAACCCAAATAAATATAAAGAAAAAGACCCCCAAACCAAAAAAGACCCGCCCCCTCGAAAGTAATCGACAACAATCTATGACGAATAAAGATCTACAAAGTAAGTTCTACATGCTGGAAGGAGACTCTAATTCCTCACGGCCTCGAATATGCATTCAGTTTAAATAATTATCTGGTATGGAGGAGCCCCCCCCCCCCGCCCTCCTCCCAAAATTTAATCATGCTAAAATCCGGTGTGCAGGAGTTCCTCACAATGACTCTGGACAGACGGTAGCGCCAGCTCACGTTGCAGTACTGGGAATGGTACTACTCAGAAAGCCCCGCCCCCCAGTATAAAATTCAATCAAAACGTATCTTACTGTATTGGAGACTGGGTAATCTTGGCCAAAAGGTTCCGAAGAATGTGACAGATAAAAAGGCGAAAAAATAAACTGATACCGTCAAGGCAACGGGAAAAGTCAATGCGCAATGGCTCGTAACAGTAGATTCCATTTTACCATCTCCCATCTTATTTACTATGCAGTTCGAAGGGATGACTTGATTCCTGCTATTTTGTAAGAGTGAGGAAGATCAAAACGCCGCTCCGGTAAACAGTCTGAGCATATAGTCTGGTACTCTTATCAGTGTGCTCATTTCCATCAATTCTTAAATGTCCATGAACCCAGCAGAAGATAATCTCGACATCCTCTCGATTTGTAGCACTCAAGGTATCACGGGTACAGAAATTACAACTTTTAAGTTCACTTAGCGCTCTCTGTGAGTCGCTATGAATTATAAATCAATCTCCGAAACCGGGGCACGGAAAGCACTTCCCAGCACCGAGCGGTGTATCACAACCAGCGTTATCGTGAAGGCAGAAACTGTACGGAAGAGATCTACCGGATTCAAACAGGGGAAGATGGCATGGAAGCAAACTCAGCTTTCAGACATGGAGTCATTCGTTTTAAACAACACGGCTCCGGTGTGATACGATATGTGTTCCAAGAATTATGAACCTAATATTCCAGGTGATGCAGAAGCTTTGGGAGAAAAGTCGGGGAGACCGGGTCGAGTTACGCCAACCTCTTTTAGTTTACTAGCTCTAAACCAGAAAGTCTTAGGGCATGATTGGCATCTGCATAAACACCATCATGATTAACCACGGAGGAAGTGAGAGCCATTGGCGACTTGGGGAGACGCTGAACCTATACTTATAATCGCATAGTGAAACTTTGCATGACATAATGAGAGTGCCATCTCCCCCATATCAAGAAGACTCTCTGTTGGGGTCGTATGGAAGGCACCGGTCACCAAGCAGAAACCATTGCGGTGGATCAAATCCACAATATAGAGCGGACTCGGGGAATAAAGATCGCTTTCTGAGTCTAGCTTGGAGCGTATTGAGGAGTGGTGGAACGTTGGAAGTGTAGGCCTCCATTTGCACACAAATCGGCATCAGGGAGCTGCCTATGTCGGAAGCCAAATTGAAACTCCTCGTGTGGGACCAAAACCCATCAAGCCCGTGCGTGCCGGCATAACAAAATACGCGGTTTAGAATTTGTTGGAGTTTGTGCTTTAGTTAAGGTATCTGAACAGTACCAAAAGAGAACGAAATTCGTTTGCGTGGAGTTAGATCATCTTCCGGAAGCACCAAGGTGATATCGTTGATATTTAAGGCAAAGTGAGTGACACTGAGGACACTTCCCCACTGGCTGCGGAACGCTCCCTTCCTGTCCTGCGGGCCTGGAGAAACGACAATCTCGTAGGAACTGAGCAAGAAATATTGGGAGGCATCTCCTCGACCCCTTAGAACTGAGGCTCTTAATCCTACTGAATCGATACGCGGCATCATAGGCCTACTTCTGATTGAGGAGTATCATTCAGAAACATCAGAACGCCTGTGTTTCTATCACAACATTTTCAATAACCTTTGCAAGAGAAAATCCAAGGTCTTGGTGCACGATAGACTACAGGTATAAACTACGCATGGGTAAAAGTTATGAGAATTTAGATCAAGAGAACGAAAGTTATCAGTAGATATCATCGGATTGGTTCTAAATATGTTTATATATAATGATGACCTGGTCTTAGTCGCTGAGTGATAGATATTTGGAAATGTTCGGTGTATCACTAAGAGATAGAGGGCGTGAGAGGAGTGGTCTAAAATTGAATGCAGTAAAGATTAAGATAATGATATTTGGGGGTGAGAATTGGGTGGAGTGAAAACCGAGTCTGTGGTGTTACCCTTGAACGTTTTAATTACACAGGATGAATTATAAGTGATAATGGAGCAGGTGAAAATACTGCAACCACAAGGTTTAAAATAGTAAGAAAGTCCTTGGAGTGATTAGAACGTTAATGAATGGTACGGGTTTGAGTGTGGACTGTGCCAGGAACCTTTATGAGAGTATGCTGGTGGCAACGTTGGTGTATGGGAGTGAGACTATCGTATGGAAAGATCTCAAGTGAGAGCAGAGCAAATAGGCAACTTGAGAAGGATGTTTGTTGTGCTGAGGTAAGAGTGAGTGAAGAACGACTGTATAAGTGGTATCGATGGTGTGAATGAGGTTGAGATTGAGAGTGCTCTGAGGTGGTGTAGGCATGTAAGAAGAGATTGAAATAGACTTGTGAAAAAAAGTTTAAAAATGAGTGCCAGGGAGTGGAAAGGGTTGGATTATATGAGTGTTTGAGAGAGAAAGGGTTGACTGAGAAACTAGTTGGTCATATTGTGTAAGGTATAAGTGAATGGTTGGAGTTTATGATGGGTGTTTTTTGTTTAGTATTATACGTTTCCTGTCCTTACCTTCATGTAGGAAACCGGTGGGAGCTGCTGGCGAATTCCCGAGGCGAGGGTAGTGAGGGTCAACAGGGTGGTAACCCCAAGGGTGACTCGACCAGGTACTGCATTGGGTTCTATCCAAAAGGAGATCCAAGACATCGACACGATCAGAATAGTAGGAACATAAGTTTGGAGCACATGGTAACCATTTTGTCGACGCAGAGTAAACCGAACTGTCAAACCGCTGAAATTACCTGTCGAGAACATACGAAAATGATGATGATCAACAAAAAATCTATCAGAAAAGCCTTTGGTTTGTGTACTTTTATTGCTGAACTGCCCACATGTAGTGTGTGACATTTCTTGCAGTAACAAAGACTATCAAATATTTATAAGGACATACCTTACTGCTGCAGGTCAACTTCACCTTTCCCCATGTATCTGACAAAGAAACCCTCTTTATATGCTCAAAAAAAGACCGATTCTCCACTTGACTTGTGCACTCTTAGTATCTATAGTCATCCTCCCCTGTTCTTTCCATCTAGTTGGTATATTTATGCCTCCCCACCCTCTCATCATTAGGCGTTGCATCATTCGATTTTGAACACCCTGCTGGTCTCCTAATTTAGAGAAAACCGGCCTGGACCGAAACGATCGGGCAAGGTAACGTCCGATATCTCCAGCACGGATATTTGATCACTGGTGTCAGTAGAGATACTGCCATGTTTCCTCCTCCATTATTGATGAGATCTTCCCGTCTGGTTTCAATGCAGGACACAACTCTGAATTCAATCTCTTGAATGTAACTGGTCGCCTTCATTGAGCTGCTATGCCTGGTCAGCCTTCTAGATCTTCTTGATCTTTGGGTAGCCTTTCGCATTGGCGATCTCTTCTTCATCGCCTTCTGTATTCACTAAGTTAGTGATACGGTTCTTGACTTGTTATGTTTGTTCTTTAACATCTTTCCAGTCATCCTGTTCATATCGGGAGTGACATAAGTAAGCCAGCTGTGTTTTGAGGGGGTTTCACAAGGCTCTGTCCTTGGTCACTTGTTTATCTATATACTTTACCTTGGCATTCTCATGCCTCATCTCGGTAATTTAAATCGTGTGTCGATGAAATGCAAGTCTACCCTCGTTTGTTGAGACTCTTCGAACGCTCTTAGAATTCTTCTCTCCGCCCTTGATTAATGAATGGGTCTCAAACAACTTTCTGAGAGCCATGACAAAGCTGAAGAGATGTTGCCAGGCATTGCTTCGGGTGTTGTTCCCTGTACAAATATTGCTCTCTAGTCCTCGGTGGCTCCTAGAATCCCTTTAGTGAAACTACTGCTAAAAGTCTTGCTGTCAACTTCGAAAGTTACGATCTCCCAGAACTCGCGTGGCTAATATCTGCAAGTGTCCTGTCTGCTTCCTGCGTAATCTTAGCCGCATCCGCTCCCCTTCCTCGGTAATCCTAGCCGCATCCGCTCCAACTTCAACCACCCTACTTTCAAGACTGACATTTCCTACTGTAACTCCCTACTCCACCCCGTCCTCTTAAAATTAATAAAAACTTTACAGCCCACTGTTCTTCTCTACTAGGGATCCTGTGACATCCTCTTACCTATCTTCATCTTTGTACCAATCTAGGCTCCTAAGACCTCAACGTTCCTGCCCTGCCCCCTTATTGCCTATTCCTCGTAGTCGTCTGTGCTGTATGGGTGATCGTGTTTTCTCGACACTTGCTCCTAGAATGTGGAATGATTTGCCCGGTGCTATACGCTACTCTCTCCCCCCTCGATGCTTTGATGCGTGGTTTGAAGACCAGCCTCTTTCCTAAAGTCACTATGTGAAGCCATGCACCATTGAAGAGCGCAATACAACTATAACTATTGTTATTAAAGGAACTAAATTTCATTTATGGGCTTTCAGGAGGCCCAAGACGTGACGACTTGCTGTTTATAAGTCGATGGCGGCCATTCTCGGGCAATTGATTGGGCAAACTACCCTCGTTAAATACCCTATGAGAGGGGGTGGGGGCATAATCAATTTAGTGCTGAATCAACATGTTAGTGTGACCTTTCATAACTAATTCATTCCGTAGCTTCTTTTGAAAGTTATAAGGAGTACAATTATCTGAGTACTGCCAATCTTTTATTTGTTGATTTGATTGGGAGGCAGGGTGGGGGGGCTATACCTTAGGGAATGGGTGCATATTATAAATAAACCAAATAAATGTTAGATTTGGCCTGAATGAAAACCAGAAAATTACGTGATGATTAGCAAAACATGAATTGGACTCACGCACATTCTGTTTCAACGTAACCACCGAAGGCATTGCCACCATGAATTATTTGAAAGGAGAGTTGTAAGGGAGAGAAGTTTGGGAAAGGTGAATTTGTGGAAGGTTGAGAAGACTAATTGGATCTCTAAGGATTATGGGGTGGCAACGGCCCGAAACCGCACAAGAATGAACCACGATTGCCACTATGATGTAGTACACTTAGAAATGCGTGCATCACGTATCAAAAGGGGTTGTAGAAAATTACACACATCACGTATGAAAAGAATTTTAACGTAAAATGAGTTGTGGTAATTACGTGCATCGAGTATCAAAGAGATTGGGTAATTACATGGATCACGTATCAAAATAGATTATGGTAATTACATACATCATGTAGCCACATAATTATGGTAATTAATGCATCACATATCAAAAGAGTCGGTTGATAATTACTTATATGCTGGGGGCAATTGCATGTAACACACACCAAAAGTGGTTGTGGGTAATTTACGTATCTCATATCAAAAATGTTGTGGTAATTACATGCATTACGTATCGAGAGAGGCTTGTGATAGCTACAAGTACCACATATCTAAAGAGGCATGTGTTAAATTCAAGCATTTACTACCCCATTGACTAAGCGGTGATTACATGCATGGTGCATCAAATTATTCATGTGGTAATTACACGCATGTTAATCACAAAGAGTCATTGGTAATTGCATATAGAATAATGTAATTATTTGCAATTGCATGCGTATGGTATCGAAAGAGTCAAGTCACACTTACAATTATGAGGTATCAAAAGAAGCCAGTGGTAATTACATGCACTAAGCATTAAATAAACATAGTGGTAATTATCTCTATGACGTGTAAAAAGACTAATGAGAAATACATACGTGACAAAATTAAAGATGCTTATGGAAATTACATATGTTACGTATTAAAGGGATAGTGATTATTACATGCCTTATATGTAGAAATATACTAATGGTAATTGAATGGTGACGTAAGAGAATAGCAATTACATGTATTCTGTTATTAAAAGAGACCACTTGAAATTGCATGTATGATGCTATCGGAAGATGCTTATTGGTAATTGCACCATGTCGTATAAAAATATATAATTGGTAATTATTACATACATAGCGAAACTAAAAGTACATGTAATAATACTTGAAGTGTCTCCAAAGAGACTTGTTGTAGTTACTTGCTTGGCATATGAAAATAGGTTAGTGGTAGTTCCATTCGAGCGCAGCCAGAGGTGTGCACTAAATACATTTAAAGTATTTAAATACTAAATATGCAATACATGAGAAAAATGTATTTAGATACTAAATATATTTGGAAAATGTATTTAGTATTTAAATACTAAATACATTAAATGTATTTAGATACATTATTAAATACATTTCAAATACATGATATATAATGACAATCGATGAGTACCATTGGTATCAAAACAAAAAAATATTCATTAAAATGAAATTGTATATTATAATTACTAATGTAGGGTTTAATGACAATTGGACTTAGTTACTACAAAAAAAATAGAAAGTTCCATTGAATGAAGTTTCAGTTAGCTATTTATATCAGCATTACATTTAAGTAATATCAGTTGCTGAAATGTTTCGTCAGATAAAGAACTCCGTTTTGGAGATAAGGTCAATCCTCCCAAAGAGAAGAGCCATTCCACAGGGGCTGACGACAGAAGGGTGGTTTGTATTTAATAAATAACTTTTTTATGTTTGTATATCTATCTAAACTTTGAAGTGTTTTATTTGAATCCTGAAGGTAAATGAACAATTCTAAATCTACGGTTGATCGTGTTTGAGTGGGTTTTGTAAATCCAAAATAATCGTCACTGTCTGATACACCACTGGGTGATTCAGCTTCGGGTTCCTTTGCTAAATTCTCAATCACTTGAATCATCATATTTTTAACAGTCTTGGTGGCTTGAACTGTCCCATGAAATACTAATATCTAACCAGCAGAGTTTGAAGAATGGAAGGCTTGTTGATGCAATAATGGCATCTGTAACGGTGGCTTCATTTGTCAAGGTCAAATAAGATTGGTAGCACTTTGCAAAGCCCTTAGTGACTGCACTTAGAAGAAGTTGGCAAAATTTCAGAGAACGTGACTAAAGGCTCTTCACCTTTTTCTCCACAGTCAGCAAGGTAGGGAGCAATTCTTCATAAAAACAGTTTTGTTCTCCCTGTAGGCGATCAATTGCCCCTCAATAGGACCCAAAACTGAGACATACTCACCAAGAAATTCAATTTCGTGACTTCTGAACCCTGGGAAGTTCAAGGGACGTCATGATTTGATGTAATTTGTCCTTGTGGTTTAAAAGTAATGACAATGCATCCAACAGAGAGTTCCACCTTGTAATGCAAGGCACCTTTAATGAGCAGTTGATAACAGTTTTGATAATCTCTGCTGATTTTGGACGACCACTTTTGTTCCATAATGCTGAGCTTTATCCCATCGCGGCATGATTGATATTTGTAAAAGAAGATATTTTCAGTGCCTGTTTTGCATCAGTTGTGGCAACGAGACTGAGTGTGTGTGAGCACAGCGCACATGCTTAGGTAGGCTGAAGCTGCATTGGTCAGACGAACGGTCTTCTTCCTAATCTAAGGCACTTCTCATTAATAAACTATTCTCCAGCTCGTGCTCACGCTGATCTTCTTCACCTACCTGGATTTCATCTTCTGAATCTGTGGACACATTTGCACCGGTGACTCCAAATTCCTTAAACGCTTTAACAAAATTAGAGCCGTTATAAGTGACGGTGCTCGTGATTTTCTGCAGGGGAATATCGTATTCATTGATGATATTCTCCATATGTTCAGCAATCTTGATGTAGCTATGTTCTCCTTTGAAGCGACAACATGCCAATACTCCACTGTGACGGACAAGAGCATCTTCCTCAAGATGAAAAATAATGAAATAACGGTCCAATGTTTGTCTCATAAATGTTTCCATAAATTATACATATTAATATAATCGACATAAATTCCCCCAACAAATAGGTCTGCTTTCAGCCAGGAGCTGATAACTCCCTAACTGTAAAGACATTTTCAATTTCATATTTCACAAATAGCAAAACCTTAACATACCAAATGTACTGTAACGCCCAAAAAACTACAGTGACGAGTTGACCAAATATCTGCAGTAAGATAGAAGTAAGAGGTGCTGTCTAGTTTATTCTTCAGTAGAGCTCTTGTCACTTTCTCTTCTTCTATAAGATTTCGGCCTTGCGCCCGCCTTGAAATGACGTCAACTGAAGAATTTAGACCTGCGGTAATGGAATTTGATTTTTACAGTGAAATGAGAATATATGGAATGCATATAAAAGTTTATATACAAAATGTAGCTTTATGAATATCCTTTAATTCATAAATATATTATTAGTCCTTCATATTCAGAATTACATAATAAAATATTAAATATCGGTATTGTTAAGAATATATACATTATCAAGCTTTACTTCCTACATTTTTGACGGGCGTGCATACTAGTTTTGACATAATGTTATACAGGTATTGCTACTATAACGAAATACATCGTTATAGGAATTCATCTAATAACTACCTATAATCGATCAATAATTGTACTAATTACTCAAGAAAAAAATTTATTCAATAATATCTTCAATTAAATGATAGCGCGCTTTAATAATATATGTATGTGGATTCTCATGAAATTATTGCAATATATTAACCTCTGTTGTTTGTATATGTCTTCATTTATTTAATTTCGTTATATATCATACGTAGTGACCAATGATCCGAACGCTTTATTATTCGGTCGTTATAAAAGCTTAACCTGTACTATTAATACTATAATTGTAAACAACATTTGTAACTCAGAAGTCACCTTTAATTAATCTCAAAAAAAGCTGGTTGCTTCATGGTTGATATGGGATGCACACCTTGTATGATAAAATCTGCAATCAGCTTATCAGCAACATATGTTTTGACCTTCTTAGTATTCACCGAAACACACTCTGGTAATATCTTTACTTTAACACCGCTGCATGAAGGACCATCGTCTAATACTGAAAATTTTCTCTTTGAATCTTTTCTTCCTTGAGCTGTTACGTAGTTATCCGCTTTTTGCACCAAAGTAGGATGCTTTCTCTGTTGATAAATCTACATGATCAGATAATTGAAGGACATTTGTTTCACGTTGCCATAATTCACGTTAAATTCAATCAGCATATACTATAAATAAAAGTATTTTAAAAGGAAGCAGGTAGGTTAGTGCATGGTAAACCTACGCTACTTAACATTATCGTTAGCTACTAGCAATTTTGCCATGTTTTAAGAATAAGAAATAGTGAAACTTGTCAATTCAATTAAGTATCATATAATTAGCTTTAATAAATTCTTACCTTCAAATGAATTCGTAGATTGGAAGTAGCATTGCTCGCTGCAGAGATTTCGCCATTGCATGATGTACATACACACTTGACTTTTTTTCGTTGGAAGATTTCACTCTAAAAGATTTACTATCTAGTAAAGGGTGACTATAATTACATGATTCTTTATCTTCCTCGTCTTTATTATTGTCTAATCTCTCCATTTCACACTCTTTCGAAGAAGCTGAAGTTGCCGTGCAGCAGTTGAAATAACGCTGAACGCTCTCACTATAGAACCGAACACAACTGTGACCGTTTGTTAACTGAATTTGAACTGATGCAAGCAATCTTCCCTCACCAACTTACGCACTCAACCATTTGTGTCATACAAGTTGCGACAAGCTAAAACATGCACTACACATTCTTAACCGCTAAATAAACCTATTATCAGTAAAGTATTTGGAAAAAGTATTTAAATACTTTCAAAAGTATTTAAATACATGATTTCAAATGTATTTACAAATAGAGTTTTAAATGCATAAATGTATTTAAATACAAAGTATTTAAATACTGCCCACCTCTGAGCGCTGCAAACGAGGCAAGTAGGAATTTCATGCATAACGAGAGCAAAATAGGCTCTTTGGTGATTTTCCTCTACTTTCCAAAGCAATGGAAGGGCATAGTATACTTCTACCATGCGTTCTATTGTTATTTAATCTAACCTTGGAGACTACAAAAAGGATAAACGAAGAGCGTTAAAAAAATAAAGGAGAGACACCTTCAAGGGCGACCTCGTCCAACCTTGGTGCCGCAGAGAGCGAGGGGAGCCGAGACCTCGTTCGATCGGTGGAGGAGTTTCCGTTCCACGAAGCGCAAACAGTATGAAGGTGGCCTCTTTATCAATCCTTGTCCGAGAGCCACACCAAAGCGGTTCTCACTTTATATATTATAGAAATTAATTCTAACTAAATAATTAATTATAAGAAAATAAGATATTGGCATATGTATCCATGTAGAGTTTAATATATTTACTACAGTTGCATTTTATGCAAACCGTTTTTGTAATTTCTTCACGCCCCCCCCACCCTCCCAAACCTTCACAAAACAAGTCTTTCAATATTTGTTTTTGAAGCAAACAATCAATCAGGAAAGAAATGCTAACATAAACTCTCATATTTATTAGGGGAGATAAGTAATCCGAATTGCTAGGCCACGCCTACTCTTTACTGATTGGTCCCCTAAATTTAGGGAATTGGGGGGGGGGGAATCGTTTGTCACAGAGCAACTGCCCGCGATTGTACAAAACTGGCCAGCAAGGGTATTTGAAGCCTCCAGAAAGACATTTCTAATTTTCTACAGAGTACAGGTACTCAAACGTATAAGTTTGGACCCCGTATAGGGTTCATATCTAAATAGAGTAGAACCAAAAAAATTACAAGTTGAACCCATTCGTGGTTGATATCTGAATGAGGCTGAACTTGATTTATTTAATATCATTTTAATAGGCCTGATTCCAAATAGTGATCGGAAAGGACTCACCTGTGGCGTATTGGAAGGTTTTGTGCTGAGTCTTGTAATCCAAAAGGTCGAATTCAGGAATTTCAAGGTCGTCTGGTAGTGTGATTGGGTATGTGTCGTTCCAGTGGTATTGGATCACATCGTCAGTGTTGGAATCTGTAAGAGGAGAACCATTCGAATGGTTTAAAAGAGGAAATAAAAAAAAATATCTCTTCCTTTTACATCGCTAGAATTTGAAGAATATATGTATTATTTAATTTATATTTAATCCTTTACGACCCATCACTGTACACTTACGTTAAAACATTTGTAAATTCTCACTATGAAAAAATAACCAACAATTTGGCAACTCACGATACAATGACGTCATTGCACGAAAAGGGCGGGCGTCAAATTTTTAAACGATTAATCTTCGATTGGATTTCATCTAGCTTTTGATAATTGGTCCTAACATTACTATTAATAAAGCAAATTAACGAAAAAGCTTTTCAAACGTAATTACAAGGAAATTGACGTCGCCAAATCGATCTCCCGCATTTTAAAAATAAATTTACAAGGTTGGTTCGATCCATTTCTATCATCCAATTGTATTCTCTTAATTATTATATCAATTATTAAATGGGAATGCAATGACCGATAGAATATTAGGGTAAATGCCAGAGGGCTCACAGTCAACCTTCTGTTCTTCACCCGCGGCCTAGAAAACTTCGTCTGGATAGAAGGAATTATAAAATTACCAGCAGATTCCGTTAAAAAACCTTACCTAACCAGACTATCTACCGGAAGATTTGGTAAAAAACTTAAGCTAACCCAACGCAACCTAACTTGAACTTAAGCTAACCCAATCTAACAAAGTAATTCAACTTAAATTGCCCTAAATTAACCTAACCCCATCCTTGACCTTCCTAGCCTAAACCTAACCTGAATTAACTTAAACTCACTTAACCTAAATCCATCCTAATTTAACCTATAAAGCGACCTCCTCACATATTCAATTCCCCTTACGAGCCTACCCTAATAATCCGTAGCATGAAAAATTTCGAACCTACCCAAATAATCCGTAGCATGAAAAATTTCGAGCCTACCCTAATTATCTGGAGTATGAATAATTTCGAGCTTACCCTAATTATCCGGAGCATGACTAATTTCGAGCCTACCCTAATTATCCGGACCATAAATAATTTCGAGTCTACCCTAATGATCCGGAGCATGAATATTTCGAACCTACCCTAATAATCTGGAGTATGAATAATTTCCAACCTACCCTAATTATCCAGAGCATGAGTAATTTAGAGCCTACCCTAATAATCTCGGGCTTGAATAATTTCGAGCCTACCCTAATAATCTCGGGCTTGAATAATTTCGAGCCTATCCCTATAATTCGTGACACGAATAATTTCGACTCTACCCTTAAAATCAGGAGCACGAATAATTTTGACTTACCATTAAAATACGCAGCACTAATAACTTGAGCCTATTTCTATAATCATGGACACGAACAAAATCGAGCCTACTCTTATAATTCGGGGCCCGAATAATTTCGACCTTACCCCTATAATCCGGATAACGAATAATTTCGAGTATGCCCTTATAATCTGGAGCACGAATAATTTTGAGCCTATCCCTCTATTCCGGAGCACGAAAAATTTCGAGCCTACTCCTATAATTAGGGTCACGAATAATTTCGATCCTACCCTTATAATCCAGGGGACGAATAATTTCGACCCTACCCTTATAATCTGGAGCACAAATAATTTCTAGTCTACCTACTTTCACAAAGATATTCTGTTCTCCCTCTATTTAATTTCGCCAATGGGCCTTGTTTGTATGTGCGTGTCTGTGTTGTCGACTTCTTTTGCGTACAGAATGTATTCAAACTATATTATGGTAACCATTATTCGCTCACATTGGTAAACGGCCTACATTTAACAAGGTGAGTTGGAATAACAATGCGATTGTGTCTGCAATAATAGAGAGGAAGTGATTCAACGCGGCGGTAGGAAACAAAGGGCGAAGGGGAGTTCAGGAAAACCCTTAATGATATCACAGAAATGACAGAATACAGCTGCTAACTGTGTCGTTTGGGTAGACGCACGATGGAGTTGTTTAACTTTTTTATCCAGGGACTGTTTACTCCGGGGGAGTGTAATTCAACAGACCACACAGGACATATGCTATAAAAATAGCTGTTTGATAAAGAAACGGTCGTATTTCAAACAAATAACCTATTACTTGTGTATGGAAGAGAAGGGTTCTGCTTAAAAGAACTCACATCGATAAAAATAAGAGCTGTCCTCCGAGGAATCTTCAAATAGTTGGTGGAAATGTGAATTAACAAAAAACAAATAACTAAGCCTCAGATTTCAATTATTGTGAGAGAAATAAACTAACACAGGTCTGTTATGGTGTTTATAGACACGAAGTGAATCGGTAGATCACTAAAAAAGAAACAACAGTTTAAAAAGAGTATCCATTTGAGCAACATGATTTATATTAGAATTAAAGAAGAATGCAATAATGATATGTGCATTGTTTCCATAAGTATTTTCCTAAAACATCAATGATTTTTATTCATCATCCATCTAAACTTTACCAAGAAATATAACTTCTTCTTTTAATTTTAACACATGTTGCTTAAATTTGGACTCATTTTAACCAATTGTTTTATAAGATATCAAATTACCTTTATACATATCTTAACATAGTCCTAGGAACTAATATTTAGGGGACAACAATTGAAATTTGATGTTAAATTTTTCGCTAATTCGCATATTTTCCGTGGGATGTTTAAAGAACTTTTATATTTATCGCGACTCTTATTTCACCGACTATAAACTAAGCGAGAGAAGACAAAGGAAAAACCACGTCACCCTGCTGGGCAAAGCCTCAGCCTGAGCGAAAATATCATTCACTATGGCTGGTGTCAGTGTTAAAACAACTCGTCCTCAAGATATACAAGCGGCCTATGCAAATAAAATTTATGAATATCCCCATATTACTTATCCATATAGAATTCAGTTTATTTAAAGAAATTAAAACGATGAAGCTAAAGACAATTTTCCCGAAAAAATTATCATGTATAGGCAACACATTCCTAAAATAACCAACTAAAACTTAAACAAATATTTTATTAGACAGGTTTATTTGAAACTAGAAATGAATAGAACATATTTATTATTAAATTTATCAAATTAAAGTGAAATTTATTAAATTAAAATAAACAGGAGATGTGAAAAACGTTAATTAAAATTGTATTTTCGATAATTTCCTGTAGGAAAGAGTTTAAAAATTCTCTTATATCCAACCATCCATTTCATTCTTAGGTTACGTAACTTAACCAAACCTAGCCTTCAGTACCCATTGGAAAAGACAATCCTTCCCAAAATTAACCAAATAAAGACAAACCCTCCCTTGGGAAGGATTGTTTTTCCTTGACCCAAGAAGAGTACTAAAGATCCAATTTGAAGCACCATAATAGTGTAGAAAATGCAGAAAATTGGGCCGAAAATTTGACCCAGAACTTTACAAAAAACTGGTAAGATTCAAAGGAGGGGTTTCACTGGACCCTATTCCTCTCCAGGAGAGGAGCAAGACGAAGGGGATATGTATATGTAGTTGGCATAGACGCGAATAACAAGGCAATGGACTACAGCCATGACCGCCGCATCACAACTACCGAGAGTCTTTCTCTCACCTCCCTTTCCTCTCCCCTAAGGTCAACGGTTTTGAAGGTCACTTTAGGATGCCCAGGAGAATTTCACCCCTCACCTCCTCCCGTGTCCTAACCTCAAGGAACAGTTTCGTCACCTCGGGGTTTCGTTTCCACATATCTTTACTGCCTGCAATTTAATCGATTGAATATCGTAATGGCGTTATATTGGTTTAGGGGAAAATAACACATAAGTACTTACCCATACATGCGTACGATGCACATTGACGAGTATAAATTACTTACATGACGAGATGGTCAAATGGCAGTCATGATTATCGAAAGGAAAGCGATGGAGCTTCATAGCGCATGCCACAGTCATCCGAACGCTGCGGGGGCAAATGGCTTGTTAAAATTGTAATGCTTAAAGTAAAATCAAGAGAACGCTGTAGAGATCAAGAGCACTAGAGTACCTAAAAAGAACTTATCTTTGCTAGTTTATTTTTATGGTTGCTTGTTTTTGATAGCTTATTTTAAGGGTTTGCTCGCCGTGGCTAGCTTATTTTAAAGTTTGCTCGCCTTGGCTAGCTTATTTTAACGGTTGCTTATCTCTGTTAGGTTATTTTGAGGGCTGTTTTTCTTTGCGAGCTTTTTTTGATGGTTGGTTGTCTTTGCGAGCTTATTTTGAGGGTTGGTTGTTTCTGGTAGCTTATATCGAAGGTTGTTTGTCTTTGCGATATAATTTTGAGGGTTGCTCGTCTCTGGTAGCCTTTTTTGAGGGTTGCTTGTCTTTGGTAGCTTATTTTGGGGGTTGGTTGTCTTTGCGAGCTTATTTTGAGGGTTGGTTGTTTCTGGTAGCTTATATCGAAGGTTGTTTGTCTTTGCGATATAATTTTGAGGGTTGCTCGTCTCTGGTAGCCTTTTTTGAGGGTTGCTTGTATTTGGTAGCTTATTTGGGGGGTTGGTTGTCTTTGCAAGCTTATTTTGAGGGTTGGTTGTTTCTGGTAGCTTATATCGAAGGTTGTTTGTCTTTGCGATATAATTTTGAGGGTTGCTCGTCTCTGGTAGCCTTTTTAGAGGGTTGCTTGTCTTTGGTAGCTTATTTTGGGGGTTGGTTGTCTTTGCGAGCTTATTTTGAGGGTTGGTTGTTTCTGGTAGCTTATATCGAAGGTTGTTTGTCTTTGCGATATAATTTTGAGGGTTGTTCGTCTCTGGTAGCCTTTTTTGAGGGTTGCTTGTCTTTTGGTAGCTTATTTTGGGGGTTGGTTGTCTTTGCGAGCTTATTTTGAGGGTTGGTTGTTTCTGGTAGCTTATATCGAAGGTTGTTTGTCTTTGCGATATAATTTTGAGGGTTGCTCGTCTCTGGTAGCCTTTTTTGAGGGTTGCTTGTCTTTGGTAGCTTATTTGGGGGGTTGGTTGTCTTTGCGAGCTTATTTTGAGGGTTGGTTGTTTCTGGTAGCTTATATCGAAGGTTGTTTGTCTTTGCGATATAATTTTGAGGGTTACTCGTCTTTGGTAGCCTTTTTTGAGGGTTGCTTGTATTTGATAGCTTAATTTGGAGGTTGCTTGTCTTTGCGAGCTAATTTTGAGTGTGACTTGTCCTTACCAGCTTGCTTTGAGGGTTGCTTGTATTTGCGAGCTACTTTTAAGAATGCTTATCCTTGCCAGCTTATTTTAAGGGGTGTTTATCATTGCCAGCTGATTTTTAGAGTTGCTTATCTTTGGCAGCTTATTTTGAGGGTCACTTGTCTCTGCGAGCTTATTTTGAGTGTTGTTTTTCTTTGGTAGCCTAATTTGAGGGTTGCTCATCTTTACCAGTATTATTTGTGGGATTCATGTTTACTAGCTAATTTCTAGTGTATTTGTATGATTGGATAACTCGTCATCGCTCTCATAAAGCAGTGAAAGAGTCGGAGTAAACTAGAGTTAAAATTACCACTTTAGAACCTCTGCGTCTATTTTCTAATAAATTTGTCCCTGATTGAGAAAGTAATGAAGTTTTATTGATTTTAATCATGAATTTGAAGGTAAGTTTTATAAAATAAGTTCTAAATGTGTTTGATGCGTTTACGCGAAGAAGGTATGTGTGTATGTGTGACTGAGTCCGATGCTTCAGCACATAGCGCGCCATCGCAATCAATGAACAATGGAGTGGGAAAAAATAACTTGCTTTGGGCAAAAATATTTTATAAAAGTTTGGAAGGAGGGGGGGAGATTATATTTAGGTGGCATTAATGTACACCAACCACAATGTGAGGGTTACAAAGATTTACTTCCTAATAGATTATTTTAAATAAGAGATCCCAACAAACACTATTTCTCCCTTAACAAATTTGTCCTCATAAACATACGAGGGGCGGTCAATAAATTTTGCGAATCAGTAGGGCAAAACAGAGGAAGGAGGATGGCTGTTTGTGAGGTGTTAGGACAAGTTATGACAAGTCAGGACCTGCAGCCGCACGCTCCTACCTCGTCTATTTAAGAAGCAGTAGATGATCGCAGATCGTCAGTCACAAATTTTTCAATAATGGAGAAGGTTGAGCACCGCGCAGTGATCAAACTTTTGACCTAGGAAGGCAAGAATGCAAAAGAGATCCATGAACGCATGGTTGCAGTGTACACCGACACCGCCCCTTCCTAGGCAACCATTGTGGCTGGAATAGGGAGTACCGCCATGGTCGTGAGTCCCTTGAAGATGACCTCCGTCCAGGACGCCTGTAAGACGTGACCAACGAGGACAATGTGGCCCGTGTGGAGAGATTGATCCTCGAAAATCGACGGGTGAAGGTCGAAGAAATCGAGCGAGAACTTGTAATATCACATGGAAGTGTTATCAACATCATCCACGACAATTTCGCAATGACCAAGGTCTCTGCCCGTTGGGTCCCTAGAAACCTCAGGCCCCATGATCGACTTCAACGTCGTCAGAGTACAACTAAGACCCGGCGGGATTTGAGTCACGTGGGTCCATCACTGGGATCCCGAGACAAAGCTCTAAAGCATGGCCTGGAAGCACAGGGGCTCTCTGACCCCCATCAAGTTCCGGACCCAACCCTCAGCCGGGAAGATCATGGCCACCATCTTCTGGGATTCTGAGGGAGTGTTGATGGTGGACTATGCGCCTCGTGGAAGGACCATCACAGGCCAATATTCCGCCGAGGAACTGGCTGGGTTGAAGAAGTGCATCCGTCAGAAGCGGCGTGGCAAGTTGACACGCGGTGTCCTGCTCCTCCACGACAATGCCCTTGTCCACAAGGCCAGAGTTGCACAAGCTGCCCTCCGCGAGTGCGGATTTGAGGAGCTCAACTATCCCCCCTACAGTCCAGATCTGGCCCCTAGCGACTTTTTATTCCGCCAGTTGAAGGCTGCACTGCGTGGACGCCGGTTTGGGGACGATGAAGATGTCCAGCTCGCCGTCCAGGAGTAGATTGAACAGCAGTCGGGAGATTTCTGGTTGTCGAGAATTCGAAGCCTCAGGGACAAGTGGCACAAGTGCATTGAAGTCGGTAGTAGTTATATTGAAAAATAATAAAACACTTTTCCTTATATCTCGTTTCCTTATATCCGAATTGCAAAACTTATTAACCGCCCCTTGTAGGAGTCAATGCGCGTCTCTAAATAGGCTCCTCGAGTATAAACATCAAACGGTTAATATACTTTATATGGTTCGCCACAAACTCCTGACTCACTTAGAGAGCGGAAGCTTGTTTACAGTTTTTTGATTCAAAGCTGACTGGTATTTGGGACAGATACGGATGCTGGCTGATCGCTGGAAGAAGATCGTAAAGAATGATGGACTTTATTTTGAAAGATGAATGTTGGTGTTGTTCCATTAAATTTTGTTGTTTTCTTTCCGCCTTCTAAGTGAGTCGGGACTTTCTGGCCAACCTAGTAGAAATTATCCCGAGATACTCCGTTTGCTTCAGTGAATCACGATCTGCACGGGTGTCACTAATGAACTAGGGAATAAAGCAATATATCTGTTGTTAACCTTGTTGGCAATTAAGGTTAAGTGGTTAAAGCAGGTGTTCTTAAAGCAGTGCCTCAATACCCTCAGGCCGTATTGAAACCGGTTCTTGGGGGTATCCAAAAGGAGTACTGGGCCGGGTGCGCCCTAGAATTGAGGATCTGATTGCGGCAAAAGAGAAGAGTACAAGGCACATGCAGCTCACGGTCGAAATGAATCATGCGGAATGAGCACAAATAGTGTTGTGTAACAATGATGTAATGTGTATTGCTTTATTAATTTATTTACTGAAAATAAAAAGAGTCCATTGAATTCAGCTGTTTGTTCATAGCCATCCTATCCTGTTTTCTCTTTTTTTACGGGAAATTAAAAGTTGGGAGTAGAAGTCTAATCGTGGGGAAGGGATATCGAGTTGACTTGGAGTTGAACTTTGGGGTATCAGGTTGACTTGGAGTTGAACTTTGGGGTATCGGGTTGACTTGGAGTTAAAGTTTGGGGTATCAGGTTGACATGGAGTTGAAGTTTGGTATCATGTTGAATTGGAGTTGAAGTTTAGGGTATCAGGTTGACTTAGAGTTGAAGTTTGGTATCAGGTTGATTTGGAGTTAAACTTTGGGCTATCGGGTTGACTTGGAGTTGAACTTTGGGATATCGGGTTGACTTGGAGTTGAACTTTGGGGTATCAGGTTGACTTGGAGTTGAAGTTTGGTATCATGTTGAATTGGAGTTGAAGTTTGGGGTATCAGGTTGACTTGGAGTTGAAGTTTGGTATCAGGTTGAATTGGAGTTGAACTTAGAGCTATCGGGTTGACTTTGAGTTGAACTTTGGGCTATCAGGCTTAATTGGAGTTGAACTTATAGGGTATCATGTTGACTTGGAGTTGAACTTTGGGGTATCGGGGGTGAAAAACTTTAAGAACCATTGGGTTAAAGCATTTATTTTAGTTTCACTAAAACAAGTGATCTTCAGGAACGTACCGCATGCTGTACAAGACGTTCCCATTCTGGTCAAACCGGAACAGGAAGTTGGGCATAGTGACCATGTGGATGTTGGCGTCCTTGACATTCTCGAAGTAAGTATCTGGGGTCCAGATTTTGCGACGAAGCTACGTAAAAATATAGGAAATTGATTGCAGTTCTTGTCAGTACCTAGAGACTCTCGTACCTAGAGATGACTTATAAGAAGATTAGAAAATAAGGAGCCTCTAAAAGGCCAATCAATACACTATACGAGGTAGCCCATGTTCCCATCACCAAGTTCAGTCCCACCTAGCATCTTCATCCATAACAGTATCCAATTAATTCTTGAAACTCTTTAGGGAGGACGCTTCTATCGCATGACTAGTGAGCCTATTCCATTCATCTACCACTTGATTTGTAAACCAATTTTTATCATCTCTTTTCTAAACATGTTCAACTTGAACCCATTGTTACGTGCCCTATCCTTTTCACTAAAAATATGAACCTTACCAGTGTCTCCCCTATTATAACTTTTTACCCACTTGAAGACTTCAATCGTCACCTCGAACTCTTCTCCATTCTAACTTATGTAGATTTAGTCTCCTACGCCTTTCGTCATAAGGTATTCTCCTCACTCCATGAATCATCTTAGTCATCCCTCTTTCCACAGACTCAAGCAAACCAATATCCATCCTATGATATGGTAACCAAAATTTGCACCGCATAGTCAAGATGAGGTCGAAACTCCTATTACTTACAGTCCTCCTACTAATAAACCCAAACACCCTAATAGCTCTATTCTTAGCAATTATGCATTGCTATCTAGATTTGAGGTCAAAACTTATCAGGACACTTAAGTCTCGCATTCTGACCTTCCTAAAATTCTCTCATTCAGCTTATAATTATTCAGTGGATTTCACCTACCTACACTAAGTACACTACACTTGCTTATGTTAAATTCCATTTGCCATTTCTCTTCCCATTGGGGTAGTTTGGTCAATTCGTTTTGCAATACCTCAACATCAGAGTCAGAGCTTACATAGATTCCTAACCAACTTAGTGTCATCCGCAAACTTGCTCAGGTTGCTGCTTATACCTATGTCGAGATCATTAATATAAATAAAGAACAAAAACGGCACCAACGCCGATCCCTAAGGAACCCCACTGGTAACATTCTCGCACTCAGATTTAATCCCATATTTGCTAACTCTTTGCTATCTGTTACTAAGCCACGACTGAATCCACCTAAAAATCCTTCCCTCGATCCCATGCGCTCTAACTTTATTCAAAACTCCTAAGTGTGGCACCCTGTCGAAAGCCTTACTAAAATCCTTACTCTAAAAAGAGTGTAAATTAGTCAACCATGACTTGCCCTTTGTAAAGCTTTTTTGAGATTCCTTAATCCATAATTTTCCCCACCACTGATGTCAAACGCGCTGGCTGGTAATTGGACATAATCCTTTTATCCCCCTTCTTAAATATATGTATCGCATTAACTTTCTTCCATGCCGTTGGTAAAATGATTTTCTAAATAGGCATGCTAGGGGCCTACTTAACACATATTTACATTCTTTCTTGATCCGAGTCCCCAAACAACCTTCTTAAGGTACCTCCTCAGTCCATTATAATTCTCTCTTCTAAAGTCTGGGATTTTAACATTATTTATTCTGCTGAGAACCCTGTTCCATTTTAATTTAATTCTAATTTCCCCCAATTTCTGTATCGTTAATATCCTTTTCCCTTTTTGTTAGAAGTGAATACAATATACTATAACCCAAGGTTGTTTGGTTTACAACCTGTCTAAGAAAATTATCCTGCACCATATTAAAAAATTCCTCAGCCTCTTGATCACTTACAAGAGCTTTCCAGTCTTTATTTCTGTATTTAAAGTCACCGATTATTTACACATAGATACTTTTACATGCAAGTTCTATTTCCTGCCACTGAAGACACGAAGATTCCTTACTAAGATTTGGTTGTCTATATAATAATCCTATGGCAAGTTTATCCGTTCCCTCCTTACTATCTCGCCATTGTGACTGTGTTAATGCCTGTTATAATCGTAGTGTTTTCACTACACTGGAGATGATCTCTAATATAAATAATCAACCCTCCCCCTTTCCTCCTATTCTTATATCTATGAAACAGATATAACTGTGAGGGTCGAACCAAGTAAAATTTAAACGGTTCACACAAAATCTTCGGGGAACGTTTTTGCTCTTTTCGCTTGACTTTACCTCCTTTTGCAAATACAATGTAAGAGATAAATAATTCAAGAAGAAAAATTGTCATTACTGTTCACCATTTCGAGGCTTATTCCAGCTATTTACCAAGGAATAAAGAATCCAGCTATATATATATATATATATATATATATATATATATATATATATATATATATATATATATATATATATATATATATGTATATATATATTCCTTTATCCTAAGGAAGCTCGCTGATCACATAACCCAGCCTACGAAACTACAAGAGAGAATCCGTTACCCTAGACCCTATATAACTATCAATCTGGACCTCAGGTCTAAAGTTCTCTCCTGCCAAATCAAATCAAGCTATGTCTCTGTTAACGCAATAACATCACAATTCTCTACACTCACTAAACCCTCTTAACAAATCCATTTTATTCCTACTTTTTGTGTAGTATATTTTCAATGTATCGCTCTTTATGGTCTTACAATTACTACACTCTCTCTTCCTGGTCTTCTTCTCATTACCCCGTTTGTTGCTCTCCAAGTTCATCTGTATGCCATCATCCCCACCTGCCTCATCTTACTTACACTGACAGCCTATACTTATACTTCCCTCGAGACAGTCACTTAACACTTTCACACCCTTACGACTCAAGTGCAACCTATCTATTGCATACATCCCCCCTTCCGCCCAAAACCTCACTCCATGTATCTATTAACACTAGTCTCATACTATCCCACAATACTTTCACTCTCTCATTTATGCCAACTGCGCGTGACATCCAATCACTGCCTACTCTTAGCCAAGGTAAAATTCCTGACATTACACACCTACTTCTATCCTGAAACTTTCATAACAAATCCCTATTTCTAAACACTATATCCTCTGACTGAGCTTTCCCTATATCATTCACTCCCACATGTATAACAACAGCTGCCTTCCTTTCAGCTCCATCCACTATCCTTTCAATTCTCTCTCACATCCGCTACACACGCACCTGACAAACAAATCCTGATCCTCCTCTTGCATTCAAGTTCACACAGATTCCTGTCTAAATACCTAACCTGTGAATCACCCCTTCCCAAAGCACTTCATTTGCTTCACATACATCATAGTCCCCCTCACTTCACCTAGGTCTCCTAAGACGCTGAGCCTTTTTCTACAATCAATAGGCGAAGGCCTACACTCTCGATTTAGGTCTAATATCATCGCATCCTTAACGCCGGCATCCCTAGTTCCATCTAGGACAGTGGATTCCTCTCTAGCTAACTGTTTCATTCCTCCCTTTACGATCTTTCACTCGCTAATATCCCCGCAAACCCTACTTCTAGCTAATGTAAATGGACTAACCTTACGATCACCAGAACTCCCGTTGAACCTAGTACTGAGTTATCTTAGGTGTATGTTACTATCAAAGTGAACTTTCTTTATGTAAGGAAGCTAAATAATTCTTAAATCATTCACTTCATTTACAGGTTTACTCGAATTTCTCGATTCGAGTAGGGGTTATACAAGAAGTTATAAGTAGCATAAACTGTTTTGTCTCAAATTACATCCAGGTAAATAACAGGTGTCAATTAGTATCAAAACGAACTTTTGTTATGTAAGGAAGCTAAATAATAGCACAATTCCTAACTCGTCCATTTCATCTACTGATTTGCTCGAATTTCTCCATTCCGGTTGGGGTTATACAAGGAGTTATAAGTAGCCCAAACTGTTTTGTCTCAAAGATATTTAGGTTAATTGAAGATGAAAACAATTATATTTATTTTAAGGGTCACTCGTTTTTTTTTATATTCACTCCACTTTTATCTACCTTTGTTCCCCCACTTTACCAAATCTTTCGGTAAATAAAATTAAACAACTATTTCTCTCAACTCCTAGTACAAATAATATTGCCTGGTAGGTCCGATTAGATTAAGATTAGGTTAATGTTCAGTTATGATTAAACTAGGTTAGGTCAGGTCAGAGGTAGGTTATGATAGAGTAAGGTCAAGTTAGGCCCTTTTGAGTTAGAGTTAGGTTAGGATTTGTTTAAGTTAGGGTAGGGCGATTGACAAGACCTCAACTTCGTCACTTTATGAAACAAACTTTTAAGCTGAAATTAGTTCCAGCAACTAGTCACCTGAAACATTCTAGTACTTAATATTAATAATTAATACTCTAAATTAAAAGTATATAGACCAATGCAGCTATTTTGGGAAGGGGGGAGGGCGGGAATAAATTATTCCTTAGCGATGTGTTAAATTTTATTGTGGTATGTTCAATTAGACGAATGGAACATACAATGGCTGGAAGCGAAAACAGGTGTCGTCTGTTGTCAATGATTTACCAGAACTAGGAAAAAAATTGTTGGCGGTACTGTAGTAGTAGTAATTCGTCAACCTACCTTTATCCATTCGGATCCCAACCGGACAATGAAATAGACATAAAGGTCAGTATGGCAATCGCTGGTCAGCCCGAGGGCACCAGCGGCCTTTCCTCTTTGGGAGGAGATGTCAGGAAGTGTTATGTTTTGGCACTAAACACCGTTTAGGTGGAACTTTCGTTGTTCCGGGGCGGAGGGCCCGGCTCCGCGCCAGAGGTATGTGGATAGAGATACCCATGACCAGGATTGCTTGAAACAGTGTGTGTGTGTGTTATGCTGCGAAGACGGGAGAGGAAAGAAAGCAGTGTTGTAATTGTCTATGTATGAGGTGAGAGGTGTAAGATCTACCCACCCAAAAACATGTCTGAGCGGAGCGCGACCACCAGTCGGTAGCCAGATCTCTCCGTACGCTGACGTTTGTGTCCACTCATGCCGGGATTCGGGATCGAACCCGGTACCGCGACGTTGGGAGGCCAACGCCGTATCCACTCGGCTAGCAAGAGCTCTTGGTGAAGATGGACAACAGAGGTCCGTCTTTCCCCTTAGGGGAGGTCAGGTGCAATTAGGTAACCACCGTGTACACTTGGCGTCTGCAGAATCGCCTGTTTGCCCTACCCCAACTGCCAAGGGAGGGTAGGGGAGATTTTTGGATAGTTACGCGCTCTTCCAGTCTATAAGGCAACATGTAGTCTCCTCTCTAGACTCCTCGAGCTATTTATTTTCCACTCATTTTCACTTCCACCATCATCTCTACTTTCTTCACAGATCTCTCCTTCCAAATTTATGGCAGAGATGCTCTCGTTGGTTTCGCTTCTTTGTTTAACTTAAATAACGAACTCTTCCTGAAATGTCACCTGCCGTTATAAGAGAATCAAGCACCTGGTCAAGTGGAATTGACCCCCAATGGGCACAAAGGAAGGGGAAGCAGATTAAACGACGCCCACTAGCGAGGGGAAATGTTACAACTACCTGTGCATCCTGGATCACGACATAGGGTCTCTTCTCCTTGTAGGCCAACCTGGTATCTCGCCACTTCTGCCTTATGAAGGTGTCCAGATCATAATCCTAAAATAGGATACAACGTAAGAAATCCTTAAATCGGACAAATCCTTTAATAGGTCGAATCCTGAAACGGAAGAGACCCTTTAATATGACGAATCCTAAAATGAAACAAATCCTATAATGGGGCAACTCGTTTCTTGAGTGTTAAAAGGCCAATACTATCAATGTATTCAGCACGCAGGGGATACCTCGAAGGCAGAACCGATCCACAGGGAAGAGGAAATCTGGAATTGCAAATACTTTCGAACTTCATTCACCAGGAAAACTAAAAATATGTCAAGTATATATATATATATATATATATATATATATATATATATATATATATATATATATATATATATATATATATACATATATATATATATATATATATATATATATATATATATATATGGAAAAATATCCAAGACAAATTGGTGCGGTTAAGGTAATGGCATAATTAGACAACTGCTCTGCTTCAGGTCCAGCAGGTGATCCTATCCTCCTTGAACTGGAAGACAACACTTAGGGATGACCCATCCATCAGCCCAAAAAAGCTGATTTCAAAGACATGCCTTTATGTCGTCTCGTTTACCGTCACAGAAAACTGTTATTATTAATATATTAACAGCGTTGACTGAGCCAAAACGCTCGAAATATGGAAAAATATCCAAGACAAATTGGTGCGGTTAAGGTAATGGCATAATTAGACAACTGCTCTGCTTCAGGTCCAGCAGGTGATCCTATCCTCCTTGAACTGGAAGACAACACTTAGGGATGACCCATCCATCAGCCCAAAAAAGCTGATTTCAAAGACATGCCTTTATGTCGTCTCGTTTACCGTCACAGAAAACTGTTATTATTAATATATTAACAGCGTTGACTGAGCCAAAACGCTCGAAATATGGAAAAATATCCAAGACAAATTGGTGCGGTTAAGGTAATGGCATAATTAGACAACTACTCTGCTTCAGGTCCCGCAGGTGATCCTATCCTCCTTGAACTGGAAGACAACACTTAGGGATGACCCATCCATCAGCCCAAAAAAGCTGATTTCAAAGACATGCCTTTATGTCGTCTCGTTTACTGTCACAGAAAACTGTTATTATTAATATATTAACAGCGTTGACTGAGCCAAAACGCTCGAAATATGGAAAAATATCCAAGACAAATTGGTGCGGTTAAGGTAATGGCATAATTAGACAACTGCTCTGCTTCAGGTCCAGCAGGTGATCCTATCCTCCTTGAACTGGAAGACAACACTTAGGGAAGACCCATCCATCAGCCCAAAAAAGCTGATTTCAAAGACATGCCTTTATGTCGTCTCGTTTACCGTCACAGAAAACTGTTATTATTAATATATTAACAGCGTTGACTGAGCCAAAACGCTCGAAATATGGAAAAATATCCAAGGCATGTCTTTGAAATCAGCTTTTTTGGGCTGATGGATGGGTCATCCCTAAGTGTTGTCTTCCAGTTCAAGGAGGATAGGATCACCTGCTGGACCTGAAGCAGAGCAGTTGTCTAATTATGCCATTACCTTAACCGCACCAATTTGTCTTGGATATTTTTCCATATTTCGAGCGTTTTGGCTCAGTCAACGCTGTTAATATATTAATAATAACAGTTTTCTGTGACGGTAAACGAGACGACATAAAGGCATGTCTTTGAAATCAGCTTTTTTGGGCTGATGGATGGGTCATCCCTAAGTGTTGTCTTCCAGTTCAAGGAGGATAGGATCACCTGCGGGACCTGAAGCAGAGCAGTTGTCTAATTATGCCATTACCTTAACCGCACCAATTTGTCTTGGATATTTTTCCATATTTCGAGCGTTTTGGCTCAGTCAACGCTGTTAATATATTAATAATAACAGTTTTCTGTGACGGTAAACGAGACGACATAAAGGCATGTCTTTGAAATCAGCTTTTTTGGGCTGATGGATGGGTCATCCCTAAGTGTTGTCTTCCAGTTCAAGGAGGATAGGATCACCTGCTGGACCTGAAGCAGAGCAGTTGTCTAATTATGCCATTACCTTAACCGCACCAATTTGTCTTGGATATTTTTCCATATTTCGAGCGTTTTGGCTCAGTCAACGCTGTTAATATATTAATAATAACAGTTTTCTGTGACGGTAAACGAGACGACATAAAGGCATGTCTTTGAAATCAGCTTTTTTGGGCTGATGGATGGGTCATCCCTAAGTGTTGTCTTCCAGTTCAAGGAGGATAGGATCACCTGCTGGACCTGAAGCAGAGCAGTTGTCTAATTATGCCATTACCTTAACCGCACCATATATATATATATATATATATATATATATATATATATATATATATATATATATATATATATATATATATATATATATATATATTCTTTCATTGAACGCGAAAGAATGATGAAATGAATTAATCCAGCAAACCGCAAGAAACAGGATAAATTTTCTTCGGAAATGTTATTTCCTAATTCGCAAAAATACCGTACTTCGCGTTCATGAAAGATTTATACATTGTATATTTGTATATTCGCCGCGTGTTTACTTCAATTCTCCTTTGAATTCCCTATTAATTTATCTCTCTTTCATAGTCCCGATCGACGGTTTAATTGAGACCGAAGCGGTTGCTCGCTGCCTCAGTGTGCACGGTTCGAATCCCACCCCTGTACGAATTAGGAAATAACATTTCCGAAGAAAAATTATCTTGTTTTTCTGTTTCTTGCGTTTTAGTGCAAAGTATCTGACGATCATCAGCCGAGAAATTATAAATAAAAATACAGCCATCATTCTCCGGGAGAGGAAACGACGATGACTGCACATGGCTGAAGCCGTCAACATATGGCAACGAAAACCACAAATAAACATCCAGCTACAGCCAGAAACAAGTTTGCCCACCACGCGAAGTCTTAATACCTGCCGCATTACACCATAGCCCGCCTCCGTTTACCTTGCCTCCTTTGCCGATCAATACATCTTAGATCTTGAAAAAGTTGGAAGAAGAAAGTATAGAGTAAGAGTAGAGTGGATAGTGGATGTTTAGGTAAAGTGGTGAAAGTGAATGAGTTGAGAGTTAGTTTTGGTTGCTCTTCCTATTGATTCGTTATGCGGAGGCTCTCACGCCTCTATTATTCTTCGGTGTTTATCTTACGTTTTATTTGTTTACTCTGCAGTTGCTGTTTCTTTCATTTTCTTCCGCTATTTTCCTGCAATCTTTGAGTTTAGGTGAATATTGGTGCAGGGTTCAAACTAGTTGTTGGTCTTTCACTTTTAAAGTTCCCGTTATTGTTTTCCCCATAGTCTATGAGAATATCCAATTTCCTCTTCTCTTCTTCGCTGAGTATTGCATCCATTTTTTCCCATATCTTGGTTGCCCTTTTATGTAATGAAATGTTTATCGGTTCCAGATCTATTTCCTGGTGAAGATCCCTTTGTTTCCGGCGATCTCCTTCTTGTGTTAATTATCAACAAAACTCCGATATTCTGCATTCTTTGTTGTTTAACGGCGATGGTTTTATGGAGCGGGTTTAGTGGAATAGTCGGATATAGGAGAGTTGAACTGCATAGAGCGTTGCAAATCTTGATTTTGTTGTGTGTCCTCAACTCTTTGGTTTTATACATCTTCACCAGGTTGGTTTTGGCTAGGTTTAGCCTTTCCGTTAGATGTTTCTTATAGCTACTCCTGGTAATTCTAGCCAGAGAACTTTGCCCTCTTTTGATACCTGGGGTCGGTAGGTCACTGGTGTATATGATATACATTGTAGGACTCAAGCATCCCCCTTGAGGGACTTCTTGGTGGATTTCAAAGCTAAGTCCATGATGGTCCTCTACGGAAATATATGCCTTACGGTCCGTATTGTATCGTACAAACACTTGGTCAGAACTGAAGTCGCAACCTTTTTATTTTATATTTCAGTCCTATCCTCCAAACTTTATTCGGCGCCTTCTGGACGTCCCTAAGCACCAGATCCGAAAAATTATTTTCTTGCCTAGTTTTTGCCAGTGTCTCGACCAGTATAGCTAGTCCCGTTTCTGTGCTTCTATTCTTTCTAAACCCATGTTGGTGTTGTGGAATTAAAGTATTTACTTCGAGATATTGATTAAGCCTTCTGTTGATCATTCTTTCCATGAGTTTGGCTATCGTTCCCAAGAATGTTAAAGGTCGGAAGTTTCCAAGATGGTTAGGGTGCTTACCCGGCATAAGCAAGAATATTATTTTTCCTCTTTTTAGGACATCGGAAAAAATGACCGGCGCTAATTGTTGCCTTGAAAAGGTCGGTTAATTTGCTAAGAAATTCATCCGGTGGTCTTACCAGGTTTTCACGTGATATCCCGGAACTTCCAGGGGTTCTTTGTCTCGTAGCGTTAAGTGTGGCCTTCAGCTCCTCAAGTGTTACTTGATCGTCCATTATTCTTGGGGAAGCAGAGTGATTTGGTATTATTTCTTCTCTGTTCTTTTCCAGGTCTTTTATTATTTTAATTTCGTGCTCTTGATCGAAATCTTCATTCTCTTCTGGGGATATATCGAATATTTTGCTTCAGTGATCCCTGAACGCAGCTTCTATTTGCTGTGGCTGTCTTGCCTCAATCCCGTTGTATTTGATTGCTAGCTTTATTTTTGGTTTCCTCATGCCTCTGGCTAGATTGATTTTTGGTTTCCTCATGCCTCTGGCTAGATTGATTTTTGGTTTACTCATGCCTCTGGCTAGATTGATTTTTGGTTTCCTCATGCCTCTGGCTAGATTGATTTTTTGCCAGAATTTTGTTGGGTTGAGTTCCTTGTCTATTGCTTCGATAAATTGGTCCCATCTGACACCTTCTCTCTTGCAAATTTTGCAATTAGCTCGTTTTTTTATATTAAATGGGCATTTCCTATCGCCTCTTTGGGGATCGAAGCGTTCCATTGATTCTCTTAGGTGTTGATATCTATTTTCTAGCTCAGCTATTTGTGGCGTATGGGCGGGGTGCAGCAATGTCCTCTACGATGCTGTAGGAATATTTTTCAGATCCGCTTCGACTAATGCCTTCATTAGATTATCCATTACCGATCACGTCTTACGTCTTGATGAAGTTAGAAAAGTATAAAGTAAGTTTAGAGTGGATAGAAGTTGTTAGGTTAAGTGGTTAAACGAAAGGGTGAGTGTTATTTGAAGTTGCTGGGTGACCAGCCATCTAGTGAATATTTTCTTTAACGTTCTTCAGCTCTTCTTAGTTATTATGTGTTGGTGAAGGTTCTTACACCTCTATTATTCTTTGATTTTTACTTGTTTAATATTTGGTTATTTCTGCAGTTGTATGTCACATAGTTTCTTCTTTTTATTTCATATACAACAATTTCTGTTCTATCTGAATATTGGTTCGGATTCTTCGAATGGTTTTCCACTTCGGAATTTTCCCCTATTCGTTCTTCTGTATTCTAGGTGTATGTCTATTGCTCTTTTCTCCTCCTCATCGATAATCTCCTCCAATCTGTACCACACATTTCTTGCCCTTTCATGTAGAACTATGTACATTGATTAGATCCAGATCTATTTCTCGATGTAAATTACTCTGCCTTCGATGTTCTCTTCTTCTGGTATTTGTAATAAGTAATACTCCGCTATTCTGGATTCTCTGCAGCTAACTAATATTCGATTTGTGCAGCTTATTTAGTGGTATCGTTGGATACAGGAGTATTGATTGGAACAGTAAATTGTATAATTTAATTTTATTACTCCTGTTCAGGTCTCTAAGTTGGTATATCTTGCTCGAGCCTACCTTCGCCAAACCTACTCTCTCGGCTGCATGCTTATTGTAGCCATTCGTTGTTACTTCCATGCCAAGTACTTTGCCTTTTGCATGGTACCTATATACTTCATCATCGACCACTATCCTTCATGTTCTTCTTCTTCCTATCGGTACGATTGTGAATTTGTCGGTATTTGTACGTATCTTCCATTTCTTCTCGTAATCGTTTATATTTTTAATCTCTGCCGCAGACATTCTAGCCATTGTTAGTGGGTCGATACAAGGTGTCCGAGAAAAAAGTTAACCGTACTTTGAATTTGTATAACTCAAAACCTATTAGAGATTTTGAGTCCTGCAAAAGAAAAACAAATTTACCAACTATTTATCTTTCGATTCTGGTAATTTCATTGAATTCCCATTTACGATATTGATACACTAATGGGTTTAGTGGAGGCGATCAAAATTATGTTTGGGCAAAGAAGTAAAATAAGGAAACTTCGAAGTTTAAAATTAACAAATATATTGAAATCCATTTTTAACAAAAACACTTCATATGAGTAATACAAATTCATTTTTTAATTTTCTAAGCACCGTTTCCTTCCACATGTCCTCCATTTCTTTCCGAGCACAGTTGCGCCTTTGATGGCATTGATTGAACAACTTTTAGGATTAACCTGTGATTTTCCTTAAGTCTATTGACTCCACGTGTGATACTATCTCTTAACTGGTTGATGATTTGTGGTGGAGTAGAATTCACTTTATTCTTTAGATATCACCATAAGAAATAATCGCACAGCTGAAGAGAACTCAGTAATCATCGAAATATAACATATATTGTCAGGGGATCTTGGGGGCCATTCAATCGCATGATTTAGCGCGACAATTCAGTTGGCAAACGTTTCTCTCAGTTTTGTTCTTACAGCAAGCTGTCTATAACTGGTGCGCCGTTCTGAATCCACCAAAGTCTATTGAATTAATTGACATAAATCTGGTGGAGTTCCCGGAAGATCCTTTCATTGATCATGCTCAGGTAGGCAGCATCATTCAAGTTATTCTCGTAAAACAATGGGCCGACAAGATAGCCATTCCCGCATATTCCGATCCACAGAGACACTTTCTGCTGACAAATACGTGCTGCAAAGTTGAATGCTGGGGGGCGGGGGCGGGGAGGGGGGCAGTGGTGCATATTGCCGAATATTATGGCTAATTACCTTTACATTCATGAAAAAGGCTGCCTCGTCACCAATCACAATGTTTCCAAGAAACGAGCAGGTTTATGGAGAAGCCATTCGACAAATTGTCTACGACGAGGAACATCAGTTTCAAGAAGCTGGTTCTTGCATGCATCTTATAGGGATGCCATTTTAAGTCATGTTTATTAATGCGGTTAAATGATGACTTTAACAAATGTAACTTATTCTTTCTGAGTGATACATGTCGATTTTGAAGAAGCGTCATCTGAACATTTTCGATATTTTTTGTTGTTCTTATGGTTCTCATACGACCCGAACGACCTTTATTTAAATTTAAGCATGTTCCTTCATGTTGGTATTTGCGAACGTTTTTCCCGATTGTGGGCTTGCTTGGTGGGTGCCTACCTGGAAAACGTTGTTCTAATGAATCTTGTACTTATTTAATACTGCCAGTCAGAATAAAGTTTGTGACTACAAATACGCGTTGATCTCTTGTTAACTGTATGATTAAAAAGGTTCTATGTAGGTAAACTTTTACCTACACACTCGCGGTCCTCCGTGCCGAGAGAAGCTTGAAGGAGATTGTGAATTTGTTTAACTACCTGATGAACCTCGTTTACAAAGGGAAACGGCATATGACGATAAGGACAAAGTGCCTACGGTCATACGCAACAAATTTCACGACTCTTTGATGGCTCTGGGCGTGGTCAGCAGCGAGGGCCACATTAGGCCTCCTCACGTCTTTCCTCAAGGCGAATTCGGACGTTTACATTGAAGTTTTCGAGACTGTAGTCAAGCCTGGATCGACCAGGTAGCCGCGGGAACACCTTACGTTTGCCAGCAGGAATATAATATAGTCTAGTGTCCTGAGTAAGAATGAGTCAAATGCTTAGCTATCAGACCGGAAGAGCCAAGTTGTCGGGAGTAAAAAAAAGAGATTACTCTGGCCGTACCCACCATAGCCCAATTATACGAGATGTTTGGTGTGCATGCGAAGAAGAGTCAAAGGGTGGCAGACACTGAGACAATAATGGGAACTGCTCTTGGTGTGCACGCGAAGAAGAGTCAAAGGGTGGCAGACACCGATACAATAATGGGAACTGCTCTTGCCATCTGTTTCCCTCCAAGGCAAAGATTCAACGTCTGGAAGTGTTAAGTTGCCAGCGATTGCTTGAGAACTCAATTCGAGAACTCAGTAATCATCGAAATATAACATATATTGTCAAATTTAAATAGAGACAGTAATTAATAAGCAGTTTATTTATAAAAAAAACAGGCAATAGTTTCGCCACTCCCCCTACGGGGGAAGCTTGCGCTTCGCTACTAAGATTAAAATTTAAAATCTAAAAAAAACAGCCATGGTTAAATTTTTATAAATTTCCTGAATTTCGCCAATTATAATAATTTTAAAAAGGAACTTTAAACTAAATTTCCCCACTTTCAAAATATCACGTTCCTAAAATATAGAGTTATAGAAGAAAAAGATATATAAAAATAAATTTTCTGAACTTCACCATTTGAAATTATTTGAGTTTTAAAAAGTTCACAAAATTTCGATACTTATATTTATTTCTGAACTTAACCATTTTGTTTTTTGATATTATAAAATAATTATTAGAAATAACTTTGATAAAAAACAAGTCATAACCAAACTAAGATGAAATTATTATTCAAATACTCAAAAAAATCCCCTTCTTAAATTATAGACTTAGTGATGATGATGGTGACTGAGAAAAATTCTAACTTAGTCAGAATTTTTCGAAACCAAGAAATAAAACATTCAAAATTCTTCAGCTGCCAAAAGGTGCTTAAAAACACGAATTTAACCCCCCTCCCCAAACATACGTGAATCTGTTTTCAGAGGAATGTGTTGGTCATTTTTATGAATGATATAGAAGACCATCCATCTTATCTTGTTTTGAGCTGGACTGGCTCATTCCCGGGCAAAGACTACGCAAATCCAACGTTTGCCCTGGTAGGAGGAAGAAAATAGGATTTTCTTACCATGTTTGCGGCGTTTGGTGACCCGAAAGAGTTGATATATAGCTGGACGTGCACATCTGTCTCATCTGATAGGAAAATAAACATTAAAAAAGAAAAAAAAGCTTAGGAATGATAAAACTGCAATACAAAAATCCCACATCCCTCCCAAACACCAAACTAGGAGAACGTATTATAAACAATTATAAACACACTACCTAAATGCTCTCGAATTTCTCTACCTGTGTTGGATATTCTACGGATATACAGAATTGTTATACAGTTTTCTTCGTTAATAACATATATTTCGAAATGCCAAATATAAGCTTCAGTGGTTAAAAAATGCTTAAAATGCGTCTATTGCAGGGCTTAGGCTAAGCATAGCGTCATCCGAATTTCCATTGCCATGGAGACACCAAAAGACCATCAACGCTTTTTTGGCGGACAAAACCTCTTGTATACAATCCTGTAATCTCCGTTGGATTATTTCCCTGGCAGTATATTTATTATATTTTCCTTAACTCCTAATTTAAACTTGATTTTCCAGCAATCTTGTCAATTAGATACTTCCATTGATTGCCTCAGTCTTAGACTAGTTTTCTTTCGTGTTAGTAATTACTTTGGCGTTTATTTTCAATGGTAGTCGTCTACCTTTTCCAGAAACCTCATTTTATTTTTCTTTTCACAAAATCCTTTGGGTAAGGCAAGGGCCCACCACCCGATAACAACAATTCACATAAAAATTAAAGTGACAATCGTTGGCATACTCGAAGGTACCAGTGACCAGTCCTCGTTCGATTAGGGAGGGGCAGAAAGAACAACGGCAATATTTTGCCACCAACCAGGGTATCAGGGCACCGCTTCACTTCTTGGGAGTATGGATTGGAACCCACTTCGGCGGATTCCGTAGAAAGAAGAGTGATGTATTGTGTGTGC
This sequence comes from Ceratothoa steindachneri, assembly GCA_963969495.1. Lineage (NCBI taxonomy): Eukaryota > Metazoa > Arthropoda > Malacostraca > Isopoda > Cymothoidae > Ceratothoa > Ceratothoa steindachneri. Next base: position 22,193,276 of record OZ018332.1, read on the forward strand.
GAAGAGAAGAGGGGAGTGAGGGGGGAGATAGCAGAGTTGCGTTGGCTATGTGAGTGCTGACATATGTGTATGGAGCTACCAGTGCACATGTGTGACTCGGTGGCAAGCTCCCTACAAACACCGAAAAATATGTCTGTTCTCTGACCGGGAATCGAACCCCACACCCAGGTGTGGAAATCCAACGCTTTGTATCCATCCACTCGAAGACTTTTGTCCATCGATCAAATGCAATTGAATTTTGCGAAAGGACGACGGCAGCTTCTGAGTTGCAATCCAGTCGTCACTTTCGAGTTACTTTTAAGTTTCTGAGTTGCAATCCAATCGTCACCTTTGAGTTTCTTTTAAGCTTGTGAGTTGCAATCAAATCGCCCCCTTTTAGTTAACTTTAAGCTAATGAATGACAATCTAATCGTCACCTTTGAGTTGCTATCAAATCGCCCTCTTTTAGTTACCTTTAAGCTAATGAGTGGCAATCCAATCGCCACTTTAGAGTTACTTTTAAGCTTCTTAGTGGCAATCGTACGGTTACTTTTAAGTTTGCGAGTAGTAATTCTATGGTTAATTTGGATTTCTGTTAGGTCTATTACACTTGGTACCTAGAAGAGAGGCCCAACTTTCCGGCCTAAGCGCAAATTAACTGGATGGGCTACCCTCTCACCATGTCCATGCGGCAGTCTTCCCTTTGCTATGATAGGGTACTATTGTCAAGAAAGTAGACAGGCTGCCCAGAATAGACCATGCCCCGTTGAGCGGCTCAATGGGGCCAGCCTGCTTAGAGGGGGAAGGGAGGGCAGGTCCCGTCGGAACGTACCCCGTACTGTCCTTCAAGCATGTATGCTAAGCTTGCAAAGGGCCGGCATGCCAACCCCCCTCTATTCCAGGATGGAGGTAGGCTCGCCAGCCAAAAAGAATGATGACCACAGGACTGAAGAATCTTCGATTGGGATCTGTGATACTTTGGGGAGGGGGGGGGGCACAAGGAAGCACCCACTGAGCTGGACATGATGACTGAGATTACCGCGCCCCAGATGGTGGGATCTTCCACTGGGGAGAACCTAGGCTCGGTCCCAAGCACGGAAACTGAGTCCGCCACTGTGTAAGCTTCTCCTCAAGCGGACTCACAAGGAGAGGAGGGACCTCCCCTCCCGACTGATGCAACTTCGACAGTCAAGCCCTCTTCATTTCGGAGATGGATCATGCTGGGGCCGGAGGTGGAGAGAATCCGGACCATTCCCTGATCTTTCCTAAAAAGAAAAAGAGTAAAAAGAAGTCAAAGACACGGGGTTCCGTGTCTTCATTTAACGGTTAGACCCCTCTAGCAGAGGTCCGGAAGCGAGACAAAAGGATTCGGGAAAAGTTCTCGCGGGACCCCCCTCCCGTTCTTCAGAAGAACGGGACCGCAATCTCGGACCCCGCGTCTGTGGCGGAATCCTTCGCCACCGCTTTCTCCGCATTCTCTAACCGGGATGCTGCCCGCAAGCATTCAATGCGCGTCGTCATGTCGCGGAAGGCCGCCAATTGGACTTTACCTCCAGAGGTGGAGAACCCTTCAACGACAGGTTTACATTGAGTGAGTTACGTTCCGCTCTCGCTTCGTGCGTGGACACCGCCCCTCGTCCGGAAGATGTCCAATGTGCCATGTTTCGACTCCTAGGTGAGCGAGGCATGGCATTTCTCCTAGATTCGTTTAATAGGATCTGGACACAGGGCACCCACCTCCAGCCTCCTGGCGAATGCCTACTGCGCTCGCCTTTCGTAAACCAGGAAGAGATCACCCTACCCAGGCTGGTCTCCGCCCAATTTCTCGAACCTCCTATGAGAGAAAGTCTTTTGTACCCGCGCCATCGATATTCTTCGTTCCGTGACATTCAGCACTTGCTACGATCGGCTGCTGATAAGTGAACTTGATCCACCCCACCAGTCTCCGCCTGACTACGAGTTCATTAGCACGTCCCCCATTGAGAGCCTACTTGTCAATGCCGGGGAGATGTCACTGGCTTGGAGTAGCTCTCTGACGGTGGCACCTGGATGCCCTGGACGCCACCCTGGAGGGTACCACCTTTGAATATTTGTCGACACACTTCTGCTCTAAAATCTTCCCCAGCGCCGGGGATATTGCGTTCGGCTCTTTTGGAGCACACTTCGTGTCACACTGGATTCGTGCCAGTTTATACGGATGGCTCCAAGTCCCAAGAGGGGGTCGGCTTTCACGTCGTATCCCCTCTGTTCGAAGTCAGCGGGGCTCTACCAGACTCTGCGTCTTTCTTCACGGCAGAGTTGGTTGCGATGCGCCCCTCGGTACGGGAGATAATGTGTCTTTCCCGGTTCTGAGACCGCATTGTGATCTTTAGTGACTCACAAAGTGCCCTGATTGGTCTTGGCGCATTTGAATCTCCACACATTTCGGTTCGCACTATATGTTACACCATGGTTGCCACGAGTTTATCTCCTGCTGGTTTCCTGGAGATTTGGGAATTGTGAGGGGAGAGAGCCCCGATGAGGGTGCAAAAGAGTTCGCGAAGACTGGGCGACCAGAACAACGTTTCACTCTTCCTCACACCGACTACATGGCAGGAATCCGGGCAGCTCTCTGGCTTGCTTGGCAAAGAAGATGGGAGACAGTCGATGGGGAAATTAAAGTTGCGTCCCATTGCGCCACGACTGTTCTCATGGCCCTAGCCCCTAATGCCGTGACGGGTTCAGATCGCTTTATGTCGTCTTCAATTGTGCAGACTCGCGGGACGCTCCGCCATTTGATCGAGCGCTCGTCTGTGGCTTATTGTGATGACTACGTTGTCCCCCAGACTGTTCGGCACATTCTTGTTGAATGTTCCATCCTGGGTGATCTTCGCGGGGTTGCTACCGCTTGTCCCTTGTACTCGGGACGGATTCGTGCACATAGACTTGCAGCCTAAATGACCCTTTGCTGTTGGTCGAATGATCCCGCGGCAGACATCTCTTCAACGCCAGAGCATGCCCCCTTCTCTTTTTTGCTGGTTTGTTTTTTTTTTTGTTTTTTTATCTTGTCTTTTGCACGTTTTCTATTTTTATTCTAGCGTTGGGCCGTAGGATGATTTCTGCGACACTGCGCTGTCGACAGATGTGCGTTGAAAAAAATAAGAAAAGTTACAGTTACTTCTAAGATTCAGAGGGGAAATATTATTGTTACTTTTGAAAATATCTTTAAAGTTTCATTTAAGCTTCAAGAGTGTCAATTATACTGTTACATTTAAGTTACTTTTTAAAGTACCCTTAAAAGTTATTTTAAGCTTCTGAGTGGCAATCCTACTGTTACGTTGAAGTTACTTTTTAAAGTACTTAAAGGTTCTTTTAAGCGTCTGGTGGCAATCCTACTGTTACGTTTAAGTTAATTTTTAAAGTACCCTTAAAGGTTCCTTTAAGTCTTTGAATGGCAAACATACTGTTACGTTTAAGTTACTTTTTAAAGTACCCTTAGAGGTTTTTTTAAGCGTTTGAATGTCAATCCTACTGTTAGGTTTAAGGTACTTTTTAAAGTACTCTTAGAGGTTTTTTGAAGCGTTTGAATGCAATCCTACTGTTACATTTAAGTTACTTTTTAAAATACTCTTAAAGGTTCTTTTAAGCTTCTGAGTGATAATCTTACTGTTACGTTTAAGTTACTTTTTAAAGTACCCTTAAAAGTTCTTTTAGGCTTCTGAGTGGCAATCCTACTGTTACGTTTAATTTAAGTTTGAAAGTACCTTTAAAGGTTCTTTTAAGCTTCTGAGTGGCAAACCTACTGTTACGTTGAAGTTACTTTTTAAAGTACTTAAAGTTTCTTTTAAGCGCCTGAGTGGCAATTCTACTGTTACGTTTAAGTTACTTTTTAAAGTACCCTCAGAGGTTTTTTAAACGTTTGAATGTCAATCCTACTGTTACGTTTAAGGTACTTTTTAAAGTACCCTTAGAGTTTTTTTAAGCGTTGGAATGTCCATCCTACTGTTACATTTAAGTTACTTTTTAAAATACTCTTAAAGGTTCTTTTAAGCTTCTGAGTGGTAATCTTACTGTTTCGTTTAAGTTACTTTTTAAAGTCCTCTTAAAGGTTCTTTTAAACTTCTAAGTGGTAATCTTACTGTTACGTTTAAGTTACTTTTTAAAGTCCTCTTAAAGGTTCTTTTAAGCTTCTGAGTGACATTCCTACTGTTACGTTTAGGTTACTTTTTAAAGTACCCTTAAACGTTAGTTAGAGTGTTTGAATGACAATCCTACTGTTACTTTTAAGTTACTTTTTAAAATACTTTAAAGGTTCTTTTATGCTTCTGAGTGGCAATCCTACTATTACATTTAAGTTACTTTTAAAGTACTCTCAAAGGGTCTATTACGCGTTTGAAAGGCAATCCTACTGTTACATTTAAGTTACTTTTTAAATTACCCTTAAACGTTCTTTTAAGCTTCTGAGTGACAATCCTTTTGTTACGTTTAAGTTACTTTTTAAAGTACCATCAAAGGTTTTTTTAGGCTTCTGAGTGGCAATCCTACTGTTACCTTTAAGTTACTTTTTAAAGTATCCTTAAGGTTCTTTTAAGCTTCTGAGTGGCAATCCTACTGTTACGTTTAATTTAATTTTTAAAATACCCTTAAAGGTTCTTTTAAGCTTCTGAGTGACAATCCTACTGTTACGTTTAAGTTAATTTTTAAAGTACCCTTAAAGGTTCTTTTATGTGTTTGAATGGCAATCCTACTGTTACGTTTAAGTTACTTTTAAATACCTTCAAAGGTTCTTTTAAGTGTTTAAATGGCAATCCTACTGTTACATTTAAGATACTTTTTAAAGTACCCTTAAAAGTTTTTTAACTTCTGAGTAGCAATCCTACTGTTACGTTTAAGTTACTTTTTAAAGTACCCTTAAAGGTTCTTTTAAGCGTTTGAATGAAAATCCTACTGTTACGTTTAAGTTACTTTTTAAAATACTCTTGAAGCTTCTTTTAAGCGTCTGAGTGGCAATCCTACTGTTACGTTTAAGTTACTTTTAAATTACTTTCAAAGAGTCTATTAAGCGTTTGAATGGCAATCCCACTGTTACATTTAAGTTACTTTTTAAATTACCCTTAAAGGTTCTTTTAAGCTTCTGAGTGGCAATCCTACTGTTACGTTGAAGTTACTTTTTAAAGTACTTAAAGGTTCTTTTAAGCGTCTGGTGGCAATCCTACTGTTACGTTTAAGTTAATTTTTAAAGTACCCTTAAAGGTTCTTTTAAGTCTTTGAATGGCAAACATACTGTTACGTTTAAGTTACTTTTTAAAGTACCCTTAGAGGTTTTTTTAAGCGTTTGAATGTCAATCCTACTGTTAGGTTTAAGGTACTTTTTAAAGTACCCTTAGAGGTTTTTTTAAGCGTTTGAATGCAATCCTACTGTTACATTTAAGTTACTTTTTAAAATACTCTTAAAGGTTCTTTTAAGCTTCTGAGTGATAATCTTACTGTTACGTTTAAGTTACTTTTTAAAGTACCCTTAAAAGTTCTTTTAAGCTTCTGAGTGGCAATCCTACTGTTACGTTTAATTTAAGTTTGAAAGTACCTTTAAAGGTCCTTTTAAGCTTCTGAGTGGCAAACCTACTGTTACGTTGAATTTTCTTTTTAAAGTACTTAAAGGTTCTTTTAAGCGCCTGAGTGGCAATTCTACTGTTACGTTTAAGTTATTTTTTAAAGTACCTTTAAAGGTTCTTTTAAGTGTTTGAATGGCAATCATACTGTTACGTTTAAGTTACTTTTTAAAGTACTTAAAGGTTCTTTTAAGCGTCTGGTGGCAATCCTACTGTTACGTTTAAGTTAATTTTTAAAGTACCCTTAAAGGTTCTTTTAAGTGTTTGAATGGCAAACATACTGTTACGTTTAAGTTACTTTTTAAAGTACCCTTAGAGGTTTTTTTAAGTGTTTGAATGTCAATCCTACTGTTAGGTTTAAGTTACTTTTTAAAGTACCCTTAGAGGTTTTTTTAAGCGTTTGAATGTCAATCCTACTGTTAGGTTTAAGGTACTTTTTAAAGTACTCTTAGAGGTTTTTTGAAGCGTTTGAATGCAATCCTACTGTTACATTTAAGTTACTTTTTAAAATACTCTTAAAGGTTCTTTTAAGCTTCTGAGTGATAATCTTACTGTTACGTTTAAGTTACTTTTTAAAGTACCCTTAAAAGTTCTTTTAAGCTTCTGAGTGGCAATCCTACTGTTACGTTTAATTTAAGTTTGAAAGTACCTTTAAAGGTTCTTTTAAGCTTCTGAGTGGCAAACCTACTGTTACGTTGAAGTTACTTTTTAAAGTACTTAAAGGTTCTTTTAAGCGCCTGAGTGGCAATTCTACTGTTACGTTTAAGTTACTTTTTAAAGTACCCTTAGAGGTTTTTTAAACGTTTGAATGTCAATCCTACTGTTACGTTTAAGGTACTTTTTAAAGTACCCTTAGAGTTTTTTTAAGCGTTGGAATGTCCATCCTACTGTTACATTTAAGTTACTTTTTAAAATACTCTTAAAGGTTCTTTTAAGCTTCTGTGTGGTAATCTTACTGTTACGTTTAAGTTACTTTTTAAAGTCCTTTTAAAGGTTCTTTTAAACTTCTGAGTGGTAATCTTACTGTTACGTTTAAGTTACTTTTTAAAGTCCTCTTAAAGGTTCTTTTAAGTTTCTGAGTGACATTCCTACTGTTACGTTTAGGTTACTTTTTAAAGTACCCTTAAACGTTAGTTAGAGTGTTTGAATGACAATCCTACTGTTACTTTTAAGTTACTTTTTAAAATACTCTTAAAGGTTCTTTTATGCTTCTGAGTGGCAATCCTACTGTTACATTTAAGTTACTTTTAAAGTACTCTCAAAGGGTCTATTACGCGTTTGAAAGGCAATCCTACTGTTACATTTAAGGTACTTTTTAAATTACCCTTAAACGTTCTTTTAAGCTTCTGAGTGATAATCCTATTGTTACGTTTAAGTTACTTTTTAAAGTACCCTCAAAGGTTCCTTTAAGCTTCTGAGTGGCAATCCTACTGTTACGTTTAAGTTAATTTTTAAAGTACCCTTAAAGGTTCTTTTATGTGTTTGAATGGCAATCCTACTGTTACGTTTAAGTTACTTTTAAATACCTTCAAAGGTTCTTTTAAGTGTTTAAATGGCAATCCTACTGTTACATTTAAGATACTTTTTAAAGTACCCTTAAAAGTTTTTTAACTTCTGAGTAGCAATCCTACTGTTACGTTTAAGTTACTTTTTAAAGTACCCTTAAAGGTTCTTTTAAGCGTTTGAATGAAAATCCTACTGTTACGTTTAAGTTACTTTTTAAAATACTCTTGAAGCTTCTTTTAAGCGTCTGAGTGGCAATCCTACTGTTACGTTTAAGTTACTTTTAAATTACTTTCAAAGAGTCTATTAAGCGTTTGAATGGCAATCCCACTGTTACATTTAAGTTACTTTTTAAATTACCCTTAAAGGTTCTTTTAAGCTTCTGAGTGGCAATCCTACTGTTACGTTGAAGTTACTTTTTAAAGTACTTAAAGGTTCTTTTAAGCGTCTGGTGGCAATCCTACTGTTACGTTTAAGTTAATTTTTAAAGTACCCTTAAAGGTTCTTTTAAGTCTTTGAATGGCAAACATACTGTTACGTTTAAGTTACTTTTTAAAGTACCCTTAGAGGTTTTTTTAAGCGTTTGAATGTCAATCCTACTGTTAGGTTTAAGGTACTTTTTAAAGTACCCTTAGAGGTTTTTTTAAGCGTTTGAATGCAATCCTACTGTTACATTTAAGTTACTTTTTAAAATACTCTTATAGGTTCTTTTAAGCTTCTGAGTGATAATCTTACTGTTACGTTTAAGTTACTTTTTAAAGTACCCTTAAAAGTTCTTTTAAGCTTCTGAGTGGCAATCCTACTGTTACGTTTAATTTAAGTTTGAAAGTACCTTTAAAGGTCCTTTTAAGCTTCTGAGTGGCAAACCTACTGTTACGTTGAATTTTCTTTTTAAAGTACTTAAAGGTTCTTTTAAGCGCCTGAGTGGCAATTCTACTGTTACGTTTAAGTTATTTTTTAAAGTACCTTTAAAGGTTCTTTTAAGTGTTTGAATGGCAATCATACTGTTACGTTTAAGTTACTTTTTAAAGTACTTAAAGGTTCTTTTAAGCGTCTGGTGGCAATCCTACTGTTACGTTTAAGTTAATTTTTAAAGTACCCTTAAAGGTTCTTTTAAGTGTTTGAATGGCAAACATACTGTTACGTTTAAGTTACTTTTTAAAGTACCCTTAGAGGTTTTTTTAAGTGTTTGAATGTCAATCCTACTGTTAGGTTTAAGTTACTTTTTAAAGTACCCTTAGAGGTTTTTTTAAGCGTTTGAATGTCAATCCTACTGTTAGGTTTAAGGTACTTTTTAAAGTACTCTTAGAGGTTTTTTGAAGCGTTTGAATGCAATCCTACTGTTACATTTAAGTTACTTTTTAAAATACTCTTAAAGGTTCTTTTAAGCTTCTGAGTGATAATCTTACTGTTACGTTTAAGTTACTTTTTAAAGTACCCTTAAAAGTTCTTTTAAGCTTCTGAGTGGCAATCCTACTGTTACGTTTAATTTAAGTTTGAAAGTACCTTTAAAGGTTCTTTTAAGCTTCTGAGTGGCAAACCTACTGTTACGTTGAAGTTACTTTTTAAAGTACTTAAAGGTTCTTTTAAGCGCCTGAGTGGCAATTCTACTGTTACGTTTAAGTTACTTTTTAAAGTACCCTTAGAGGTTTTTTAAACGTTTGAATGTCAATCCTACTGTTACGTTTAAGGTACTTTTTAAAGTACCCTTAGAGTTTTTTTAAGCGTTGGAATGTCCATCCTACTGTTACATTTAAGTTACTTTTTAAAATACTCTTAAAGGTTCTTTTAAGCTTCTGTGTGGTAATCTTACTGTTACGTTTAAGTTACTTTTTAAAGTCCTTTTAAAGGTTCTTTTAAACTTCTGAGTGGTAATCTTACTGTTACGTTTAAGTTACTTTTTAAAGTCCTCTTAAAGGTTCTTTTAAGTTTCTGAGTGACATTCCTACTGTTACGTTTAGGTTACTTTTTAAAGTACCCTTAAACGTTAGTTAGAGTGTTTGAATGACAATCCTACTGTTACTTTTAAGTTACTTTTTAAAATACTCTTAAAGGTTCTTTTATGCTTCTGAGTGGCAATCCTACTGTTACATTTAAGTTACTTTTAAAGTACTCTCAAAGGGTCTATTACGCGTTTGAAAGGCAATCCTACTGTTACATTTAAGGTACTTTTTAAATTACCCTTAAACGTTCTTTTAAGCTTCTGAGTGATAATCCTATTGTTACGTTTAAGTTACTTTTTAAAGTACCCTCAAAGGTTCCTTTAAGCTTCTGAGTGGCAATCCTACTGTTACGTTTAAGTTACTTTTTAAAGTATCCTTAAGGTTCTTTTAAGCTTCTGAGTGGCAATCCTACTGTTACGTTTAATTTAATTTTTAAAATACCCTTAAAGGTTCTTTTAAGCTTCTGAGTGACAATCCTACTGTTACGTTTAAGTTAATTTTTAAAGTACCCTTAAAGGTTCTTTTAAGTGTTTGAATGGCAATCCTACTGTTACGTTTAAGTTACTTTTAAATACCTTCAAAGGTTCTTTTAAGTGTTTAAATGGCAATCCTACTGTTACATTTAAGATACTTTTTAAAGTACCCTTAAATGTTTTTTAACTTCTGAGTAGCAATCCTACTGTTACGTTTAAGTTACTTTTTAAAGTACCCTTAAAGGTTCTTTTAAGCGTTTGAATGAAAATCCTACTGTTACGTTTAAGTTACTTTTTAAAATACTCTTGAAGCTTCTTTTAAGCGTCTGAGTGTCAATCCTACTGTTACGTTTAAGTTACTTTTAAATTACTTTCAAAGGGTCTATTAAGCGTTTGAATGGCAATCCCACTGTTACATTTAAGTTACTTTTTAAATTACCCTTAAAGGTTCTTTTAAGCTTCTGAGTGGCAATCCTACTGTTACGTTGAAGTTACTTTTTAAAGTACTTAAAGGTTCTTTTAAGCGTCTGGTGGCAATCCTACTGTTACGTTTAAGTTAATTTTTAAAGTACCCTTAAAGGTTCTTTTAAGTGTTTGAATGGCAAACATACTGTTACGTTTAAGTTACTATTTAAAGTACCCTTAGAGGTTTTTTTAAGCGTTCGAATGTCAATCCTACTGTTAGGTTTAAGGTACTTTTTAAAGTACCCTTAGAGGTTTTTTGAAGCGTTTGAATGCAATCCTACTGTTACATTTAAGTTACTTTTTAAAATACTCTTAAAGGTTCTTTTAAGCTTTTGAGTGATAATCTTACTGTTACGTTTAAGTTACTTTTTAAAGTACCCTTAAAAGTTCTTTTAAGCTTCTCAGTGGCAATCCTACTGTTACGTTTAATTTAAGTTTGAAAGTACCTTTAAAGGTCCTTTTAAGCTTCTGAGTGGCAAACCTACTGTTACGTTGAAGTTACTTTTTAAAGTACTTAAAGGTTCTTTTAAGCGCCTGAGTGGCAATTCTACTGTTACGTTTAAGTTATTTTTTAAAGTACCTGTAAAGGTTCTTTTAAGTGTTTGAATGGCAATCATACTATTACGTTTAAGTTACTTTTTAAAGTACCCTTAGAGGTTTTTTAAACGTTTGAATGTCAATCCTACTGTTACGTTTAAGGTACTTTTTAAAGTACCCTTAGAGGTTTTTTTAAGCGTTGGAATGTCAATCCTACTGTTACATTTAAGTTACTTTTAAAATACTCCTAAAGGTTCTTTTAATCTTCTGAGTGGTAATCTTACTGTTACGTTTAAGTTACTTTTTAAAGTCCTCTTAAAGGTTCTTTTAAACTTCTAAGTGGTAATCTTACTGTTACGTTTAAGTTACTTTTTAAAGTCCTCTTAAAGGTTCTTTTAAGCTTCTGAGTGACATTCCTACTGTTACGTTTAGGTTACTTTTAAAGTACCCTTAAACGTTAGTTAGAGTGTTTGAATGACAATCCTACTCTTACTTTTAAGTTACTTTTTAAAATACTCTTAAAGGTTCTTTTATGCTTCTGAGTGGCAATCCTACTGTTACATTTAAGTTACTTTTAAAGTACTCTCAAAGGGTCTATTACGCGTTTGAATGGCAATCCTACTGTTACATTTAAGTTACTTTTTAAATTACCCTTAAACGTTCTTTTAAGCTTCTGAGTGACAATCCTATTGTTACGTTTAAGTTACTTTTTAAAGTACCCTCAAAGGTTCTTTTAAGATTCTGAGTGGCAATCCTACTGTTACGTTTAAGTTACTTTTTAAAGTATCCTTAAGGTTCTTTTAAGCTTCTGAGTGGCAATCCTACTGTTACGTTTAATTTAATTTTTAAAATACCCTTAAAGGTTCTTTTAAGCTTCTGAGTGACAATCCTACTGTTACGTTTAAGTTAATTTTTATAGTACCCTTAAAGGTTCTTTTATGTGTTTGAATGGCAATCCTACTGTTACGTTTAAGTTACTTTTAAATACCTTCAAAGGTTCTTTTAAGTGTTTAAATGGCAATCCTACTGTTACATTTAAGATACTTTTTAAAGTACCCTTAAAAGTTTTTTAACTTCTGAGTAGCAATCCTACTGTTACGTTTAAGTTACTTTTTAAAGTACCCTTAAAGGTTCTTTTAAGCGTTTGAATGAAAATCCTACTGTTACATTTGAGTTACTTTTAAAGTACTCATAAAGGTTCTTTTAAGCTTCTGAGTGGAAATCCTACTGTTACATTTAAGTTACTTTTTAAAGTACTCTTAAAGGTTCTTTTAAGCGTTTGAATGCAATCCTACTGTTACATTTAAGTTACTTTTTAAATTACCCCCTAAAGGTTCTTTTAAGCTTCTGAGTGGCAATCCTACTGTTACGTTGAAGTTACTTTTTAAATTACTTTTAAAGGTTCTTTTAAGCTTCTGAGTGGCAATCCTACTGTTACGTTTAAGTTACTTTTTAAAGTATCCTTAAGGTTCTTTTAAGCTTCTAGTGGCAATCCTACTGTTACGTTTAAGTTTCTTTTTAAAGTACTCTTAAAAGTTCTTTTAAACTTATGAGTGGTAATCCTACTGTTACGTTTAAGTTACTTTTTAAAGTACTCTTAAAGGTTCTTTTAAGCTTCTGAGTGGCAATCCTACTGTTATGTTTAAGTTACTTTTTAAGTACCTTTAAAGGTTCTTTTAAGTGTTTGAATGGCAATCCTACTGTTACGTTTAAGTTACTTTTAAAGTATCCTTAAAGGTTCTTTCAAGTTTCTGAGTGGCAATCCTACTGTTGCCTTTAAGCTCAGACTTTAATTGATACCTCCTTGTTGAAGTCGTCCCCTGCAGTCCTTATTGGAGGTAAATCCCCAAAGTTACCTTTTCATGGTATTATTATAATTTTGATTGTTTTTTCGGGGTTTTTTATTCATTTTGTTGGCTCTTCATTATTTACAGGGTTTGAAGCAGCGTGTGTTTAGAGTTGTTGATCTTTACAGATCTATTTGATGAATATTGATCTTTACAGATTTATTTGGATGACTGTTGATGTTTACAGAACCATATGGGACGGTTGATCTTTACAGACTGATTTTGGAGGTTGGAGATCTTTACAGACTTATTTAAAGGACTGGTGATTTTTACAGGTTTATTTGGGAGACTGTTAATCTTTACATACTTATTTGGGGATTGTTGATCATTATATATTTATTTGGGGTCTGTTGATCTTTCGGGACTTCTGATCTTTATACACTTGTTGTGGATGGGGGTGATATACATAGACTGATTTAAGGGCTGTTGATCTTTACAAACCTGATTTAGGGAATCTAAATCTTTGCACACTGATTTTCGAGTTTTTTTATATTTTCAGATTTGTTTGGGGCGCTGATGATCTTTACAGACATTTTAAGAACTGTTGATATTTACAGATTGATTTCCGTGGCTTTTCATCTTTACAAAATTATTTTGACTGATTTTCGTGGCTTTTCATCTTTACCAAATTATTTTGACTGATTTTCGTGGCTGTTGATTTTATAGAATTGTTTTGGGAGCTGATGATCTTTATAAAATCATTTGCGGGGCTGTTGATCTTTACAAACTTATTCTTGGGCTGATGATCTTTACAGACTGATTTCCGGGGCTTTTGATCATTATTTTTGTTGGGGGATGAGGGGGGGTGTTACTGATGAACTTTACAGACTGATTTTCGCGGGTGTTGATCTTTACAGAATTGTTTTGGTGCTGGTGATCTTTACAGACTTATTTTCTGGGCTGTTGATCTGTAGAGACTGATTTTCTGGGCTGTTGATCTTTAAAACCTGTTTTGGGGGGCTGGTGATCTTTAAAGAGTGTAAATCCACATGGTTGCTTAAAGGATGAAGATATACGTGGGGTGTTCAAAAGGATTTCGGCGAAAATAGAATGAGGATGTTATTCTCAAAATGCTGCTTTTATATAAATGGCTTAAACCATAGAGACGGAGAATCTAGTTGGGTCTTAGACCAAGATGGTGGAAGGGTGAATTTTAATTTTTGAGATGGAGTTTCTTGTTTTATTTGCATTTTCTGGGAACATTTTGAAAACTTTAGAGATTAAGGACAAATGTAAACTTTAATTTGATTGTTATTATTTTATATTGGCGCGTAGTTCGAATTCTCCGAACGGCTATAATTAAATTGTTTAAAGTCGCGTTTTTGAGTTTACTTCGTCAAAACCGAGAATGGCTTTCGTTCGTTTCTTAGGATCAGACGTTTCGATTGGCGCTTCTTTTGTCGTTAGATTCTTTTGGCACGAAATCCTGTTTAATTGCATAAGGCCACTATAATTTGTAATTGCATATGTCCATTATAATATGTAATTGCATATGTCCATTTTAATTCCACGTGTCCATTTTAATATATAATTGCATGTGTACAGCTAAATCGCATGTGTCCAGTGTAATTAATTACACGTGTTTAGGTTAATATGTAATTGCATGTTTTCATTATAAAATGTAATTTTATGTTTTCAGTTTAATATGTAATTGAATGAGTCCAGTTTAATTGCACGTGTCCAGTTTTACTACACGCGTTTAGTTTAATATGTAATTGCACGCGTCTAGTACAACATGTAATTGAATGCGTCTAGTATAACATGTAATTGAATGCGTCTAGTATAACATGTAATTGAATGCGTCTAGTATAACATGTAATTGCACGCGTCTAGTATAACATGTAATTGAATGCGTCTAGTATAACATGTGATTGCACGCGTCTAGTATAACATGTAATTGAATGCGTCTAGTATAGCCGCAGATCCTCCTACAGGCAGTGGGGGCAGAAGAGTCCACAATCTTTAAGATGTCGGCCGCAGCAAGGTTGCCCAAGCTACAGATGAAATTCTTTTAGAGTAAGGGGAAAAGAAAGAGGGGAGGGTTGAAGGAGAAAATTGTGGGAAAAATGCAGGCATGTTAACATCTTTTCCCTCAACCGGAACCAAGATGGCCCCTCCCACCCTCGTCCTTGATTAAGGATGAATGGACGAAAGCTGGTCGGCGACTACCCTGTGAATTTAACCGCTGGCCAAGAAATTAGGTGAGAAGAAGCTTACCAATAAAACAGCTGATAAATTCCAAATTGACACTTGCCGAGGTACTGGGGCCGGAAGGGCGCGCCGCTCTTCCAGGCATCATTCGTAACAGTTAACACTGGGTAGCCTCTTAGGAGGAGGGGGGGGTGAAGCAGAGAACTTCACCAGTTGGAAAAGTGTCCAAGAGAGAAAGGCAGAAGGTCTGGACACACTGGGGAGTTGCCACGAGTCGCCACGATTCTAGGGGCCCCGTGCCGCCATGTGGTCCATGAGAGAGCTCTTTACCAGGATTTTCCCTATTGGCAGACAGCCCTCCTCCCAAATGGCAGACCGCCCTTCCCCAATGGTAAACCGTCCTCCTCCTAAACGGCAGACACTCTCACCCAATGGCAGACTGCCCTCCCCCAATGGCAAACCGTCCTCCTCCTAAGTGGCAGACACTCTCCCCAATGGCAGACCGCCCTCCCCCAATGGCAAACCGTCCTCCTCCTAAGTGGCAGGCACTCTCCCCCAATGGCAGACCGCCTTCCCCCAATGGTAAACCGTCCTCCTCCTAAGTGGCAGACACTCTCCCCCAATGGCAGACCGCCCTCCCCCAATGGTAAACCGTCCTCCTCCTAAGTGGCAGACACTCTTTCCCAATGGCAGACCGCCCTCCCCCAATGGCAAACCGTCCTCCTCCTAACGGGCAGGCAATCTCACCCAATGGCAAACCGTCCTCCTCCTAAGTGCTAGACACTCTCCCCCAATGGCAGACCACCCTCCCCCAATGGCAAACCGTCCTCCTCCTAAGTGGCAGACACTCTCCCCAATGGCAGACGACCGCCCTCCCCCAATGGCAAACCGTCCTCCTCCCTAAGTGGCAGGCACTCTTCCCCAAAGGCAGACCGCCCTCCCCCAATGGCAAACCGTCCTCCTCCTAAGGGGCAGGCACTCTCACCCAATGGCAAACCGTCCTCCTCCTAAGTGGCAGACACTCTTCCCCAATGGCAGACCGCCCTCCTCCAATGGCAAACCGTCCTCCTCTTAAGTGGCAGACACTCTCACCCAATGGCAGACCGCCCTTCCTCACAACCAAAATCGATCTAACTAACGTTGCTGTGCTCTTGATTAATAAAACTTATATTCGTAATTTTTTGCTAATTTAAATGGTAATTTATTCATTTTCTCTGTGTAAAGATCCGAACGTTGGTTACGTATAACCTGCGACACGTGGTAACGCCCAGTAGACAACTTCATATAGTATTGTTTGCGCAGAAACTTCATATTCGTGACTCATCTAAACTATGTTTTCATGATTTAGCACCTGTGTGGCGGTGTTGG
This sequence comes from Ceratothoa steindachneri, assembly GCA_963969495.1. Lineage (NCBI taxonomy): Eukaryota > Metazoa > Arthropoda > Malacostraca > Isopoda > Cymothoidae > Ceratothoa > Ceratothoa steindachneri. Next base: position 22,209,130 of record OZ018332.1, read on the forward strand.
TTTGCTCTGTAATAATTACCATATCTCTCGCTGCAAAGAACTGGGGTTCGTATCTCCTTTCAAATTCTAGTTTTCACAATTCGTGCATAACAATTGGGCACATTTTATTTCTTATCTTGATTAAACATTTGTGGTCAAAGAATGGTTCATTTTTTCTCCTTATATATCTCTCTGAATGTTTAATAAGAATATAGAAAAATTATAAATATTTCTAGGTTTTTTTTCAGGTATATAACCCTTTTGGTAGAAATGAAAGGTAATTTTAGTGGAGCACGAAAGGTGAAATGAGCCACAAAGTCAGAAAACTTGCAGTTTTAATCTTGGTTCAATATCGGCATCTCTGCATCCAGTTATACCGTTCCAGAAATACTATCACCTGTTTCTGCTTCTGCGAGACATTCCACTCCACAAGAGGTAAAGCGAAAAATCGGAAACGGCAAAAGACTATGTGATTCACGTCACAGATCACGAGCTATGAAACATTAAGATTACTAATAGATTCTATTAGGGGACTTGTAGTAGGCTGACATTATATCAGAATCAGGATACGCGGGAACCGGAGGAGAGAGAACTCAGACAAAGTATTTATCTAAAAATGTGTTAACACGTAAAATAAAAATGGTAAGTATAAAAAGCATGAATGGTTACTCTATTCGCTACCCAAAGGTTGTTTGTACTGGTTTGTGTGTCGCCTGTGGTTTAAGATAGGCTCGTCCTTTGCGAAATCAGGATTCCTTCACTGGAAACACCGCAATCTTAGTGTAGAACATGAAACAGAGGATTATTGCAAGTGTTTGATGGCCTATTTGATTCGCCATAGAGAAACTAGACGCGTGTATAAGCCTATATCAATCAAACAGAGTCAATCAGTGAATGACTGAAATACTAGACGTGCCAAAACTCTAAACACGGACTGCTTAGAGTTTTGTCACGTCTAGTATTTCAGTCATTCACTTTCTTAACTCCAAATGTCTGGCAAAAATTGGAAACTTTTTAGGTATTCACCCTTTCAGAGAAGAACATCTTAAACTGTATGAAAATACTGAAAAAGGAAACCCATCTATCGGCAAACATTTAAGCGGAATTTATTGAATTAATGAGACAAATTTCTGGTGGTATTCTGGAACAAATAGAAGAGTCAAAGTATTATTCAATAATTATGAAGTCTACTTCAGACATCTTACGCAATCAATTGACATTTGCTGTCCAATCCATTCGAGGCTGTGAGCCCTTTATCAAGAAGCAGAAGATCCAGAAAACAGTTGTGGACTTCCTGAATAAGAACGAAATTCTGCTATCAAATTGCCGTTGCCAGACGTGTGACAATGCCTCAAATATGTGTATGGGGTGCAGGCATGGACCCATCAAATGAAGGGGTTGTGTACATATACCACCTCTGCTGGACACAACCTGAACTTAGTGAGAGTAGAGGGCAGTGTTGTCTACTGAGTGTAAAATTCTTTGACTTAGTTCAGGGTCTGCATTCTTTTTTATGTTGTAGTCAACCGGCTGCCTGACACGAGATGGTCGTAAAATGTTTTGCATGGAAGTTTAGAGTAAATTAAATATGGCCTGGATTGTGTATTAGCCGATACTGACTAGGAAATGAACACAAAACAAGGAGAAAATGGGTTGAATGAGAAAAGATAAAACCTACAAACGACCATTCTGTTAATTCTTTAGAACAACCTCTTCGAAACAACAAAACAGGGGGCTACAGTCAAAATACATGGACATGATTGTTGTCATGAGCTGTATTGAGTCTCTGAAAACGTATCTTTAGGAAATTAGAGACAAATACGAACTGGACGTTAGAAGTAGGTCTCTAGATTCGGATTATTATGAAACAAGAACGAAAACCGAGTGTATGTCTTACTCTTTATGGTGGATCAGTCAAAGAGAAACTTCTAAACAAAAGTGAAAAGTTCAAAATGGAAACATTTCCTCTGTTTTAAACTCTGACCTGACAAAAAATGCAGAAGCTTCGTGATGGATCGAAAATAAGTGATTCTGACGAGATAAACAAAAAATGTGAGCACCTAGTTAATTTTTATTAAAGGTCCCATCATGATGATGATCTTCTAAGTCAAGAGTAGGCAAATCTTTTAGGTACAGGGCCAAATATAAGGTATTTGTAGTGAAATGATCATGTAGGTTGGTACTTATAAAACAAAAAAAATTGTTTCCACAACTTCTTTATTAACGAGATTCAAAATATAGCTCAAGACATTGACCCCACGTTACCCCCCACTCCCACCCCTAAGACACTAACTACTCTCACCATAAAATCACTCAAAACCTCGCAAGCTGATCACATCTCAAGAATCCCCTTAAAACACTGTAAAGGGTAGGCCCTCGTATTACCATGCCTTCCTTTTCTCATCATAGTTTACGGTGTTTATCGCAGGTCGACCCGCTTCGAGGCTACCATTTTTGGCCTAAACTTCTGTAACTTACCAGCCTAATTTGCGTAGGGGAAGCGCCTCATTCCCCACACACCGCTTGTGCAGCGAGGATTTTTTTGTCATTGATTCCTGCCAGCGTTGTCGCTGCTCCTCTGTTGGCTGCATCGACTTGTGCTCTTCCATTTACGTTTGCAAGTGTTCTCCTTTGGGAAGCCGTTCACACTGGGCATGTAAAAGCTCTTCCCTAGTCACCTCGCCATCTCCACTTTGGAGAATTCTGTCATCTCGAATTCCTTCTCTCGGATCGTTAGGCCTTCGAGTCATCGTTCTCCGTGGTCTCGACGCCTTTCGCCATGATATCGCCGTCTGTGGGTTTCTCATCGCCGAAGACCGTCTTTGCATTCACTCCTGTGGACATGGGTCGAATTCACTCATCGTCACCGAGCCTCTTTCGCCTGGGTTTCCGACGTGAGTTATTGCATCACTGCTCTGGTATCATGCATTTTGGGAGTATTTCTTTCTTCTTACGTCCCTTTTAAATTAATTAAGTTTTATTCATGTGTCTTTAGGCCTTCGGGTAAGGGACGTAAGACAGGGAGGTTATTCCGGGAACACCTGTCACTAGAGTAGCGTAGCCTATTTTATCTTTAACGGCGCGTGTCGTTTCGGCTTTAATCAAATTATTCATTGAACCCAATTTTGTATGCGCTAATATCTATTTTGGTTAGAACGACTTGTGGTCGTTGGATGGTGTTAAGCATTTGTGACTTTTCTTATTATATGGTGTACCCCCGTATAATTTGTTAGCAGTCAATTTATTTAATTTTTGATTTAAATAATACTGTTAATACTTTTATGTGTGTATTCATTTAACCCCTTGCGGATACCTCGTAATTTAGCACCGTCCTGATCAATTCTGGTGAATTTCCGGTAGGCCTTTAGATCCCTGGTCTTCTATAAATTTCTTGTGAGTGTTGTATTTAGCCGTATGAACCGGGTTCCGAGATAGCCTTTACATGCGTGGCGACCTTGCCAGGATTTAGTTAGCTGGTATTTGTTTTTTCCAGTTTAAATTGTCAGGTTAGGTTGTGGTGCTTATCCGCTTGGGTGTTTAAGTCGCCTCGAGCGCGCATTCACTGTCTGTGGCCCCAAAGTGAATTCCTACTGTGCATAGGATTTTGTTAGCCCTTGCGCTACCGAGGTTTGCCTTTGTCTTAATTTTCACTGCTCTGCTTAGCCGTTGTTTGTATTAATTTATTAATCTTTTGACACTTGCAGGGGCGTCTTATGAGGTTTGCTATCCGCCTCGTATTCACGGTTGTTTGTTTTTCTTGTCGTGTTTATCTTTGTACTGCTTACATTTGGCTACTTTAAGCATCATTTTTCTAAAAGAGGTTTGCTTATTGCCTCTTGTGTGGGATTTGTGTGGTCCCCATTGTGTGTTTAACCTTTTTTAAAATTATTTTTGACCCCCACTTTAAATAATTTTTTGTGTATTTTAATTAACTCTTACCGCGTTTTTTTTTGTACGTTTTGCGTAATTATTGCATTTTTTGTCCTTTGCAGAGTTATTTCATTTAATTGTTTGAGGTCTTAATATTTATTGTCTAACTTTTATTAATCGATTTTGCCTCCATTATTTATTAATTTAGCTTTGTTTATCTATTTTTTTTTTGGGGGGGGGGGTGTGACCCTTTTTCCGATTTTGTTACAATGTCTTCCATCAAGGAACTTAGAGATCAGGCCATCGAATTGGGCTTTACGGGCAATGAAAGTGCTCAACATGCATTGCAGCAACAGACATTCAAACGTGAGGAGCGCGAGAGGGAGCGCCAGGCTAAGAAAGAAGAGGAAGAACGGAAGTTTCATCTAGCCCCAAATCCAAGTAGAAGCAGAGAAGGCTAAGATCCAAGACGAGAAGAAGGTTTAAATTGGCTCGCATCTCCGCACCTCAGCAACCTACTTCTCTTCAATTCACTGACCTCATGAGTCGTCCGAAACTTCCCTGTTACAGGATGGCGAGGACATTACTTCTTATCTTAACCGCTTCTTCGAGAGGGTTGCCGAATTATTTGAAGTTAACCCCGAGAGTTACGCCGTGAGATTAGGAAGACCCCTCACCAGTAAGGCTGCTGAGCTTTATAGCTCCCTGCCCATGGGTATCACCATGGACTACAACCTTTTGAAGAGAGCCCTTCTTACCGGCTTCAATAAAACTCAGGATGGCTACCGTACCGAGTTTCGTAGCGCTAAGGTTTCCCCGGGAGAAACCTTTCAGCAACTTTCACTTCACCTAACCCGATTATTTCAGCCATGGCTCGAAGCCTCCGGCGTCGGTAACACTTTTGATGGGCTCAAGGAATTTATGATCTTGGACCAATTTCTTTCTTCCTTCCATTCTGACCTGCGCGCCTGCATCAAGAAACGATGACCCTCTACTCTATCGGAAGCAATCCAGCTAGCGGATAATTGGACTTCTGCTCATCACAGTCTTTCAAGAACTAATAACTATCATCCCAAGAAATTCGAGCGTCCGTCCAACCCGTCTTCGGAGGGGAAGACAACTTTGTCCACCGCTGAGAGCACCTTTTGCTCTTCCAGTTACGTTTGCAAGTGTTCTCCTTTGGGAAGCCGTTCACACTGGGCATGTGAAAGCTCTCTCCTAGTCACCTCGCCATCTCCTCTTTGGGGAACTCTGTCATCTCGAATTCCTTCTCTCGGATCGTTGGGCCTTCGAGTCATCGTTCTCCGTGGTCTCGACGCCTTTCGCTCCGATATCACCGTCTGTGGGTTTCTCCTCGCCGAAGACCGTCATCGCATTCACCCCTGAGACATCGGTCGAATTCACTCATCGTCGCCGAGCCTCTTTCGCCTGGGTTTCCGACGTGGGTTATTGCTTCACTGCTCTGGTATCAGGTATTTTGGAGCATTTCTTTCTTCTTAAATAAATTAAGTTTCATTCATGTATCTTAGAGCCTTAGGGTAAGGGACGCAAAACAGGGAGGTTATTCTGGGAACACCTGTCACTAGAGTAGCGTAGCCTATTTTATCTTCAACGGCGCGTGTCGTTTCGGCTTTAATCAAATTATTCATTGGAACCAATTTTGTATGCGCGAATATCTCTTTTGGTTAAAACGACTTGTGGTAGTTAGATGGTGTTAAGCATTTGTGACTTTTCTTATTATTTGATGTACCTCCGTATAATTTTTAGCAGTCAATTTATTTCATTTTTGATTTTGATGTAAATAATACTGTTAATACTTTTATGTGTGTTTATTTATCCCCTTGCGGATACCTCGTAATTTAGCACCGTCCTGATAAATTCTGGTGAATTTCCGGTAGGCCTTTAGATCCCTGGTCCTTTATTAATTTCTTGTTCGTGTGTTAACTGGGCCGTGTGAACCGGGTTCCGCGATAGCCTTCACAAACACATTGGCCCCACAGCTGTAACTGCAATCACATACATCTTTAACTACTCCTGTTTACTCCCCCTCCCCTAATCTAGAAACACGCAAACATTATCTCCTCCTCGAAAAGAGACTCCAAATCCGATTCTCCCTTTCCAACAGACCGATCTCGTTCCTCTCAGCCATGTCAGAATGTCGTTGTGATGAGATAGTTTATCTTTTTCGGACCATGCTTCTCCCGTAAGTTGAAAATATTGCAATCATTGTTTACTTTGGTAATGACGATGTATATAGTACTTAGACTTTTAGCATGGTTATGAACTGAAGTAGCCTGGGCCATAGGATAGGAATTTAGAGTTTGGTAGGAACGTCCCTAGCACAGTAGACTGTAGCAACTCGACGTAATATCGATTCTACAAGTTGACTGAATTCGTTTACGCGTTCTCTTTAGCTGTCTAAAGTTCTTTGATATTTGTAGGTGTCGGATCTTGGGTGCGAATAGACTTGGACACCTCATCCCCTAAATACGCGATTGAGTTCGTGCCAGGTGAATGTGGTTGGTAGTCACACTAGTCATCAGAACTCTCCAGAAGGCTCCTCGAACAAATTCTGGGCAATTTAGGGCTAATGACAAGTTATTATCCCTGCTGGAATTTCTCATCGACATAGAATCGATGAAATATTGCAAATGGTCACCAATCAGTGCCATTTAAAGGCCACCTGACAATGACGTATTTAAGCAAACCGGCGGAGCCAACCTATGCCATGTGAACATATGGAGTAAGCCAAAACGATAGTTCTTAGTTTCAGAGCCCTACATGAGTGTCTCCTGATTTCTTCAAGGGAGCTGGATGTATCTTTATGCGCTCGTTATTATTTTGTAGATTTGCATTAATTAACTTTAGTATTGCATTGTTTGCAGTGATCCCACCAGCTTAGGAAACAAAAATCCAGTCATTTTACCACTGTCCTTTCTGAATTTTTCCCCAAAAAGGTTACTATACGGGAACAATGCTCTTGTTACAGCACTTATCCATCCGGATTCCCTTCCTTCAAATGCTATTTTTGGTTCAACGTGTGAACCCATTATAAGATTTCATAAAACCTCAAAGTGCTAATTTTTTAGATATTTTTGATTGTATTATTACATTTTACGATGTGATTCAACAAACACATCCGAACCTGACCCTCAGCTCGAAACAACTGGTCCCGTGACTCATTTGAGCCAGTGTTGCTTATCTGTTACCATGGACACTTCTAGCCAGATATCGCTGTTCACGATCATTAAGCATCCGTTGTCAGCCACTTCGCCCTCCACGGTGCGGGGTAATGCCGTTCGTGAGGTATTCTAGGTACACACGTGATACCCTTGATCGAGGGAGGCTGAATATCCACTACAGTTTCAGAAATTGAATGTCGCATCCATCTGGCACCCAATATTATGCCAGTTGGAATTCCGATTATTCACGTCACCTTGCCACGAACAACCTAACGGGTGCTCAGACTGACTCACAAGATATTAGATCACAATTGACACAGGTCTGTGAATTTCCATGACAATGTACAGTGGCGCTGCCCACCATTACCTTTACATAATGCCAACCCATGACTTTGGACACTTCATTGTATATCAAATTATCCTCTGCTAATGCTCTATTATTAAGGAAAAATCAACGGCGGGAGCGGATTTTATTGTAGGACTTGTAGCTAGAACTTGTCGACGATAAAGCTTGAAAAAAAAATCAATGAAAATGAATTAATTACATCGAAGTGCTCTATCTGGCACATATGCCTTGAATTTTCAAGCAAGATCAAGACAAAAATCAATATGCGGACACTTTTCATTTCTTTAAACTGAAAAAAGTATATTTAACTCTCGGGCCGTACAAAAACAGGCGGCGGGCCATATAAATATAGGTTGCGGGCTCAACTTCGCTCGCGACCCGTAGTTTGCCGATCCCTGTTTTAAATGAATGCAAACATCTCAAACACCCAAAATGTTTCTTGATAAAAATTGTAACTCTCCCTGCGTTGTACAGAAAATAGTTTCGGTCTACTTGAAATCTGTTTCCTAATGTTGAAACTGCAATCAGTCTTCATGTGCGCGATGGTGATCAACTGTTTATGTAGTGGAACGTTCATTTTTTTTAGATTGACACAGAGAAAAAGCCTCACAGCACAATGGGAAGGCAGGGTATGCACTGTATAGATCTTCTTGTTTATGAAAAATGAAAACCTGAATGCGACTTGATTTCAAGCTAATTATATAAAAAAAAACCCAACAAATCTCAGCAGAGAAATTCGAAAACGTTTGGGTCGATAATAGATTAATTATTGATAATTCATACAGTACTATCTTCATCTCTACGGTCACTAATTATCATTTATATGTCAAAGTGTTTTGTTTTCATAAGGTTATAATATATTGTTCAAAGGTTGGTGTTTATGTTGAAAGTACCAATAAATCAATAGTTTAATTCTATTGAACCTTTTACAGTTTTATTTTCGTAGGATGTGAGTGAGTGGTTGCCCCAGTCCATTGATTTGTCTAGCGCCAACAATGGCGTTAAGATGTCCCTATGATGCTATGGCGACGGTAGACGACACACAGATTTTAAGATAAATGGAATATTTTCAAAGATAAAGATCAAAGATGTATTTTAATTTTTAACTTAATATGTGACATTGATTAAAGTATGATTCCTTGAAGATTCTAATCAGTATAATTATAGTTTATGGAAAATGCAATATTCTGACATTTTGAGTTTGCCATTCTGTGGTTCCCATTTTCCCCGTGAAATCATAAAATCTCGCTCCTTTGGGTGTGGATTCGTCTATGGTTGAAAACCCATGGTCTACCACATACCCTAACAACTACCGTTTCATGCTAGGAAAAAGAGGAATACCAGAAATGTACAACAACCTAAATACAAATCTAATTACTACACTACCAAAACTACAAGGGACAAATATACAGGGGTTCACCAACAGTTGGGCGCAGCGTCAATTGCGCGCAACGTAAATATTAATCTAACTTAACCTTGTAAAAGATAAATATATTTATAGGAAAGTTAAATAATAAAATATTTTTATATAAATTTCAGATATTTAAAGTTCTTTGTTTAAAATGAATTAAAAGTACTTTATATAATCTCTATTATTAATTTACCACTGCACTGGTTTTCTTTGCGCTTGATTGTCGTCGCGCGTAATTGTCGTCTCGTTCAGATATTGAAAGACCCTTTGTTTAGATTTAACTAGACGTGCTTTATTATTATTATTTTATTGCTGTGCTAGTTTTATTTGCGCTTAATTGTCCTCTGGTCAATTATCGGCCTCACGAATCACGACTCGCAAGAACACGGGTGAACAACAAACCGTTGGAAAATCATTGGGTTTTAGCTTTCTGAACTCTCTTCATGTCTAGGCTTTAAGTTTGGCGCTGAAAATCAAACCTTATTCTAGTAACATCATAAGTGCATCTTTTAAATCTAATTTAGAGGGTCTCTAGATTTAGAGTATAGAGGGGGAGGGGGACGTGAGAGGAGTGGATATGAACTTACGGTTGCTTGAGGCTCGCGGGGAATCATTGACATCATAATTCAAGGACAGGATCCGGTTCAGAATTTCTTGTTGCGTCGCCACGCTGTAATGCGAAGAGGAACTTTTTACTTCCAGCATTCAATCATACTCGACTTAGTGCTCTCTCCCGCCTAGTGGAGCGGACGTTGGATCTCCACGCTTTGGTCTCGGCTTTAATTCCAGTGAGACTGGATACACACACACACATATATACACAGATTAGAGTAGGTAGGGAGATAACTTCGTATTATCCGCGAGCTGGGTGTGCAGCGAGGGTGTAGGAATCTTCATTTGCACGTCACCACACACACACACACACACACACACACACACACACACACACGATCACAATATCGCGGTCTCTTCCACTGTCCTCTCGACAAAAGCGACGGGGAGGAAGTATGTCGGAATTCCAGTCCCTCCACTTGGTGGTGGGAGAGAACGGACAATGATGAATAGAAAAACCATCAAAACTCTTTAAATGTATGTAAATGTGTTCCATCTACATCCGAAGCATTATTAGTTAAACACTATTAATGAAATAAAAAGTTAATTAATTGATCAGTGATAATTATAAGTAATAAAGTTAACTGATTAATAAAACTAATAAAGTAATAATGAAATAATGGAGATTCTTTTAGAACTAATGACGTGAACTCACTTTCGGCATTGTATTATGCATGTACATGTATGCATGTATGTGTATATATATATATATATATATATATATATATATATATATATATATATATATATATATATATAATGTGTCTTTGTGTGTATATATACGGATACATATGTATAAGTATCCATGTATATTACACCCGAGGCACAGAGAAGATATTTTCTGCCAACAGCATTACCCATGTAGTGAAATTTAAATGCTTATGGTTGCAAAACTGAGCATCCCTCGTGACTCGGTTTTTAAATAAATTTTCTTTGAAAGCATTTCTTGGGCACTTCGCGGCAACCTGCCCCCAATTAGTACCCTCCAGCTGAATCAGCAGTCACCCCCTCAGAAAAAGGGTAAACGGATCCGATCTTAAAATCTTCAGTCATAACTGACGCCACCCTCTGTACCACAATGTGCCCTGGTTGGCTAGGCTTAAACTCCATTTTAACACTTCTTAGTTCCATAAAATAAGTATATAACCTTAAAATTTCCTTGTAAAAATTAACTAGTACTAGGAGATATTCAGAGGCTGACCCCGTGTAAATTTAACTCTTAAGATCGGACCTTGTGAGTTTTAGTAAAATTCTAAAATGTTTGGTCAAGAAATTAATTAAAAGGGTCCGAAATAATCATTCCGTTTGGATGTAGCACTTAATTACAAGGTAAAGTAGAGTGTCGTGGTATTGCAAGGACCGAGTGGTGGTGTACGTATAGGTTTGTTACGTACTTCAATTACTCCTTGATTGCGCTTTCTCTAATAGTGCTATATTTTATTATTATTGCGTTATTTTAATCTTTGATGATTTCTAGTGCCATGCTCAACCTTTCGAGGATTGAATTAAATACTTCTAAAAAACTATATATATTTAATTACAACATAAAAAAACGAAATAAAACAAAACAAACTCTACAGCTATGAATTAAACGTTTTTTTTTTATTTAAGGGGCTATCTGGCGACTGCCGACTTAGGCATATGAATTAAACGAGTTTATGTGAGACTTACTAATTTAAATCAAATAAATATAAAGTAATGGTTGACCCAAAGCTCAATTTAATATAGGACGCTAATTGACCTTTAAAAAAAATAATGGAATTTATTTACCTTTAAAACAACTATACGTGAATCCGGCTGGGACTGACCTTGGCCTCAATTTTTATGTAGACGCAAGAATGTTTTTTTGCAGCCAGGCGCGTAGACGTATTCACAGACACTCCAGCTGTTTGGCTGGATCGGAGACTGGCTTGAAGCCTCAGGTGATTTCGGTACGGGCGACGGATGGCGTTAAACATGATGTCTTAGTCAGATGATTTCAACAACGTGACCGTGAAAGTATGCTTCTTCCAATCTTCTGGTTAATCTTGGAATGATTCGCACTGAAGAGCGATGAACCAACGAGTGAATCCTTTGACGAATGGAGAGTGTTTGAGGGAGTTCACTTTGGGGTATTTCTCAATGGCGAGGACTATATCTGGGTTTTGTTGTAAACCGGGATAAAGGGTTTCTCTGACGAGAGATTATTGAGCTTGTTTCTCAATACAAGCTAAACTAAATTTCGGTGTGACCACCAGGAACTGACTCAGCATGAGCTTCTTCTGTGTTCATTTCATTGGGTTTCCGGGCACTCTAGCCGGACTTCGTTGTCTCGATCGCTAACTCGATCTTTCTCAAGACAAGATGCTAATTTTCGGTGTGACCACCAGGAACTGGCTCAGGATGAGCTTCTTCTCTGTCCCTTTCTTCGGGTTGCCGGGCACTCTAGCCGGACTTCGGCGTCTCGCTCGCTAAATCGATCTTCCCCGTTCTTCTACAGTTATCCGCCTATATACTTCACCACCCCACTGGGGGTAGGGGAAGGAGGGGGGAGGATATGAGGTCTTAGGAATTAAGCCTCCTCCTCTAACGGCGCTTCTCCGAGCGTCTTTCACTTAGCCCTAAAGGCCTCTTCTGGCTTTTGGTCGAGGCTCTTCTAATTTCGTCTATGCAGTGAAATTAAATCCCAATCTTAGGAGAAATATTGACGGTTTAACCAATGTTAGGCTCGCCGGACCCGAAATCTGATGATTCGAGCATCTCGTGGTTGTGGGAATGCCTTTCTGGTGATCCGCGAGGCAAGAGGAGAGGTGGAGGGCCTCTGTTTTTAGGGTGGGATATCGATTTTCCTACATAGAGCTAGCAATGAAACTCACAAATTGAACGCCCTGTTAGCCCTATGAAATCTTGAAATGGGCACATAGACCAAATAATTAATCGTTAATACTAAATTAATGCAAAGCAACCCGTATATTTGTAAATAATGCCCTAACGCTAGTCAATAATTAATGTATCAATGCAAAGCAAACAGTATATTTGCAAATAATACGAAAAAACACGAGGGAATGAAATTCCTGTGCTCCCACAGTAAACAGAAACATTTACACATTAGAAAAGAGGTGCGAGCCGACCGTTTTGTCCGCGCGGCGATAACGAAGACAATTGAAACATCTGTGCATATAAATATTGATGTTGATAGATAGAGAAGTCTGACCCACCAGTGTTGGTTTCTCTAATGGATAAACAATATATATATATATATATATATATATATATATATATATATATATATGGTATGATTGGTATGTTACTAAAAATATCGTCCTGAGAAAAGGAGCCACGCCTTTGATATTTCGTTAGAATAAAAAGGCTTGTAATAAACACACAAACACAGTCTGGCAGGGAGAAAAATACAAGAAACACTGAGTCTGTTAACACCGATAGTCAGTTACAAGGATGTGAGCACACTACGAACCAGGAACTCAGCGATTTCACTTGCCTGAAATGAGGTGGTTATAAGACCAAGATTAAAACCTACAAAACCGCCATTTTTTTTTTAATTTCCTTACCTTTGCCAAGTAATAAGCCGGTTACGGTGAACCCAGCCTACAAGTGAATAACTAGCGGGCATTTGGAACTTTCAATTGGAGTCCGATTGAATGCTATGGCATAACTAACAACAGCCGTTAGCCCGAACCTGAATCATACCATTCATTCCACCTACCATAAACGGGTGGTCTACCTATATGGATTCCCTTTCTACCCAGTACTGAGAACACTGGTCAGAGCAATGCTTCCCATGCCTGACAAGTTGCGGATTCGATCCTGTCACGTTGACGTAGATAACCGGATATCGGCACACCCGTGCCAACTGGCAGAAATTGCCCTATGAAGTAATACTCGCCCGTTGCCTTCAAGAACATTATATATATATATATATATATATATATATATATATATATATATATATATATATATATATATATATGAGTCATATGAGTTGCTGCTGACCAGTCTAATCTTCAATTTCACGGTGAAGGTAAGGACACATAGGAGGCTGAGGTACATGTGATTTATTTATAGAACAACGTTTCGGGCATATCACCCATCTTCAGGTTCTAAAACATAAATTAAGTTGGTACCAAAATACGCAACTCGAAGTCCCGTAATTCAATTCATCGTTTGGAGCGTTCAGGTCACCCTGGAATGTTTACGGAACGTGCAGTTCGAAAGCTTGCTATAACACTATGTGATAAACCATAGACTACTCGTAGAGAACTGTAGGAAACAAGTGGAGTTGAAGTTAGCAAGGATACAGCAACTAGAACGCTGCGTCGTTATGATCTCTTTTCTTGTACTGCAAAAAAGATCTCACTTCTAAAGAAAACTCATTTTAAACCTTGCTTCGCGTTTGCAAATGAACATTTAAATAAACCGGCAACGTTCTGGTAACTTTTGGGTCGAAATTCCGTCAGCAGGGATGGAGAAAAAAGTGTGAAGCTTACTCACCAAAGAATACGATCCTTACACCTTGTAGTGGGACCCACTAAAATAATAATATCTCCCCCCTCCCCTAAGATATTACTTCGGGAGAGAAAGCGAGCCGTTAATCCTCCCCATCCTCGACTTCACTCTTTTTGGACTTTCTGCCCACTCACTGGGAATTCACACCAAGGCATGACGTTGTGATTGAAGGGTATCTCTCCGCCGTCTTAACCCCCCCCCCCCCCGAGCCGGGAGATTATTCGTCTATTTGTAGGTTTACCAATTGCCCTTTTTTGATCCCCTCGAGACAACTTTTATGGCTCCAGCCGCTGGTCGTTCCTTCAGACCCGCTGATCCTGGCCTCTTACACTTTCCCGTAAGGAGATGCTCTGTTGCTCCGGCCGATAAAATAGGTTCGAGAAGGTCTCTCTCCCTCTTCCTGTTTTGGAGAAATCCGGGTATATATGCGCCTTCTCAAGGATTACCCGCAGATTCGCTTAGATGACGCTTCCCCGAATGGAGATTTGCTTGAACGACGCTCTCGATCGAGAAGTGATTAGTGACTGTAGCAGGCCACGGAAGCGCTGGACATCACACTCGTAACTTCGGGTCAGGAAGAAAAGTCTCTTGAGGCAACGTAAGCCTTTCTCAACCGCCTTCGGGTCAAGGATTGGAGAAGTCGTCCTCCGAAGTTCTTCTGTTGACCCCTTGAGGACAAGAGGCCCAATAGCTCGCTCAATCCGAGTTTAGAGAAGTCACCCCCCTCCTCCGAGCTTCGTCCGGTGACTTCTTGATGACAAGAGGCCCGCATCCCACTAAAACAGAGTTTGGAGAACGTAGCATCACACTCTTCGGGTTCCCGTCTAAACCCTAAGTAATCAAGGTAACCAAGCCCCACCCCCCAGTTCGCCCCGCTTTACTCTCGAGGTTCAAAAGAACTGACTCCCTCACTACGCCAAAATCTCCCATTATAATCATTTAATAACCCTGGTTATCCAATCAGTATTCGGAACCTAATTCCGGCTTATTCTTGTATATATATATATATTGTGTACCCTTTATCTAGTGAATATTAAAATCTATTTTTGTCGTTGTGTTTGGAATATTCCTTGGTTACGAAGTTGCAGCTAACTCTTCAAATCGCACTCTTAGAACAATAACATTTGTTGCCTTGCTTAGCCAACCTTAGAGCCTGTGTGCGTATATTCCCGTAAATTTGGCCATACTCCGACACACCTGTAGAAAGATTGTAGGAGACTACTCAAAGCGCCTGCAAGCTGTATTTACAACATTGGTTATGCACTAAATACTAAACCATGTATATTTGAATGTTTAGTTATGGGGGGGGAGGCTTTATTATAACTTTTCTTATTTATCTATATCATTCTTTATCTTGAGATTTCTATATTCGAATCTATTTATTACTTCTTGACTGAAGTTGCCCCTTGAAACATTGTCTTCCATTTTATCTGACTCTTGGTATTCTCATTGGCTGAGATTCCTTATTATTTAAGTTAGCTGGGTTAATTCTTGATCTTGCTGATGGGATGAGTTCTCCTTGCTTAGTGATGAGTTGAGGATTTCTTTGATTCTTATTGATTTGATGAGTTAGCCCTTGAAGTCGTTTTTTCCGTTTTTCTTTCTTGAGGCGATCCATTTTATCTTGAGTCTTCTTGAGTGGTCCTTAAAGCATTTTCCTTGATTTCCGTTTTCTTCGTGAATTTTCTTCGTAAAAATTGTGGACTTTGGGAGTTTCGATCGCGGGTCTTTGAATCCAAATACCAACACTCTAGCCATCACGCTACGGCGAGTCCGTTCTGAGTTGGTAATTTAATGGGCTATTTATATTATCGATTGGAAGGAATCTTCTCTCTGATGCATCTTCGCACCCCTACATGGTAAATTACAAAATTTGCGTTGTCAAATTTCACTATTGTGCTTACAAAGTGTTTCCTGTTCATCATTCTGCTTTTCTGATCATTACATTGTATTTATATAAATTTAACAAAAATGCAAAAGACTAATTGAGAGTATCTCTCGATATATAGGTCAGAGTGTATTAGCTCCAAAACCGATTATTATCTTAACAAGATCTGCTGAGCCAAAGTCGCAGACTCTCACTATTCTGAATTCTGACCTTACGACCTTCAAAACTTTTAATAATTCCCAAACTAAAGTTGGAAGGACCTTAACAATTCTATCATTCGAAAGAGAATGTAAAATAACATGAGGGTTTCAAATTTTGTTAGAATCGGCCGAATAGTTATGATGTTATAGCCAAGACAAAATAATTCACGGGCTAATCTTGGGAGGACCTTGTAAATTATATCATTCGAAAGAGAATGTAAAACAACATAGGGGTTTCAAACTTCGTTAGAATGGGCCAAATAGTTATGATGTTATTATAAAAAAATCATTCCCTAGCTAACCTTGGGAGGACTTTGGCAATTATATAAATGGAAAGAGAATGTAAAACAACATAAGGGTTTCAAATTTCGTAAGAATCGGCAGAATAGTTATGATGTTATTGCTAAAACAAAATAATTTCCGGGCTAACCTTAGGGAGGGGGCTTTGACAATTATATCATTCAAAAGAGGATGTAAAACAACACAAGGGTTTCGAATTTCGTTAGAATCGGCCGAATAGTTACAATGTTATTACAAAAGCAAAACAAAAAATGCAAAACGGGGACCAACCGACCGACATAGTGAGATTTAGAGTCTCCCTGCACTAGATTCGCACGCAGCTAAAAATATGAATGAAATAAAACACCCTTAGCATTATGAAAAGTCGATCAAAATTCCGAGCGAAAGAACACCTCATTATTAATTCAAACTAAGAACGTTGAACTCTCTTTGCTCTACGATAACTTTGGGGCATTGCTCGTCCATAAAATTTCCCTTTAAATTTCTCTTTATCTCTTCTTATGCCCCGGAATAAGCTAAAATATCAGACATTCTCTGTATTTTCCTCTTTAACTGTGTGAAAAAATAAGCGTTTCCATGGTGAAGATCAAACAAATTTGAACGGTACGAAAACATAAGATTTCCCTGTGTGTTGATTTGATCACCTTGCCATATTCTTTGTGGAAATTTCACATTTCAGGGTAAAGTAAAGACGAATTTACAAGTGACCTTCTATCGGGCATAGAGGTATGTGAGGATGAGGCACGTCTACATGTACGTGTATTGTACGTTGCACAATGTTTTTTTTTCTAAATTTTACGGGAATCAAAATGTTTCTCTGTATACCTTGTCTTTATTTTCCACTTCTTATAACTTAGGAGATATGGATCAATTTTCTTTTTTTTTAATTTACATCAAAAAGAATTAAAATTAATAAGGTTAGACAGAGCTAACCTTTCAGCAGAAGAGTTTTATAGCTAAACCTTTTAGTTATTTTCGCTTCTACTTTGAAATATCTTTTCATTTTTTACTAATTTCAATGGCTAATGTCTAAACTTAATCAATGAATTCCAATTGTATAGAATGTGAAATATAAGTCAACTCACCAAAGATGAAGAAGCAAGAAACACATATGTAGGTAGAAAAACATCATATCTGGAAGAAAGGTTTACATGAAGAATTTTAAAATCTCTAAATATATCATTACCAGTGAATTGCTTCGCCACCTCCCCTAAGGGGGGAGCTTGCGCTTCGCTACTAAGATTAAAATTTAAAATCTAAGAAAAAGCAGCCATGGTTAATTTTTATAAATTTTCTGAACTTCGCCAATTATAATAATTTTAAAAAGGAACTCTAAACTAAATTTCACCCCCCTTTCAAAATACCACGTTGCTAAAATTCACAAAATTTCGATACTTATATTTATTTCTCAACTTTACCATTTTGTTTTTTGATATTATAAAAGAATTATTAAAAAATAAATTTGATAAAAAACATAAGTCATAACCAAACTAAGATGAAATTAATATTCAAATGCACCAAAAAATCCCCTTCTTAAATTACACAGTTAGTAATAATGATGATGATGATGATAACACGTTAAAAATTTTATGAGACAGAGATTAAAGGTAAATTACGATATCAAAATTGGAACAATGTCATGGCTAAAAAGAAATTTTAACAATGCAAAAGGAACTGGGTTTATGGAACTGAAAAAAGGTTAGGATTGGGTAGATAAATAAGCATAATGGCAGGTCATAACAATGCATAAGGTATTGGGTTATGGGATATAGATAGAAAAACAATATGGCAGGTAATAATAATACAGAAGAAACTGGGTTTAGTGAACTAGAAGAAGCTTAAGATTCCGTAGAGAGATAAACCGTATGGCAGGTTATAATAATGCCTAAGGAACTGTGTAAATTGAACTTAATGAAAGCATATTATTGTGGAGAGAGAGAAGCATTATGGCAGGTGATAACAGTCCATAAGTAACTCGATATATTGAACGGGAGAAATCTTATTATTGTGTTAATAGATAAGCATTATGGCAGGAGATAACGATGCAGGAGGAACTGTATTTCTGCAACTGGAGAAAGACCATGATTGTGTAGACCGATAATTATTATGGCAGCTGATCACAATGAATAAGTAACTGGGTATATTGAACTGGAGAAAGCTTATTGTAGGGGAATTCCACTTGGAATTTTTTTTCCAGCACGGAAGTGACGTCCATGCGGTAAGGAAAATTCTAGAATTTGGTTAGGCTTAAATTGGTAAGCCTCCTCCCCCATCCCATCCACAAGCGGTAGACTCGAACCGCGTCCACCCCGGACCACCTTTTCGTGGGTTAGAATCACCGGGGCGTGAAGGTTCGAGGCCATTCGAGAGTAGCGCTGGCCAAAAACCCCATGTTGTTTCCCCCACCCCTGCGGGGGAAGCCTCCAAAATATAGGGCTCGTCTTCCAGGTGGGAGATACAGAGTTGAGGAGTCCCGTCAGGATCCAAGAAGCATTTCCCCTAGTTCCAAGTCAGGTGCTTAACAACGAAGCAAAGTGACGGCTGAACTTTTCGTGTCATTGGAATTAGCCCAGCCAGTGAGGTATTTCCATTTGACGATCGCCACCGAGCGATTTTTGCGACTCCACTCATCAACTTCTGTAGAAGCCCTCCTCGTTCCTTACTCGTCTTCAGGTTGCCGAAATACTCTCCCCTGAACCGAACGTTACCGCCCCCCCCTCCCTTGGAGAACCGTCATCACGCCAACTTCCCGCTCAGAAGCTCCGAGTGCCCTCGCCCTCACGTTTATTGCCTACAGAAGACATCCGTGAAACCTTAACCTGACGTCTCACCCGGAATCCTCCGTAAGCCAAAACTATATAACTATTCCTACAAAATCCATAGATCAGCCAAATTATGTCCAATGAGGGATGAATGTTTCTTCTATCATCCTCGTTATACTCATTTTCGCTCTTTCTGTTTCTCTCATTCCAAATTCACCTCTCCATTCTTGCCCTTATTGGATTAAGCCAATTTTCTGTCCTCTTCGGGTCTTACCTTAAGGTTGGACTGTTAAACATGGACCCCCGTTTCATGTCAAAGGTATGTGGATATGAGTACCTCCATATTGGGACATGTTTTCGGATGAGAAGAGAGAGTGGGTATGTTGTGTCGGGAAGGCGAGAAGTGAAATGATAGCGGTGTTTTGTGGATTGATATTTACTTTTAATGTTCCAACGTGTAGGGGAATTCCACGTGGAATTTATTTTCCAGCACGGAAGTGACGTCCATGCGTTAAAGAAAATTCTAGAATTTGGTTAGGCTTAAGTTGGTAAGCCCCCCCTTCCCTTCCACAAACAGAAGCCTTGAACCGCGTGCACCCAAAACCACCTTTTCGTGGTTAGAATCGCCTGGGCGTGAAGGTTCGAGGCCATTCGAGAGTAGCGCTGGCCAAACACCCAATGTTTCCCCCACCCATGTGGGGGGAGCCTCGGATATATAGGGCTCGTCTTCCAAGTGGGAGATACAGAGTTAAGGAGTCCTGCCAGGATCCAAGAAGCATTCCCCCTAGTTCCAAGTCAGGTGTTTAACAACGATGCAAAGTGACGGCTGAACTTTTCGTGTCACTGGAATTAGCCCAGCCAGTGAGGTATTTCCATTTGGCGATCGCCACCGAGCGATTTTTCCGACTCCACTTATTAACTCCTGTGGAAGCCCCCCTCGTTCCCTCCTCGTCTTCGGGTGGCCGAAATACTCTCCCCTGGACCGGACGTTACCGTCTCATTTCCCTTGAAGAACCGTCATCACGTCAACTTCCCGCTCAGAAGCTCAGAGTGCCCTTGCCCTCACGTTTATTGCCTGCAGAAGACTTCGTGAAACCTTACCCTGACGTCTCTCCCGGAATCCTCCGCAAGCCAACCCCTCCCCTCCTTCAGTAACCCATTTGAGTTAATCCTCCCCATTGGAATAGTCTTCTTCTGTAACGCATTAATTTCTAACTTCAGAGTCTGATGCATAACTCTGCAATTCCCCCTTTATTTACCAATATAATTTTGCCCATTGATTCTCTTATTTTCTGTAAATAAAATTATATTTTTGTACATGCCTCTTTAAATAACCTTGAGCTGTGCCATTGCCCAAATTTTACCTGACCTCGTTTTGCATTCTATTCTCGCTGCTCAGCGCGTCGAAACTCGTGGCGTTCCGCATCTTTGTCGGTTCGCCTTTAAGTTATTAGTCCCTTCCCCATAGATATAATATGGTATTGATATAATATAATGTCACACGACGACATATATATTTATTAATGTACATATTGCATAATTTTGGTGTCAAGTGTGTTTGGGGTTTTTACGAACCCGTGTCATTTTAATTTTGATATTAGAAGTTCGCTCGTTATTCACATCTATCCCTTTTATTTTAATTTTTGTATTGTACTGGCAGAAGGCAAGTTCAAGTTAATTGAAGAGCAGTGGAACGTTAATCGTTAATCTATTTAGATTTCGTGTTGGACCCCAGGTAATTATTTTTTTTTATTGTGTTTGAATTTTTGGAGACTCTCCTGGTTATTAATTCAAAAGAGTTAAGGTCTTTGGTGTCCTAATTCCGGTAGGACCATTTAATTTTTTTCCCCGCTTAGAAACAGCAGAGTTGGTAGCTGTATCATATTTTTTTTGTGAACAAGGCCTTTACGAATATTCAAGTATTCGTTTCGCGTGGGTATTGTCCTAGCTCGTTCGTGTGTCAGTGTTCCTTCATTTAACCGCGTAACAATGTCATCCTTCGAAAAATTCAAGAGTCAGGGTGAAATGTTAGGTCTTTCGGGCAAAGACCTGCTAAATAACGTACAGGAAAAAGGAGGAACGAACGGGCAGAGCGAAGGGAAGAGGAACTAAGTAAAACGGAGATGGAGAACAAACTGAAGATGGAGATGGAGAACAAACTGAAGATGGAGATGGAGATGGAGAAGAACAAAATGGAGATAAAAAAACGTGAACAAATTAGGCAACATGAGCTGGAAATGAGCCGAAATCAAATGGATTCTCAGTCCATCGGTTCCCGGGCTGAAATTCCCCAAACTCCTTCAGTCAAACTTCCCGCTTTTAATGATGGAGAGGACTTTGGATAATTTTTTACCCATTTTGAGAGAATCTTTCAGATCAATAGATGGGATCTTGAAAATGATGGCGTCGGTCGCTTACTCCCCATCCTAAACGCCCAGTTAAGGGATATCTTCGTATCCCTTCCCCCGGAAGCAACTTTGGACTATTCCACGTTAAAGTCCGAATTGTTAGCCGCTGTTCATATGGATTGCAAATTCTACCGCTCCCGATTCCGCAAGGAAAGGATCCGCCCTGGTCAAACATTTCGAAAACACGGGTACATCCTTAAAAGACACCTTCAGTGTTGGCTGGATGCGTGTAAGATTCCCCAGGTCTACGAGTCCCTTCTGGACTTCTTCCTTAGGGATCAGCTTTTAGATGCGGTGGCTCCCGAAATTCGCGCCTTCATTAAGGATAAACGTTGTGCCACTTTCAAGGATTGCTTGGAAGAGGCGGATGTCTACGCGGGTAGTCACAATTTATACCCTAAGGATGTTAAAAAGAGCTCCCCAATCGCCCCCTAAACTAAATTTTATGGACCTAAGGCCCCTCTTAAATTGGTTCCAAGATTTACCAAAGTTCCTAGTCCCTCGAAGCCAAGAAACTTCCATCCATCTGAACACCGAGACGTTAAGCCCCTCGTTTCTTCTTCCCCGGTTATGCCGTACCAAAAGAACCCTATCATCTGCTAAACCTGCGGAGTTCCAGGCCATTACCGCACGAACTGTCCTCAAAACTCCCGATTTGCAAACTCTCAGTCCCACCAAGTGCAACAAATCTGGGCTGCCCCTGCTCCTCCTCCGTCGCCTCAGGGGACCCCCAATCCTCCCTCGCCCGCCAAAGTTTCGCACCATCAGGTAAACTTCTTCTTTAATGAGAACAATCCTGTTGGATTGAAATTCGAGAACGGAACCGTGACCGGTTGCCGAGTATCCACCCTCGTCCATGACACCGGGTGCACCTGCATCGTAGTGTCTGAGGACCTACTTCCCCTGTTGGCCCCGACCACAAGAAGTTTGCGGTGGTCCACGACTACCTTGGCCGGGCCAGTCGTTTTCCAGTAACTCGTTGTCCCGTCGAGGTTGACTATATGTCCAGTTGGTCCGAAGTAGTAGCGGCCCCAATCCAGTTCTGCTCCGTTTTGATCGGTCAGAACCCCGTAATCCACGATCATCCCGTGGCCCAGCCCGTGATTACCCGTGCACAGGCAGCCCTGGAATCCCATGCACCCATTCCCCTGGAAACCCCTATCGACCCGGAGTTCCAAGCCTTCCGGAACGACAAATTTGCCCGCACCCAGAAGGAGTGCGCAACTTTCCTCCCCCTTTGGGACAAAACTAAAACCCTGGAGCGTGACTCCAACCGAGGTAACAAAAGAGTGTCGATCTCGCGAAGAAGGACTTTTGTGTCGTGCCTGCTCGGAAGTCACAGACCAAGAAACACATGTCTTGTGTGTTTCCCGTGAATACGTCCCGCACGTATTGAAGCTCTCCCATGACAGTTTATTCGCAGGCTATTTTAGCCATAATAAGACCGCGCAACGAGTTTTCAAGTATTTCTTTTAGCCAGGTGCAGCCAAAGATCTCGCCAAATATTTTCGGTCATGTAATATCTGTCAAAAGACGTCCGCAAAAGGGCGGGTTAAGCCAGCTCCCCTTCAGAGAGGCCCCATCATCACCGAGCCCTTCTCCCGAGTGGCTATCGACCTGATTGGCCCTATTTACCCCCCTTCCAGTGAAGGACATTGCTACGTCCTCACCTTGGTAGACTTCACTACCCGTTTCCCAGAAGCAGTCCCCCTCAAGAAGATTGATAGTATCACGTGCGCCGAAGCACTGATCTCCATATTCTCGCGCGTGGGAATTTCCAAGGAGGTACTGTCAGATCGAGGGAGACAGTTTACTTCCAAACTCATGGAATATGTAGGCAAGCTTCTGATGGTAGAACCTTTGTTTATCACCCCTTAAATCCGGCTGGGAACGGTATGTGCGAGAAATTAAACGGGACCCTCAAATCAGTCCTCAAAAGGCTCTGCATTGACCAACCCCGAGAATGACACCGATACTTGCCGGTTGCCCTTTTCGCGCGCAGAGAGATCCCTCATAGAACCCTTGGATTCGCCCCTTTCGAGCTTTTGTACGGACGGAACGTGCGCAACCCCCTCAGCATCCTGAACGAACTCTTTACTAATCCCCAATTGGATGAGGAAATACAGACCTCCTACT